>CM060905.1:659421709-660671709 GCA_030737815.1 Allium fistulosum
CTTTCTTTTTTCTCTATCCAGTGACTGGAGTTACACCGGTTGTGCCTCCCGCAACTCAAGAATCACATCAAGCGTAAGAGTCCATCATCACTAAAGCGACCACCATAAGTACAACTATGCCGATTGATGGAGCGCAGGGGAGTACGCTTATATTCGATGAACAGATGATGGAGGAACTCCTTGGTCATCACAGCGATCCCTTTGCGGACCTACCATTTGTTATGGGTGGAAATGTACCTTCTACTAGCTCTTCAATGCCTACCATTGATGCTCTCAGCGAGGCCCAAGCAATTCGTGAAGAAGAGATATTGGACGAAATCGACGCTAAAATGGAGGCAGTGGCTCGTGGTGGTAGTTTTGGAGGTGGGATGGCGGCACATGGTCCGGCTCCGTTAAGGATGGTATTACCTGGTGGTACAGTTATTGATACCAGTGTGCCTATCCCGCCTCCTATAGTCGATCCAGTTCCTCTGATTCCACCTTCAGGGAGCATTCTCGTACACTTGAGCTCGGATGAGGAAGTCGATATCATGCCCCCTACTGGAGATCAGCCGCCGAAAGGCAAAGGCTCGAAAAGAAAAATAAGTGGTAGCTCCAGTGGGTCTACACCGAAGGGAAAGCTGAAAAAGAAGAGAGAGTAGACGTGCTTCTTCGGTTTATTTTTGGTAGATAGTTAGGAATTTATCTTCATTTCTCTTTTGTAGGCCGTGTATAGATGCGGGTTCGGCCCTCGCTAGTAGGAGTTTTTGGGATCAACTTGTACATAATTTCTTTTCGCAAATAGCTGAAATGAAACTTTATTTTTCTTTGAACCCGATGTGTGTTTATTTGCTTAAGTGTTCTAGCATTTGAATTCCTCATTCAGTACACTTGTGAAGTTTCAACTTTTGAATCTCGTTTGAGTTCATCCATCAAGTCCTGAAATCACGGCCACAAGTCATGACTGGACATTAAGTTGAACTCCAATGTTGTACTGCTTCAGTCAGTGATTGACACTTAAGTTCTGCCCCTAAGTTTTGGGGATGAACTGAAAAGATTGGATAGTGGTTGTATCTCGCCTATAATGCATCATGCTTAACATCGTTGATTTGATGCTGAAACAAGGAGAATTCGAGTGGTCTAATCACACTCGCTCCTTTATCGATTATTGTATCCATGCTCCGGGGATTGCACTTGTGCGTCGGCGGTTGGTCACGCCTGCTTAAGTTTCAAGGATGCATCCACGCTCCATGGACATAAGTTATTTTCATTGGCGTTTAGCCACGCTTTCTTGACACTTGTCATTTCATCCGCACTCTGGGGACTTAAATAAATTCGCGGGCACTCAGCCACACCCGACATGAGTTAACACTCCGGTCTGTGCTCTTGGGACTTAGAGTCGATTAACATTTTACAATCCAGTCCACACTCCGAGGGCTTGGAGTTGGTTGACGTTTACTCTCCGGTTCGCACTCTGGGAATCCGGATCAATTTGATGTTCATACTCCGGCTCGCACTCTGGGAATCCAGAGTTAGGTGATGTTTATACTCCAGTTCGCACTCCGGGAACTTAGAGTTAGTTGATGTTTATACTCCGGTTCGCACTCTGAGAATCCGGAGTTGGTAAACAGACGGTCAATCACATCTATTGCGAGTTTTAGAACTTCGTTCGCACTCTGTGAATGAAAGGTGTATCAGGATCGTGGATGGTCGGATCGCATCCACCTCGAGTTAACAAGTGAGGTCGTTAGATAGACGGGTCCATCTTCCTCAAACTTGGCTCGAATACGGGCGAAGTCGTTAGGTGGATGGATCCACCCTCTTTGAAACCGTATTTGTAAGTTTATACTCCAGTTCGCACTCTGGGAATCCGGAGTTAGGTAAAGGATTGTCGAGTATCAATCATTTTTTTGACTTTAGTGTGATGGCTTGTCCCCGAGCTCGGGTTTCACTTAGTGAGTGACTAGTCGTATCACAGTCACTCCCTATTTGAATAAATTCCACCATATGATGGAACTTAGCTCTCCATGCATAGTGATGGTCATATGAAGTATTTCAAGTAAATCACAGCTCTTTCCCAAAGAGATTGCACTTTATTACTGAAATAAGAAAACATGGCAAAATCAGTTGTCTTATTACAAATTCTAATTTCGAAATGCAGAAACAAATTGCAAATGAGAAATAGACTGAATAAATAAAAAGAGCCTGTTATGTGTAGTAGCGACGAAGACTCTCGCTATTCCAGGCTCTCGGAAGAGTGAGACCGTCAACGGTCGATAATTTGAATGTGCCATCTCCGTGCTTTCGTTCAATAACATACGGTCCTTCCCAAGTTGGCTTTATACGCGAAGGGACCGGATAAATTCTTTTGAGTACGAGATCACCAAGTTCAAAGGTTCGGGGTCCGACCTTGGCATTGTATAATCGGGCGACTCGACTTCGATTTGCGGCTGCCCTCAAATCAGTCTCTTCACGCTTCTCATCCATTAAATCGAGAGATTCATCAAGTAATATAGAATTTGTCTTTGGATCGTAGTATGTCACATGATGAGAAGGTACTTCTAACTCGACTGGAATAACAGCTTCTAAACCATAAGAGAGAGAGAATGGAGTGTGATCGGTCGTGGACTTGTGGGTTGTACGGTAGGCCCATAAGGCCATAAGAAGTTCATCAACCCATTTGCCCTCGGCTTTTTCCAGTCGTTTCTTCATAATAGACTTTATAACTTTATTTACAGCTTTGACTTGTCCATTCGCTTGAGGGTGCACGACTTCAAAGAATTTTTTTGAATGTGGAATCGTTGACATAAATTCTTAAATTCGGCACTGTCGAATTGGGTCCCGTTGTCAGTGATGATAGTACGTGGGAGACCAAATCGGCAGATGATGTTGCACACTACAAAGTTGATCACCTTCTTCTTTGTGATCGTGGCAAGGGGCTCAGCTTCCGCCCACTTGGTAAAGTAATCAACTGCTACGATGGCGTACTTCGCACCACCTTTGGCTAGAGGTAAAGAGCCAAGAATATCGATGCCCCATACCGCAAATGGCCATGGGCTGACCATCTATGTTATCTCGGTAGGTGGGGCTCTAGGAATTCGAGCATGCTTTTGACATTTATCACATTTCTTGGCATAATCCGATGCATCATGATTTACAGTCGGCCAATAATATCTGTATCGAAGTACTTTCTTGGCGAGAGCTTGCCCCCCGGTGTGATCGCCACACTCTCCTTTGTGTACATCATGCAATACTCATTTGATTTCATCGTGAGCGATACACCGGAGTAAGGGAACAGAGTATCCACTTCTATACATAACTCCGTTTTGAATAGTGAACCGTGAAGCTTTTCGAAGAATTTTTCTCTTTTCACTCCTATGCTCTGGTAGGGTTCAGTGCTCGAGATAATTTCTGAATGGAGTCATCCATGTCTCCCTCTCGTAAACGACATCAAATATCAAATCGGTTTCCATCTAATCGATGCTCGGCGAAGATAACGTCTCTACGGGAACAAGTCCCATTTGTTGTGCTTCACCTCACTGGCTAACTTTGCCAATGAATCAGCTTTCTGGTTGTGTTCTCGTGGTATGTAATAAATAGCATAATAGTCAAACTAATTCAATGTCTCCTGAACCTGAGCAAGGTATGCGGCCAGTCTTCGATCTCTGGCTTGGTACTCCCCTCGAACTTAACACAAGATCAATTGCGAATCACAGTAAATTTCCACCACAATGATTCTTAGATCTCTGGCAAGTTTCAACCCAGCCAATAGGGCTTCATACTCGGCTTCGTTATTAGTTGCACGGAAATTGAACTTTAGAGCATAACATATAGATCGACCTTCAAGAGTTTCAAGTATAACCCTTGCACCTGAGCAACGGTCATTTGATGCACCATCTGCATGCAGCTTCTAGATATACTTGGGAGATTCACTAGTTTCAGGCAAGTCCTCTGGAATGGTAAATTCAGCAATGAAATCTGCTAGGACTTGTCCTTGAATGGCTCGCCTTGATGTGTAAGTAAGATCAAACTGACTTAACTCAATATTCCATTTGAGTAACCTACCAGACGTCTCAGGCCGTGTAAGGACCTGTCGTAACGGCTGATCGGTGTAAACGGTGATCGGATGAGCCTGGAAATACGGACGGAGCTTCCTCGAGGCAATAATAAGACAATAAGCCAATTTCTCTAGCTTTGGATAATTTCTCTCAGCTCCGGTTAGCCACTTGCTTATGTAGTAGACCGGCTTTTGTATTCGGTCTTCTTCCAGAATTAGGGTAGCACTGATTGCGTTTTCTAATATCGCCAAGTAAATGTACAACTTCTCATGATCGATAGGCTTTGACAAAATTGGCGGTGTGGAGAGATGTTGAATTAGTGCTCGGAATGCACCTTCACATTCCGTAGTCCATTCAAAGTTTCGTTTTCCTTTTCGGATCAGATCAAAGAAGAGAATGCATTTGTTAGTGAACTTTGAAATGAACTTGCTCAGTGCTGCTTCCTTCCCGTTGAGACTCTGGACTTTCTTTATATTTTTCGGAGTTTCAAGATTTCTGATCGCCCAAACCTATTCGGGATTGGCTTCGATTCCTCGAGCGTTGACGATAAACCCAAGGAATTTTCTGGATGCAACCCCAAAGTGACATTTCAATGGGTTGAGCTTCATTCTGTATTCTCGGAGGACATTAAACATTGACTCCAGGTCTCTGATGTGATCGAAGGAAAATTGCGACTTGACTAGCATGTCGTCCACATATACCTCCATGGTCTTTCCAATCTAGTTAGTGAATATTCGATTAACTAACCGTTGATAAGTTGCCCCATTATTCTTGAGTCCAAAAGGCATAACTTTATAGCAATAGAGTCCCATATTGGTTATGAAGCCGGTATGTTCCTGGTCGGGCAAGTGCATGGGTATTTGATTGTAGCCAGAGTATGCATCCATGAAGGATAAAAGTTCATGTCCACCCATTGAGTCTACAAGTTGATCAATTCGTGGAAGTGGAAAACTGTCTTTGGGGCAAGCTTTATTCAAGTCTGAGTAGTCAACACATGTTCTCCATTTTCCATTTGGCTTTCAGTCAAGTACATGATTGGACACACATTCCAGTTATAATGCATCTTGAATGTACCCATTCGCCTTAAGCTTATCTACCTCTTCTTTAAGGGCGGCAGATCTCTCAGGATCCATACCACGCCTTTTTTGCTTGACCGGGACGTACTGCGGGTCAATATTCAGTGTGTGGCTCGCGATGTCCGGTGAGATCCCACACATATCAGAGTGCGTCCAGGCAAACACATCAAGGTTTACCCGAAGAAATTCAACCAATTCCTCTTGCGTTTGTTGGCTTAGCTGAGATCCAATCTTTACCATTTTCGAGTCATCATTATCGTCGATTGGAACATCGACCGTCAGTTTGGCCGGAGAAGCTTGACTGTCTTTACCTTCGTCTTCACTTTCGGTATATCTCGGGTCAAGATCTCATTGGAATTGGTTGGTGTGCCCGGGCCTGGGCCCAGGCGCTAATTGTCAATTATCAGCAAAGTGGACGCAGAGAGATTCCTCTACGCCCTTTGATTTTTTTTTGGTTGCGCCTCGCGTAGCTCAGCTACGTAACAGGCTTGTCCTGCGGCCTGGTCCCCTTGAACAACTCTGACACCATTGTCCGTAGGGAATTTCAAAATCAAACACCATGGGGCGATGGCAGCCCTGAATTCAGCTAGGGCCGGTCGACCCAAGAAAGCATTATATGGGGAATTTATATCCAAAACAACAAACTGCAGTATCCGGACTCTCCGGCGTTCTCCAATTCCTAACTCCACTGGCAATTCCCCCACCCAGTGGGTATAGTTGCACTCCCATTGAAGCCATGAATACGAGACTAACACGGCTTCAAGTCTTTACTCTCCATTCTCATCTGGTCATAGGCTCGTTTAAACAAAATATTCACAAAGCTTCTGCTGTCTACCAAGATCCTCTTCATCCAAGCAAGACCTACTTGAGCTGATATGACAAGTGAATCAATAGTGGGGGCTTCAACCCTGTCGGAATCCCGACCTCAAAATATGATGTCATCTATCATCGTTCGTTGTTGCTTGGCCGGAGCCCCATCTTCGGAATTACTACAACATTCAAAGTCTGCATGCCTGATAGAGCTGGCATACGACTCCATTTCCTTCCAGCTTCGGTCTACTAGATGAGGACCACCACTAACAGTGTTTATCACCAATCTCCTGCCAGTACGAGCGGGTTCCTCCTGTCTAGCCAGATTTGGTACATGATTTTGATTCGATGGACCCGCACCTCCAGACAGCGGCGCGTGCACAAACTGTTCTAACTTCCTCTCTCTTATCAACTTTTCGATGAGATCCTGTAAGTGATGGCATTCATTTGTGTTATGGCTGTAGCTTTCGTGGAATCTACAAAACTTCCCCATTTGAATTTGCTTCTCCGATGACTGTTTCGGAGCAGGCTTCTTGTACTGAATGGTATTGCAGATTTGTAAATATACATTCTTTAGTAACGTATTCGAAGGAGTATAATTATCAAACAATTGAGCTCTACGTCGTGGATCATGGTTCTGATCCCGTTTTCTACTTTGGTTACCATTGCTTTTTTGTTGATCTTGTTTATTCTGAATATTAAACTGCACTTTTCCGGAACTCACCCTGGATTGATTAATAGCAATATTACTCTGAATTCCTTCCACATTGGGCCCCACATCATCCTTTTTCTTAGACTCGCATCCTCTCTTCTCAAGAATTGAGCTGCCTTGGAATAGAAACGGTCCAATGATGTAGGGGGTTTTCCGGCCAACCAGTTGCCGAACTCAGAATCGGGCTCAATCCCCTTAGTTAGTGCCATAAGAATAGAGTTATCATTTGCATTGCTGATCTTAGCACATGCAGCATGAAATCTCTCTAAATAGCGCCTGAGTGTCTCTTCAGGAGCTTGAGTGACACTAGATAAAGTATTAACGTCCTTCGGTCTTGCGACATGCATACGAAATTGCTCAATAAACTTTGTTGCCAACTGATCAAAGCATGAAATAGATCGAGGTGGTAGACGGGTAAACCACATAGTCATTATGCCCTCTATAGACATCGGGAAGCTTCGGCACTTGACTGCATCATCAGCTCGTGCAGCATTCATCAACCATTCATACTTCAAGATATGTTGATTAGGATCAAAGCTTCCTTCATAAACGGGTAAAGTCGGCATCCTGAATCGCCGAGGTGGTTCACGATAGAGTATCTCATCAGTAAAAGAGGTATGATTCTGGGAGATTCCCCAGTCGTCATTGCTAAGACCCTCAATTTCACGCATCATTTGACGGATCATTGTTGGCAAGTCAGGCATCTGGACATTTTGAGCATGTTGGGCCAAGGTGTGGTCGGGTTCCATAATGCGAGGAGGGGTCGATCGCTATCGACGGTCCATGTCTCGCCTCCTTGGTTCTATGTCTTCGGGGACATAAGGCTCGAGATGGTATTCACGCTGGTGATGGTTCGGATCTGTCCGATTTCGGGTCTCAGCACCTAGATCAGTAGCTGTCGCAGTACGATTATCAGTCATATGATGTAGGGTAGCGCCTCCTCGGGAGGAGGCTCCAGTCTAATGGCTGGTTGACGGGCCAATTCTCAGTTGCCTAACATTTAGTGTATGCTAATGCCCAGTGGCATGTGTGTAACTTCCGTCTAGCCGCGGACGTGTAGATCTTTGATGATAGTCAGAAGAGGCTGAACTTTCGGTGGATGAATAGGAAGCCTAATCCCTCTTGGATCTCCTTCGTCATTGACGGTTCAGTTGGTTGGTTAGTTCCGCATTAGCGCGGAGCTGTTGAGTGAGCTGTTGGCGGCTCTGAGTCAATTCTTGCATCAACATCTGAAACTCTTCCCTGGTGACAAGGCCTTGTGGATCTAATGGTCTGGTAGCATTCTGATCAGCTGGAAGCGGTTTCATGGGATTCTGTATGTCCCGTCCTTCTGGATCTGCAACTGTAGAAGTAGTCCTTGTGTTAACTATGGTGGATGATGAAGCTCTCTCCTAGACTTGTATCAAATCTAAATAGGATGGATGAACTTCTGAAATTGAGATCTGGATCTTCTCCTTGGATATTTGCAATCCGATATCGGCAGTAGATCCAACGAGCGGAAGGAAAAAACTAGTTTTTCTCGGTGAAAGCACCAAAGTGTTTGTACCAAAATTGGGCACAACACTCTTCGGAAGGGTTTGAAGAGATAAAATGAAGAAATTAAATGGAAAAAGAAGATTATCTAACAAACACTTCAAAACCGGATAAGGAAAATACGCAGAAACACAGAGATTTAGAGTGGTTCGGTGTATGGCCTACGTCCACTATGAAATTGATTACTTCATTGATGTTTTCTTGCTGATTACAACTGATTACAGCGGGTTACAGTGATGAAATTCGAGTACAACAGCAGTCTTGCAATGCAAAAATGTTTTCGGCAGAGTCTGGATGTCAAAGAGCAAAAAAAATCCCCTTTCTGTAGGCTATGGGGTGTTATTTATAGGCGTAGGATGCAAATATCTCGCTCGGATCTTCGGAGACCTCTTCTGGCACGTGGGTGGGCCTACATGATCGATCCCATGCAATTTCAACTCGATCCGTAATCGATATGAATGAATTTCGTATCGATCTAGATTTGACCCAATCGATCGAAACTTGGCATGAACATTCCTTAGGTTGTACGTAAGCTCCTGTGAAAATTTCATAGCATTTGGACTTGTGGATCGCGAGTTATGATCGATGCAAATTCACGTCTTCTCTAGGTTGCCCTGTTCGAATCGGTACGTTCGTATCGATCATTTCGAATCGGTACTGAGCACGTGTTCGAGAGTTGATGTGGCGCTTGATATTTGGATCGCTCCACTTTCGATGCCGAGTTGACCGAGTCTTCCCAAGATAATCGCCTTGTTCGTATCGATAGCCGTTGCCTAGTTCATACCGATAGTGGTGGTTCACTTCGTAACAATGGGAGTAGCTCTGTTCATATCGATGGAAGTAGCTCGGCTCATATCGATTGTGCGGCCTTGTTCATATCGATCGAAGTTGCTTCAGCTTGATGGATACGAACAAATGATATTGTGATGGATACGAACAGATGGCGACTCTGCTTGGCTTGATGGATACGAACAGTGGTTTCACGATGGATACGAAGTAATGATTACTTGGTGGATACGAACAAAGCTCTTCAGCCGATGGATGCGAAATGATGTGCCCAAATGGATGCGAACAAGCGGTGATTTGATGGATACGAATAGCGTGTTCTCTTGATTTGTATCGACCATATCTCGTGCATACTAACTGCGATCTACTTGAAACTTGGAACGTTGGCTTTCACAGCTTTTCTTGTCATGTCTTGTCAATTGTAGCTTAATCTTGACTCGGATAAAATTCATCGATATCCATAGTGAGCCCGTGTATAACCGATCTTTGGGACGGACTGTCCTTGGTTTCTAGTTAAGTCCCTGGTATCACGGCCTTGCCAAAAGGCGGGATAACAATACCTGAGCCCTATCGGCAAGGGAATGCTGCAAAAAGCAACTATTGCACAAATTAGGAAAACGAACCTGAACAGATTGGGTATATCCAAGATCAAAGGCTGAATTAGAATACCGAGCCATGATGTCAGAATTAATACATGATGATCTGAATTAACCATACTTCTAAAGTTCATATTTTGTCAAACGTATACAGAAACATGTCTGCACAGGCACATACTAGTGGCAATCTAAAATACGCCAAACAGAGTCGAAAGCACTCCAAAGGGGTGGTATACAAGGTCACTCGAAATACGCTTCAACACAGACCCAACCCTAAAGATAAATGAAAAATGTGAAGCTCTCCCTCTATTACATCAGCAATAGCAAAGGAAAAAAACTCAAATCATAAATAAACCTCAGTCGCATCCTAGACGCATGCCAAATCAGTCCTTGGAACTGAAAGGGAAGTGCAACTCCATTTCAACCAGACATAGGGACAATTTAAACAAAGATAGCCAGAGCATCAGTAGGGAAGTACAGACTGAACAACAATCAATGATTCACCACTGAACTACTCCACATGCACCATCGCATACCAATGTCTTTGGCGACCTCTTTATCATTCCTCTAAGAACAATTTTCCATTCTTAGACCATGATCCCACCAAAAATCTTTCATCAATCCAGGCACAAAGAACAAGAGTCATGGATAAGCAACAAGTGGTAGAGTCCGAGTGCGGAAATCGAAGGAAAGAATCAAAAGCGATTACAACCACTAGTAGTGTATTCTTCATACTATAAAAGAAAACATTAGAGGACAAAGAAAGGGATCTTCCTTTTGGAACCTATTCTTCTTCTAAAAATTAAAGGGGATATTATATGCTTTGGAGGCTGTTGTAATCATTTTGTACAAAAATCACGAAGATATAATGAAAAACCCCGTAGACATAGGATTAACATTTATTCGAACCACGTAAAAAAATTGTGTCATTTACTTTGATTTTTCTACCATTTAGCTTTTGAATCACTTATCGCTCGCAAAACCTCTTCAATATTTCAACAAACAGTTGAAGTGTGATTATTCGACTGTGCAAGCATTCAGAAACACAGTCATTTCTCAAAGGAAAATTGAACGAAGCTTAAATTCGTTGATTCCTAATCATGGGAACGACTACTCATAAGGTCACCTTATGATCAAGTTGAGTGTGGTGAAGCCGAAAAACATCACCAACGTTTTTGACAGTAGAAGGAGGGCCCGAACCTCCTTTCCTCCATTTACTCTACTCACTAACATTATTCCCAAATCCCAAGTAGATCTCAGAACTCCAAATTCCATCTCCCATTTTCCTATCACCCACAGCTCACCACCCTTTCTTATCTGCTTCACGTATCATGCAACAGACAAGAAACTATGGCATTCTTAGAAAAATGGCAGTGAGGCCGGTCATAACTATTTGATAGATGACTCAATCAATCTTCAATGGGAAAGAAGGAATAACCCTAGTGGGCACAAGGACCTTAGCACGTTTAGACCTTTTATCCTACTTAATCTTGGCCTCTACCTCCACAAGCCCTCCTCCATTACCCTCCAATAATCTCCTAAATGAGCGGGGATGTGTTGGTGTTGGTGGAAAATCCGACAAAGGAATAGGATGAGTTGAAAGATCGCTGCTGTAACTAGGTCGATAGAAGTATTCATTCCTTTCCGCTCGAAGATAAAAGGATCCAACCGTGGGATTTTCATCTCCGACCAGAGTGGCTTGCTTTGTAATAATAATAATATATGATGTAATAATGTATCAAACTGGTTATAGGGATAATAGGTAGCCCAAGCCAGTATAAAATCTTTGTATTATTTCTTTGTAAAAGAAGGGGTTATGTATGCACCTTTACATTTCACCGCCAATATTCACTGATTAAGCTTAATACGAGATCAGTAGTAAAATGGCAATGTCAACACTGCAAATGGTGATACTGGCCCGACACATTTGGACTTGCATCAACGCAAGTTCGGCTTCTCAGCCAAAATATTTCACTTAACATGGCAAAATATTTTCATGATCTGGTATAAATTTTTCTATGTTGGCAATCATAAAGATTGGTCGTAGGGATATTAAACTACCTGAATTAGTATAAAAAATGTTTATATTTGTTAATTCGATATACCACACTGGACGTATGGATATTAGATGGCAATAACCAGTTCAAAAAAAACATATGCATGCGATAATTGGTTGTACATACATGACATGACTTCTCAGTCAAATACACTCCCTCAATGGGAAAGATCGTGCCTAGAGCATAACAACTTACTTTTCATAGCTCACTGCAATAGTTCATAGGTATGATTTCACCTATGAACAACAATGGCAATCTCATAAATGAGAACGGTGATACTAAAGAAGAATGCAGCTCAACATACATACGATGTTACGCCCCTAACTAAGGGGGTAGGTCGTACTAAACTTGTAGCTAAGGACAGTTCGGCCCTAGAATGGAGGCCAGGTCAAAACGAATATACGACCAAGCATACAGCTAAGGACATTATGCCCCTGAACAAGGGGCAGGTCAGGATCAACTAACGGGTGAAACAACTAAGAATAGTTTACCTCCAGAACATGGGCATGTCATATTAGGCATACGGCCAGGCATACAGCTAGGTATACCCCGCTCCAAGCACAGGGATAATTCATGCATGGTCTGTGGCTAAGTCAGCAAATGATGCTACATTCCAATAGGCCATCAAACTACATTAACAATACAAGGAAAGTTGAGACCTATCGGGTCATGACTAGAACGCGTATGCTATTCCAGGAGCTCATCCTAAACTAGGCAAGGGAGCATAATACATGATCTATATCAAAGAGAACTGTCAGCCAGGTACAAATCTATTTGTTGCTCAAAGCTCGCCGGGTATACTTTAGATAACTGAGTTATCAATACTTAGTTATGAATCTTAATATTATCTACTTTCGCATACCCTCACGTAATCTATAAAACATTACAATCTGGGTCATGTTATAAAAAATAGCATTCCCTAAAAATTAAATTATGAGTCTGGTTGTTATGCACGTAAATGTGCATATTTTTACCACCATATTTAATCTATTTAAATTAAATAAATGATCATATCGAGTATTTTAACTTGTTTAAACCAAAATTCAAATTATTTTCAAATTGTCACATATTCATCTTCATATAGGAGAAAAATGGTCATTTTAATGCATTTATTAAATTGTGAAAATTTACTTGGAATTTTCTATGTTGTTTTGTAGGAAATTTGATGAATTTTACAAGTGGATTCATGATGATATATGCATGCACAAGAGTGAAGAGAACAAATGAAGATGGAAATAATTCAAAGTGAGGATCATGGAGGTCCCTACTAACACACCTACCTTAATGTACACTTAGGAGCTAATGCACATGTTAAAAGGCCATTAAATATTCATGCACACTTAATGGATGATTATTGGATGCTAATGGTTACTTGGCCACCACACTTCCCAAGGGGTAGTTTGGTTATTCCCCAAAAAAATGAATTAGGGTTTCTAACTTGTATAAATACCCCATATCTTCATGTAACCCTTTCTTCCTCTTAGTGAGTTTTAGGCTAAAAATAAAAGAAAGCTCTCTTTCTCTTTTCATGGCTACTTAGCCATTTCTATTTCATGTAATTTCCTTTTTTATGAAATTTTTATTAGTGTTCTATGTTATTTACATGCTTCTCCTCTTATGTAATATTATAGATCTCTTTTATTTTATGCAAGTAGAATAGTTCTTCTTTCCTTTTGCTCTTGTTTTTCCTCTTGTTTTTCTTTAATGTTGCATGCTACTTGTGTTGATATGATAACACAAATGGGAGGCAAATCCCTTCAATTTAGGGGTAATGAAGCCCTCTAATCATGTAGCTTCAACATTTTGATAATTATTGCTCTCTTTTGTGCTTAAATGAATATTGATGTGATTTATTGTTTCATGTTGAATTTGATAGTCTATGTTGTTCATAACAAATAGACTATGCTTAAACAATCACAAACAAAAATTGCCTCTTCATTTAAATATGATTATGGCAAAGAAGTGAATGTTGAAATTGAAATTTGATGGTCTATATTTCTAATTAATAGTTAATAGACCATACTTAAAATAGATTTTGCTTTCAACTTGTTGTCATTTTTCATGAAAGTTAGTAAGTGGTTTAAAGGTTGTGTCATAGTTTGATGACTTATGTTGAGCTAAGTAATAGCACAAATGAGCCATACTTATGATAAACACATCATTTAAATTCACTTATGACCAAAAAAAGAGAGATCATAATTTCATAATTTGCTGAACTATATGATCTAGAGAGTGGAATTATCTCTAAATTGTCATTTAACTCTCATATTTCTATCACTTTCTTTTTGTCATTTTTTCTACATTTTTAGCTTCACTCTTTTCAACTTTGGTTAATTTGATTGAATAGATTTCTAAAATCTAACATTTCCCTATGGATCGACCCGTGCTCACTACGTACTACGATAGTACGACGTGCGCTTGCGGTATAAATTTAATTCAAAATTTTTCGATGGATTTCTAATTTGATAGAATTTCCGTCGTCAAACAAGTTTTATGCTATCACGATCTGCAAAATTGCAATCCTGTGAGCTGAGAAGGAAATAAGCTCTCCATCTCAGTAATTACCACTGATGATTGAGTATGAAAGCCCCTACCATGAGCTTAATTTCAATAGGTAATGTAGGGGTCGTAGTTAGCACCGGCCCAGATGTTTTCATAATCTAAAGACATATACTTGTAATCAGCCTAGTTACGAAAAAAGGACAAATTAAGTCAGGGCCAGAAACATCTAAAAACATCAATTGCACATTGTTGGCTAATTTCTGCTATTTTGGTTTTCACTTTCTCTTTATGAAGTTCTTCCAAAAGAGATGCCTTGTCCATCTGACCTGAGGAAACTACGACGGAGTCCAATTGGGCTTCACATTCTAGTTTATATATCTTGTTCTCTAGGGCATTTATCCGCCTCATAGCTACTGTCCAAACCTTCTCAAGTTCGCCCAAGAGGTGCTCCCTCATTCTTTCGACACCTCTAGAGAAAGGACCAAAGAACTCATCTTCAGTAGATAACAGGGAAACCCGAGTACTTGGCATCCTTAACTCTCCCTTAATGTAATTCTCCAACTCTTTAATCTTATCCTCGTAGTGAGTCTTCGTATCATTCTCCCCCTTAAAAATCTCAGTTCCGTCAGCCCCAGATGGGAGCACAGGGACTTCATCTGACCAAGAGGGACATGTGGAGTTAGAGTTATCGGAGAGATTTCCTCTGCACTTGTACATAGCACCATCTCTCTGTCAATCTCCACAATCCTTTTTCTTAGCTTCTTGATTTTGTCCATATATATAGCTTCGTATATGTTCTCAGTATTCTTTAATAAATCTTCTAGCTGCACTATTTTGAGCTGAATAGAATCTAACCTCTATTGCAGAGCGGCTACCCTTGAATCCTAACTGGAATAAATAAGCCGAAGAAGGACGAGTAAGTTCACAAATACTAAAATCAAATAACAATGTAAAATAAGACTACTAAAATCATTCATAGATTTTCCACAAAAAACAATTTAGGTAGAAATTTAATTTCTCAATCGAGTTAGGTACTACAAAAATGTTTCCCTTATGCTAAATTCATAAGAGTAGAACATTGAATCTTAGTAGCATTAAGAAGAAATGGAGCCGTGCTAGTAACAAAGGTTTGTCAGGGTCATAATGGGCTCCTGCCCAAGGATCCTTAGCTAGGTCAACTGTCACGCCAAAGCGCTCTTTGTCATGTAGAAAACTTTGATCCAATGTGGGGAAAAAAACGCCTAGAACATATCGAGACCATTGTAATAGCGTCTCTGCCCAATTACTTTTGATCTTCTCATACTCAAGCTTATTCAAGTAAGAAGTAATCCTATCTTGAGAAATCTGCAACGATCCTTCAAGGTCACATACCTTTACTACTGCGGTTTTCCTAGTGTCATTTTGGATCTTAATTAATCGAGAATTTGTTACTACTTTTTTTGAAAAATCACTAAACAATTTGTTAGCGATACTTTTCCACCCATCATCATGAAGACAAGAAGGCCCAAACCCCACGAGAGGAATGTGGGCAACATCTGAATGTTGCATTGAAATCATTCCTCGATATTCTGCAACATCTATCTCACCAAGAAGCCTAGCAATCTCGACAAAAATGTCCTCCACTTGTTTCATATATTATGCAATCCCTTCCTTATAAACATACCGTAAAGTTCTTCACCCGCCTCTACGGTCTGCTTTATCCCTTCTAGCTCCGATGAAGCATCCCTCGACCACAGATGCAGTCTACTATTGCAATGATACTAGCATCGTAGTGCACTCTTGACACATACAAGTTCTTTATGGTTAAGTTGTAGCTCTGTTTCAAGCCTCTCGACAACATATCTAAATTGAGCAACATCATCCTCAGATGCATCCTAATGACGAATACAGTTAACATTAAGCAGAGCTGGAAAAGAACTAACTTAAATCACTACATAAATGAAACTTAATTCCATAATCAAAACATAACTGATTGGGTGCTAACGTCAAAATATCCAGTACCGATTACATCATCCCTACTTGATCACACACTTGGAAATCTGTGTAAATTAACAAAAACATGAAAAAATCATTCGTTGATCAAATTTCTAAGCATAAGTCTGAAACACTCAAGATGAGGATTGTCATGGGGGAATGAACTCTCTAATGCATACCGCCATCAAAGCAACATGAAATCACGAAGGGCCTCCTTCTCTTGAACTACCTTGTCTATTTTGGCTAATAACTCCTTGGTTTTGTTCTTAAGATCCACGTAAGGTATATCCAATTCTTTTTCACATCTAGCAATAGCCGTAGCGCTTAACTCGAGGCGATCTAAAGTCTAATTTTTAAGCCTAGCCTCAGTCTCTCTTAATAGTTTTGTAAACACATTCTCCCCGGAATACTAGACAAAACAATGAGAAAAGCACGATTTCTTTCAAGAAACAATATAAGGAACACAATGTTTCATTACAAACACTGAAATAAACTTCAAAAAGTCTTAAGTACAACAAGACACAAAAGATATTTGTGACTAATCATCTATGTCTATTAGGAAAGTTGAGCTAACCTTGTTTGCAGTTTGGTTTTTCTCATCAGATTTCAGGTTTGCTCGATCCCCATCAACCACTGCCCTCTGCTCCCAAGAAAGATGCTCAGAATGGTTCGGGTTAACATCCTCAACCTCTTCCTCCTCCTCCCACCTACCATGAAAATATGAAAGGATCAAATCCACCACGGATTCTTTCTTTAGGAAGGTAGACTTAACTTCTACAATGAATTGACGTTTGGTCGAAGCATAAAAACCATAATTCACATCTGAGATGATAGTGTGGAGTTCCTTCTTGGATTTATTCAGCTCCTTCTCAACTTTGGCCAGAACTTTATCCTTCTCCTTTATCTCTTGCTCCTTCGAAGCCTAAACATCCACAGCAACCTTAATCTCCCTCTCGACCTTTCCAACCTGCCCATGAAGAGTTCTGGCTTCCTCCTTTGCCTTAAACTTAGCAAAAGCCAATGCAGTCTTTTCAGTTGGCCGAGGCAAGATCAGTTCAAGCTTAGCCACCCAGTTCAAAATTAAGGCCTGCACACTCTTTGATTCACATGCCTTCATCATCAAGGACGCAGACTACAAGGAGGGAGGGTATAAAACAATATGAGTAGCAAACCAACATCATGCGAAGGAGAAAAGGAGAAGAGAATATGATAACTCACATAAGACCATACCTTCTCAAACTTAAACAGGATAATAATAGGGGACTTTTCAAAGACTAAGGTAGAAAGAATAAAGGGACCTTATGCAATTCTCCCTACCTTCTCCATCAAGGCAGGAACATTATCTTCAGATATAGTTGAAACACTAGCACCAGGGCAGGATCACCCTATGAAGAAGACCCAATCGACCCAATAGGTGCAGGAATCAGAGGAGGAAGAACTCCTACATCAGAAAAGTACAGAACTTCGAATGAGGGAGAAATAACCACTCTTGTGGAAGGAGTATGAGAACCATCAAACACTCCAAGAGGTCTCTTTAAAGCTTTCTTTTTTCTCTTCTCTATTCTCTCCTCCTCCAGAGCCTTAGAAAGCTTAGCAGCAGCATCATCATCCATATTATCTACAAAAAGAAGAGATAACGAAATCAGAATCACAGGAAAGGCAATTCTAAAATCTAGTAAAAGCTACTTATACCCCCAGTTTCAAATGGGGAAGGACCAGGCTTAAATCTACTTCAAGAAAGTATATGATGGGAATGCAGTATACCACGTTCTTTCAGCTCCAATTCAACAAACAACTCTGTTATTTTCCTAAATCTTGTCAGCAATCTCTGAATCTGTTGTCTATGAGACTCATACAATTGCCCATCCTCCTCTGAAGAGATGGTGTGGATGGAATAATGTTAAGAAAAGCAAGGAAATACATTGTAATTCGGAGTAAAGAAATAAAATTTGGTCCATTTTTCGATCCTATTGGGGACGCCCGTAAGAAATGATTCTTTAGCCTGAATATAAAAGAAGACCTCATTCCCCTTTCTAGGACTTCTTAGAACCCAAAAAAGAAATTGGAGTTCGTCACTAGAAAGATTAATGCCATTTTCAGCATAAAGAACAAAGGTGGTCAAAGCAAAGGTATACGAATGGGGTGTAAGTTGAACCGAAGCGACACCTAAGGTAGCTAGCTATTGATGGATTATCGGTGCATCAGAAGAAACAAACCACATCGAATATGCTCGGGAGTGATGGCAATATATCCCTCTAGCGGGGTATCGATGCGTTCATGGGGCTCTGGAACCCTAAGCGCGTATCTGGAAACTCGAATTGTTTAAAGACACCAATAGCATCCCCAAACAAGTAATTTCAGAAGGAGGAAGCATAGAAGAAGAAGAAGAGTCCATACTAAAATCCTAGATATAATTTCAAAGAAAAGTTGAATGAGAATCGGAAAAGGCTTATCCTATTGAATACGTAGAGTTACCCCAAAAGTTGGAAATTAATCCACTAGCAGTTTTTCGCAAACAAAAGTATAAAGAAAATTTAGGGAAGATGAAGATGGAAAATAAATACATGGGTTTGAATTATGGCCACACGATCGAAATGATCAAAGAGTTTGTGAAACATAGATTTGCTAAAGAAATAATGAGTATAAAAGACTTATGGAAATTCACCTAGAAAAACGAAAAGTAGATTAACATTTGTTAAAAGACTGTTTAGTAAGACACCGACGCATGTACTAGAGCATCAAGTGCACAATTAGCTAAAAATGCTTATTCCAAGTGCCGAAAAGGCAAACTAAGACAAGACTGAATAGATATACAGATCGGGTGCATAAGACAACAAGTTTACCCCAACCTACAGTTACCGCAGACTTGGAGGGCAAGTGTTACACCCATTCTTACCATGAACCATAGAAAAACAAAAAAGATAGTACTTAAACTCAAGAAAGCCACTCTCATGCAATAGGGTTGAGCAGGAAATAGACCTGAGGTCACGAAGTCTAACTACACCTGAGACATATCAGCAAGGGGAATCCTGCAAAAATAAACTACCGCACACACTAGGAAAATGAAGCAAAGCACATTGGCTATATTTAGGATCAAAGGCCAAACTAGAATATCGAGTCGTGACATCAGAATTAACGCATGATGATCTGAATTAGCCATACTTCTAAAGCTCACATTTTGTCAAATATCTACAGGAACAGGTCTGCACAGGCACATACCAGAGGCAACCTAAACAGCACCATACAGAGCAGAAAGCACTCTGAAGGGGATGTATACAAGGTCACTTAAAATACGCTTCGACATAGACCTAACCCTACTGACAAACGACAAAAGTGAAGCTCCCCTCTATCTTATCGGCAATAGCAAAGGGAGTAACTCAAATCAAAAATTAACCTTAGTTGCATCCCAGATGCATGCCAAACCAGTCCTCGAAAGGGAATATGAAGTGCTACTCCATTCCGACTCAACATAGTGACAAATTAAACAAAGATAGCGAGATCATTAGCTGGGCAGTACGATCTGAACGATAGGCAATGATTCACCACTGAACCTCTCCACATGCACCAATAACATACTAATGCCTTTGGGCGGCCTTTTTATCACTCCTCTTAAAGTAACTTGCCATTCCAAGAGCGTAGAGGCTATCATGAACATACCCGGGCTTTCCTTCAATTTTTCAAGCATCCCACTTCGAATTTCCTAGATCCCGCCAATATCAGGATTTCCTACCAAAAATACATTATCAATCTAGGCACAAGGAAGAAGTATCATGGATAAGTGACAAGTGACAAAATCCGAAGGTGGAGATCGAAGGAAAGAATCAAAAGCGATTACAATCACCAATAGTGTATTCTTCATACTATAAAAGGAAAAACTAAAGGACGAAGAAAGGAATCCACTTTTTGAAACCTCTTCTTCTTCTAAAAATTAAAGGAGATATTATATGCCATAGAGGCCATTGTAATCATTTTGTACAAAAATCACGAAGATATAATGAAAAATCCCATGGACGTAGGATTAACATTAATCCATACCATGCAAAAAGTCTCATTGTCCTCTACTTTCAATTTTCTACTATTTAGTTTTTAAATCACTTATTGATCACAAAAACCTCTTCGACATTTTAACAAACGGTTAAATTGCGACTATTCGCTGTGTAAGCATTCAGCAACATAGTCGCTTTTCAAAGGCGAATTGAACGAAGCTTAAATTCATTAATTCCTAATCGTGGGAACAACTAGCCATACGTCACCTTATGATCAAGTCGAGTGTGGTGAGGCCGAAAAACTTCACCAATAGAAACCAAGCATGATTAATCATATAAGAAACTACTAAGCCTCTTTAGTTAATCCTTTCATTACTTAAAATCACTTTGTAAATACTTGTATCAAAATATCTTTTATAGAGATGAACTGACAGAACCCTTATCTAATGCTTCAATACTTGAAAAAGTATAAGTATTTTTATCTCAACTTTACAAGTATATTCATAAAATGCTTCAGTTTTAATACTTAGAAAACATCTCCATATACTTATATCAATGTTATAAGTATATTCACAAATTTTAAGGAAGATTCCCCCTTTTTAAAAACTATAATTAATAGGTCAAAAACAAATGTTATTAAAAAACATTGTTTACTATAAATCTAAACGACATTCCTTTTGGTGTAAGTAAATGGGTCGTATGGAAGTCAAACCAAATATACTTACCACCCCTTCCCGATTTCAATTTTGCACTATCTCTCGATAAACAATAAAGTTGAGACAAGTTAGAAAACTTATCTTTCTCAACATACATTCTTAATTCTCACAGATAGAGATGTGTTTCCATACCTTAAAATTTGGTGTTAAATATGAAAATAATATTTTCCATACCAGCATAAGTTATAAAGATCAATTATGGAAATTGAATCTCCTATACTTGTCATGTTTTCGATATTTCAACTTACTCTACCCCTCGCCTAGAAACGAAGCCAGGTAAGTCAGGGCACTGATTTCCCCTAGCCTTACCTTAGTTCAACATTCTGATTCTATATCTCATAGATAGAGCATCAATCCACTCATCAACTTTTAATGCCATATATAGGACTAATTAATTTTGATAAGTAATCGAATTCGTATACAATAATAATACTTCACATCAACCTTCAATTCCAAACTTAAACTATTCCTCAGTTAACAATGAAGTCATTCAAGTTGGGGTATTATTACCTCTCAAACCTTGACTAGACAACATTATTAACTTTCAAATTGGTAGAAGTTTCCCTACCTTGAAGCTTAACATCAAGTATAAGAAATCATAAATTCCGTATACAATTTATAGTAACAAATTATTATGAAACAAACTTCTTTTCATCCTTTTTGGAAAACATTTGTTTTAACAACCAATGTTATAATCCACGGTTTATTTCTTCTTTTAGACACATCTTTAAAACCTTTTTAAATTATAGATTAAAACTTTATTTATGAAAATCAATTTTGAAAATCCTTTACTTAAAAAGGAATCTTGATTTTTGAAAGTAAAGACATTTCCTTTATTTACAATCTATTTTTCTTACTTACATATCCCAAAATTTGATTTAAAAAATAATTTAAATCTCAAAACAACTTCTTATACAATTCTATATTATAGTAGGAAAAACTTAACAAAAAGGTTAAGGAGAAATAATTAAGTTTTAAAACACTTTCGCGCATAATTTTCAAAGCCTAAAAGCAATGTCAAACCCTTTTATAATTTATTACAAATTTGAACCCATTTTATAATCCAACTTTGAAATTCCAAACCAAGTGTTTTCCAAAATCAATATTAAAAAAGAATATTTTTTTCAAAATTATTTGGAAAAGAGACTAAGTAATTTAATTAAATACAACTTTTAGTACTTATGACTATTTCTCAAGTCAAAAATACATTTACATTCAATCGCCGGGCTACCATGTTTTTGGCACACAAGCCATTCACATAACAAACAAATAAATATGTAGAAAGTAAAATCAATGTTTCTGAGGGATCTCGTTGGTCCCTCTATAAATTCACCTCTTTTCGAAGTGAATTCGTCGTAGCCTTTCCGCTACGAACCACTTCGATTCTCTTTTATAGTCCCCTGCTAATAAAGTGTTATATGCCTCTGCTTAAACGAGCGGGAATACATTTTTCCAAACTAAACACGTATACTTTTACATGCATACATAAGTGAAAACCAGTATAACAAAGAATAATTACTACATTCATACACCCTAATCAATACAGCTTAAAGTGAGAGTTCTCACTTCCATAAAATGAATCATAATTAAATGGATTAAAGTAATTAAATATGATAAGGTTGAATATGGACATTTATAAAGTTTAAAGTTTGACAAAAAAGTTATTCTATTGCGTTCGTGGTGAAATTATGACTTGTTTCTATATATAATATACTGAAAACGGAACTCAAATGAAGAAGCTATGAGCATTTAAAGTTTTTAGAATTAAATTAATTTAGTTTGAATCCAAATTCAAATAAGAAATCAAATTTTGGGTTTAAATTTCAAAAATTAGCTTGGGGGATAAGTAAACGTTTAATTAAAGTTTAACGTTAAAAAGTTAATTAAGGAACAAAATAATATGGCAGTGGAAATAAATAAATGTCCACTAAATAGAAGGAGCGATCGACCTGAATAGGTCAACAGGTTGACCGTAGTGGTCGACCAGTCGCCTAAAGCGGTTGACCGCTTGGCAACAGAAGTTGCCAGTGGCAGCTAGGGTTTGAAGCAATGTTTTAATTGGTTGTACGCTCCATATTTACGTATTTTCTACCTACTTACATCCTACCATCCTGGTGCGTTTCAACTCCTATAAATAGAACCCTATCCTCTCCACTTTTATTCATATTATTTTGAGGAATACGATGAAATTCTACCATTTCTATCTCTCTTTAATAAGATTCAGAAACTCCGTAGAGAATTGAGGTAAGAATTTAACTTATTAGCTCTTTATGACGTATGATTGGGATATAGGATTGTAGAAACCTACTTCTAGAATGGAAAGTATTAAGTGGTTGGACCCACCTTCTTGCCTTATAAAGAAGTATAAAATGATTTTAATGGTTTTATGGTTTTTGACATATTCTTATTTTGAAATATACTGCCCAAGTACTGAAAAGATAAGACTTGAGGTTTTTATTCGCTAGACACTTGTTGTTCTGACTCCATCCTTATTACATGTAACGACCCATATTTTTAACTATTTTAAATTATTAAATTTGATATAATTATCGAATAAAAATGGTTGGAAATAAAAATTGATAATTTATTTAATATGAACTTGAATAAAATTTTAAAATAACCAATTTCGTAGATTTAGGCGATAACTAGTATTGAAATTAGATGGAATTGAATAATAAATATTGAATTATTTAGGTGTAAATAAAATAATTGTTTAATAACTAAATTTCATTTGAAATCTACTATTGGAATTTATCGAAATTGGATTATTGGAAATTATTTAAATAATTGAATTCTAAATTTAATATGAATGAAAATGATGTCAAAAGTTGATTTAAATTTTATTTAAACAAGAATGAAGATTTTTATCTTTTAAAATTGAATTTAAAAGTGAACGAATAGAAATTAGAAATTTTATATTTTAATTAACATGTAAAAATAGTCTTTTTGGGCACTGTCTCGGATTATGATGAAACTAGTTTCATCAGATCCATAATAGTGGGTAATTGTAGGATTTCAAGTTTCGTATTGATCGGACTTATCATTTAGCCGTGCGAGCTTGAAACGCATAAAAATCAATTAAAATAATTTAATTAAAATAATTTAATTAAAATAATTTGATTTTGAAAAGCTATCTTCTGAATATGATGGAATTGGCTCCCGAAATTAGTTCCATTGTGTTCGGAATGGGAGTATAACGTGTAGAATGCCAGCCGGCAAGGGTCCGTTGGAGTTCAAAGAATTTATGGGTGAATCAAGTCGGAAATATTTATAATAGGCCATGAGATATTTCATTCATTCGTAAACCCTAATCCATCTAACATCGGCCACTTCCTCTTACAACGATTAATGGCCGAAAATCCACCTTCTTATTTACTCAATTTCTTCCAATCCGCTCATCGAAATCAAACGATTCTAGAAAGAGAAACGTAGATCTCGACGAGCCCTACGAGATGGACTGTTGGATCGAGCTGTTTCCCGATGTGGTGATCGATTTCTGCTCGAATTCATGCGGCGGATTTTAGGTTTTCTGAGATGAACGGTGGCGGCGAGGTCAGTGAGGCTTGGAGCAGTGGTAGCTCAGGCGATGGCACACGCGATGGTGGTCATTAATCGACATCTAGTCGAAGGAGGTGGTGTGCATCAAGAGGAATTCATGTGCGACTTGGGTTTCTTCGAGAGTGAACAGTAGCCGAGAGGGGGAAGACGAGGGTAATGGTTTAGTTATTTTAATTTTGTTAATTCTAATGTTAATTATGTATTGATTATATCGTTATGCTAATTAAATCGTAACATTTTCATACGAGGTCTGATTCGAGTGAAACGAGTTGCATTGGATTCGTATCGACGTCATCTACGGCATGGAATCGAATTGGAATTTATTTGAAGCTGGAAAATTTTCAATCTCAAATAAAGGTGAGTCTTTTAAACGCTCACGAAGTACTAAATATTTTTATGTTAGTTAAATTGATAATCATGAAGTTATTTATTTTTATTGATTGTTGTTTGGTAATTTAACTGACATTTAAATTTACATATGAATTGAACCGATAGGAATTTAAATTGAGAGTTCAATTTGAAATTGAAATTAAATTGCCAGCTAGACACCCGATATTGATAACTAGTAATGGTTGTGATATTGGTTGTTTTGAATGATGATTGTGATGGATGACTATTGTTTGATATTTTGGATGATTGGATGTTTATTTATTATATATATATATATATATATCCTATTATCACCCTGTACATTATTTGAAAATATATAAATTTTTATCTGAATTATTTCGAATAAATTAAGAAATAGGTTGAAATGATATATATCTATGATACTTTGATTTGGATTGAAATGATATATATCCACCACTGAGGTTAAAAATTGAAATAAATGATCACTTGGCCATAGGATAGAATATTATATGTGGACACCGGATTGGTTAAATTAAATAGTTATATATTCTTGAATTTAAATCTATTTAATGATTTCGATTTAAAGAAATAAAAATTGAATTGAAATATGGGAACTGAATTATTTTCAAACTCGAGCTTGAAATGTGAAATTGAAATTGGTTAAAATAAATTGTTTAAAGAATGCAATTTGAAATTTGAAGTTAGAATTGGAATATGATTTGAATTATGGAAATTGAATTGTTTTAAAAGATTTGAACTTTTACTTGAACTTCCAAGTTATTTAAGTAAAAGTGATATAAGTTGATATTTCAAACCTTGGCTCGGGCTTGCATTATTTTAAAGATTTAAACCTTAAATTGAACACTGAAGTTTAATTTAATTTAAGTGATTTAAATTGGTATTTTGAAATCGTACTCGAAATTTATATAAATTGAGATGGTTTAAAATATAATTTTAGATGTCTTAAAATTAAAATTGAGATGGCCTCATATTGGCATACTCTTTGTCAATATTGGAACCACTTTAACAACTGTGTACGCAAAAGAGACTCCAGAATGAAGTGGTTGGATTTGGCATACGTTTGCCAGATTTGAAGAATGAGAACGATGATGGATAGACCCCGACACTTGTGCCAATTTGAAATGACTAAAACAGGACGGCTTGACAGGGCCAAGCGGGCTAGCAACCCCTAGCGGATATCCGTTCTTCGATTTTCTTCTAGGACTTGGTCCATACTATTACTCTTGATGTTGGTTTCGATTAGTGCACCTTGATTTGGGATAACCTCCTTTTGACTCGATATGGGATGGATGGATGCAGTGGGCGATCGTGACTATGATGCATTACCACCATCCCTACGACCCGAACTGGTAGTATCCTACCTTGGGCATTGCCTCACGTGCCTTGTCATACTTTTATCCTTATACGAGACTATTATGAGTTTGGTTTAGTGTTGTTGTATCACGGCATATCCCTATCCCAAAACGTGCTAATATAGCGTTATATACAAACTGTACGACAATGCTTAAAAACGCGTTAAGGGGGATTAATGTAAAGCCTTAATGCTAAGAAAAATATTTATTTTACTGATTAGACTTTACATATATAGCGTATTCTACTATATATAGATAATTTAATGGATCCTTAAGAGATGTTAAATCCCGTAACTTCTCTTGAGTTGTTGCACGCACGTTATACATTGGATAGAAGATGTAATACCTCGTAAACATCTCTGATGCTATTACAATCCTGTTATATGTGATATTGATTTGATTCACATAAGGATATTTTAGTCCTGACCCCACTACAACAAAAATAACATATTACAATGCCCTTTTTACAATGGGCATTGACTGCCCGTTGTAATAGAATGCTATTACAATGGTCCTTTCAGGCCCGTTGTAATAGATGCTCTATACAACACCTTTTTACAATGGGCATTGACTGCCCGTTGTAATAGAATGCTATTACAACGGTCCTTTCAGGCCCATTGTAGTAGATGCCATATACAACACCTTTTTTACAATAGGCAATGTTTGCCCATTGTAATATAATGCTATTACGATGGTCCTTCAAGGCCCGTTGTAATAGAATGCTATTATAACTTAAAACTTTATAAAGTATTCAAAATTACAAAAAATTTGAAAGCGTTAATTTTTTTTCGAAATGAAGAATAATTGATAATTAATATTTTTTAGTTAATATTGATTATTTAATGATTAATAATTCATTATTAATAAATAGTTTCAATAATTAATATTAGATATATAATAATTAATATTTTCCATTGATAATTAATAATCAACAATATATACATTTAACATTTAGTAATTGATATTCATTATAATTAAGAAGCTACAAAATAATAATTAATAATTATTAAACAATAAATAAGAAGTAGTATTTCATAATCAATTTTTAGTAATTACTCATTAATATTTACTATTAAATAATAATTAATAATTATTAAATAAGAAATATGATTTCATAATTTTTAGTAATTACTCATTAATATTTACTATTAAATAATACTTAAAAATCTATAACTTATAAGTGATATTTAATAGTTAAAAAATAATATTTATTACTATATTTAATATTTAATTTATATGCTATAGTTTAATTTATAACTAATAAGTAATATCTATTGACCATGCAAGCTATAGTTTAATTTATACGCTAAATATGTTTGTGGCGTAATCAAAATTTAAATTAATTAAATGATATAGAATGTGTATATAACGTACTAATTCATACATATACTAACCTGTTAACATTGTACTACACCATTTTCCAAACCCAATTTTTGACTCCAAAATTAAATATTTGGCTCCAAACCCAATTTTTCATCTAAACATTTTGACCTTTTCTTTCAAATCTGGGTCAGATCTAACACACACCTCCACTACCATTCCAGCAAAGTCGAACTCCACCGCGAGCTCCCTCCTCTTCCGGATACGTCTCTCTCCCCGACGACACCTCCAGCTCCCCCTGCAGCACCTCCGCCTACTAAGAATTGGCTGAGAACTTCAGCTCTGACCTTGTCCACGTCGACAGTGCCAACAATTACTTGCGATGGGTCATCTGAGGAAGAAGACAATGGTATGTATTTTGTATTAGACCTTTGCCTTGTTGGGCGCGCTCACCTGGCAGGTCGCATGATTAATAAAAATATATTTTGTTGGTGTTTTGGGGAGGAAATCGCATGGGGATATAATGATTTCAGCCCCAGGTTTTCCTCCCTTATTATTGCATTCGTCTCTCTTTGTTTTGTGTTTCATAGCATAATTTTCATTATCCACGGCATTCAGTTCAATAAACGCGCATCAGTCGCCGATGCTAAGCAAAGGTACACCTCCGTTTATAATAATTTTTGTCAGTCTTTTATTACTTCCAAAATAGCTTTATGAACCGCAAATAATCAAATTAGAAAATGATCGATTTTGAAGACCGTCTCTTCATCTTTCTTTTAATAATTTACGGTTATTCAAATTTCTGCTTTTTAATCCATGCCAATCTAAAATTCTTTACATAAAAGCTAACTATCATATATGGATCTTTAAAAATATTGTTTTGAAGTGAATATTGTGCACGAATTCAGTTGTTCTACGGCTTTAGCATACACATAATTACAATTATATAGAAAAGCTTATTACAATAAGAAACGAATTGATGTGGCCTCAATTGAGTTGTACTTGATCTTGGCATGGTTTAGAATCATCAAAAAGTCCCCAGATTAAAGTAGTCACATCATATAAATTTGGTATTCTTCCTGCTACGGTGGGTCTTTCAATCGTTTTTCATTTTCAGATTCAGATTTATTCACTCAATCATACAATTGAACATCGAGTAGAATGACCTGACAGGAAGCTACCAATGTGATATGATCCTATTTTAAAAAATTATCTGAACTGTTTCGTCTCTTAATCTTTTACAAATTGAAGTTTCCATCTCTTCTACCTCAAGTTTATGGCAATATAATTGTTCTAGTTTTTGCGTTTGGTTAATTTTATGTAATTCAAATATGCATTAATTTTCAGTTGAGCATTTGTACAATTGGCATGGATGTTCATTTAGCTTTTGTTGTAATTTCATGTATGTACATTAACTATTTTAAAAGATATGATGAGCTGTAAAAAAGTAAGTGGTGGTATGTTTGCGACTCTAGCATTGTGAAGAAAACTGAAGATGGTGCGATTAACAATTAATATTTGGAAACGGAGCATCTGAAGCTTTTAGTTTTACCAGTTGAGAATGGTTGCGGCGTCTGGCTTTTGCCTTAATGGTATGGTGATGCAAAGTTGATTTTGTGAGTACGGTCTATGCTCTTTTGGCTTGATTGATGAACGCTGGTGGTAAACAATTTTCTGATCGTGTGGCAGGTATACACAACGACTCTTTTGGATGGATCCGTACAGTTTGCCTTAATGGTATGGCGATGCTTATTCTATAGTTGCATATGTAAATTTTTACAGTTAATATTGACGATTTTTGCCAGTATCGTCATGGAACCTGTTCTCATGTGCATGCGTTTTCAAGTGAAATTATTTAAAATCTGCGACCACAAGTGTCTACTTGGTCTAGTAGTTTCGTTTAAGCGGCTGTAGTTGTTGAAACTGGTAACTAGTTTGTGGATGCATAAGTGCACCTCCAAAGTAGTAGAGAAAGGTCTTTGACCTCTAAATTGGTATGAGCACTTAGGATTTCAAAGAGGTTTATGTATTCTCTTGTGATCTTGAGAGGTTGGTGGTTCGAATCCATCAAGATCCTGCTTATTGCGGTATACACCGTTCATCTGATTGTGATCGAAAATGTTTGTTATTCATCGGTTTGGTCGGTTAAGTCGGTAAATGCCCACCCTTAATTTTTATTAGAAAAAAGAAAAGAAAAAGGAATATTTTATACAAAAATGGCATTGATGTGATGAGAAGTTACCTCATTACTACTGTGATAGGAAGCAGCTTACTTACACTTAGCTAAATTACACCCCCACACACACTTTTTTTGATGTTGTAATAAGGTATATTTGTTGCAGTGATAATTTACATTATCTTTGTATGTATTGCAGGACATAGTAGAAGCAAAGGAGTTTTGGAAGGAAAAAGGTGTTATTTGGGTTTTGATTAACTAAAATATTATAGTTCAAGGTTTGCTTCAATGTCGTTTGGTCTAAATTTTAAATCTTGTGCTATTATTTGCACGTATTACGTGTTATGTTAGTTTTGGGTTGTATTCGATGTTTTGTAACTATGTCAAATTTTATGAATGATGTGAATAGATAAATCTTTTGTTATTTTGAAATATGAATTTCTTTTGCTATTTTTACTAAATATGAATAAATATGGTTGTCATTAGTATAATAATTTTGTTTCAATTCAAATTAGTTTAAAATTTACAAGTGCATTGTAGTAGTTTTATTTTTTTTCTCATTTGAAGTTTTTTAACAACGGGCAAAAACAGTTGCAAAAGTCCCTTTTGCAACAGGAAAAAACAGTTGTAAAAGGATTAATTGCAACAGGCAAAAATAGTTGTAAAAGACCCTTTTGCAACGAGCAAAAACCGTTGTAAAAGACCCCTATTGCAACGGGCAATAACCGTTGTAAAATTCATCCACTCTATTACAACATCGCATAATACAACGGGCCTAGGCCCGTTGCGAAACCCTTATTACAACGGGCATTGCCCGTTGTAAAAGGGGTATTTTGTTATAGTGCTCGAGTGTACTGTTTTACTTTATGCTCAGGTCAGCCCTGAGTTTTCAGCGCATTGAAGATTATTTTCTAGAGGAAGAAGACAAAGATTGGTATATTATTATTACTGGTATTATTTCACCACATTGTTTGTTCCACTGCATTGTTTTATTTATTCTGTTGTATGTATAACTTTGATAGATGTTGTAAAATTTTAATCAAATGTATAGTATAAAAAGCTTCATAAATTGTTTATTTGATTATTATATTTTGTCATTCCACTACAAGATTTTGTATTTGTTTTCTTCTTTTGTTATTTTTCTTAATTAACCCCATTGATTATCTGTGTCACGGATTGTTTTGAGTTGGACATGTGTGGTTTATTGTCGACTTAAACCTTTAGAAATACGGGTCGTCACAATTGGTATCAGAGCTTTGGTTTAGCGATAACCTTAGCTTTGTGAGGTTTGACTCATTAGACATAGGGTAGTAATACCCTAGAATGAATTGTTTAAGCATGTGTGTGTGTATGAGAGTACGTACGTGTTAGTGTTATAATATGTTTTATATTGTGTTTACTTATCCGTTGAGTTGTTTATGAATTCTAGTCAGTGCGTGGGACGCCATGTTATCGATAGGGGTTTCTAAATACTTAAACGAGGCAAGTTGACATAATATTGTTTTAAAATCGAGTAAATGAAATAATTTTACCTAAATTATATCTTATATATAAAATGATACTTTCATAAACCTATATGATTATTAATGAATGTTATTTGTTAGGAGATGATAATAATTAGTTATCATCGATTATTGCTTGAATTAAACTAAAAATGAATACTTTGTGAACTCAACTCCACGAAGCATTCGATAATTAAATTGAATTGAAATCTAATTATAATAAGAATTGTTTGCAATAACAAATATGTAAATTAACAAAATGCTTTCATAATAAGGTAATGGAATTGTATAAGTATATTTATAATATAGCTTATAAATGGAAAGGATTTAATAGTTGAGAATTTTTGAATTTAAATCTCGTAGATGTTCAAAATTGTTTTCAAAGCCTTCAAAATTAATAATAGTATTATTTGAAAGTGTTTTGACTAGAAATATATTTTGAAAAGATTTTTGAAAGAAATAAAAGCATTGAACTCGCTTTAGTCGGTGGAAAATAATTCTGGGGATGGCTACAGCATCGCCCAATATTCATTTTCGTGCTTCTAAGTGAGAATTGCTACCAAAATAAATTTATTTCTAGTTAAAAAATGTTTTGATTCTGAAAAAATATTTTAAGTGTGATTGATAAAAATATGAAAATAGTTTTTGAGCTTATAAATTGAAAATGGTATAGATAAGTAATAAGTTTATAACTTATGAATTTGAAAAGGAAAGTAAGACCGAATTTTAAAATGTTTGAACATTTTGGTTAAGCAAACAAAAGAAAATTTGAATTTGAGATATGAAATAAAAGAATTAACTTAAGAAATGTTAAATAAATTGAGTTAGTGAAATGAAGTAAACAAAATGAAGTTTAACTCAAGGAAGCTTAAATGAAAGTGAATTGTATTTAAAATGAATTAGATAAAATAATGAAATGAAATTTTAAGTGAATAAGTTGTATAACTTATAGATTTGAGAAATATTAAGCTAAAAACAAATTTTTAATCTGTTGAATGTGAGTGATAAGAAAAGAATTTTTTTTAACCTCATTAAGTTAAATAAACTGAGTAATGGATTAAATGAAATAATTAAACTTAATAGAGATTAAATGAATTGAACTGAATTTGAATGGAACTAGATGAATTATATAAAGTGAATTAATTCAACTTAAGCTATAAAATGAATTAATAGAATGAATAATAACTTGAATTATAAAATGAAATGCAATTTGGGTGTGAAACAAATTGAATGAGAATAAAGGGGTGTAAGTAAAATTTATATGAGTAATTGAATTTGATTTAAATTGGATGTAAATAAATTAAATTCAAGTGGAGTGAGTTTTAATAAATTGAATGGTAACTAATTGAATATGAAATAAATTATAAGATGAAATTTTACTTAAGTCAAGTTGAATGAAATTGGTTGAGATAAAAGGATTTTTTTTATTAATATGAATTTGAGTTATAAAATAAAATTTACTTAAATAAAATTTATGATATGAATTAATGAAATGAACTAACGAAGTGAATCAATGAATTGGTATGAACTTAAGTTATGAAGTAAGAATATACATGAGTTGTGTTTTATTATAGTAAACTTAAACGGTTTTGTGAAATGGTTTATAAATGATATTAATATTAAGGAGAATATACTAAGTGGTGATGAAATAAAATTTAACTTAAATAAGGATAAATGAAATGATTTTGTAAAATGGTCGAAACAAATGAATTTAGTATGAAATATGTTAAACGTAAGTGAAATAATTGAAATTTGAATAAACTGAATATAAATGAAATAGATGTGAATAAATTGGAAGTAAACCAATTAAATGTTAATAAAAATTGGACGTTAATAAAGAATGGATGTTAATAAGAATGATAGTGTATAAATTAAATATTGACATTGGAAATGTAAATTGTGATTGTTTAAGAATTAATTGGATGAATATTAATGGTTGAATGGTTTGTTTTGTTGCAAACCATTATTATTACTGCTTTTGATTGCATATGGTTGTTGTATGTTGTGTATTTGTGCTTGTGCTTATGATTTGGATCCAGAATTCATATTATATGGTTCTATTAAACTCATACATGTTTCTATATCTTTTATAAGTGACTAATATTCTAAATTGAGTTGAGATAGGTACATACAAAGACCGTTTGGACGTATACGCGGAATTTATTTGCTTTTGGTTGCATAATATGAGCGAACTCGCTCGGATTAATAATAATAAGGTACATATCTCGGATTACATACTGCACTTTTATATTTTTCCCTACGGGATGCTACATCATTGAGATGAGATGTATATTTGGTATATATTTGTTTATATATTGTATTATAAAAATTTCCGATCAAGCCGCGCAAAGGAGACTCTGCCAAAATATTCTGTAAATCTGGGTGTTAGAAAATTTTGAGATTTTAAAATTTTATAACTTGTTTTTATAAATAAGTTGTAATTTCCGTAAGCTGATAGTAGAGTGGCGTAGTAGAAGCATATTAAAGGTTTTGTAAATAAGATTTTAATGTTTTATAAGTTAATTATTTTGAGTAAAATATATCAAATGTTAGATTCCTTACATAACCCCTTTTCGAGGACGAAAAGTTTTGAGTGGGGGAGAATGTAGCGATCCGTTTTTTAACTATTTTAAGTTATTAAATTTAATATGATTATTGAAAAAATGATTAGAAATAACAATTTATATTTTATTTATGTAATTTATTTAATATGAACTTGAATAAAATTTTGAAATAACCAATTTCAAATATTTAGGCAATAACTAGTATTGAAATAAAATTATATACATTGAATGTGTTTAAAATCAATAGCTGAAACTTAATAATAAATGTTGAACTATTTAGATGTAAATAAAATAATTGTTTAATAACTAAATTTCATTTGAAGTCTAATATTGGAATTTATCAAAATTGGATTATTTGAAATTATTTAAATAATTGAATTCTGAATTTAATATGAATGAAAATGATGTCGAAAGTTGATTTAAATTTTATTTAAACAAGAATAAAGATTTTTAACTTTTAAAATTGAATTTAAATGTGAATAAATAGAAATTACAAATTTTATATTTTGATTAACGTGTAAAAATGATCTTTTTGGGCACTGTCTCAGATTACGATGAAACTAGTTTCATCGGATCCGTAATAATGAGTTGTTATAGGATTTCAAGTTTCGAAGCGATTGGACTTATCGTTTGGCCGTGCGAGCTTGAAACGCGTAGAAATCAATTAAAGAACTTTAGTTAAAATAATTTGATTTTTAAAAGCTATATTCTGAAAATGATGGAATTGGCTTCCGAAACTAGTTCCATTATGTTCAGAATGGGAGCATAACATATAGAACGCTAGGCGGCACGCATTGGTTGGAGTTCGGAGAATTTATTGGTGAATCGGGTCAGAAATATTTATAATAGGCTATGAGATATTTCATTCGTTCATAAACCCTAATCCATCTAACATTGGATGCTTCCTCTTGGAACGATTAATGGCCAAAAATCCACCTTCTTCTATCCTCAATTTCTTCCAATCCGTTTATCGAAATCAAACGGTTCCAAAATGAGAAACCTAGATCTTGATGAGCTCTACAAGATGGACGGTTGGATCGAGCAATTTCATGATGTGGTGATCGATTTCTGCTCGAGTTCGTGTGGCGGGTTTCGGGTTTCTGAGACGAAAGATGGCGGCGAGGTCGGCGAGGCTTGGGGCGGTGGTGGCTCAGGCAATGACGCACGCGATGGTGGTCATTGATCGATGTCCGGTCGAAGGTGGTAGTGGACGTCGAGAGGAATTCTCATGCGACTTGGGTTTCTCTGAGAGTGAACAGTAGCCAAGAGAGGGAAGATGAGGGTAACGGTTTAGTTATTTTAATTTTAATTAATTCTAGTGTTAATTATATCGTTATACTAATTAAATCGTAACATTCTCATACGAGTACTGATTCGAGTGAAATGAGTTGCACTAGATTCGTATTGACATCGTCTATGGCATGGAATCGAATTAGAATTTATCTAAAGCGGGAAATTTTTTAGTTTCAAATAAAGGTGAGTGTTTTAAACACTCATGAAGTACTAAATATTTTTATATTAGTTAAATTGATAATCATGAAGTTATTTATTTTTATTGATTGTTGTTTGGTAATTTAACTGACAATTAAATTTACATATGAATTGAACTAATAGGAATTTAAATTGACAGTTCAATTTGAAATTAAAATTAAATTGCCAACTAGACACCCGATATTGATAACTAGTTAATGGTTGTGATATTGGCTGTTTTGAATGTTAATTGTGAGGGATGATTATCGGTTGATATTTTGGATGATTGGATGATTGGATGTTTGGATGTTTATTTATTATATATATACATATATCCTGTTATCACCTTGTAAATTATTTAACAACATATATACAGTTATATAAATTATTTTGAATAAATTTAGAAATAGGTTGAAATGATATATACCTATGACATTATGATTTGGATTGAAATGATATATATCCATCCCTGAAATTAAAAATTGAAATAACCGATCATGTGGCCATAGGATAGAAAATTATATGCGAATACTGGATTGGTTAATTAAATATTTTTAAATTCTTGAATTTGAATCTATTAAATGATTTTGATTTAAAGAAATAAAAATTGAATTTAAATATGGGAATCGAATCATTTTCGAACCCGAGCTTGAAATGTGAAATTGAAATTGGTTAAAAGAAATTGTTTAAAGAATGCAATTTGAAGTTAGAATTGAAATATGATTTGAATTATGGAAATTGAATTGTTTTAAAAGGTTTGAACTTTTACTTGAACTTCGAAGTTATTTAAGTAAAAGTGATATAAGTTGATATTTCAAACCTTAGCTCGAGATTGAATTATTTTAAAGATTTGAACCTTAAATTGAACATTAAAGTTTAACTTAAATTAAGTGATTTAAATCGGTTTTATGAAATCGAACTCGAAATTATATAAATTGAGATGGTTTAAAAGAAGAATTGAATTGAAATTTAAGCCATTGAATTTAATCGAATTTGAAGTTAAATGAACATTTTGAAATTGAAGTTAATTCGAATGGAAATCAGAATTGAATTTTATTTGAATTTAAATCAAAATTGAGTTGATTTGAAATGATTTGAGATCGAAATGATTTGAATTAAGAGATTTTAAATTGAATCAGTTTGATTTAAATTTGGACCCGAGTCTGGATTTATGGGAAATGGAAAGAAATAGTTTTGAATTTGAAATTATTTTCACTATAAACTATTTTACTATAAAGTGTTTTAAAATTAATCTTTTCAAATTACTTAAATTTTCAAATCATTTAATATATATCCTATTTTAATAATTTAACTATTTAAAACCATTTTAAAATTTTAAAACTATTTAAAAATTTCAAACTATTTTTAAAAATTCAAACCGATCAAAGTGGAAATTGTTTATATTTAAATCATTGAGTTAAATACCAATTAGGTTAAAATGAAGTTATAACCTAAATTGAAATTCGAAATGGAAATTCGAATGAAATGATATTTTCAAACGAAACCGGCATATTTCAAGTAATTATAATATTTTGAAATGAAGGATATTTTTGAAGCGAATATGATATTTTGATATCAAGTATGAATCATTTTTGAAATGTAAAAGTACCAACCGGTGTGAAAAATGACGTTTGGTTGTTAACGAGACCGGGGCCTCTTATTGGCATACTCTCTATCAATATTGAAACCACTTTAACAACTATGTATTCGAAGGAGACTTCAGAATGAAGTGGTTAGATATGTCATACGTTTGCTGGATTTGAAGAAAGAGAACGATGATGGATACACCCCGATGCTTGTGCCCATTTGAAATGACTAAAAAAGGACGGCTTGACAGCACCAAGCGGGCTAGCTACCCCTAGAGGACATCCGTTCTTCGATTTTCTTCTTGGACTTGGTCCATACTATTACTCTTGATGTTTGTTTCAATTGGTGCACCTTGATTTGGGATAATCTTCCTTTGACTCGATATGGGATAGATGGACGCGGTAGGCGATCGTGGCTACAATGCGTTACCACCAGCCCTACGACCCGAACTGGTAGTATCCTACCTTGGGCATTGCCTTACGTGCCTTGTCATACTTTTATCCTTATACGAAACCACTATGAGTTTGGTTTAGTGTTGTTGTATCACGGCGCATCCCTATCCCCCGACGTGCTATTGGGGCATTATATGCAAACTGTACGACAATGCTTAAAAACGCGTTAAGGAGGATTAATGTAAAGCCTTAACGCTAAGAAAAATATTTATTTTACTCATTAGACATTACATATATAGCGTATTCTACTATATATAGATAATTTGATGGATCCTTAAGAGATGGAAAATCTCATAACATCTCTTGAGTTATTCCACTCACGTTATACACTAGATAGGAGATGTAATACCCCATAAACATCTCTGATGCTAATACACTCCTGTTATATGTGATATTGATTTGACTCACATAAGGATATTTTAGTCCTGACCCGGGTGTATTTTTTACTTTATGCTTAGGTCAGCCCTGAGTTTTCAGCACATTGAAGATTATTTTCTGGAGGACGAAGATAAAAATTGGTATATTATTATTACTAGTATTATTTCACCACATTGTTTGTTCCCCGGGATTGATTTAGTTATAATGATGTATAAATAACTCTGATAGATGTTGTAAAATTTTAATCAAACGTATAGTATATCAGCTTCAGGAACTATTTATTTTATTATTATATTTCGTCATTCCGTTGTGAGATTCTGTATTTGTATTCTTATTTCTTATTTTTCTAATTTAACCCCATTGATTATCTGTGTTATGGATTTTTTGAGTTGGACATGTGTGATTTATTGTCGACTTAAACCTTCCGAAATGTAGGTCGTCACATTACAACATAGGTTAAGGACAGAGTGATGGCGGTGGCTATGCTTAGAGATGGAGAAGCTTGGCTTTTGGTAGTATCTGTTATTATTTCTTGCTTTTATGTGGACCCATTCAATGAATATTTTGTTACGGTTTTCATGGAATTTAATAATATGATATATTTATAGTTTTGAAATAAATTGGTACACTTTACTGTTATATTTTGTTCAATCCGCTATGAGTTCTGAAAGTTTAGTTATGGCTCTGCAATGTTATTTCTTTTTACTACCAACAACTTGCCTTAGAATGGATCTATGTTTCGATGGGCCTTTTCTGGATCGAAATTTAGGTATGTTCTAGGGTGGGGTGTTACATTTGGTATCAGATTCTAGGTTATTCGATCAATGGGGAAAGTATACTCTACGTATGAGTGGCGTGTACTTGTTATTTTTTCAAAAGATTTTTCAAAGTATTTTTTGAAAACTCATACTATGTATATAATGACACACACACTTATTTTGAATTTGCGCTTAACTCGATAAATTCTGACTATAGAAGAAGTTGCGACCATATTCTTAAAGGATGGGCGAGGCGACTATGAGTTGGAAGAATAAATAGAGGTAATTTCTACTCCTACTCTAATTAACCATAGAGCGAAGAACATATCTATAGAAGCAAACTAGGGAGAGCATGACCTCAGCTTATAGAAGCACCCTAGAAGCTAGATAGTAATTGACTCCTTGATAGGACCTAGTATTTCTTATCATTGTGGACCCTATAGACATATTTAATAATAGGGGTGAACGTAGATGGAAAGTGATAGGAAATAGATGACCTCAAGGAAACGTCCATTAGGCTGACAATAATATGGACAAATTAACATTTATGGAGGTAACAAATGAAGGTGTGATGTATTAATAAAATACGGAAGTAAAGGAAGGAGCAAACTTTCGTAAGAAGGAATACATTTATCACCACAAGGAGGAAATTAAAATTTTAAAGGGTAGAGTACAAAGGTTTAAAAGAAAGAACAAATTTTAATCCTATCTTTTGTGACATGATTTGATAAAAATGTTTCTTTAGAAACCCCTTGAAAATTTTGAAAGTGCCTTTCAAAAGCTTTTGAAATGAGAATCTTATAAGTCAGAAAGTTCTGATAAAAAGTGATTTTTAGATGACTTTTAAATTATACCACCGTTTGTTTTGTAAAAAGTTTGGAAGGAGATTGTAAAATTTAAAAAGGATGGTGAATCATTTTCGGTAGGTGATTTTAATTTTAAAATTGAGAAGTTGAAAAAAAGTTTCCATTTATTAACTTCTCAATATAAAATTTGATTGATTTAGAAAAGCTTTCAATTTCCTTGTTTTTGTATTCTTCAATTTTTCTATGTTATATTTCCTATGTATAACTTGGAAATTTTTAGAAATATTAATTATGGTTTTAGACAGCTTTGGAAATATACCACCATTAGTTTTGTAAAATTTTGGAAAGGTAATGCAATTTTAAAATATGGCGAATTTTTTTAAGACGAAATGGTGAATGGTTTTAATTGTAAATTAATGCCTTGAAAAGTTTCCATTTGTTGACCTTTTTAATTTGATTAAAAGATTTTAATTTTTGGTTCCTTGATCCTTCTATTTTTCCTTGTTTATAAATCTAAAAGTTCTTTCTTTAGAACTCTTTTTTTAGGGGTTTATAGATAAAAATAACACTTATTTTGTGATAGAGAAATAGAACATAAAACAAAAGGAATGTCCAATAGTATAGAAAGGAGAGCATTCCCATATAAGGCGATGAAGAGAATGATGGCTGGAATTTAGGTAATAATAGAATTATAAATTCTGGTAGATGAGATATAGAAAGGAGTAATAGAGTAAGTAGAAGTTAACTTTGTCTACTCCATCTATTTTTCTATCGTATAAAATTATAAAAGGAATCTTTGACCATTGATTGAATTTAAATGTTGATTGATAAATAAGTTAGATGTTTTTGTATAAGGAGAATCATTGCGTAAAAATTAGAATTTTATATGTTTTTCCAAATTTGAATACAAAAGTTATTTGAATAATAATAATATTGGATTTGACAAAGAAGAGTGTTGCAAGAGATTTTAAGAGTTTTTTAGCAAAGTTATGAGATATATTTCATCAAATAATAGTATATTTTGAGTAATAAGGTAACAAATATTATTGTATGCTTTAGAAGAAAATAACTGTTATTTTGAAATGATGACAGTGAAAAATTTACTATTTCGTATATGATAATTCTTGTAGCTAGAAAACTCTTTGAAAAAAATGTTTTAACACATTATTTTGAAAAGACAATTAAGTCTTGAATCTTTTGTGTTAAAATTCCTATTTTCAAAAAGGAGTAAATCTTTATTTTAGTAAGCTATTGAAAAGGAAAGTTTTCCATAAGTTCCTTTTTGAAAAACCAAGAGAATTTTGAATGCCAGAAATTAGAAAGTCTAACGTTTAAGGAAAAATTTTGATAAACAAAGTTTTAAAAAGGAAGATTATTTTATTTCTATTTGGAAATAAAGGAATTTTGAATCTTTGATAAAGATTTTTAATAAAGTTTACGTTTTCAAAGATGGAGATATTGAATTTGATACTTCATGTTTTGAGTGTGTGAAAGTTATGATTTTATGGAGTATACACAGATCATGACCTCGGTAGAATAGAATAAGGTTCTTTTTAGGATATGAGTAAAATAGAAATAGAACGTACAACCTGATTTGGAAATTTGGATTCAATCCCAAACCCCTATTTGAAGAAGTTGGTAAAGTGTACAGATATTCCAAATTTGTAATTGAGTTGTGAATTAGGTTGCTCATAGAATATAAATTTCTATATTTTAATTTTGGAGGAATTTCCATGTAATTTCCATAAATTATCCAATTCCAAAATATGTGTAAAAGTGCATGGTTTGAAGTAACAAGGAAAACAATAAAAACGAAAGAAATGTTAAGAGATGGATATTCCTTTCCATGGTTTATATCATCTATTTCAATAATAAGAAAAGAAATGATTCCTTATAATTTCAAACAAAGCAAAAATCTTAATTGTGGTTAATTTATGACAGTAATATTTTTTGAAGGATTGCTTCAATGAATTAAAAAATATGAAAATGAGTATTCCGTTGTAGAATTAGTAGTTAGATACAGATATCGTGCAGCTACTCTAAACGACTAGAATATATATAAATATCATAGATTACGACTATATGCATATTAGTTAGTAATAGATGGATTAGGATTTGTGGATATTAATTACAAATTTAACGGGCAATAAATTTGTAACTAATGAGAAGAAAAGCAATCTAAAGGGGGACATATTAAGGAAACTTGATATTGCATTTGTGGAAGAAATAAATTTGAGTAATAAATGGAATTTGGAAACCTAAATAAGGTCAAAAAGACTGAAGAATGATTAATTGGAAATGGTCGAATTCTGACAGTAATGATCAGCTGTGAATATTAATTGAAGTAATAAATGGAACATCGAAAAAAGGAAAAATTAAGAAAATAGGTAGCAATGGAATTAAATATTAAAGATAGCCCATCATAATTTAAAAAGGAGTATTAGGACCTCAACATCATTTATATTAACTGATAATAAATGGCAACTTTCAATAAAAATTCCTTTTGGAGTTCTTAGATTACAGTCGCTAGCTGTCTTTCTTATTTATTGGAAAAGTGGATGATGTGGAATAAGATATATTCATATTTTAATTTTGTGCAGACTTTATGAATGGGATTTAAACCACTTGATATATGTTGGAAAGCAAAGTAAATAAGGAAATTTTATGGGAACACCTAACTAGTGATAGACCATAGGTAAAACTGGAAGTAAATGAGGAAATTAGGTTAGCAGCCTAAAGTTAGTAAATGTTTCTATCACAAAACTTTTGATATTGGGAAACATAAGGGATTTAGCTCAAAAAATGCCACCAAGCAAGGAAAAGAGAAAATGTATAGGAATGAGAATGTAATTTCTTATTGATCAAGGATTAGGAAGAAGGTGGCAGAAATTTTCCGTTAGATACAGTGGAACCGCAGCACTCCAACCCAGCTTTATGAAGTTTCACTTTGCATTGTTAGTAAAAGGGACCCTTATTTTACTAGCAAATTTGGAGGGGTTTGCTAGTAGCTTTAGAAACTTTGTTAAATCAAAGCATCGCTTACCGACTAAAGATCGATGGATAAACTAAAGGAATTGATGGGAACTTGGAGGATTTGTTGAGAGCTTGCATCTTGGACTTTGGAGGACCTTAGGAGTAGCGCTTACCCTTAGTAGAAATCAGTATGATTTTAGTCACTAATAGACGATTAATATGGCACCCTTGAAGTATTATTTTTGGGGAATGCATGCAAATTGTCAAATTGTGGGTGAGAAACCACCGACAAATTCTACTTGGACCAGATTTGTATTGCGAGACTTTAGAAAGTCAGAATTGATTAGATAGTGTATGTTTTGGATAGTTGGAAAGTAGGCACCAGATTTATTGAGTCTTTTCCCAATATGGGAAGGACAAGAGAACTTTTATGTTGGTTGGATTCCATGATATTTTTGCATTTGAGGAAATACCTTCGTAGCATAACAATTGTTGTAGAGCCTAATCACTTGGGGGATTTTAAGGCAGAGCCAATAACGTCCCGTGCCACTACATGCATCGTAGAGCATGGAACTCGGAGGTTGCGCAATAAAAGAATAAGATTAGTTCGAGTACAATGGTGAGAAAATCTAATGGGAGGCATGAGGACTCTTCATCCAAAACCTTTCTTTGGAAAATTTTCTCTCCAAAATTAGGATTTTGGTTGGATTGTGGTTGCTAGATTGGATGGTAGAAGATGGTTGCTACACTTTTTCACGACCACTTTACACTCATGTAGAAGTCTTGATGCATGTTTAAGGTATTTGCACACATACTTTTATGACAAGATTATACACTCACGCTAGGATTGAGCTCATTTTAGTATGTCTACGGTACATAATCACATTGCATTATTGGTTGAGTAGATGGTTGTGTAGATAATTTAATTGTATAACATATATATTATTGCGCGTTACGCTGCTTTCCGCTTGGAAGATTTCAGGATGAAATTCTTTTACGGGGGAAAGAATGTAACACCCCGTTAATTGAACCAAAATTAAATAGATTAAATTAAATTAAATATGATAAGGTTGAATATGGAAACTTTATAAAGGATAGAATTTGATAACGAAATTTATTTTGCGTTCGTGATGAAATTCTGACCTGTTTCCATATATAATATGCTGAAAACGGAGCTCAAACGAAGAAGTTATGAGCGTTTGAAGTTTTCAGAATTAAATTAATTTAGTTTGAATTCAAATTCAAATGAGAAATCAAATTTAGGGTTTAAATTTCAAAAATTAGCTTCGGGGCTATGTAAACATTTAATTAACATTTAACATTACAAAGTAAATTAGAGAACAAAATAATATGGCAACGAAAATAAATAAACGTCCCCTAAATAGAAGGAGCGGTCGACCTGAATAGGTCAACTGGCCGACCATCGCTTGGCAACAGAAGTTTCCAGTGGCGACTAGGGTTTGAAGCAATGTTTTATTTGGTTGTACGCTCTAGATTTACCTGTTTCCTATCTAGTTCCATCCTACGGTTCTGGTGCATTTCAACTGCTATAAATAGAACTCTATCCTCTCCACTTTTATTCATATTATTTTATGGAGTACGACGAAATTCTGCCATTGCTATCTCTCTCTAATAAGATTTAGAAACTCCGTAGATAATTTAGGTAAGAATTTAACTTATTTCCTATTTGTTACTTCTTCCTCCACTACGCCATAAATGACCTTCTGCAACATTTTTGCAAGGTGTTGCCAGCTAAAATGTTGCGATAGATTTAAAATTTTGGTCCTACTGCAACGTTGTATTTTTGGTGTTACCTTAGCCATAAAAATGTGTTGCTCTAGCTAAACAAGTGTAACACGATGCAACATTTTTATAAAGTGTTGCTATAGATGTATTCAAATTAAAAAATTAATAAAATTAGTAATCCGCGTGAAAACGATCCAACGGTCTATATTTAATCTGATTGTAAAAATGGATCGTCGCTACAATTTTCCCCAAATTTTCGTTTTCCCGCCTGAACTCCATTAGATCCCTTTCGGTTTTCATTTCTCAAATCAAAAAGCAAATAGAATACTTCAATGGAATTTCGAAAATCCTAAATTGATTACTCGCACTGTGTTCATCGATTTGAATCACAAACATCACCGTTCAAATCATGGAATCTGTAGCCCTCTCCTCTTTCAACACCCTCTTCTTCTGCCGCCCAATTTCTCAAATCGCGAAAAGAACGTGTATTTCTCAAATCGAAATAAAAAACACTCAATCCAAACTTGTTCGCACCCAAACAAAATTCTCAATCAAAATAAAATTGTTTGATTCAGGCGACTTAGGTGATTTAAGGTTTAGGGTTCGAAGAATTTGAGGTTGCGGTTTAAGAGTTTCTGGAATTAGAGGGGGCACGAAGGTGGTTTCAGATTTGGAGATCGTGAATTGGGTCTGGTCGCGAATGCAATCGGCGATTTGTGGCTTGATGATTTGTGGTTTGAATGAAGTCGCTAATGGAGTCTGGTTCAGGTCGTTTGGATTTTTTGTGTTTTTTTTGTTTTTTTTGAATTGGTGGTCGGGATTGCTGAGAAGATGGTCGATGTAGACAGAGTGAAGGCTGTTGTGGTGGTAGACCGTGAATGTAGGTGTCGTGAATGCTGTGAGGTGGTTTGAGGGTTTGGGTAGTTTCAGGTGGGATGAAGGAAGTGTTGAATGGTGATGTATGAAGGCAGTGCTCAAATCAGAAACACATTGATTGGTGAAGGTGCTCTTGTTCGTGTAATTCAAGACTCAGCTTCATTATTAAGGCATTTTCTACTTAGCTGGTGTTGATTATTTTCCAAATTATTCAATGCAGTGATGGAGCAATTCCTGCTACCACTCTGATAATGGGAGGAAACCCTATCAAAGGTGAAGTTTTTATTAGTCAAGCAATGTTTCTTTTTTATAGAAAATGATGTGATAAAAATTATGTTTTTAATAATATGATTTTCAGGTTTAAGGGGATCAAACCTTTGCTTATCGCTCATATTTGGAGTTCTAGCTGTTCGTTATATTTTGCTGCCTTTATTCGGCATAGTTATAGTCAAGGGAGCAGTGCATATAGGACTTGTGCATGTTGATTCATTTGTGCATCATTTTAGGTCGATCCCCGCCGGGACTGCGGTGCCCCGGACCCCCGCCGGCGCTACGCCCGGACCCGCTTCTCGGCTCGCCTTCGGCTCGGCACTCGGCTCGCCTTCGGCTCGGCATATATTTGTCAGTGTCGGTGTCTGTATAAATTGAAAGTGCATATGTAATGAGTGAACTGAGTGATGTAGTGAGGAATATCTGTATATGTGAATATCAATGTTATATATCATTGAATTGTAAAATAGTGGAGTCAGGAATTTGTACTATTTCAAATGTTGAAATAAAATATTTATTTAAATAAATTACTGTTTAAATATCAAATTCTGTGCAATAGCATTTTATTAAATAAATATTTATTTTTATTAAAAAATCATATATGCTCTACATTGTGGGCCCCACAAATTCAAAAAGTTCATATCTATAGCAACATTTTGGAATGTTGCTACAGATACCTATGGGTGTTGCCATAGACCCAAATAGGGTTCTATTGCAACAATATTACTTATGTTGCCTTAGATAGTCAAAATGTTGCCTTTGAGGTCTAAGGCAACGGCAAAAATTGCATCACCCTAAAAGTGTTGCCATAGACCTATGGCAACATTTTTCGGGCCTGAGCCAACATTTTTTTTGTGTTGCAGTAGGCCATTTATGGCGTAGTGCTCCAATCTATTCTTATTTTATTCTTCTCCAATTTTTTAGAATCTAATGAATATATATACATCTCCCCTATTGTGTGTGTGTGTGTATTAAAGGAGAGATTCTGGAAGAGACTATAAGGCATGCAAATCTAAGGAAGGTGAAGCTAAGGCTATTCAGTGAGTGGAAACCTTAGTATTTATTCAGTAATTGTTTATTGTATTTCTTTTTAAATTTGAATATGCATTAGGGATTTTGGGATTTCGAAAATATGATAGATAAAATCCCCAAAAATTCCTTTTTAATTCGATATATCAATTTTATGCTGAGATTCTCAATTATTTACATTAATTTGATGGAATATGTTTTGTTATACAATATTTGATAATTTCATAGTCTATTCCACTTCTCCTTCTTCTTTGGGTCAAATTGTGATCCTTCCATAAAATAAGGGGTTTAGATTACGAATTCTGTTCGTAGTTTACACCACTTATTCTTGTCTATTTCTTTGTAAATATGGAGTTGAATAGAATATGGGGTTTAGATTGTAAGTCTTATTGTTTAAGATATTCCATTGAATTGGTGTAATAAATTGAGTTTCTCTTTTATTTACAAGTCTGTTATTACAGTTTTGGTTATGAATATTTATTCCCTATTTTGGACATTAGAATTCCATGAAATCTTGGGAAATTGAGGAAAAAGGACTTATAATAATAATTGGTTAGGGACTTGATATTTAACTCTAGTTTAGAGCGTAAAATCCATGCATTTAGAACTTATTAGGCGCGAATATTTATTTATTTCTATTTATGTAATTAACATATAAGTATTGCGCATATGGCATAGTTAATTAGGCATTTATTTTCCCCCATTAGGAAGGTAATTGATTTTAAGGCAAAAATATGAGAAAACTCTTATATAGCCTAATTATTATTTTAAGGCGTAATAAGGAAAATTCCTTATAAGGCCTTACTTATGAAGCAATGAGATGTGTGTGTGTGTATGGAGAGTAATTGACGTATGGCTAAGTCATAGGGATGCGAGATCAATAGAGTAACATGACGAAAGTCTGTCCTTCACTTTGAGGCTATCAGCAGTTGTGTACACATTTATAGATGTGAGATATGCTTATGATAAATATTTGTAATGACACAAGATTGGTTCCAAATTCTATAAGGGAAATCTTCCCAGCTAATCTGGCTACTTGTTCTTATGAATAGAGGACTAATGTGAGATGTCATTATGGGTATGGGCCATAAGGCGAAGGGCCTGCTTCGGGGTTTGAGGTATTAAGTGGTTGGACCTGCCTTTTTACCTAGATGAAGTATTAAATGGTCAACAGGTTACGTTAGGTGGTATCTCTACAGGGGTCTGCTTCTGGAAATAAGTCTTAAATGACAGGGTCTGCCTACCTATTTTCCACTTGGAAGTATTAAGTGGCCTATGAGATTCCATATGATGTGGGCTAGATAGTACCATTGAGGAGCATGCTTTTGTAAATAGGTCTTAAATGACGGCGTCCGACTATTTTCCACCAGGAAATATTAAGTGGCTTGGGCACCGTCTCTCACATTATTAGCTATTTATGACGTATGATTGGGATATAGAATTGTAGAAATCTTTTTCTAGAATGGAAGATATTAAGTGGTTGGACCCACCTTCTTTCTTTATAAAGAAGTATTAAATGACTTTAATTGTTTTACGTTCATAGACATATTCTTATTTTGAAACATACTGCCTAAGTACTGAAAATGTAAAAATCAAGTTTTTATTCACCAAACACTTGTTGTTTTGACTCCCTCCTCATTACAACATAGGTTAAGAATGGAGTGATGGCGATGATGATGCTTAGAGATGGATAAGCTTGGCTTGTGGCAGTATTTGTTATTATTACCTTCTTTTATGTGTACCCATGTAATGAATATCATGTTACCGTTTTTATGGAATTTTGTATTATGATATTTTTATGGTTTTGAAATAAATGGGTACACTTAACTATTATATTTTGTTCCATCCGTTGTGAGTTCTGAAAGTTTAGTTATGGCTCTGCAATGTTATTTCTTTTAACTACAAACAGCTTGCCTTAGAATAGATCTAAGTTTCGATGGGACTTTTCTGGGTTGAAATTTAGGCATGTTCTGGGGTGGGTTGTTACACTACTTGTAACAACCGCATATTTTACGATTGTATATTTGAATATTTTATTTAAATATAGCATCGTTAGTCGGATTTTTAGTCCGAAGAAGTCACTATTCGTAAAAGAACATTCGAATTAGTGAAGAGTCATTGTGGATCGAGTTTCGGAGGTGTCTTTTTGGGAAAAACTGTCAATCAGGGATTCAGACGTCTGATATGAATCGTTCAGACGTTTGAAATTGTTCGAATCAAACCAGAAAGGAAATAGGCAAAAATTGCCATTTTCAGACGTCTGAAATGGACGATTCAGATGTCTGAATATTGTTCTAGACAACTCTTGTTTTTCCAGATTCAGACGTCTGAATCGTTCAGTTCAGACGTCTGAATGAAGTTTGGAAACTCATATTTTTCCATATTCGGGCGTCTTGTTTGGAGGTTTCAGATGTCTGAACGAGGAATGAAATTGAGAAGCAACATTTTGGACTCGAGACCACTTCCATTGAGTTCAAAATGGTGTTTGCGACTTTTTTGAGTATAAGCTTCGATATGTTTGGAGTTGAGTGAATTTTGATGTTTTCAATTAGGGCTTTGGGTTTGGGTTTCAGCCCATTAGCCTATCTAATAACCCAACTCCACCCCTCTTCATTTCATTCCACTCTCATTTTTCTTAACAGTCAAGCTCAACTGAAAATGGGGGAAGAGAATGGGAAATAGGAAATTCCAAGCCCTAGTTTTCTTTGCAAACTCAAATTCTTGCTCCTTAAATCAAAGAGAAGCTTAGGTAAGCCTTCTTTCCATCTTCTCCACCTCATTTTCTCTTCAATTTCAAAAATGTTCTAAGCCCTAACTTAGGAATGTTTTTCTTTTGAGCTTAGATTGAAGCTCCTTGGGTTAAAATTGAAGAGTGATTGTTCTTGCCTTTCTCCATAGCTTCTCTCTTGTGTTTTGGGTTTAAAGGTGAGATTTTTATCTCACATCTACGTCTATATCTTTGATAGTGTTAGGTAGCAATTCCTAACATATATTCCTTGTCCATTTGCTTTTGAATTGAATTGGTTTGATGAATATTCCAATTTTTAGCGTTGAAGTCTAAATCTATGAAAAATCCTTATATGGTTGTTGGGCATGTTGGTTGGAGTGTATTGTTGAGTCTTTAAGGTTGGGTAGTCGTTTGGCGTAAACCCCTAGCCATCGTCACTCATCTGATTGCTTCCGCTATTATTTGGCCATCATTGGCCTAGGCAAAGTATTGCCTGAGCCCCAGTTTCAGATGTCTGAAATATATAATTCAGACGTCTGAATCTGCTTGTCTCAGCCCAATTTGCCTATTTTGTGTGGGATTCCAATTTTTATCGATTCGTGATTATCCAATTTGTTGTTATCATTTATTATTGACTTTGATGATTCCTTTTTTATTTCGTACACGGGTTTATAAAATGATCTTTTTAATTGTATTAAAAGCTCGTTTCTCCAATTTATAATTTCTATTTAAAACACACACATAATTTTGCACTTCGAGCGAAGAGGGAGGAGAATAAAATGATTAAATAAAATGCATGCTATGAACACGTGCGTTTATCTTTTCAGTTAATTCCTAATCTATTCGTTTGACCATTTTGACCTTTGGGCCTGGTTTACTGATGAGATGAGATGAACTTTGTACTGCTTTGAGTGTGAAATTGACTAACAGTTAGTAAACCGTTTAGTGCGAACGTGGGTATGGGACTCACATTAACATTTTCCGGGTTCCTTTCTGAGAGTAGTGACACATTCCGCCGAACAGTGGTGTCCAGTACCGCCACTACGGTTTGTTGCCTTCGGGTATGTTGCCTTCGGGCTTGTACCTTCGGGTTTGTTTCCTTTTGGCATTGCCTTTTGGCGTTGCCTTCGGGAGTTGCCTTCGGGTTTGTTGCCCGATAGTATCACTTTTGGAGTTGGTCCATCATCACCGCTCAAGTGATATTGAGGTTTGTTGCCTTCGAGTTTGTTTCCCGATAGTATCACTTCTGGAGTTGGTCCATCATCACCACTCGAGTGATATTGAGGTTTGTTGCCTTCGGGCATGTGGATCCTTGTTACAGTACTAAGCTCGAGCATCTTTTGTTTCTTTGACAATTATATTTCCCTAGTGTATCGCCTTTCGGTGTAGGTCCTTTGAACCATACGATATATAGCGATTACCTTGTGGAAACTTGTGTTACCTTTATTGGTATTTGTTATTTTCCTTTTGGCTTGTTTGGGATATGATATCCTTTGTTTATTGGGATTGCCGATGATATGAGGCTTGTTTTGATTCATCTTTTGTTAGACGATTTGGTTATCTCTTTTGTGGATATTGGTGGTAATTTATGATCTTGTATGTTCATTGTCATTTAGTTTATCTGACTGATTTATTTAGCTAGACTGGCCCGTGTATTTTATACTCGGGTAAGACCGAGATGTTTCAGGTTAGGTACATTGGACTTAGCCTATTTTGCTTCCGCATGGACTATTCTGCTAGCTCCTTTTTGTTATAGCTTTTTGTGTAGTCCTTTTTGGTTGTAACTCTGATATATGTATTCTTTTGACTCGTCTGTATATTGTGGTTTGCTTTACCTTGACATGTATCATTTTGTATACTATGTAATGTATCTGCATATGTGTAAATGTATGTGATGACCTGCTATTCTATGATGTGTATTGTATTTGAGTTGTTATATTTTATTCTGATAAATCCTTCAGCCACCTATGGCTTTGTATTAAGTATTTGTTGGATATGTCGATCCATTTGAGAAAGATCTTCAAGGACGTATGACAATTGTCGGCGTATTCAATAGATAATTAAGACAAGGCTATAGATGGTCGCTCATAACCAGCTCTATTCTCCGCATTAGCAGACGGTGTTACCTTGTAATACTCTTTGCTAATGTGGGTCTCGGAGTGGGGCGTTACACTACTTCTTGCAACAAACAACCTACTACCAAAACATGATGCCAAAACTTGCAAAAGCACAAACACAAAAGCCCGGGCTCCACCTAGTGTGCATGGCCAAGGGTGAAAAAAATGGGAAAGAGCACCAAATTTTGGATCTTTGTATACGTAAGGAGTTAAGCTATAGAACTATGGACTTATACAATGATTCAGGGGCTGTTTTTAACTTGTAGGGAAGTGCTTTGCTTTGTGCTTCAAGGATGAAGAAAATGAAAAGGAATGGAGCAAAATGGAAGTGGAAAATTGGAAAAAGTAATGTGAAGTGGAAGCCTTCTTTTATAAAAATTCTCAAATGGTAAATGACCAAACTAACCCTCCCTACTACCCTTCCAGACTCCTCACCCATACCCTCCCGTGCTAAGTACAAGAAGCCATACCCTTTAGGATGAGTAGAAAAAGACAATGTACTTATAAAATACTAAAATAAGAAGAAGAAAAGTTTCCTATATTAACATTTTAATTACTTTATAAAATGTGGTTTAAACTAAATCCATTTAATTAGTAGAAAGTGCTTTCTTATTTATATAAGTATGTTCAAATATTAGTGTGTGAGTGCGTGCAATCAACGTTTCAACAGCTTTTGTTCGATGGAAAGTCGAAAATCTGAAGAACGAATTTCGGTCGCATTTCCAGTTTTTCTCTAAACTATTTAATTTTGTAAACAAAAATTCAAAATAAGTTTACTATCATTATTAAATAATAAAAATTGTTGGAAACGCGAATTACGGATCTTAAGGCTGGAATAACGCTAGAGGAGGGGTGAATAGTGCTTAATGGATTATATGGAATTTTTGAAATCTTTTGAAATTAAACACAAACAGATGCAATTCACAAACACAAAAATAATCACAGAATCAGACACAGATGCAAATAGTAAATAAAAAGCAGTAAAGGAAAGAACACATTGGAATTTTATACTAGTTCGGAGTTACTGTAACAATCCAAAACTCGGCCTTCGAAAATCGGCACCCGTACTTCAGTTGTACTCAAAATGCCGCAGATTCAAACGCCGAATCTGGCTTACCGGAGCTTATAACATAGTAAGTATAACAACACAGCGGAAAAAAGAAATGAATGATATCATATACAACTCCAATGAATACAATATCCAGAATGATATACAAAAATGATATCAATATGATACAACAATATCGGAGATAAATAATGATACAGCGGAAAGCAGAAATGATAACTCCAAATGATCAGTCAGAGAAACTAACTCCAACCACTCTAATGTCAAGCTCGAACCACAAAGAGAAGCAAGTGCAGTCCTGAAATCCAAGAACTGAACCAGCTCCAGATAATCTACTAAACTTGAATATCTAAGAAACCCAACTCTAGACTGCCCGTGTGGAAAATGATGGGCACCCAGAGTTTAGGAAGGGAACAATAAACTCCAGGTCAGTCATGGGACTGGTGTGAGCAACAAAAACAATTTATCTTTAAACAAACAACAACAGGATTTTAAACATTGAAATCCGTAATGCTTTTCGAAAATGAAACTACCATAAGACCTCCCGCCACACACACAATGCAAACGCAGAATTGGAGGAGATTTCTTCTTATGATAGTCAAAAATGCTTACTACGCAAAATCATTCGATATTATTATCATTAGTGCATAGTGTTGAAAACCATTTCGAAAATATAATATTAATCTTAGCCAGCATACAACCATTATTGTATGCCTACTATAGCTACCATGTTCAATAGCAGGTTACCGCCACATTCCATAGCAGGTAATACAACTAAAACCATACAGGTTCGTATTGTTTCTTTGGATTTCCAACAAATGGTCAGGCAAAGGAACTTCCTTACCGAAATGGAAACTATTAGCACCAAAATTGGTCACTAACCTCGTAGAGAAAGATTGTGTAGAGATATAAGTGATGAAGATAAATTAAACATAGAAGAGAATGCTAATTTAAATGCAGAAAGTAAGAACACCAAATTTATAGTGGTTCAGCGTAATTGCCTACGTCCACTTTGAGGTTAACCTTTATTGATCTTCTTAATAGATGATTACAAATACAATTCGTGAATCAAATGCTTGAATGAAATTGTTAAGTAGAGAAGATGAGTCTCAAAAATGGCAGAGTCTCCCCAGTGCTCTCGAAAAAAGATCCCTTTTCACTATGACCCTGCCCCTCTATTTATAGACAAATATGGGCTGGACTTCCCAAGTGGGCTTGGTGGTCGAACACTCTAGCCCAAGTATAGTGGTCGCTGCATGCCGAACCGGGTATGCCGAACACCATAATGCCGAATGATCCTTTCTATGCAGAACGATATGTTTGATGTGTGGGAAGTGCAGGATGGTTGTCAGCCGAAGCCGAACGCGCCTCTGTCCGAAGCTCTTGACCGAATAATGCTTTCTGACCGAACGATGCATTCTGGCCGAACGTTACTATCATGTTGAATAGTTATGTACACCGAATGTCTTCTGGATGCCGAGTACTCATGTTGCCGAGTACTCCTGTCGCCGAGTTCCACTGGGTGCCGAATACTCCCTGATGCCGAGTTCCAGCTGATGCCGAGCACTAGCTGATGCCAAGTGCTACTTGATGTCGAGCACTAGCTGATGCCGAGTGCTACTTGATGCCGAGCACTAGTTGACGCCGAGTAGTCCTGTATGCCGAGCACTAGTTGACGCCGAGTAGTCCTGTATGCCGAGTAGTCCTGTATGCCGAGTACTACTAGATGCCGAGTACCTGCCAATGTCGAGTACTCAGTTTCCTGGTCAAATCTCCAGGAAACACTTGCCCCCCAAAGTGTATTACGTGACTGAACGTGATGCGCTTTGAATTACGCATCCTCCACATTTTGTCTCAAATCCTTGATTAAGTCCACATGCTTTCTTGAGATTGTGGTGTGTGCCCAATATGGTATTAATGCCGAACAATACGCTCGAAGCCGAACGTTCTTTATGCGCCGAACAACTCTGCGTTCTGAAGCCGAACGATATAGCCTTGACCGGTTCTACCGAATATAGCCCCTTCGACTTCCACTTTTTCCCCTATAAAACCAGGTTCTTCCCCTCTTCTTTCCTTTACTCTTTTACTTCCATCACTCTACAAATATCTGCAATTCTCGCCAGTCGACCAGACTCAAATCCTAACTACTCCTTCCTAAGCTCCAATCTGCGAACTAGGTATTATTCCTTGTATGATTCAAATAGTTTCAAACGAGACGGCCGAATGTACCATGTAGAAAACCTTCGAGTAGTTCATCTTTATTGCTGAACGATGGTGCAAGGCAAGGAGGGATGATTAGGAGTGTTCGCACACAAGACCATGGGACTTAGCTTCTTCGTGCCGAACCGAAGTTAAAGGAGGAGGAAGAAGAATGAAAGTGTTGGAGGTGGTAAGGGTGCCGACGGCGTAGCCATGGTTTGGCGTATGTTGTCATGCGCCGGACGGTGAAATGGAGGGCTGCCGAACAGTACTTTAGCCGAACAAACCAAGGCCGAACACTACTTAAATACCGAACAGTATATATGCCGAACAACTGACATGCCGAACAAACACACATGCCGAACTATACTTTGGCCGAACAATCCAAATGCCGAACAGAACCTAGACCGAACAATACAATTGCCGAACAGTACCTAGACCGAACAATACAATTGTCGAACACCATTTAAATGCCGAACAGTATTCATGTTGAACAACTGACATGTCGAACAAACATACATGCCGAACAAAACTTAGGCCGAACAATCCAAATGCCGAACAGAACCTAGACCGAACAATACAATTGCCGAACAGAACCTAGACCGAACAATACAATTGTCGAACACCATTTAAATGCCGAACCGTATACATGTTGAACAACTGACATGCCGAACAAACATACATGCCGAACTAAACCTAGGTCGAACAGGAATTAGGCCGAGCACTTTATCAATTATATATTTTCTGAATTTGGAACTGTAGTCACCACAAGGCGGGCTTTTTGAGACGGTCAGCGATGACGGTCTTCGAAGGCGACGATTCACAGCTCATTTTTATATTTTTGAAATCTCTAGATTCTTATTGCTTGTACACGATTGCTTGCACTAGTTCACACATCACGTGGGGGGAAAGTTCGTGCTGTTAATTCTAACGTTCAACGTCTTTTGAGTATAGTTTTCTCAGGCACTTAGCCAGATTCATTATTTATTGGGGATGTCAAGAAAGTCTAGCTCCGCCACTATATCCGACAGGTCTGGGCCGTCATCAAGGCAAGAAACCGCTGATACTTCTAATCCGTCGACTTCCCCTTCTCATAACTTAGCACCCGATGCCTTGGAGGCAACGATTCTACTAGACAATCCGATCGACTCACAAGCTTCAAAGATCAACGAAGCCGCACTCCGACGGATATGTTCCATCCACGGGATTCCTTTCGTCGATGTGTTAGTCCCTTCGCGACACAATCATCCTCACCTGCCCCCAGTCGGATATACCACTTGCAACAAATTCATGTGTTGGATGGGCAGCGTGCCTCCGTTTAACTTGTTCCTTCGGGACGTGTTGCAGTACATCGACATTGCTCCGTCGCAGCTACATCCGAACGGCCACGCGTTTCTATATGGGACCTATCTACTCTTCATGGCCATCTTCTCTAGACCTCCAACCTCTGGCGACATCAGATATATCTATATGATCAAGAAGCGGAAAGACAGCCCTTCCTTCATGTTCCTCGAGCCGTACCACAAATGCCAAAACCTGACAGGAGCATGTAGTAAATTCGCCCTGTACAAACAGGAATGGTTCTATGTGCGTTGCCCTCCCGGTTTTGCGAGGAGATGGGTTGAAGGCAGTAAGTCTCTTCGCTGAGTCATTATTCGCATTTAATTGGATTCATGCTTTTTCTAACTCCTCGTTTCATCTTTTCAGGTATCAACCCGCGTCCGGAAGGCCGAGGATATTCTGATGCTGTTGAGGCCATTAGAGCTCTTCCTGCCGAGGAACGAGACATCCGAACTATCGTTTCAAACGAATCATTGTCGGGGTTCGGCTTGCTAGCCCCTGGTTGTCGGATTAGCCTCCCAAAGGGCGTCTCCATTCCCAAGCCTGCGTCCGGTAAAGGGAAAAAACAGGTTGGATCGTCATCACGCCGCACTCCCGATGCGCACGAAGAAGGCGAGGACAAAGAGGATGAAGCTCCTGAGACTCAAGGCGAGAATGTGGGTCCTGCTTGTATTCCGGCTGTCGAAGTCCACGATATCGAAACATCATCCTCCCCTTCAAAGGGAAAGAAGAGGTTAAAATACAAGATTCGGAAGGAGAAAATTGATGGCACTTCAAAAGTTATGCCTATTCCGCCTGAGAAAGAGGCTTCCTCACAGCACCTGGAAATTTCTCTAAGGGGTTTGTCGAATCTCTCCATTCCCGATGATATACTTAATTACGGGTTTGACGATCCTGAAGCCCTCAAGTTTTCTTCGCCCGCTAGAGGCAATGCGGGAGTTCAACTCCCGGTCCAAGGAGACAATACTCCGATTAGTAAAGATAAAAGAACTGGTCTGTCGGGGGGAACACTAGGACACACACGCACATACGCATTCCATCATACACTTCAAGTTTTTTCTTATTTTCCGGATCTTTCTTAACTCGTTGTTATACCCATTCTTTGCAGGTGATATGGGGCGCTCTCACGGACTCGATCGCCTTCATGGCTCTTCCATATTTCATCACTCCGGATGGGACTCAGGTTCAGGCAGACGTAGGGACAGAGACGATTATGAAGATAGAGACAATCGTCCCCGCGATTCGTCTTATCGTAAGAAGGCATATTCTTAATCTTCACAGTCCCGTGATCCTCTTCCTCCAACTGAGCCGGATAGGGAGAAGTCTTCGCAGAAGGGATACCAACCTGATGCTCCTCGAGAACAACACTCCGGTTCGTCGAGCACAAGGCAAATTCGGGAGCAACGAAAAAGAGCAGAACTTCCAAAGCCTCCTCCCCCTGCTCCCGCGGTTGATCCAACCGTAGCGGAAAAAATGGTCGATCTTAAGGCCAAGTTTCCAAAAATTTGCTTCGATGGTCTGAAGTTCCTCCCGGCTATTCACCATATCCCTGGGCACGTGAAGCAGAGTGCCATTGCCTGCAATAACGACGTCTATGTTCAACATGACGCGTTTGTACACTTGGTTGAAAAGATCTCGGAGGTGTCCGTTGAGCGTCAATATGAGATTGATCGCCTGAACTTAGAGGCTGGCTGTGACAAGAACATCATTAAGCATCAAGACGAAGAGCTTGCTTCGTATAAGTCGAAGCTGGAAGTCGCTGAACAAAGCGCAAAAGACACTGCTGAGGCAGTTACTCGCTTAGAGATGGCTCATAAGAAGGAACTTGATGAAGCAGTCCAGCGTAGCGGTGCCCTCGCCCTAGAAAAAGACTCTGTCCAAAAAGAAAGGGACGCGCTCGTCATACAAGTCAAAGAGCTGAAAGAATTACTCTCCAAGGAGAAGGAGAACAGGGTAGCTGCTCAGGAAGAATCACAATGATTTTGTGATGAGATCGTTGCTACTCGACTCCTAAAAACGAAGCTCGATGACGAACTTGCTGGGGTCGAAAGAATGAAGGACGGAGCCCGTGAGGAGGGCAAAAGAAAAGCTGTGGAGGAGATAAACTCTTGCCTCGAGGCGGCAGCAGAAGCCGGCAGGGAAGAAGTCAAATACATGTTTGATCCGTTGATCACTGAGTACGAAGCCCGCATCCTTATGCATCGTGACTTAACATTCTTGGGCGACGGCTACCTCGAATCCCTAGCTGAGGCCTGGGAAACCTTAGTGAAGATCAAGAAAATCGAGTCGGGCTATGAAGAGGTCAATGAGGATGCCTTGGTGAAGGAGTTTCTTAGGGGGAATGAGCCTGCGGATCTATCCGCAGCTTTGGCGCTTTATAGCAAAGGCTCTCCCCTTCCAAAAGAGAAAAGTGATGAAGCTGGCCCATCTGGGGCCGAGACTGCTGCTCCTCATATTGCTCCTCCTGCTGCTCAACCGGCCGGTTGGCCGACACTTGATCCATTCGAGCAGCATGCCGGTTATGACCCTGAAGATCCCGGGCTCGGTGCTCATGTGCTATCCCCTATCCTGGAGGGTGAAACCCCACGCGCAACTGATAGCCAACCAGAACCTGGTAGGAAATTCTTCTCTTCTGGAAGTTGAATGATCTGTCATTTTCCAGCAATGGTTATTCTTTTTAATGTTCATTCTTTATGTTTTCGTGCAGGCTGTTCTGACCCCGAGCCAACTCCGAGGAGCGATGACACCAAGGAGGAGGCAGAGAAAACAAGTGACGTTGTCCACACGGGAGTAATTCCTGGTCCCGATGCTCAAGTGATCGGGGCGCTAGATGATGATAAGCTCGACACTTCATCTCCTGCCGAAGGGAGTGATGAAATTGAATTCACTGGCGCCTCTGAGCATACTTCAAAGATGAGCATGAAGGACCGCCTCGCCGCAGAGGAGAAGAAAAAGGTCGAGGTCAAAGTTGAACCTGGAATACTGGAACTCACCGACCCTCGGAACAGACCTTTGAAAATCATCCTCCCGGGCAGGTCCAAACCATTGGATGTTCCGTCTCCTACTCCTGACTCCACTTCTTTAGCAAGCAAGAAATCCAAGAAAAAGCGTGAGGGAGAGGAGTCGTCGGAAAAATCAAAGGAAGATAAGAAAAAGAAACCGAAGAAATAATTGATACGCTCGTTCAACGAGCTTCTTGCTTAAGTCTTGTAGTTGCTTTTATCTTTTGTAGCTTGTAGTTTGTATAGACAGGTCTGAGTTTTGTAGGAATAATCATGTAACCCCATTTTGAACTATTGAATGAAGTTCAGTTTCTTTTTCGTTTGAATGATTCTCTTGCTTTACTTTGGTTTGCTGTCTAACTGTAGTCGCAGCTCAAGTTCTTATGAGTCGCATTATCCCTCAAACCATTTTCGTGTTGTTCTAACATCTCCAGACGTGGCATACTTCTTGTTCCACATCTCTCGATTACTTGGACTTTTTTTTTTAAATCTGCGCTCCGGGGATTTAGAGTAAGTTGATCCGCGTTCAGGGGATTCGGAGGTTCGCATCGTTTATACTCTAGTCCGCATGCTGGGGACTTAGAGTACTCCGATCCGCGCTCTGGGGATTCAGAGATTTGAAATCGTTTATACTCTAGTCCGCGCTTTGGGGACTTAGAGTACTCCGATCCGCGCTTTGGGGATTCGGAGATTTGAAATCGTTTATAATCTAGTCCGCGCTCTGGGGACTTAGAGTACTCCGATCCGCGCTCTGGGGATTCGGAGATTTGAAATTGTTTATACTCTAGTCCACGCTCTGGGGCTTAGAGTACTCCGATCCGCGCTCTGGGGATTCGGAGGTTTGAAATCGTTTATACTCTAGTCCGCGCTCTAGGGACTTAGAGTACTCCGATCCGCGCTATGGGGATTCGGAGGTTTGAAATCGTTTATACTCTAGTCCGCGCTCTGAGGACTTAGAGTACTCCGATCCGCGCTCTGGGGATTCGGTGGTTTGAAATCGTTTATACTCTAGTCCGCGCTCTGGGGACTTAGAGTACTCCGATCCGCGCTCTGGGGATTCGGAGGTTTGAAATTGTTTATACTCTAGTCTGTGTGCTGGGGACTTAGAGTACTCCGATCCGCGCTCTGGGGATTCGGAGATTTGAAATCGTTTATACTCTAGTCCACGCTCTGGAGGCTTAGAGTACTCCGATCCGCGCTCTGGGTATTCGGAGGTTTGAAATCGTTTATACTCTAGTCCGTGCTCTGGGGACTTAGAGTACTCCGATCTGCGCTATGGGGATTCGGAGATCTGAAATCGTTTATACTCTAGTCCGCGCTCTGAGGACTTAGAGTACTCCGATCCGCGCTCTGGGGATTCGAAGATTTGAGGTTGTTTATATGAGTCCATACGTCGTGCAAGATAATGTAGTTCGTCATCCAATTATGAGATATAGAAACATTAGTGATTCGTGGAAAATACGGCTTCAAGCCTTTATTAATGAAAATCAACTAAACTGCTCGATTACATAATTAAAAAGAAACTAAGTTATGACTGAACGGAAACTTGCAGGAAATAACAGTGCCTAAACAATAAAGAAAACATGCTAAATGTAATAGTGTCGCAGATGTTCACTGTTCCATGCTCGGGGTAGTGTCGTGCCATTAACGGTCGCTAGCTTGAATGTTCCCTCTCCAAGCTTTCGTTCAATGGCGTACAGACCTTCCCAGCTGGGATTCATACGTGATGGTACCGGGAAAACTCGTTTCAGAACGAGATCACCCACATCAAAAATCCTTGGGCGGACTCTGCCGTCGTAGTAACGCTTGACTCGGTGTCTATGCGCTGCCGCCCTTAATTCGGCTTCTTCACGCTTTTCATCGATGTAGTCCAGCGATTCCAACAAGAGGTCCTGGTTCGTCTTGGGATCATAGTATGTCACTCGGTGTGATGGAACTTCAAGTTCTACGGGTATAACGGCTTCAGAGCCGTATGCCAAGGCGAATGGAGTGTGGCCGGTCGCGGACTCGTGGGTAGTTCTATATGCCCATAATGCTGTCGGGAGTTCATCTACCCACTTGCCTCCAACCTTCTCCAGACGCTTCTTCAGTATGGACTTGATTATTTTGTTAATGGCCTCGACTTGCCCGTTAGCTTTCGAGTGTGCAACGGCGGCGAACTTCTTCTCAATGCCATACTTTAAGCAGAACTCTTTGAACTCTTTGCTTTCAAATTGCATCCCGTTGTCCGTAATGATGGTGCGTGGAAGGCTAAAGCGGCATATAATGTTTCGTACAACGAAGTTAATGACCTTCTTAGAGGTGATTGTGGCCAAAGGTTCTGCCTCAGCCCATTTTGTGAAATAGTCGACTGCAACTATCGCGTATTTCGCGCCACCTTTGGTTATAGGCAAAGAGCCGATTATGTCGATTCCCCAGATTGCAAATGGCCAGGGACTAACCATTTGCGTGAATTCCGTTGATGGAGTTCTTGGGATTTTCGCATATCTTTGACACTTGTCACATTTTCTTGCGTAGTCTGCAACGTCCCGATTTACGGTTGGCCAGTAATATCCATAGCGGAGGATCTTCTTTGCTAGCTTTTGCCCCTCAGTATGGTCGCCACATTCCCCTTCGTGAACCTCTCTTAAGACCCGCCTTGTCTCGTCATGAGCGATGCACCGTAATAATAGGACTGAGAATCCTTTTCGATACATTAATCCATCCTGCATCACGTATCGCGCGGCCTTTCGAAGGACTTGCCGTCTTTCGCTCCTTTTTTCTGGTAAAGCCCCGGTTGTCAGGTACAGTTTGAATGGGGTTATCCACGATTCCTTCTCGATTTCCGTTTCCAACACGCGATCGGCTTTCATCTCGTCTATGCTCGGGGCATGCAAGGCTTCAACGGGATACAATCCCATTTGCTGCGCATCGCCGGTACTCGCAAACTTAGCCAACAAGTCGGCTTCTTTGTTCTGTTCGTGCAGGACATGCGAAATGTCATAATGCTCAAGATTCGAGAGTAGTTCTTGGACCTGAACAAGGTACGGAGCAAGCTTTCATCCCTTTGCTTCGTAGTCTCACCGTATTTGGTAAACCACCAACTGTGAGTCACAAAAGATTTCAACCGATTTGATCCCGAGTTCCCCGATGAGCTTTAAGCCAGCAATCAGTGCTTCATATTCTGCTTCTTTATTTGTAGCCGGGAAATCAAGCTTCAAAGCATAACAGATTGATCGGTTTTCCGGAGTTATAAGAACTATGCCCGCGCCGGAGCAACGGTCGTTTGATACCCCATCAGTGTATAATTTCCATCGAATGGGGGGAATGACGTCGTGATTATCCGGTTCGACGGGTATGGTAAACTCAGCGATGAAATCTGCTAGTGCTTGCCCTTGTATGGATCTTCGTGGTAAGTAGGCGATATCGAATTGGCTCAACTCGATGTTCCATTTTAGCAATCTTCCGGAAGTTTCTGGCCATTGGAGTACCTGCCTCAGGGGTTGATCTGTATAAACACTGATTGAGTGTGCTTGAAAGTATAGGCGCAGCTTACGTGATGCAATCAACAAGCAATAAGCTAATTTCTCGATTTTAGGGTAATTTCTTTCTGCCCCCGTCAAACGCTTGCTAACATAATATACCGGCTTTTGAATTCGGTCCTCCTCGCGAACTAAAGCCGCACTTATTACATGCGGGGATATGGCCAAGTATACGTACAGCATCTCGTGGTCTACTGGTTTTGACAGCACTGGTGGACTCTCCAGATGCCTCACCAGATTCCGGAATGCTTCCTCACAACTAGACGTCCATTCCAAATTCCTCTTCCTTTCTTTATTATATCAAAGAATGGGATGCACTTGTCAGTTGCCCTAGATATGAATCGACTTAGCGCAGCTACTTTTCCATTCAAGCTCTGTACTTGCTTTATAGTCCTGGGCGCTTGCACATCTCGAATAGCTTGGATCTTTTCTGGGGTAGCTTCAATTCCCCTAGCATTGACGATGAATCCCAAAAACTTCCCTGACGTAACGCCGAAGGAACACTTCAGAGGGTTGATCTTCAGCCAAGTCTCGAATGTGGTCGTTTGACCATCGTGACTTCACGAGCATGTCATCCACATAGACTTCCATCGTCCTACCGAGCTGGTCTTTGAACATTCGATTCACCAAACGCTGATAAGTCACTCATGCGTTCTTCAATCCGAAGGGCATTACTACATAGCAGTATAGCCCGACATCGGTAACGAAGCTGGTGTGTTCTTGGTCCGGAATATGCATCGGGATTTGGTTGTATCCTGAGTACGCATCCATGAATGATAACATCTCATGTCCTGCGGTGGAGTCGACCAACTGATCAATCCTAGGAACTGAGAAACTGTCATTGGGGCATGCTTTGTTCAAGTCGGAATAATCTACGCAAGTTCTCCATTTCCCATTCGCCTTTTTAACCAGCACGGGGTTGGATACCCATTCAGGGTAGAGGGCGTCGCGGACGAACCCATTGGCTTTGAGTTTGTCCACCTCCTCTCTAAGAGCAGCGGACCTCTCCGGGTCTATTCCTCTCCTTTTTTGTTTGACCGGAACGTATTTCGGGTCTATGTTCAACATATGACTCGTGATGGCAGGAGAAATCCCACACATATCAGAATGCGTCCAGGCAAAAACATCAAGATTCGCCCGGAGGAAGTCGCTAAGCTCTTCGGTCATCGTAGGGCCAAGCTGTGATCCGATCTTCAGTATTCGCAAAGGGTCGTCTTGGCTAGCTGAGATGTCAATCGTTAATTCGGCCGGTGCTGCCTTCTCTTCCCTGGGTTTCTCGTCGTCGTCTCTCGGATCTATGTCTCTGAAGATCCGAGAACTATGCCCGAGCCAGGGCTCGGGCACTACTTGTCAATTATCCGTATTAAGGATGCGGACGGGATTGTCCGCAACCTTTCCCTTCTCCCTCCGATGGGCTTCTCGGAGCTCAGCTACATAACAGGAACGACCAGCTGCTTCATCTCCATGAACAATACCTACTCCCTTGTCAGTTGGAAATTTCAAAGTTAAACACCACGGGGCTAATGCTGCCCTAAACTCAGCCAGGGCCGGTCGGCCCAAGAAAACATTATATGGAGAATCCACATCCAAGACTACGAAGGGTAGAATTCGCACCCTCCGGCGCTCACCTTGTCCCAGTTCAACTGGTAACTCAACATTCCCCACTGCATCGGTTGCTGCGCCGTTAAAGCCGTGTATACGAGCCTTGGACGGTTTCAAGTCTTTCGTTTCCATTTTCATTTGGTCGTAAGCGTTCTTGAAGATTATGTTGATAGAACTTCCACAATCAATCAGAATTCTTTTTACATATGTCGGTCCGATCGTCGCAGATATGACCATCGGGTCGATGGTCGGAGCCTCTACCTGATCAGCGTCTCTGTTTCTGAACACTATATCGTCTGTCATTACACGCTGCTGCTTAGCAGGGGTCCCATCCTCCACGTTCGAACAGCACTTAAAATATGCATGCTTCAGGGAACTTGCATATCGCTCCATCTCTTGCCAATTCTTATCTGCGGGGTGAGGTCCGCCAATGATTGTATTTATGACCAGTCTACCTACGGTTCGGGCAGGCTCCTCGGGATGATGCGGAGCTGGTGCACGACCTGGGTTGGACGTTCCCTGTCCTCCTTCCTGTGGATTCTTCACAAATTCTTGCAACTTCTTTTGCCTGATCAACTTCTCGATAGCGTCGTGCAGGTGTCTGCACTCTTCCGTATTGTGCCCATAAGTCTCATGGAAGCGACAATATTTCCCGGTCCGTTTCTGCTCCTCGGTTGATTCTTTTGGGTGTGGCTTTCTGTACTGAAAAGTATTGCAGGTAGATAGATAAATGTTCTCCAGAGGCGCATTCAGCGGGGTGTACTCGCTGTAGCTCGGAATTCTCGATTTCCACTTCCCCGCTTCTCTCTTCTTCCCTTGATTTCTTCCTCCGGACTCCTTAGGCTGCCCAGGCTTGTTCTGGACATTGACTTGGACCTTTCCCGAGCTGTCTCCGGACTGCTTCACAGAAATTTTGCTCTTCATAGACTCTTGGACAGGTCCTGGTGCCTTATCTCATCGTACCCACCTAGCTTCCTCTCTTCTTATGAACTGGTGTGCCTTTGAGTAGAAATGCTCTAGCGTAGTCGGAGGTTTTCCTGCCAACCAGTCTCCAAACTCAGAATCTGGATCCACACCTCTCATTACCGCCATTAGAATTGCATGATCATTGGGATTACTGACTTCAGTTGCCGCAACATGGAATCTTTGTAAATATTCCTTCAATGACTCCCCAGGATTTTGGATTACACTTGACAGAGACATTACGTCCTTTGGACGTGTAGTGTGTATCCTGAACTGCTCAATAAACTTCTTTGCCAACTCCTCGAAATTTGATACGGACCGCGGAAGAAGGCGGGTGAACCACATAGTAGCGATCCCAGATAGAGTAATCGGAAAGCATCTACACTTGATGGCATCATTCGCTCTAGCTGAATCCATCATCCATTCGTACCTCATGACATGCTGTCTGGGGTCAGTCTTTCCCTCATACGCAGGGATAGTAGGCATACTAAACTTCTTGGGGTACGCCGCCTGCAACACAACATCTGTGAATGGAGTATGACTTCTTGACACTCCCCAATCATCATTCAATAAGCCCTGATTTTCTTTCATCAATTGCCTAATCATGGCTGTCAGATCTGATGTCTGTATGGAAGGCGGAAGGTTAGAGTCTGTTCTACGTGCCTGTCCGTGTTGATGCCTCCTCTCCTGGCGATCTGCCAATCGTGCATCTTGAGGTTCGACATTGTTAGCGTTTTGATGGTCTGGGCCTCCATCCTCCATTTGCACTCCGGTCCTGAAGTTTCCAGCTCTTGCTTGGTCATGGTCTCCAGCTGTTTGAACAGCAGCATCTGCTCTAGCAGCTTCAGTCTTACGGCGTCTGCGCCTGGGAGGTTCATCAGAGGAAGTAGAGCTGTCAGATGAGGAATAAGGAGCGGGATTGCCCCTAGCATTCTGTTGCTGCTATTGAGTGAGCTGTGCCATCAGGTTGGCGTTAGCTTGCATCTGCTCTCCTAGTTGTCTCCTACTTTCTTTGAGTTCTCTCATCAAGTCGTTGAACTCTATTCTGGTGACAACCGGAGCCTGGTCCTGAGCGGCAATTCCTACATCCGGAATTGTTGGTTGATTGCTAGGTCCTGCTTGTTGCACGCTAGCAGTCTCATGGGCATCCGCATTATGAGAAGCTGACCTGGTACATGGTCTTGCCATCGTAGAGTTATTGGTATGAACTCTGAGTAGAATCAACGGATGTCCTATCAATGAGTCGGATCTTCTTTGGGGGATTTGTTCAATCCAGTAGCTTCAAAGCAGATCCTTGAGGTCTGAGAATTCAACTCTCAATGAAAGCACCAAAGTGTTAGCACCAAAATTGGTCACTAACCTCGTAGAGAAAGATTGTGTAGAGATATAAGTGATGAAGATAAATTAAACAGAGAAGAGAATGCTAATTTAAATGCAAAAAGTAAGAACACCAAATTTATAGTGGTTCAGCGTAATTGCCTACGTCCACTTTGAGGTTAACCTTTATTGATCTTCTTAATAGATGATTACAAATACAATTCGTGAATCAAATGCTTGAATGAAATTGTTAAGTAGAGAAGATGAGTCTCAAAAATGGCAGAGTCTCCCTAGTGCTCTCAAAAAAAGATCCCTTTTCACTATGACCCTGCCCCTCTATTTATAGACAAATATGGGCTGGACTTCCCAAGTGGGCTTGGTGGCCGAACACTCTAGCCCAAGTATAGTGGTCGCTGCATGCCGAACCGGGTATGCCGAACACCATAATGTCGAACGATCCTTTCTATGCCGAACGGTATGTTTGATGTGTGGGAAGTGCAGGATGGTTGTCAGTCGAAGCCGAACGCGCCTCTGTCCGAAGCTCTTGACCGAATAATGCTTTCTGACCGAACGATGCATTCTGGCCGAACGATACTATCATGTTGAATAGTTATGTACATCGAACGTCTTTTGGATGCCGAGTACTCCTGTTGCCGAGTACTCCTGTCGCCGAGTTCCACTGGGTGCCGAATACTCCCTGATGCCGAGTTCCAGCTGATGCCGAGCGCTAGCTGATGCCGAGTGCTACTTGATGCCGAGCACTAGCTGATGCTGAGTGCTACTTGATGCCGAGCACTAGTTGACGCCGAGTAGTCCTGTATGCCGAGCACTAGTTGACGCCGAGTAGTCCTGTATGCCGAGTAGTCCTGTATGCCGAGTACTACTAGATGCCGAGTACCTGCCAATGCCGAGTACTCAGTTGCCTGGTCAAATCTTCAGGAAATAGAAACGCCTCTGGAAAGACGCCCCCGAGAACCTAACCGGATCTCTGCAAACACAAGGTCGATGCTACCTCACACTATACAGCTGTAACTAGGTAGCTAACACACGAGCTATGCCATCCCCCAATCGTTACCGACCTTTATCCGAGGGCCCTCGATCACAAAGCAACAACCACAAAGTATAATAACTGTGCAGCATCAACATAGGTAAAATATCTGGGCTCCATACCATGATATCACCTTTTATCCAGAAGGAAATGACATACCCTAGGGGCGCTACCCCTAAAAACCTTTGTCGCAACATTCCTGTTTCGACCATTACCGGGTTGTGAGGCTCGACGAAGTCTCGTCCACAAAGCTACGTTTTTTCACAAAGCCACGCTTTTTCACAAAGCCGCGCTTTTTCACAAAGCCGCGCTTTTTCACAAAGCCACGCTTTTTCACAAAGCAACACTTTTTCACAAAGCAACGCTTTGATCAATCAAATGATCAACAGCACTCCGTATGCCACATTACCAAATTGGGAGTGTATCACTAGTAACCATCAACTATATAACCTCTGAGCTCGTACGTCTTAGAGAAGGGTGTTAAGCTAAGAGAATAAATTCTCTGCCACCAACAGAAATGTATTTGATAGAAACCAGCTTTACATCTCAAAGTGTAATGTCAGACACACATCCATACAAGTCCGTTCCGGGATCCAACGGAACCGAAGGCACTTCCAAAGAAGCCCTTGCAAATCCGGATAATTTCTAATCACGTCCGGACTTCCCATCACAAAGGGTGATAAAATCTCTATACCGGGGACCAGTCGGTGCAGAGACATTCAACGAGTTGTCCTTTCATTTTCGAAAATATCCGGTCTTCACCACCGGTCTTCAAATGCAATGCATATACGACGTATCATTATTCGAAATGGGTTATACGACACAAAGGTCCTCTCCCGGCTAAACCGAATAATGAGCGCAATTAAAAATCATATGGATACTGGGGTCTCAGTTAAATCACAGCTTAAAGCCCAAAACTTTTCATTCGAATGGTTAAACAAGTTACCATTTCCAATCTTTTAAACAAAAAGATTCATTTCAAAAACCTTCAATGGTTTAAACAATTTCCACACTTTTAATCTTTTAAACAAAAAGATTCAATTCACAAAGTTCACCCCGTTCACAAAGATCCATTTATGGATTTCAAAACAATTTCCATTTCAATTGAATTAACTCGTTAAATCTTTAAGTCAAGATTTAACTTATAGCTTTCAAAACTGGTTTCCAAAGACTCATTCATAGCCTTTCAAAACAATTCCATTTCAAGTTGGATTAACTAGTCCGGTCTTTGAATTAAAGAATCGTTTCATAGCTTTCAAAACATTTCAAATCCATTTCAAACTTGAAATTCTTTCAACACAAATTGGAAGTTCATTACTTATGTGTAAGCTTTTACTATTTGAAAACAAATAGTTTTGTTTCAGAAAAATCCAGTTATATTTACACGAGTTAAAACCCTTGAATTAAATTCAAATTCCCAAATCAATACCTTTAAAATGGTTTAACCCATATATAACTTGTACAGCATCTTTAATCCTTAGTTTCAAATCATAGGATTCAATTTCAAACTTGAATTCAAATTTAAATCAAATTATTTAAATTTCAAAACTTAATCAAGTTATTTGAAAATAAGCTTTATCTTTGAAATTCCATTTCAAAAGCTTTTCACTTTAAACCCAAATTTCCAATTTCAAAATCAATTGAAATTAAAATTTCAATTTCAAAAACATCAAATTTAAATCATCTGTGACTTAACTGATTTCCACGTGAAATCCATATTTGTGTGTGTATAGTGTAGTCCAGGGGTTTCACACAATAGTGCAACATCATTCAATCATCACAGATCAAATACAGAAATATAATGGATAAGCGATATTAACTATAACGCTTATCGTTCATTCACAGATCACAGATACATATATATATCGTAGATAATCAATTATATTCATCCCAAATAAATAAATTACAGATCACAACACAAATCGGGATATATCACAAAACATCACAAATCAGGGATATCAAACAATCAAGTCATCCAATAGAATCCAAATATCCATAGGTAAAGTCAATTTATTTATCTGATTAAATTAAACCAGATTAATTACCTATGAATAAATTACTAATCCTAGTTAATTAACATTAATTAATTACAAACCATTTTAATTAATTATCCTTAAATAATAATTTAATTAACCGCTAATTATTAATTAATTAGCCTTAATTAATTAATCACATAAATTAATTATTCTTTAATTAATTATTCCTTAATCACTTGATAAATCAACTTTAATCATAAATTATCCATCCTTAATTACTTTCATTAAGTTATTATTCTTAAGTAATTAATTACCCTTAAATTAATAATTCATTAATTACTTGATTTATCAAACTTAAATTATTAACAGATTTACCTTAATTACTTTTATTTATTTTAAACTTTCAAAACAATTCCATTTTAAAACCTTTATTTAATCTCAAACATAAACGACACTTGTTATTAAAAAAATGTTTTAAACAAATTATTTGGATAAAACTTGATTTAAGTTTAAAGTTTTATAAACAGTTTTATAAAAAAAATCAACAAACCCGAGCCAAAACCCATTTACCCGAGCCAGATTCAAAAATACCCGAGCAAACTAACTAAAACTCCGAGCAATTTCACGTCGCCTCTTAACTTCGAGAAAACCCCTCAATTGACTCAAGCTCGACCCGAAGAACACCTTCGTTCCCAAATCAACAGAACCTAGAGACGATAAAACGTGCACGTGCACGTACACCGATCAAAGGCGAAGCTCCGGCCTCCAAAACCACCACCGACAGGTCGACCTCGACCCACTCTTGCCGTCTGACCACCCAGAAAACATGAATCAAACTTGAGAACGAAATCAAGCTATTTGCGTCAAACCTGGAACCAACTATCACCATAAAACCTTCCCAGGATCGCCACCACAGACCATCGGACGCCACGCGACCACAACCCCAGCTGCTCCGATGAACCACGAACCCTTTCCCCCTGGTCTGATCATCTATAATTCCCCATGGTCAACAAATTTGTTTTGCAAACCTATCGAACAAACCCATTCCTAAAACCCTACTTCCAACCATATCGTCAACAACGATGATTTAAAAAATACGATTTCATTTTTCCATTGATCTACAACACTCAAGCCTCCTTCCACTATAATCACGACGCATATGAATTTGCCTATTGACGGATTTTGGCAATAATATGGTTTCCGTTCAACTCGAGAGTTCTCCCTGAATATTCACTTAAAAATTCTAAAATGTTTATCAAAAATCATTATTTTGTAATACAAATCTGATTGTAACATCAAAACATGAATTCCAGACCTTCGATTTTTGACTTACTTTTGATTATTACTGATTTATCATTTTATAAATAAGTACTCCACAAACACTCTTGAATCTATTTTAAAATGATATTACACACACCCAAACATTTTTCATATAGAAACCATAATCTAATTTTGTTTGGATAAGAAGATATGAATTTATTTGGATGAACTAGAGCCTGTAAACTAACAGAGAATATACATATCTGTTTATACAGATATGCATAGATATTTACACATAATTTATATACATGCAAATCACATTTACAAACATTCAAACATGCTTCAAGATATAATACTGATTTATTTTTTTTAGGAAAGAAAGTTTACTCACATGGTTTCAAAGTAAACAGAGTTTGCTTTTCTTGGATCAGCCTGAGAAACTGCTTGCTGAAGTCTTTTTTTTCCTTTGATCTCTGGTTTGCATTGATTTATATTTGTTGTTTGTTTAGAATGAAAATGATATTTATTTCAGATGTCACTTAGTTGGGTTGAACGAACTAAGAAAAATGAAGGAGTTGATAGATAAAAGAAGTTTACAGGTTGATAGATATAAACAAGTTACAGGGTGTATATATTTTATTATGTACTGGAAATATTTTTGTAAAGATTTGGCCAGAGATTTTCTTCGTTTGGCAGGCTGAAATGAGAGCATATTGTGGCTGAAGGTATATGGCATTAATTGCCTTTGTACAACTTACCTTATTTTGTTTGTTTGTTGTCTTGGCTAAAGAGATTTCTCTTTTCTTTTTATTTACTTGTCTCAGCTGAGATGATAATGTTGTGGTGCTAGCATTAAATTACTTTATACTTTATGTTTCTTTATTTACAAGTGCACATACTTATATTTTGCTTACACTTGAATATATGCTTTCTTTTGCAAGTGTATGTACATAGCTTGCTTTTATATATTTGTTTAAGTGTTCATACTCATCATATTTGAAATATATATTGTTTGTTTGTACCATCCTTTCATATATATCCTTTTGTTTTATGCCTTGTATATGTATACTTCCTATTTTACAAAGCTATATAATTTATCTTATATATATATTTTAATTTTTATTTCCAAATTAAATATGTACTTCTAACTTAAATTCTATTTTCAACTTTAATACTTGTCTTGTATTTCTCTATATATTTTTATAAACTCAAAATATTATTAAACCATTTACTTGAGATTTTAAACTCAAAATCAATATATATATACATATATATGTAATTTCAAATTTACTCATATATCACGTATACATTGTAACGACCCGACTTCCTATGCCCAGAAAGTCGCATCATTATGAAGAAAGAAAGGGGTATAAAATAGAAAAGAAGAGAAGAAAGAAAGAAACAACAACAACGATCTCACAGCGGAACGAATAAATTATATTAATAACATAAACAATTACATAGTATACAACACTTATCAGAGTTTACACAACTATACAACACATACTAGACAGTTATAAACATCTGTCTAGATATTACAACTCAAATACAATACAAGACTCTAACACAGATATCAACACAGCGGAATACTATATCTACGAACGCCGAAGCCTCCTGCTCCATTGCTCCTCCACAATTCGTCAAAGCTAAACCTGAATCCGGGTCAGACATGGGTCTGGTGTGAGTAAACGGGTTAAAATTGTTTAACTTCAAAACCTTTTGAAAACAAAGGTATCACGTAAGACTTCCCACACATAAACATGGAAAAGTTTTTACCTTACGCTAACCAAAACATTTGATAGGAAATCTGATTGTATTATAATAGGGTCTAGGGTTTTCAAGTAAAATACAGAAATAGCTGAAATGCTTACATCTCACATTCCAACATAGTTGGGCACAACTAATACGTACGGCACTTATTGGAGTTTGGATTCCATACAATGGCAGGGCTACTGGGGTACCGCCCGTCACAGTACGTGGCCTAGATCACCGTACCGAGGAGTACGCCCGCTCCTCTGCAACACAAAGCCGGAACCATCCCTTACTGGATAATCCCGAACAAGATAACCCCGTAGTTGGCGCGACCAACCACACACTAAGCCGAATAAAAGAAAAGGGACCTCTAGACAGGGATCTATCTTGCTCTCAGTGGGTGCTACCCACGAAGCCTTGCTGCACCTCCCCTGTTTTAGCCATTCCCGGTTGATGAGGCTTGAGGTTACGATTACCTTTAATCAGAACATATCACTTAGAATGCTCATCGTCCGCCTGACGATGTGCTAAAAGCATTCAATCCATATAAGTTCGTTCCAGGTTCGAACGAAACCGAAGGCATTATCTCGTTACACTCGTTTTGGAATCACCCTCAGAGTTAACGACAATAACCCTTGCACTCTGAATCTTCATCTTCACTTGAGATTCACGACCTATCGTTAATTTGGATCGATGTGGTATTCGGGTCTCCAGACCTGGAAATCCGGTATACGGAAACCCGATCCCGGTCTCATCGAAATCCAAAGCGTATCTTTTAAGGCCAAGTTGTTTAAAGGTTTAAACAATTTAATTCTTATCTATATACACAAAGATAGATAATTCAATAAGATAGATAATTCAATAGATAATCTACATTATTATCCCAAACAGATAATTCACATTATCATTATAATTCAACCAAACATCCATATCATATATCAATCATATCTCATCACTGAGATTACATCCATTCAAGACAAATCAATGTCATCCATTCTTATATAAGCAATGATTTACTTAATCATAACATAATTAATTTAAAATGAATTAAATTAACTATCTCTACCTTTAATTAATTTAAAGTGAATTAAATTAATTACTTCATCTCTTAATTAATTTAAAGTAAATTAAATTAATTACTTCATTATAAATTTTACTTATATAATCATTAATTAATTACAAATAATTTAATTAATCTTTCTCTAATTATCTATTTTAATTAATCACCTTGATTAATTATACTTTAATTACATTTAAGTAATTATCTTTAATTAATTTCACAAATTAATTATTCTTAACCAATACAGTAATTAACCTTTAATTACTTCATTTATTAATTAATTAATTATAATCAATTACTTTAATCCTTAATTAATTACAATTAGTCACTTATCATTTGATTTATTAATCTTAATTAATCAACTCTTAATCATTAATTAATTATAACTAATGATCCCTAATTACACCTTTAATTATTTATTAATTACATTAAGTAATTATTCTTAATTAATCCATAATTATTAATCATCTTTGATTAATCTAATCCAGAAATTAACTTCCCTTAATTACTTCCATTAATTAATTACTTTAATTAATTACCTTCATAAATAATTAATTACATTATTAATTAACCTTAATTAAACCACAATTATTAATCATCTTTGATTAATCTAATCCTTTAATTAATTTAATTTAATAAATTATTAAATTAATAACAAGTGATTAACTCTTAATCATTTTCATTTAATAAAATAATTATCCTCTAATTACTTTATTAAATAATTTCCCTTTTATTTAATTACATCTAGTAATTATTCCTTAATTACTTCATCAAGTAATTACACTTAATAAATTATAAGTGATTATCTTTAGTTAATCACTAATTAATTACTTAGTTAATCATTTAACTATTTATTCAAATTTAATTAATAATTTCTTAACTATTTATACTTAAAGACTTTATTTAAGAAAATCATTATCTTAATTAAATAAATTAAATTGACCAACAATTTAATTATCTTCACATATTAATTTTCTTTAATTAATCAAAACTCTTAATTACTTAAGATAACTCCTTTATTTTAATTGATTTACTAAAATCCTTATTATTTAAACTTTATTTAAAATAAAACATTTTAGAATTCAATTATAATTAAAACAACATAAACTTCTACTTCAACTTTCAAAACCTTTAAACTTCCAAAGTTATTAAATTAACTTTAATACAAAAACATTTTGAAAATCTACTTATCTACCCTTTTTAAACTTATCTATTTAAATATTTAAAAACTTGTTTAACTTTGCTTAAAAACTTAAACATTCTGTTTAAAATTTAAAACCTGAACAACTTAAAACCCGAGTAAAACCCATAGAAACTCGAAGTAACTCTCGAGACAACCCACAACACTTCTGCTTCGAGTCACGCGAACAAAATCCCGAGAAAGACCCTGATCTCAACCTTCTTCCCCAAACCACCAATCCACCCAGATGCACAAAAACGTGCTCGTGCACGTGCACACCTTCACCGATCGACGACGATCTACGACCTGGCCTCCGACAAGTCGTCTCCAACCACGACATCACGATCGACCATCCAAACTTCCATGATTTGAACGAAATTCGAATCGAGCTATCCAACCCATCACCTGGAAAACGTATATCACCAGAAATCACTCGTCTCCGACGATCTATGCCACGAGAAACTTCGCCATCTTCCCCACAGCTTCGCCTCGACTACCAGCAACTCCAGAACACACGCGATCAACTCCGGTCATGTCACGTAATCGCGAAACCCAATTGAACATCCACGTCAAAACCAGGGAATAAAACCCTACATCGTCTTCGCATACCTACTCCGATCACTTAAAAATCCAAACTCCATTTTTCTGATGATCATAGTATTTCCCTCGACCTTCAGATCCAAACACTCCGACCATCTCGCCGTTGATCGATAGAAATCGACCAAAACGTCACCAACGTTCAACTCGAGAAAGCCCCTTAATTTCCAAGTTAAAAATCGAGATATTTACATCAAAAATCATCATTTTCTATACTGAATCCAATCATGAAATCAAGTCCTAAAATTTAATTTATACATTTTTGACCCAAATACAAATTTTACTGTAAATTGAAAATTTCGAGTTAATTATTCAATTTAAAAACTTGTAATTATTTTTAAGAGTGATGTTACATGATTTCAAACATCTTTTGTTTACAATTCACAAACAAATAATGATCCAAAGATGAGGTATTGGATTAAATAGAGAAATTTAAACTAAAAAAAAAACAACAGAGTACATTTAGAGTCTACACAGGCATTTATCACCAATACAAATACATGCATACATTTAACTCCAAGCATTTCATATAACAGAATAATATTTCATTCGCAACATCTAAATGAAATCCAAAATTAACTGTTTTTAAAATATGTTTACTCACCTAGCAATGAACAGAGACAGAAAACACTACAGGCTGATGGTTTCCAGACTTGTTCCAGTCTTGTTTGATTTTGAACTTCATTTCATTTTGCTTTGTTGAATTTAAATCTTGTTGTTGATCCTTGCATTTAGTTGCTTGTTGTTAGATCTGCCTTATCTGATTATACTTGAAGAATTTGAATCTGATGTTGCCTTTAGTTTTGTTTTCAAGCCTTGTTAAATTTCCAGTTTCCATTTTCTCAGATTTCCAGGTTTTTATCTTTTCTTTTGATTTGAATTTAGTTTTAGTAGAAAAAAGAAAAGAAGATAGATTAGAGCTGAAAGTAAAAACAGATCTTCTTCTTACATATTTTAATTTATTTATTTTAATTATTAAAAAGAATATTGACATTTGTCCTTCTTAGATGTTAATTAACTTACACCTAAACACTCCAAGCTTCCATATGTTTACAAGTGTTATATAAGGGTTATTTTAATGTTTAATGAATGTTTAACAATTGTTTACAAAAGTTATTATCTTATTTAATAATCTATTTAAACTATATACATGTATTTATGTAATATCCATATGATTATAAAATGTGTATACTTATCCTTTAATAAATATTCATATGAATTCAAGTAACCTATGTTTTGATTCAAATCAAATGTTTATAAATTTGAGAAATTTATTTTAACTCTTAATATAAAAATTTAGAACAATTTATAAAATGAAAGAATATTAAAACAAATGAACCTTAGATTTAAATTTTAAATATCATTTCCAAAAGTATTAAATCAAATTTACCTTTCAAATTACAAATTATATATATATTAAAGTTTGAAAATACTTATTAAATTCAAATCAATACTTTTTCATTTCAATATATATAAAAATATATATTCTAAATGGAAAATACTTTTAACATTAATTTTTATAATTACTATATTGAATTTTAATACATAACTTCAAATAACAATATATATACTTATATATTAAAATTTGAAAACATATCCTTTATTAAATTAAAGACTCCCTATTTACAATATATATATATATATCAATATATATACATTATAAATATAAAACATTTGTATAAGTTTTAGAAAGATAAATCTTCCCAATTTAAAATTGTTAGAAAAGATATTCCCAAATTAAAATGTTATTAGTTTTCAAAAGAAATAAACTTGCCAATTTAAAATATTATTAACCTTTAAAATGAATAAACTTGTCAATTTACAAAATAAAATCAACAATCAATTTAATTATTTATAAAGATTATTAAATTGATATTGCCAAATTCCGGGATATCACATTCCTCCCCCCTTAAAATAATTTCGTCCCCGAAATTTAAAAGCAAAGATAATTTAATAACCCAGCAAAAATTTTAATTTTAATTTCAAACAGCAACCATACATGTCAATCATATTCTAACAATCATAGCAAACAATTTAATCAAACATATTTAACTATCCAGACAAAATTCTGGATAGAATTTCCTCGAGTTTCCCCAAGTATATATATATACCGGGATACTCGTTCTACAGGATCTTAACTAACTTATCTACAAAAATCTAGAACTCCTTCCCATCTAGATTACAAATCTGAACAAGATATCAGACTAAACTCAAAACCATCTCAACTACCAAATCCTTCTGAACTGCTGATTCCATCCCTCGATGAATCATACACATATTCCTCAGAGATATGTGAAATAAAATGAATTCCAGTTATCCGAACTGGCAACTCAATCCTATAGATCAAAGAACTAATCCTTTTGAGAACACAGAAAAATCTCATAGTACTTCCGGAGCTTACTCTCCAATTTTTCCAAATCTTATATCTCCTTTGATCGGAGAAAACTTAAATAATATCCAAATTTCAACTTCAAATTCCAAATTCCATCCATTCTTAACTGCATAACTCTCCTGACGATCCTGAGTCACTTCATCCTTCCTGATCAGCTTAACTCTTGCTGATGCCTCTTGAAACAAACCAGACCAATATCAAACAAATTTCTGGATTCTATTCAACAAAATGGTTCTTCCAAAAATACACCGAAATACAGAACATAACTCTACTCCACACTCATTAGAGAACTTCGAACTACCTCTCCTATCTGAAATAGTCAAAACAGTTGCACTTGACAACTTTACCTCCAAATCCTGAAAATTTGTTCACACTTAGAGATACACTTGAATTTCCTATAGAAATCCTCTACTCGAAGAAAATTACAACTCTCGGTTGCTTCCACTCTAGAATAGCTGCTATCTTGCTTTCGCTGCACAATTCTGATCTTGAACAGATGAGAATGCCATCGGAGAAACTCGAGCACAAACTTGATCATCCAAAGTTCATCAGACCATAAAATTTTAGCGACTCCATTCCATTTGGTCAGAAACATCTCGCAGAAACTTCTCCAGAAAAACTCGGTGTGATCAATCCCTCTCCAAAGAATTCTGAGCTGCTTCCCAAATTCTTCTCTCGGAGACATCCTTCTACTAAGCTGAACTTCCGGTAACTTCATGAATCAAGTTGATACGGAATCTCAATCTCCCATAATCCCAAGAGAATACTTAAACAATCGCAAGTCACTTTTGCGATCAGCTTGGCCTAATTTCCAAAGATAACTGTTCTCTCTTTACTAATCAGAACAGCTTATATTTGACTAACCAATCCATCGAAGAAATGGATTCACTCTACTGCTTCTGAACTTCACCTTCAGAAAAACTGCTCAGCCAGAAACTTTCTGCCAACATAGAACACTCCGAGCCGCACTGCTGCCATAGACCAAAGACTTCTTACTCCAAAACTCCTCGAGAAACTCGGACTTCAAAGCAAAAAGAAACACCCCACTGGACTCAGCCACAACACCGAAGCAGACACTCTTCCTCAAACTTACTTCAGAAGAAACATCTTCAGAAATGTCCATAGTCACTGCGTCTCACTATACAGCTACTACTTCTTGAAGTTACCAAAATACCATCACTCGCTTCAGCTCATCCAATAGATCTACTCTATTCATCCAACTTCAAAGATAAACTCCGAACCTAAACAGTTTCCTTCGGAGATCGATGAAATCCTTACACCACAACAAAGTTTACTCGAGACGGTATTTGGTCTACAGTCTCGTCAGATACACTTCCAACCTCAACATTCAAACTCTAACTATTGGTAATTGTGTTACACACACTACCATCCTATCTACCCTTATAACTTATATTGGAAAACCCGAATAGGTAACCCAACAAATAGGTAGAAATATATATATATTTAAAATGATACTTTTTATATAGAAATTATTTCTGGGTAAAATTATTTCATTTACCTCTTTAAAACAATATTGTGTCCGTTGGCCTGGTTCAAGTGTTTAGAGATCCCTATCAATAACGTTAGCTACTCGTATTGACCAGAATCCATATACCACTCAACCGATCAATTAACACAATATAAAATCATTTTTTTATATAACTAACAATTACGCGCTCTCAAGATAGACACCACTTCAGAGCCTAGGTATTCACTCAACCTAGTGTTCTGATATTCACTTAACCAAAAGCTTAGGCATTCGCTCAACCTATGCTCTGATACCATATGTAACGACCCGACTTCCTATGCCCAGAAAGTCGCATCATTATGAAGAAAGAAAGGGGTAGAAAATAGAAAAGAAGAGAAGAAAGAAAGAAACAACAACAACGATCTCACAGCGGAACGAATAAATTATATTAATAACATAAACAATTACATAGTATACAACACTTATCAGAGTTTACACAACTATACAACACATACTAGACAGTTATAAACATCTGTCTAGATATTACAACTCAAATACAATACAAGACTCTAACACAGATATCAACACAGCGGAATACTATATCTACGAACGCCGAAGCCTCCTGCTCCATTGCTCCTCCACAATTCGTCAAAGCTAAACCTGAATCCGGGTCAGACATGGGTCTGGTGTGAGTAAACGGGTTAAAATTGTTTAACTTCAAAACCTTTTGAAAACAAAGGTATCACGTAAGACTTCCCACACATAAACATGGAAAAGTTTTTACCTTACGCTAACCAAAACATTTGATAGGAAATCTGATTGTATTATAATAGGGTCTAGGGTTTTCAAGTAAAATACAGAAATAGCTGAAATGCTTACATCTCACATTCCAACATAGTTGGGCACAACTAATACGTACGGCACTTATTGGAGTTTGGATTCCATACAATGGCAGGGCTACTGGGGTACCGCCCGTCACAGTACGTGGCCTAGATCACCGTACCGAGGAGTACGCCCGCTCCTCTGCAATACAAAGCCGGAACCATCCCTTACTGGATAATCCCGAACAAGATAACCCCGTAGTTGGCGCGACCAACCACACACTAAGCCGAATAAAAGAAAAGGGACCTCTAGACAGGGATCTATCTTGCTCTCAGTGGGTGCTACCCACGAAGCCTTGCTGCACCTCCCCTGTTTTAGCCATTCCCGGTTGATGAGGCTTGAGGTTACGATTACCTTTAATCAGAACATATCACTTAGAATGCTCATCGTCCGCCTGACGATGTGCTGAAAGCATTCAATCCATATAAGTTCGTTCCAGGTTTGAACGAAACCGAAGGCATTATCTCGTTACACTCGTTTTGGAATCACCCTCAGAGTTAACGACAATAACCCTTGCACTCTGAATCTTCATCTTCACTTGAGATTCACGACCTATCGTTAATTTGGATCGATGTGGTATTCGGGTCTCCAGACCTGGAAATCCGGTATACGGAAACCCGATCCCGGTCTCATCGAAATCCAAAGCGTATCTTTTAAGGCCAAGTTGTTTAAAGGTTTAAACAATTTAATTCTTATCTATATACACAAAGATAGATAATTCAATAAGATAGATAATTCAATAGATAATCTACATTATTATCCCAAACAGATAATTCACATTATCATTATAATTCAACCAAACATCCATATCATATATCAATCATATCTCATCACTGAGATTACATCCATTCAAGACAAATCAATGTCATCCATTCTTATATAAGCAATGATTTACTTAATCATAACATAATTAATTTAAAATGAATTAAATTAACTATCTCTACCTTTAATTAATTTAAAGTGAATTAAATTAATTACTTCATCTCTTAATTAATTTAAAGTAAATTAAATTAATTACTTCATTATAAATTTTACTTATATAATCATTAATTAATTACAAATAATTTAATTAATCTTTCTCTAATTATCTATTTTAATTAATCACCTTGATTAATTATACTTTAATTACATTTAAGTAATTATCTTTAATTAATTTCACAAATTAATTATTCTTAACCAATACAGTAATTAACCTTTAATTACTTCATTTATTAATTAATTAATTATAATCAATTACTTTAATCCTTAATTAATTACAATTAGTCACTTATCATTTGATTTATTAATCTTAATTAATCAACTCTTAATCATTAATTAATTATAACTAATGATCCCTAATTACACCTTTAATTATTTATTAATTACATTAAGTAATTATTCTTAATTAATCCATAATTATTAATCATCTTTGATTAATCTAATCCAGAAATTAACTTCCCTTAATTACTTCCATTAATTAATTACTTTAATTAATTACCTTCATAAATAATTAATTACATTATTAATTAACCTTAATTAAACCACAATTATTAATCATCTTTGATTAATCTAATCCTTTAATTAATTTAATTTAATAAATTATTAAATTAATAACAAGTGATTAACTCTTAATCATTTTCATTTAATAAAATAATTATCCTCTAATTACTTTATTAAATAATTTCCCTTTTATTTAATTACATCTAGTAATTATTCCTTAATTACTTCATCAAGTAATTACACTTAATAAATTATAAGTGATTATCTTTAGTTAATCACTAATTAATTACTTAGTTAATCATTTAACTATTTATTCAAATTTAATTAATAATTTCTTAACTATTTATACTTAAAGACTTTATTTAAGAAAATCATTATCTTAATTAAATAAATTAAATTGACCAACAATTTAATTATCTTCACATATTAATTTTCTTTAATTAATCAAAACTCTTAATTACTTAAGATAACTCCTTTATTTTAATTGATTTACTAAAATCCTTATTATTTAAACTTTATTTAAAATAAAACATTTTAGAATTCAATTATAATTAAAACAACATAAACTTCTACTTCAACTTTCAAAACCTTTAAACTTCCAAAGTTATTAAATTAACTTTAATACAAAAACATTTTGAAAATCTACTTATCTACCCTTTTTAAACTTATCTATTTAAATATTTAAAAACTTGTTTAACTTTGCTTAAAAACTTAAACATTCTGTTTAAAATTTAAAACCTGAACAACTTAAAACCCGAGTAAAACCCATAGAAACTCGAAGTAACTCTCGAGACAACCCACAACACTTCTGCTTCGAGTCACGCGAACAAAATCCCGAGAAAGACCCTGATCTCAACCTTCTTCCCCAAACCACCAATCCACCCAGATGCACAAAAACGTGCTCGTGCACGTGCACACCTTCACCGATCGACGACGATCTACGACCTGGCCTCCGACAAGTCGTCTCCAACCACGACATCACGATCGACCATCCAAACTTCCACGATTTGAACGAAATTCGAATCGAGCTATCCAACCCATCACCTGGAAAACGTATATCACCAGAAATCACTCGTCTCCGACGATCTATGCCACGAGAAACTTCGCCATCTTCCCCACAGCTTCGCCTCGACTACCAGCAACTCCAGAACACACGCGATCAACTCCGGTCATGTCACGTAATCGCGAAACCCAATTGAACATCCACGTCAAAACCAGGGAATAAAACCCTACATCGTCTTCGCATACCTACTCCGATCACTTAAAAATCCAAACTCCATTTTTCTGATGATCATAGTATTTCCCTCGACCTTCAGATCCAAACACTCCGACCATCTCGCCGTTGATCGATAGAAATCGACCAAAACGTCACCAACGTTCAACTCGAGAAAGCCCCTTAATTTCCAAGTTAAAAATCGAGATATTTACATCAAAAATCATCATTTTCTATACTGAATCCAATCATGAAATCAAGTCCTAAAATTTAATTTATACATTTTTGACCCAAATACAAATTTTACTGTAAATTGAAAATTTCGAGTTAATTATTCAATTTAAAAACTTGTAATTATTTTTAAGAGTGATGTTACATGATTTCAAACATCTTTTGTTTACAATTCACAAACAAATAATGATCCAAAGATGAGGTATTGGATTAAATAGAGAAATTTAAACTAAAAAAAAAACAACAGAGTACATTTAGAGTCTACACAGGCATTTATCACCAATACAAATACATGCATACATTTAACTCCAAGCATTTCATATAACAGAATAATATTTCATTCGCAACATCTAAATGAAATCCAAAATTAACTGTTTTTAAAATATGTTTACTCACCTAGCAATGAACAGAGACAGAAAACACTACAGGCTGATGGTTTCCAGACTTGTTCCAGTCTTGTTTGATTTTGAACTTCATTTCATTTTGCTTTGTTGAATTTAAATCTTGTTGTTGATCCTTGCATTTAGTTGCTTGTTGTTAGATCTGCCTTATCTGATTATACTTGAAGAATTTGAATCTGATGTTGCCTTTAGTTTTGTTTTCAAGCCTTGTTAAATTTCCAGTTTCCATTTTCTCAGATTTCCAGGTTTTTATCTTTTCTTTTGATTTGAATTTAGTTTTAGTAGAAAAAAGAAAAGAAGATAGATTAGAGCTGAAAGTAAAAACAGATCTTCTTCTTACATATTTTAATTTATTTATTTTAATTATTAAAAAGAATATTGACATTTGTCCTTCTTAGATGTTAATTAACTTACACCTAAACACTCCAAGCTTCCATATGTTTACAAGTGTTATATAAGGGTTATTTTAATGTTTAATGAATGTTTAACAATTGTTTACAAAAGTTGTTATCTTATTTAATAATCTATTTAAACTATATACATGTATTTATGTAATATCCATATGATTATAAAATGTGTATACTTATCCTTTAATAAATATTCATATGAATTCAAGTAACCTATGTTTTGATTCAAATCAAATGTTTATAAATTTGAGAAATTTATTTTAACTCTTAATATAAAAATTTAGAACAATTTATAAAATGAAAGAATATTAAAACAAATGAACCTTAGATTTAAATTTTAAATATCATTTCCAAAAGTATTAAATCAAATTTACCTTTCAAATTACAAATTATATATATATTAAAGTTTGAAAATACTTATTAAATTCAAATCAATACTTTTTCATTTCAATATATATAAAAATATATATTCTAAATGGAAAATACTTTTAACATTAATTTTTATAATTACTATATTGAATTTTAATACATAACTTCAAATAACAATATATATACTTATATATTAAAATTTGAAAACATATCCTTTATTAAATTAAAGACTCCCTATTTACAATATATATATATATATCAATATATATACATTATAAATATAAAACATTTGTATAAGTTTTAGAAAGATAAATCTTCCCAATTTAAAATTGTTAGAAAAGATATTCCCAAATTAAAATGTTATTAGTTTTCAAAAGAAATAAACTTGCCAATTTAAAATATTATTAACCTTTAAAATGAATAAACTTGTCAATTTACAAAATAAAATCAACAATCAATTTAATTATTTATAAAGATTATTAAATTGATATTGCCAAATTCCGGGATATCACATACATATACATTCACATATATGTACAATATTTAAATTTAAAATGATTTAATATATTTTTATTTGGATTCGGGGAAACTCGAATTCATTTATCGATTAATTTCACAATTTTTATTCAAAAATTCAATAAATTATCATTTTAAATTTGGTTAAAATCCGGGGTCGTTACAAATACCCTACATCCAGTCCTACACAATTTCTAGTGCAGATTTCTTTTTAAATATAATGTCGATATTACAATCCCTATTTCAAGATCCTATGAGATACACCCTCCTATCTTCGAGTCCAAGGCAAACTCTCTTGATTTAACCAGGCTACAAGATCACCTAATTGATCTACGGGCTACAATCACACCCAATTGATTTACAGGCCACAATCACACCTTTTTCAATATCACTTTGATAGATAAAGAGACTCGATACGCTTTTTTGATTACAAATGATCCTATAACTCTAAATGGCACTGAGATCTTTGAGAGAGTGGCAAAGAATCAAACTAGAGATAATTGAGTTTAATTCACTTAAGATTTTGGCATTGTTTTGTTAAGATATTAGAGAATATTTGAGGGGAGAAGCAGTGAAAAAATGAATAAAATTCTGTTAAAAATTCGTTCAAAACATTAGGTATTTATAGAAGAACAACAGTCGTGTCCATTCACGAAAGGTTATGACGAATAGACACTTCTTTTGAAAATTTAAAATTTGAATTTAACGGCCACCATGTTGACATGGGGGGATGGGGTATGTTGACATGCCCATGTATATTTTGAAAATTGATTTTTCTTTTAAAATTGATTTCTATTCTAAAACTTGTCAAAACAATTTCTGAAGTTTATAAACCATTTTGAGTATAGTTTAAACTTATAAAAGAGATTTAAAAATAAACTTAAACAGATATAATCTATAATATAAAGTAATATTAAAAACTAAGTATAGAGTATATTTTGAGATTTTAAAACTTATAATATTAAAACCAAAAGATAGTTTAAAAACAAGAGATGATTTTGAAATCAAAATATAAAGATGATAAAAATAGTTTAAGGCTAAAATATTTAAACCGAGAGAGATAACCTATAACAGTTTTTGAAAAATATTTAAAATAAATCATTTGGAAAATTTCATGGATTCCATTCCACTAGAGAAGGTCGTGAGTTCCATCCCATTAAAGTGTTCATGGGTTCCATCCCACTATTAAATCTGAATAAAGATTTTAGTGCTATTATGAAGTTTTAAAATAAATCTAGACTCAATTACTTATCTTGATATCTTGAACTCTTGATATCTTGATCTCTTGATACTCATGAGTCTTCAGTCTTGGTTTCTTCAATCTTTAATTCGTCGGTCATGAATCTCTATGCTCAGTCTTGAATCTTTATACTGTGTAGTCTTCATTCTCAGTACCTGCATATATATATACTGCATATACGTATATATCTAGACAATAATATTAGTATTAATATTTTATAACAAGTCCTAAGGTTGTTGTCATCAAAACCATCATCTCAGGAACTAACAACTCCCCCTTTTTGATGATGACAACCTTTGTTTATAAAATTAACTCCACAAAACTCTGATTCTACTCTAACTCCCACTTATTCCAACAACTCCCTTTTAATCTACTAACTCCCCCTTAATCTAAGCCTATCTAACCTATTTTATAATTCTCCCCCTTTGTCATCAACAAAAATTAAGCCTAAACTACATAACTCCCCCTTAAACTAATACTTATGGAACTAAATACTAATAATGAAGTATAATTAAGCAAAACGTAAATATAATTTTATTATATATATATATATATATATATGTTGTTATATTACACATATAAACAAAAATATATACAAATACACATAATATATAAAAAACATTAACATAAAAACAATCTAATGAGAGTCTTTGATAACTGGTGACTTGTGAATCAAACAATTTGGGTAATGGAGACAAAAGTTTCCACGTTGTTCGACTAAATTACCATCTTTATCAAAACAGACTTCTCCAACACAAATAACTTTATCGTCTTCATCCATTTGTGCTTCTTCTTCTTTGTCGTCGTCTTTTTCTAATGGATTGTGAATATGAATGTTAGAGGAGTCATCTTCAATCACGATCGGATCTGCATGATTATCCAATAGAAATTTTTGCAAAATTCTAAGGATTTTGCCCTGTTTCTCTTGTTCCTTAGCTGTCTTTATTTGCATGACTTGCAACTTAGTCATCATTTGCAAAGAGTCCTTCAAAGTTTCCTCTATCTTTATGACTCGGGCTAGTGTAGTTCGTTGAAATAGACCGGTATTAGGAGAAGGGAAAGAAAAGGTCACATTTTGGTTTGATTTGGAAGAGGAGGCCATTATTTTATGTTTTCAGAAGTTTATTACAGAGAGAAATGAAGTAGAAGACAGAAGAATTCGAATATAGAGAATATATAACTACCAACTAATTTTAGAGGGAAAATCAAAATTCCAATTTTTACCGTTGTATGTCGACATGAGGGGTAGGGGGTGTCGACATCCTTAAGGAACTTTTGACAATTTTATTTTTCTTTGTTTTTTTAAGTATATATGTTACTATATCTATATTCTATATTTCAGTTATAGAGCAAATACCTTGTAACGACCTAGAATTTCTGTCATTTGAAATTCGTATATTTAATTGATTTTAATTATTAACAAGTAAGATTTGTAAGTCGAATAAATTTAAATTCGAATATCTAGATTTAATTGGATAATTAAATCGATAATTTAATATTTGAAATTGCAGAAATAATTGATAACTGGATCAAAAGTGAATGAAAATGATTTATAAAGTTATATTAAATCATATTGGAGTTAGAATGATGTTATAGAACTTTTAAATTTGAATTAAAAGTTAAACTGTGAAAATTGAATATTTTAATATTTAATTGACGAGTGAAAATAGTCATTTTTCAAACAGTCTCGAATTTCGACGAAACTAGTTTCATCGGATCCGTAATGTGAAATTATTGTAAGATTTCAAATTTCGTGTCAATCGGATGTACGGTTTGTCCGGGGCAAGCCAAAACGCATCGAAATCGGTTTAAATCAGTTTGATTTAAATTTGATCGTTTAATTCCGTAACTCTCACATATGATCGGATTAGCTCCCGAAACATGTTCCATTGTGTTCGAAACGCGGGGTAAACCTTAGAAACGCCAGCCGGCACGCTCGATTTGGAGTTCGGAAAATTTTCGATGAATAGTAATTTGAGAATTTTCTATAAGAGGACGATATAATTTTCATCTGCAAAACCCTAATCAACCTAGGTTACAGCCGCCAGTGTATGCTTCCAATGGCTGAAAAACGTCCACCTTCTCCTTAAATTTTCTCTCCATCCACTCAATAATTTCAAAAACCTTCAACTAAAGAATCGTAGAGCTCTCCGATATTGCCATATCCAACGGTCGTGATTGAAATCAGCGTGGTGGATCGCCTCAATTTTTGGGCCGATAGCCCCACGTTCGTTCACGTTTTTCCATGGCTGGGGACCACCAAGTTTAATCGTTTTTAGAGTGAAGGTGCGTGTGTGTGAGGGCTTCAGCGTGGTGGTGTTTGATCATCGTGGAGATGGTCGTAGGCGACGGGGAAAATTCACGAAGAAGGGCGTGCGTATGGGTTGTTTTGATCGGCTTAAACGTAGAGGGGAGAAGACAAAGCATGCGGCCCAGATTTCTCCAGTGCAGATCGCACGGCCCTGATTGTTTCTAGTTTAAAAAAAATTAAAAAGAAAATTGTAAATTAATATATTAATTCGTTCAAACTTTAAATTGCTGTAATTTGTTCATACAAGGTCGAAAAATTACGAAACTTTTTGCGTTGGAATCGTTTCGACGAGCTCTTCGCAATGGAGATGGTTTGGAGTCAATCGGAGCTAGTGAAAATTTTGAGTAAAATTAAACGTCTGTTTAATTTTATTCAAAATAAAACGCTGCAACCGTCATTGAAAGCAAGGTGAGAACTCCTCACTCAATTGAATATTTTGTTTCGATTTAAATTTTAAATAGTTGAGATTTAAAATTGTTGATAGTGATAATTGTGTGAATTGAATGATGATTGTTATCTATTGTGTTAAATAGACCCTATACGCCGTATATTAAGCGGAGGTTATATATTAAAAACATATACCGCGATAATTCCACCGTGAAGTGGAATTGGTATTATATATGTATTTGGAGTTGATTTCACGCATTATATAGCGGATGAGACCCTATTGCAACGCATAATAGCGGATAATATTTATAAATCCCATATACCACGATATTCCACATTGAAGTGGAATTGGTATTTTGTTAACATCTGTGGATGCAGGGAAACAGGTTGGAGGGATCCAACTGGATTCCTCCAACATTTGAATTTATTTCATATGTTGTGTGTTGTTTATTTATAATCGCCGTGTGATTATATTGTGATTGAAATTGTTGACGGCTAAAATTTAGCCGTATATATTTTTGGTATCGTTGGATACCAGAAATAAGTAAAATTGGATTTTCGAAATTTAAGTTGAAAATTTATTGTGAAAACTTATTTTTGATAATTGGATAAATTTAAATGGATTTTTAAAAGATAAAAGTCTTATATTTTTGAGCTGTATTGAATTAAATATCAAATTTGGAAAAAAAACCTTAATAAATGGATTTCAATAAATATTATTTATAAGTTGAAGAATTTATTTAAAATTTGGATTTTTAAATAGATTTGAAGAGATAAAGGAATTTATTTTAAAAAGAAATAACTTTGGAAATTGATTATTTCGAAATTTATTTGATTTAAATTAATCAGATAATTTAATTAATCCTATCTATGGATGTTTGGATTATATTGGATGTTGAATTATTTGACATCTTTGATGTGTGATGCTTTGTGATATATTCTGATTTGTGTGTGATTTGTGATCTATTTATCTGTGTTCTGTGAATGAAGATAAGCGTTATATTTTATACCGCTTATCAATTATATTGTTATATTTGATCTGTGATGGTTGAATGTTGTTGCACTATTGTGTTAAACCCTTGGACTACACAATACACACACAAATGTGGATTTCACGTGGAAATCGGTTAAGTCACAGTTTTTTATCAATTTTTGGAAAATTGAGTTTTGAATCCAAAATGGTTTTGGGAATTGGAATTTAAAGTTTTGAAATGAGTTTCAAAAATAAAAGTTATTTTAAATAACTTAATAGAATTGGAATTTAAATCATTTGATTTAAGTTTGAATTCAATATTTTGAAATTGAATTCAATAATTTGGGAATTTTGGTTTAAAAGATTTTATAAGTGTAAAAGGGGTTTATATGGATTTTTAACCATCTAAAAAATATGGTTTTGGAAATTTAAATGTATATTCAAAGTTTTATACTTGGACGGCTTTAACTGTGTAATTGTAACCGTTTTTCCCAAAACGAAAACTATCTGTTTTCAAATACTAATAGCGTTTATAAAGTGAAAAGATTTCCAATTTGTATTGAAACATTTCAAGTTGAAATGAAATTGTAAATAGTTTGGAAAAAATATGAATTAACCTTTGTGAAGATGATTAAACTTTATTTTGGAATCAAAGATGATTTTAAAATTGTGTATCTTTTATATTATAAAAGACTTGAATTGTGAATAGTTTTGAAAGCTATAAATTAAATCTTGATTTAAAGATTTAATGGGTTAATCCAATTGAAATGGAAATTGATTTGGAAATCGGTGAATGGATCTTTGTGAAACTGGGTAAACTTTGTGAAGTAAATCTTTTTGTTTAAAGATTTAAAATGGTAATTTGTTAAACCATTTGAAAGAAGGATTTGGGTAATAAGTTGTGACTTAATTGAAATCCCTATATCCATATGTTTTAAATATTGTGCTCACTATTCGGGTTAGCCGGGAAAAGACCATTGTGTCATATAACCCATTCTGAATTAGTGATACGACGATATGGATCGTATTGAAGACCGGTGGTGAAGACCGGGTATTTGTGAAAATGATAGGATGACCTATCGATTGTCTCTGCACTGTTAGCTACGGTATAGAGATTTCCTTTGTGATGGGAAGTTTTATCGGGATTGTGAATACCCGTATTGCAAGGGCTTCTTTGGAAGTGCCTTCGGTTCTGTTCGAACTCGGAACAGGCTTGTATGGTTACATGTCTGACATTACATTTTGAGATATAAAGCTGATATCTTTCAAATACATTTCTGTTGGTGGCGGAGAATTTATTCTCTTAGCTTAACACCCTTATGTGAGACGTACGAGCTCAGAGGTTATGTAGTTGAAATTTATCAGCGATATATTCCCAATTTGGTAATGTGGCATGTTGAGTGTTGTTGTGTGATGATCAATTGATCATTTGTGATCAAAGCGTGGCTTTGTGAAAAAGCGTAGCTTTGTGGACGAGACTTCGTCAGAGCCTCACAACCCGAAAATGGTCGAAACAGGAAAGATGCGGCGAGGTTTCAGGGGTAGCGCCCCTAGGGTATGACCATTCCTTCTGGAAAAGGGTAGTATCATGGTATGGAGCCCAGATACTTACTCATGTGGACACACTTTATTTATTATGTGTGATGTTGGTTACCGAGCGCTCGGATAAAGGTCCCAAAGGACATGGGGTGGCATATCTCAGGTTTACTGCCCGGGAATGGAGTAACCGGCCTTGTGTTGGCAGAGAGCAGGTTGTCTCTCGGAGCATCCTGCCAGAGGCGTTCCTACGTGGCATAGGAAGTTCCTTAACCTGACCATTTGTTGGAAATCCATTTTTCCAATACGAACCTTGTACGGTATTAGTTGTAGAACCTGCCATTTACTTATGGTGGCGCCCCACTGTTTAGAAGGTAGCTATAGTAGGCATAGTTTGGAATGTCTATGGTGGCTAAGATTAATATTATACTTTCGAAATGTTTTTCTGCACTATGCACTAATAATAATAATCCAATTATTTGCATAGTAAGCGTGTTTGACTATCATAAGAAGAAATCTCCTCCAATTCTGCATTTGCATTATGTGTGTGGCGGGAAGCCTTATGGTAGTTTCATTTTCCAAAAGCATTGCAAATATCTTTTACTTCCTTTGTTGTTGTCTTAAAGATAAATAACTGTTTTAGTTCTCACACCAGTCACCATGACTGACCTGGAGTATATTGTTTCCTTCCTAAACTCTAGGTGCCCACCAATTTCCACACGGGCAGTCTAGAGTCAGGTTATCAGGTCATTCTGGATTCAGGAGATGCTGTGGAGCTCAGTGGCGAGCTGAATGGCGAGACATATCACTTGTATATGATATTATTTATTCCGCTGTGTATTCTGTATGAGGAAAAGTTTATATAACTGTCTAGTGTTGTATTGTTGTTGTAAACTCTGATGATGATGTAATGAATAAAATGATATAGTTCTTTGATTTAAAGATTATTCATTTATCTATTATATGTTGTTCCGCTGCGATATGTGAGATTCTGATATTGTTTTTGTTTCTATTGTTTTTTTCTTCTTTTTCTTCTGTCTTCTTCTACCTCTTCTTTTTCTCCATAACAATTCGGTTTTCCTGTAACGACCCTGAATTTTTGATATTTGAAATGTGAATATTTAATTGAGTTTAAATATTCGAATGATAATTTAATTTGAAATTAAAATATTAGAATGGAATTTGGCGATTAAATTTCTGAAAATAATTATTGAAATTGGGTAAAAATTTGAATCTTCAGTTTTAAGCTGATTAAAAAAAATCTGAAGGCTTAGAAAATCTATATTGATAATTCTGAAGGTACTGGAACTTTTAGAATTGGATTTAAAGCTGTTTTGTTCAGTTTTGAAATTCTGATGTTTAAATTGAATTTAAAATATAGCGGTCCGAGGCACAGTCTCAGATTTCGACGAAACCAGTTCCATTGGATCCATAATATTGTATTATTATCGGATTTCAATTTTCGTAGTGATCAGAGTTATCGTGTGATCGTACGATAAGCAAACGCGCTGATATAATATAACGGGATATTTTTGAATATAAAAATATAAAATTTTAATCAACTTTCCATCAGCCGACTAACTTTTTCTCTATTCAGTCACGTTCTCCTGTCTCCTCTCCATTCGTTCAAAACGAATGAAACATTTTCTTCGTTCTAAAGCCAGATAACAAAAGAAAGTATCTCGTTCAAAAATAATTAATGGCCAATCTCCTTTACAACAAACAGAGAGAAAAATATATACTCTTCCCATTCGTTCGAAATCAAAGTAATCGAACTATGGCGACCCCTTTCACTCTCGTTCGAACGAACGGTCTCGTTCCAATCTATACGAAATCGAACTCTCCTCCTCTCTTAAATTATTCGAATCTAAATCGATTCGATTGGAAATCGAAGTGGGGGAAGCTCGCGTTCGAGCGGCATCTGCTGGAGATCTCGCAAGTGCAATCAAGACGATTTGGAGGGGTTTGTCGCGTTCGAGCTCACGGCGGTGGCGATTGTCGCGTTTGAGTCTCGAGTAGGGTTTTGCGAGTCAGGCCGCGTCACTCTGGCGAACTCGTGTGGCAGTTGGTTAGCATCCAAAGGGAACTCGAGTTCGATTGTGGAGTCGCGACTCGCGATAAAGGCAGACAAGGGTCGCGTGAATCTGGATTGGTTGCTATTCTGGAACGAATTGATTGAGGTATAAATTTTCTTTAATATAATTTAATTTTTATATAAATAGATTTGAAGTATACATATGCAGTTGAGAAAAAATTATATATATATATACAGTTTTAAATTTTTATATACGTATAGAAAAAAAAAATATTTGATTTCAGTAAAGTATAAACATTTTTGTTTTAATATATATATATATAAAACAAAGTAAACAGTAAAATATAAGGATATATACAGTTTATGAATTTTAAAATTAACAATATATGGGTATGTTATAAAGCGGAAATATATATATATATATATATATTTTTGTTACTAAAATACTTTTTCTAAAAGAAAAATTTAGTTGTTTAAAATGAAATCACTGGTTAATTAAAATTATTAAATGGCAAATTTAATTGTTCGATTTATTTAGAATATTAATAAATTGTATAAATTGTTTATACAAGGTCTAAAACGGTGAAGGAAACAAACTGGAATTGGAAATGGATTGCAAATTAAAAAGCAAAGGTGAGATCTTCTCACTCGAATGTAAAAGTGGAATTTTCAGTTATTGATTTGATTGTCTGTTTGGATGTGATATTAGATATAGTAGGATATATCTATATATAGCAATATATATATTGGCATATGTATATATTGCAGTTGTTGATTTCCCGCATTATATAGCGGATGAGACCCTATTGCGCCGCATAATAGCGGATGATATTTTATAAATCCCATATACCGCGATATTCCACCTCAAAGTGGAATTGGTATTGTGCTAACATCTGTGGATGCAGGGAAATAGGTTGGAGGGATCCAACTGGATTCCTCAAATTGTTTGAATATTATTTCATATGTGAATGATGTGATTTACTGATAATCTGTGGATGATTTATTGATAATTGAATTTGTTGAAGGCTAAATTTTAGCCGAATGTATTTTTGGTATCGTTGGATACCAGAAATGAATATAAATTAGATTTTGAAATTAAAGTGGAAAACTTTAGGTGAATTTATTTTTAAGAATTGAATTTATTTGAAAGAAGAAATTTTAAAGTATTAAAATGGATTGTCGAAATCTTATTGAATAAATTCCAAGATATGGGAAAAGATTTTTATAAATGAATTTTGAATAGTATTATTCGAAAGATTGGAAAATTTATTTGAAATGGAATTTTAAATGGTTTGGAAAATATAAAGGAATTTATTTTAAAGGCGATAAATTTGTTGAAATCCTATTTGATAATTGATTTTGTATTGAAGAAATAAATCTTTGGGAAATCGATATAAAAATCTATTTGGTGTTTGAATGAAAATCGATTTTTGGTGTTGAGAATAAATTTGTAAATCGATTTGTAAAATGATTTGGTATTTGGGATTAAAATTAGAATCAATTTGAAAATTGATTCGGTGTTGAAGTAAATTTAGAAATCAATTTGGAATTTGATTTGGAGTTTGAATATAAAGTTGAGAAATCAATTTGAAAGTCGATTTGGTGTTGAAAGTGAATATTTGAGAATGTAAATTCCGAATAGAATTTATAAAGGAAAGGGAAATTTGTTTTAAAAATAAACGTTGATTTATTTTTAAAGTATGAGAAATATGATTTGGAATCGGTTTTCAAAGTGATGAAGTATAGAAATAAATTTACAGTTTTGGAATGTAAATTTGAGATAAATTGATAAGGATTTATTAAATTGGTTTAAATGAATCATTTTGTGATGAAGTGTGAAAATGTGATTTGAAATTGGTTTTCAAATGTTGAAGTGTGGAAATATATATATCTTTCGAAGATATTTGAAAATAAATAATTTGGGAAAATTATTTAAATCTGATGATTGTTGTGAATATTGTTGATAGTTAAATCACCGACTATCAATATTTGCCTTTGAAATGGCATTTGAATTTGTTTTTAAAACAAACGCTTATTATTCAGTTTAGCCGGGAAAGGACCTTTGTGTCAGATAACCCATTCCGAATAATAATACGACGATATGGATCGTATTGAAGACCGGGTATTTGTGAAAACGATAGGATGACCTATCGATTGTCTCTGCACCGTTAGCTACGGTATAGAGATTTCCTTTGTGATGGGAAGTTTTATCGGGATTGTAAATATCCGGATTTGCAAGGGCTTCTTTGGAAGTGCCTTCGGTTCTGTTCGAACCCGGAACAGACTTGTATGGTTACGTGTCTGACATTACATTTTGAGATATAGAGCTGATTTCTTTCAAATACATTTCTGTTGGTGGAGGAGAATTTATTCTCTTAGCTTAACACCCTTCTCTGAGACGTACGAGCTCAGAGGTTATGTAGTTGAAGGTTATCAGCGATATATTCCCAATTTGGTAATGTGGCATGCTGAGTGTTGCTGTGATGGTGATCATTTATTGATCATTTGTGATCAAAGCGTGGCTTTGTGAAAAAACGTAGCTTTGTGGACGAGACTTTGTCAGGGCCTCAACAACCCGGAAACGGTCGAAACATGAATGTTGCGGTAAGGTTATGAGGGCCGCGCCCTTTAGGGTATGTCATTTCCTTCTGGAAAGGGGTGGTATCATGGTATGGAGCCCAGATACTTACTCATGTGGACACACTTTATTTATTATGTGTGATGTTGGTTACCGAGCGCTCGGATAAAGGTACCAAAGGACCGGGGGATGACATATTCGTGAGTTACCTAGTTACAGGGGTAACCCGGCTTTGTTGGTAGAGAGCAGTTTGTCTCTCGTAGCGTCCAGCCAAAGGCGTTTCCTTTGTGGCATAGGAAGTTCCTTAGCCTGACCATTTGTTGGAAATCCAAAGAAACAATACGAACCTTTACGATTGCAATTGTATAACCTGCTATGGAATGTGGCGGTAACCTGCTATTGAACATAGTAGCTATAGTAGGCATAACGTGAAATGCCTATGCTGGCTAAGATTAATATTATACTTTCGAAATGTTTTCTACACTAGACATTAATAATAATATCCAATGATTTGCGTAGTAAGCATCTTTGACTATCATAAGAAGAAATCTCCTCCAATTCTGCGTTTGCATTGTCTGTGTGGCGGGAGGTCTTATGGTAGTTTCATTTTCCAAAAAAAAAGCATTGTGTCTATTTTATTTTTTTATGAAAATAACTGTTTTACGATCTCACGCCAGTCACCATGACTGACTCGGAGTTTATTGTTCCCTTCTAAGCTCTGGGTGCCCATAATTTTCCACACGGGCAGCCTTGAGTTATTTTTATCACGATATTCTGGATATTCTAGAGCTTTGGGGATAAGCTGGATGGCGAAGCGTACTACCGTACTTGTTTATTTTATTCCGATGTGTATTCTGTATGAGGACAAGTTATGTAACTGTCCATTGTTGTATTGAGTTGTATATTGACTCTGATTGATGTATTGTATAAAACTGATATAGTTCTTTGTTTAAAAGATTATTGATTCATCTATTATATGTTGTTCCGCTGTGAATGTGAGATTCTGATATTGTTTCTGTTTCTGTGTTTCTGTTCTTTCTTTTCTTCTGTCTTCTTCTACCCCTTCTTTTAACCCTAATTGTTTGCACCAAAAATGGTCACAAACCCCAAGTGTTGTGAAAGCACCAGTGTATGAATACAAATCAGCAATATTCAAACACAAATATCAGATCTAAGCAAGCACAAACAACAATCCAGAAATAATGAACAGTGACACGCAATTTATAGTGGTTCGGCTATCTCCGGCCTACGTCCACTTCAAGGATTTTTATCTTTTATTGATGTTTTTCGCTGATTACAGATGATTACAGCAAATACAATGAATGAATCTGAAGATAACAGCAATGGAAAGAAATAGAGTTGAATCCGGCAGAGTCTGGACGTTGAATGGCGAAAAAGATCCCTTTTCTGTAGGCTTCAGGGGGCTATTTATAGGCGTAGGAGGCCCAGATCTCGTCCAATCTTCAGGAGACTTCTTCTGGCACGTGAGGGGGTCCACGCGCCCGGTCCCACCAAGTTTCAGCTCAATCTATGATCGATTCGAATCAACTTCGTATCGATCAGGAAAAGCTCCAATCGAGCTGAAACTTGACAGGATTGCTCTTTACCTTGTGTGGAAGCTACTGTGAAAATTTCGTTGCATTTGGATCGAGGGTTTGCGAGATATGGTCGATACGAAATTGGTTTGCTCGATGGCTGTTAGGTTCGAATCCATTTATTCGAACTGATCACTTCGACTCGATGGCAACGCGCGTGAGCAGGTTGACGTGGCGCGCGCTCTTCGTGTCGATCCGCTTCTCACTCCGGTTTGCTCGAGTCACTCCGGGTATTTCTCCGCGTTTGCATCCATAACTCACGCGTCATCTCTGGCTGTTTGACTCAGTGGATACGAACAAGCAATTATTCGCGGATGTGAGCGAGGATTCCTGATGGATACGAAGTGGTCAGCGCCTCATGGATGCAAAGTCATCTGATGGATTCAAGACAGATGGGTACGAAGGACTTGCATCCCCGATCGATACGAAGACGATGGATTCGAATGGAGTCTCATCCATGGATACAGACCGTGTTTGGTTGGATGGATACGAAACAGGGCGTTGCTGATTGATACGAAGCGCATGTCCCGTTGATGGATACGAACTCGGTCAATGCTAGCTGAGGTTCACTGATGGATTCGAACTCGATCGATGCGAGGTTGATGGATACGAATGGAGACGTGATGGTGAATACATACTCTATCGATACGAAGCTAATGCTGCCTGATGGATACGAAAGTGTGACTTTTTTCATCAACTTGCATCGATCATATCCTGAGCATATGGACTCGGATTGTCTTGAAATTTGGAATGCAGGTTTCCATGGCTTTGCTTGCCATGTCTCGTAAATTGCGGCCCGATCCGGACTCGGACAAAATTCATCGATATCCATGGTTATCCTGTAACACATAGTTGACATTAATGACTTGTTATTATCGATTTCCAGCAAATTATTGGGTATCCCAGCTTTGCCAAAAAGTGGGATAACATTTTGCCCCCCAAAACATGCCTTTTTTTTTTGTAAAAGGCGTGTTTTGAATAACTTCAAATCGAATGCTGTGGGCTCATGTGTTATTCATAGCTAGAGTGTTATCAATCAAATTCATGGTCGTTCGAAGCCGAATCGTTATCAATTTCTTCCAGTGGAAGTTTAAGAATGAAGTTCTACAGTCTTTCCGGACTGTTGACGATCGCTCCGGACCCTTGCGAAGCCCATTCTAGACTTAGCGGTTGAATAGAAAGATCCTATTGCAATCCGGCGTTGCTTTCTATTCCTTGCACTCTGGCCCCAGTTAGGACGTGAAGCGATGTCTTGGCCGTTCTGGGCCGATCGTAGCCTCTCCGGGCTCCTGCTGGATCCCATCCTGTCACTCTCCGGTGAAGGGGAAACAACGTTAAGTGGGTCGATCCTGTCGCTCTCCGGCGAAGCGATCCACTTCTTGCACTCCGGTTCAGTGTATCTGAACATTAAGCGATATCTTGGCCTAAATCGTCGGCCGATCATAGCCTCTCCGGGCTCTTGCTGGATCCCATCCTGTCACACTTCGGTGAAGGGGAAACAGCGCTTAAGTGAGTCGATCCTGTCGCTTTCCGGCGAAGCAACTCACTTCTTGCACTCCGGACTCCGTCTCTCCGGGTAGGGTCATAAAGCGATCATAATTTTGTATTAGTACGTAATATTCGTCCTTTAACTCTCCGGTCAAAGGCTTGTTCAGGAAATTCAAGTTTATTTATTAAATTCAGACCCTAGATGTTCAATCTCAAACATCAGGGAAAAAGTAAACAACGCCTCTCCGGGCTGAACGGTCTATACCATCTCAGAGCATGCCTAGGGGTCTCTCTGGTTCCCGTACATGAGTGAGTGGAATAGCCGTTTTATTTTGAAAGCAAATCTAATGAAAGTGATTGACCAGAGTTCATATCTTGAACTTGGCCCTTGCCATCATGATCAGTTGATGATGAGTCGTGATCCCGATCCTGGATCGTTCCTGTTATGTGGAGGCGGTGGCTGTTCAGGCCTTACCGCTGCTGTCGGTTCTCTGACATATTGTGGCAATCTACCACTCCTAGCATGTTCTTCCACTTCATCCTTTAGGTGGCGGCATTCATCGGTCGTGTGCCCATCCAGCTCATGGAATAGGCAATATTTTCCAGTTCTGCGTTCCCGCTCTGTGGGATCTCTTCTCGGCGGCTTTCGATAAGGGAGCTGCCCCCGAGTTTCAGTGTAAATTCGTTCCAGGCTTGCCGTCAAACCGGTGTATTGCCCGAATCTGGGTTCCCGGAATTTCTTCCGTTTATCAGGACCGTCTTGTGCATCGTCCTGCTTTCTCTTTCCTTTGTCTGCTCTAGACTGTCCTCCTGCGGTTCCTTCGCTTCGTGTAGTGTTTATTTCCTGCCTCTCGGCTCGTGATTCCTCTAGTCGAATGAATTTTTCAGCTTCATGATAGAACTCTCCTAGATCTTGCGGTGGATCTCTGGTCAGAGAATCTTTGAACTCGGTGCCTTCTGCAATTCCTGCTACTGCCGCCATCAAAATCATTGATGGATCCGGGCGATCTACAGAAGCCACCGTTGCATTGAATCGCAATAGAAAATCTTTTATGGACTCTCCGGTCCTTTGCTTTATCGAGGCTAAAGTCATCACACTCTTGGGTCGCGTCACATGGACCCTAAACTGTCTCATGAAGCATTCCACTAGCTCACCCCATGTCCTGATTGATCCAGTCTCTAGTTGTCTGAACCAAAGCGCAGCCAAATCTGATAGAAATAAAGGGAAGCATCGTGCCATCACTTCCTCGGATGCCCCCAGCACTTCCATATGCCTGATGTATCTGGTAACGTGCATGGTCGGGTCTGACTTTCCGTCATACGGGTTCAGCGTCGGTAGTTTGAACTTTGGAGGGTTCCTTGCATTTCTGATATTTGGAGTGAACGGACTCCGACTGACTTCCTCCAATCCTCCGATAGACAATCCTCCTCTCATGAGTCGTCGCACTAATCCAGCCATCTTTTCATCTCCATCCTGGGGTTGCCCTCTTGGTCTTGAAGGGTATTCTGGTATGTACTCTTCGTGTGGCCCGTTAGCATCAGCATTGGCCCTAGCTTGTTGAGCTCCGTCTGTCGGCCTTCCAGTATCGGATCCCGTGGGTCTGCCCCCGAGTCCTTGTCGATTGTCCACTGGATCTGCATTCTGTCCCTCATCAAGTTCCGCAGTCCTAGCTCCCTGTTCCACATTCATAGCCGCTGTAGCTGGTCCTAGGCTCTGCGTCCCTGCAGCTCTCATCTGTTCAAAGAAATTCTGCAGCATCTCTTGTTGACTTTTCATCATTCTTTCGTGCATCAGATTGGTCATGGTCTCCATTTCGTCTCTAGTGATGTAGATCGAAGCCGGCTCTTCTCCAGCACCAGAGGATGCCTCTTGACTTCCTCCTTGATGGCTTCTCTCAGCTCTTTGTCTTCTACTTGTTTGTCGAGTCATTGTCTTCAAATCTTCGAGTTTTCAAATCTGAACTTCGAATCTGGTGTAGCGGGTGCTGGTTCCTTCTCAGTGAAAGCACCAAAGTGTTTGCACCAAAAATGGTCACAAACCCCAAGTGTTGTGAAAGCACCAGTGTATGAATACAAATCAGCAATATTCAAACACAAATATCAGATCTAAGCAAGCACAAACAACAATCCAGAAATAATGAACAGTGACACGCAATTTATAGTGGTTCGGCTATCTCCGGCCTACGTCCACTTCAAGGATTTTTATCTTTTATTGATGTTTTTCGCTGATTACAGATGATTACAGCAAATACAATGAATGAATCTGAAGATAACAGCAATGGAAAGAAATAGAGTTGAATCCGGCAGAGTCTGGACGTTGAATGGCGAAAAAGATCCCTTTTCTGTAGGCTTCAGGGGGCTATTTATAGGCGTAGGAGGCCCAGATCTCGTCCAATCTTCAGGAGACTTCTTCTGGCACGTGAGGGGGTCCACGCGCCCGGTCCCACCAAGTTTCAGCTCAATCTATGATCGATTCGAATCAACTTCGTATCGATCAGGAAAAGCTCCAATCGAGCTGAAACTTGACAGGATTGCTCTTTACCTTGTGTGGAAGCTACTGTGAAAATTTCGTTGCATTTGGATCGAGGGTTTGCGAGATATGGTCGATACGAAATTGGTTTGCTCGATGGCTGTTAGGTTCGAATCCATTTATTCGAACTGATCACTTCGACTCGATGGCAACGCGCGTGAGCAGGTTGACGTGGCGCGCGCTCTTCGTGTCGATCCGCTTCTCACTCCGGTTTGCTCGAGTCACTCCGGGTATTTCTCCGCGTTTGCATCCATAACTCACGCGTCATCTCTGGCTGTTTGACTCAGTGGATACGAACAAGCAATTATTCGCGGATGTGAGCGAGGATTCCTGATGGATACGAAGTGGTCAGCGCCTCATGGATGCAAAGTCATCTGATGGATTCAAGACAGATGGGTACGAAGGACTTGCATCCCCGATCGATACGAAGACGATGGATTCGAATGGAGTCTCATCCATGGATACAGACCGTGTTTGGTTGGATGGATACGAAACAGGGCGTTGCTGATTGATACGAAGCGCATGTCCCGTTGATGGATACGAACTCGGTCAATGCTAGCTGAGGTTCACTGATGGATTCGAACTCGATCGATGCGAGGTTGATGGATACGAATGGAGACGTGATGGTGAATACATACTCTATCGATACGAAGCTAATGCTGCCTGATGGATACGAAAGTGTGACTTTTTTCATCAACTTGCATCGATCATATCCTGAGCATATGGACTCGGATTGTCTTGAAATTTGGAATGCAGGTTTCCATGGCTTTGCTTGCCATGTCTCGTAAATTGCGGCCCGATCCGGACTCGGACAAAATTCATCGATATCCATGGTTATCCTGTAACACATAGTTGACATTAATGACTTGTTATTATCGATTTCCAGCAAATTATTGGGTATCCCAGCTTTGCCAAAAAGTGGGATAACACTAATGGTTCGGTTTTTCGGCATTCGATTGCACGGCATTTGATACAGTGGACGTATTAATGTCGACTTTCGAGCGTCGAAGAATCGGATCGTTACATTTGGTATCAAAGCATCCGGTTAAGCGACAACCCTTGGCTCTGTTGGGAATTACTCATTAGAGATAGAGTCAGTAGTACTCTAGAATTAGTTGAGTGTAATAATAGATATGAGTGCGTATTTGTTAGTGAATATAAAATTTGTTTTGTATTGTAATGATTTATTGGTTGATTGTTTATAGATTCTGGTCGGTGCAGTCTAGCTAACTATAATCGATAGGGGTTTCTAAACTCTTAAACAAGATAAACAGACACAGTGTTGTTTTAAATAGGGTAAATGAAATAATTTTACCCAAAACTATTTTTGTATAGAAAAGAAATGATTTTCTATGAATTATTATAGTATATGGATGCTTGGTCGTTAGGAAAAGATAATATTGAATTATTATCACTGTTATATGATAAACAAATAAGAAATAAAATGATATAATCAAAGATTTGAAGATAAATTCATTTAACAAATGAAATTTATAAATATGGATTGAAAGATAAGGAATTGAATTCATATACAAATGAGATTTGTAAAATGTAAATTGTAAATGTAATTTATAATTGGAAATAGAATTCCAGAGAGAATATTTGAAAATAAATTCATTAATGGAATAATAAATGAGTTGATAACTTATACAATTTGAATTTTGATAGAATAAATTTAACTTAAAGGATGATGTTAAATTAAAGAAAGTATAAATGAATCAATTAAATAAAGTGAAAGATGATTTGGAATAAGATTCAAATTGAAAAGGAATGAATTTGTGAATGAACAAATGAGTTTACATTTGTAAATAAATGAATTAAAGAAATGGAATAAAATTTGATTTGAATAAAGTTGAAAAAAATCCAAACTTGGAAAATAAATAAGATAAAGTGGATTGAAATTCAAGTAAACTAACTTGATAAATTGTTAATTCATGAAGTAATGATTTGGAAGTTAGTTAAATTAAAGTTGAGTTGTGAACAAAATTTAAAATGGATTGAATTTGCAAATAAATTCAAGTAAGCAGGAATTAATTGTAATTTCCTTGTTATTAATTAAGTAAATTCGAGATGAATTGAATATAGAAATGTGAAATTTAAAAAGAATAAGTGAATATACTAATTGAATTAAATTAGTGAATGGAATAAATTTGATAAATGAAAATCAAATCAAGAATTGAAATTGGAAATTGTTTACAAGGAAATGAACTTGAGATTTGAAGTGAAATAGCTTAAGTAAATATTGAATAAATGCTCGACTTAAGAAAATTTTTGTGAAATGGTTCAAATGAAATGAATGAGAATATGGAATGTAAATTTAATTGAAATGGATTGAATTCAAGTAAATTAATATGAAAATTAATTAATTCATGAAATAGAGAAGTTGAGTTGGTTAAATAAAAAATTCAATTGTGTGTTAAATTTGCAGATAGAATTCAAATAAGTAGAAATAAATTTCCAAATGAATGAATGGAATTTACAATTGCAAGTAAATAAAATTTAAACTGAATGTTAACTTCATTTTGAATTTGTTAGTAAGTGAAATTCAAGCTGAATATTGAAAACTGGAAGTGTTTATTTCAGTCTATTGTTTGCTCATGACCTCTGTTTTGAGTTTCTCAATATAAATGTTTGATTTTAAAATCATTCTCTCTGGATATACTTAATTGTTTGAGCTTAGAGTTAAGCCAATATAGGTTGTTATTTTCTAAATTAAAGATTCAAACATATATTTAAGTTAAACAGATAGTTCACAATCTCTGAAAGGACTCAAAGAAACTGATTTAATTTATCTTTAAACACAGGTTTGACCTGAGTTTTCTAAAAACAAAGTCTTAAATATAAATACAAGTCACTGTTATACTTAAGTCACAACTCCATGCTTGAAGTGGTCTGCACACATGAAGTGTATATGTTGTGACTCTAACCTAGTCTGCACATATGAATTGTTCACTGACCTGAGTTGTAACATTGGTTATTTTCACTTAGCTTTGTTGGACTTGCCTCGAGTTAGTTGTCTGGTTTCAGGTTTTTGAAAACCTGACTGTAATTTAAAAAATTTAAGAGCAAATTTAAAGGAAATTTGAATTGGTGAGCCAGATTTAGTAAAGTTTAAATCCAGTTTGAAATGTGAATTCAAATTCACTTTTGGATTCTAATATGAAATAAAATAAAGTTTAAATAATTTGAAGGTTTGCCTTTCAAGTTTGAAAATCTGAAAACTGTCATATGGTAAGCAGTGGTTTAAATTCAAAGTAAAGTATAGATTCAAATCAAACTTTTGAATCGTAAAGTTTTAAAATGAATTTGAATTTTTAAATCTTGAACTTAAGAAAGGAATGGCAGATAAAATTCAATATTCAAGGTTGTAAATGAATTGAATTCATATGGTAACAGGAAAACTATTTGAACAGAAGTAGATATGAAAACTTCTGTAAGAAAATGTGTGAAATGATTTTTTGGAATCTATAGTTGGATATGGTTAAATTGGATATACAGGTATTATAAGGCTGAGGAAAATTGGATTTGATTTCGAAGATAAATTTGAAATTGCTCGACAATAAAGTATGTATTTGAATTTCAATATGAAATTTGATGAGATTCTGGTTTTGCCACTTGGCATTTTGTTTTCTATTGGGATTTGAGAGTCCGTAGGGACGTTTTGTAGTCATACCGTGTTAGCCGCGCAAAGGAGACGCTGGCAAAAATTTTCGAAAATTTAGAGTGTTAGAAATTTTTTGAGAAATTTTGAAAAATTTACAATTTGAATTCGAATTTAAATTTGAATTCGAATTTAAATTTGAATTGTGAAGTAAAATAAAGTTGTTTGAAAACTATGAAAGTGTTTAGAAAGTTAGTTGAAGTAATAACGAATCTTTAATAAAAAGATTTGTTTTGAAAATTTGATAAACCTATTTGGATTTGGTAAAATAGTTAATGGGTATTGGAACATTCTTCTTGACTTGTAATTTCAGGACGAAATTCTTTTAAGGGGGGGAAGATTGTAACGACCCTGAATTTTTGATATTTGAAATGTGAATATTTAATTGAGTTTAATTATTCGAATGATAATTTAATTTTAAATTCAAATATCAGAATGGAATTTGGCGATTAAATTTCTGAATTTAATTATTGAAACCGGGTAAAAATTTGAATCTTCAGTTTTAAGCTGATTAAAAAAAATCTGAAGGCTTAGAAAATCTATATTGATAATTCTGAAGGTATTGGAACTTTCAGAATTGGATTTAAAGCTGTTTTGTTCAGTTTTGAAATTCTGTTGTTTAAATTGAATTTAAAATATAGCGGTCCGGGGCACAGTCTCGGATTTCGACGAAACCAGTTCCATTGGATCCGTAATATTGTATTATTATCGGATTTCAATTTTCTTAGTGATCAGAGTTATCGTGTGATCGTACGATAAGCAAACGCGCTGATATAATATATCGGGATATTTTTGAATATAAAAATATAAAATTTTAATCAACTTTCCATCAGCCGACTTACTTTTTCTCTATTCAATCACGTTCTCTTGTCTCCTCTCCATTCATTCAAAACGAATGAAACATTTTCTTCGTTCTGAAGCCAGATAACAAAAGAAAGTATCTCGTTCAAAAATAATTAATGGCCAATCTCCTTTACAACAAACAAAGAAAAAAATATATACTTTTTCTATTCGTTCGAAATCAAAGTAATCGAACTATGGCGACCCCTTTCATTCTCGTTCGAACGAACGGTCTCGTTCCAATCTATACGAAATCGAACTCTCCTCCTCTCTTAAATTATTCGAATCTAAATCGATTCGATTGGAAATTGAAGTGGGGGAAGCTCACATTCGAGCGGCATCTGTTAGAGATCTCGCAAGTGCAATCAAGACGATTGGGAGGGGTTTGTCACGTTCGAGCTCACGGCGGTTGCGATTGTCGCGTTCGAGTCTCGAGTAGGGTTTTGCGAGTCAGGCCGCGTCACTCTGGCGAACTCGTGTGGCAGTTGGTTGGCATCCAGAGGGAACTCGAGTTCGATTGTGGAGTCGCGACTCGCGATAAAGGCAGACAAGGGTCGCGTGAATCTGGATTGGTTGCTGTTCTGGAACGAATTGATTGAGGTATAAATTTTCTTTAATATAATTTAATTTTTATATAAATAGATTTGAAGTATACATATGTAGTTGAGAAAAAATTATATATATATACAGTTTTAAATTTTTATATACGTATAGAAAAAAATATATTTGATTTCAGTAAAGTATAAACATTTTTGTTTTAATATATATATATATAGAAAACAAAGTAAACAGTAAAATATAAGGATATATACAGTTTATGAATTTTAAAATTAATAATATATGGGTATGTTATAAAGCAGAAATATATATATATTTTTGTTACTAAAATACTTTTTCTAAAAGAAAATTTTAGTTGTTTAAAATGAAATCACTAGTTAATTAAAATTATTAAATGGCAAATTTAATTGTTCGATTTATTTAGAATATTAATAAATTGTTTATACAAGGTCTAAAACGGTGAAGAAAATAAACTGGAATTGGAAATGGATTGCAAATTAAAAAGCAAAGGTGAGATCTTCTCACTCGAATGTAAAAGTGGAATTTTCAGTTATTGATTTGATTGTCTGTTTGGATGTGATATTAGATAAAGTAGGATATATCTATATATAGCAATATATATATATTGGCATATGTATATATTGCAGTTGTTGATTTCCCGCATTATATAGCGGATGAGACCCTATTGCGCCGCATAATAGCGGATGATATTTTATAAATCCTATACCGCGATATTCCACCTCGAAGTGGAATTGGTATTGTGCTAACATCTGTGGATGCAGGGAAACAGGTTGGAGGGATCCAACTGGATTCCTCAAATTGTTTGAATAGTATTTCATATGTGAATGATGTGATTTATTGATAATCTGTGGATGATTTATTGATAATTGAATTTGTTGAAGGCTAAATTTTAGCCGAATGTATTTTTGGTATCGTTGGATACCAGAAATGAATATAAATTGGATTTTGAAATTAAAGTGGAAAACTTTAAGTGAATTTATTTTTAAGAATTGAATTTATTTGAAAGAAGAAATTTTAAAGTATTAAAATGGATTGTCGAAATCTTATTGAATAAATTCCAAGATATGGGAAAAGATTTTTATAAATGAATTTTGAATAGTATTATTCGGAAGATTGGAAAATTTATTTGAAATGGAATTTTAAATGGTTTGGAAAATATAAAGGAATTTATTTTAAAGGCGATAAATTTGTTGAAATCCTATTTGATAATTGATTTTGTATTGAAGAAATAAATCTTTGGGAAATCGATATAAAAATCTATTTGGTGTTTGAATGAAAATCGATTTTTGGTGTTGAGAATAAATTTGTAAATCGATTTGTAAAATGATTTGGTATTTGGGATTAAAATTAGAATCAATTTGAAAATTGATTCGGTGTTGAAGTAAATTTAGAAATCAATTTGGAATTTGATTTGGAGTTTGAATATAAAGTTGAGAAATCAATTTGAAAGTCGATTTGGTGGTGAAAGTGAATATTTGAGAATGTAAATTCCGAATAGAATTTATAAAGGAAAGGGAAATTTGTTTTAAAAATAAACGTTGATTTATTTTTAAAGTGTGAGAAATATGATTTGGAATCGGTTTTCAAAGTGATGAAGTATAGAAATAAATTTACTGTTTTGGAATGTAAATTTGAGATAAATCGATAAGGATATATTAAATTGGTTTAAATGAATCATTTTGTGATGAAGTGTGAAAATGTGATTTGAAATTGGTTTTCAAATGTTGAAGTGTGGAAATATATATATATCTTTCGAAGATATTTGAAAATAAATAATTTAGGAAAATTATTTAAATCTGATGATTGTTATGAATATTGTTGATAGTTAAATCACCGACTATCAATATTTGTCTTTGAAATGGCATTTGAATTTGTTTTTAAAACAAACGCTTATTATTCGGTTTAGCCTGGAAAGGACCTTTGTGTCAGATAACCCATTCCGAATAATAATACGACGATATGGATCGTATTGAAGACCGGTGGTGAAGACCGGGTATTTGTGAAAACGATAGGATGACCTATCGATTGTCTCTGCACCGTTAGCTACGGTATAGAGATTTCCTTTGTGATGGGAAGTTTTATCGGGATTGTAAATATCCGGATTTGCAAGGGCTTCTTTGGAAGTGCCTTCGGTTCTATTCGAACCCGGAACAGACTTGTATGGTTACGTGTCTGACATTACATTTTGAGATATAGAGCTGATTTCTTTCAAATACATTTCTGTTGGTGGAGGAGAATTTATTCTCTTAGCTTAACACCCTTCTCTGAGACGTACGAGCTCAGAGGTTATGAAGTTGAAGGTTATCAGCGATATATTCCTAATTTGGTAATGTGGCATGCTGAGTGTTGCTGTGACGGTGATCATTTATTGATCATTTGTGATCAAAGCGTGGCTTTGTGAAAAAGCGTAGCTTTGTGGACGAGACTTCGTCAGGGCCTCAACAACCTGGAAATGGTCGAAACAGGAATGCTGCGGCAAGGTTATGAGGGTCGCGCCCTTTAGGGTATGTCATTTCCTTCTGGAAAGGGGTGGTATCATGGTATGGAACCCAGATACTTACTCATGTGGACACACTTTATTTATTATGTGTGATGTTGGTTACCGAGCGCTCGGATAAAGGTCCCAAAGGATCAGGGGATGACATATTCGTGAGTTACCTAGTTACAGGGGTAACCCGGCTTTGTTGGCAGAGAGCAGTTTGTCTCTCGGAGCGTCCAGCCAGAGGCATTTCCTTCGTGGCATAAGAAGTTCCTTAGCCTGACCATTTGTTGGAAATCCAAAGAAACAATACGAACCTTTACGATTGCAATTGTATAACCTGCTATGGAATGTGGCGGTAACCTGCTATTGAACATAGTAGCTATAGTAGGCATAACGTGAAATGCCTATGCTGGCTAATATTAATATTATACTTTCGAAATGTTTTCTACACTAGACATTAATAATAATATCCAATGATTTGTGTAGTAAGCATCTTTGACTATCATAAGAAGAAATCTCCTCCAATTCTGCGTTTGCATTGTCTGTGTGGCGGGAGGTCTTATGGTAGTTTCATTTTCCAAAAAAAAAGCATTGCGAATCTATTTTATTTTCTTTGTGAAAATAACTGTTTTACGATCTCACACCAGTCACCATGACTGACTCGGAGTTTATTGTTCCCTTCTAAACTCTGGGTGCCCATAATTTTCCATACGGGCAGCCTAGAGTTATTTTTATCAGGATATTCTGGATATTCTAGAGCTTTGGGGATAAGCTGGATGGCGAAGCGTACTACCGTACTTGTTTATTTTATTCCGCTGTGTATTCTGTATGAGGACAAGTTATGTAACTGTCCATTGTTGTATTGAGTTGTATATTGACTTTGATTGATGTATTGTATAAAGCTGATATAGTTATTTGTTTAAAAGATTATTGATTCATCTATTATATGTTGTTCCGCTGCGAATGTGAGATTCTGATATTGTTTCTGTTTCTGTGTTTCTGTTCTTTCTTTTCTTCTGTCTTCTTCTACCCCCTTCTTTTAACCCTAATGGTTCGGTTTTCTGGCATTCGATTGCGCGGCATTTGATACAGTGGACGTATTAATGTCGACTTTCGAGCGTCGAAGAATCGGATCGTTACATTTCCGACATTCGATTGCTCGGCAGTTGATACAGTGGATGTATTAATGTCGATTTTCGAGCGTCGAAAAATCGCGTTCGTTACATTTGGTATCGGAGCATATGGTTAAGCGATAACTTTGGCTCTGTTGGGAATTACTCATTAGAGATAAAGTCAGCGGTACTCTAGAATGAGTGTGAGTGTAATAATAGATATGAGCGTGTATTTGTTAGTGAATATAAAAATGTTTTATATTGTGTTTACTTATCCATTGAGCTATTTGTGAATTCTGGTCGGTATGTGGGACGCCATATTATCGATAAGGGTTTCTAAACACTTAAACGAGGCAAGTCGACATAGTATCATTTTCAATTGGGTAAATGAAATAATTTTACCTCAATTATATTTTGTATATAAAGGAAATAATTTTTCAGAATTATTAAAGTGTATATAAAATTGATTGTTTGGTTGTTGAAAATGAGAATATATATAAATTAATGAAAGTTGTTTGAATAATCTAAATAAAAACAACAATTGTAAAAGAATGAAGTATATAAGCAAATGAATTTGAAAATCTTGAATCCTGTTTATTTTGGAAGTTATTTTTCAAAATTAAAAGTTAAATAGTGAAAATTATAAGTAAAAGGATTTATAAATATGATTTATAAATAAAAGGAAATTTTTGAAAGAATTTAAAGCACTGGATTCACTACTGTTGCTGGGAAATAATAAGGGTGATGACTGCAGCATCATCAGTATCATTTTCGAGTTTCTATGTGATGGATTTGCTACCATAATAAATTGAAAAATTGAAGTTTTGTCGTGATAAACAAATTTGAAATTAAAAATTCCAAGTTGAAATTGATGAATATAAGTGAAATGAGTTTTGAACTTATAATATGAGATAATAAATTTGACTTTGGTAAAAGTTAAATAGAATTTTCTTTGGAATTGAAATCTGAATTTGATTTATAAGTGGAAATTTGAAATGGAAAATAACTTAAGTAATGTTGAATGAAGTTGATTTTGATATCAAAGTAAATTAATGAAATGAAGTCATTAAGAATGTGAACTTGAGTTATAAATGAAATTCAACTTTATTTGGAAAAAATGAATTAGCAATTGAATTGAACAAATGAATTGAATGTTAATCAATCGAATGTGAATAATTTGATATGGAATAATGGATGTAAGTGTTAATTCATTAAAAGCTAATAAATTGGAATTGAATAATTGAATGAAAGTCAATTAAATATTAAACCAATTGTAATTAAATATGTTGAACCAAATTGAATGTGAAGTAAAGTAAATTGAATAAATTTGGTTGTGTTGAATGTACATTGGTTGTTATTTGATTGTTAGTTGATTGTATATAGTAAATTCATTAAATATTGATGAAATTGAATTGATGAAAATTGGAAGCTAAGTAATTGAATTCAAATTGATAACATGTGAATTTGAATAGAATTGGATTTAACTTGAATTGGAAGTGAACCAACTTGAATGTAAATTAGTGAATGTAAACTAATAAAAAAATGAATGAATGAATGTCATTTCATATACATTGGTTGTAAACAATTACAAGTGATATTGAAATTTTATAAGTTGCTTATAAACTGGTTTAGTATGCATTTCTTTTAATATGCATATGTTGTAGTTGTTTAAAAGAGTAAATGTTAATAGCTTTATATATATGTCACTTAAGTGTTTAAACTGAGTAAGTACAGGTACCGCGGCTACCATTCGGTTGGATTTGGTTGCGCTAAAATGCTAATAAATAACTGCTTTGCTTAAAAATGCTAAAAAGCTACGCCTACGCAATAAAAATAGGAAATATGAACTGTTTTTCTGCTTTTCCGATCGTGTGGGTCGATGTATATATATTTATGTCTATTGTGATCCTACTACGATTGAACCGCGCAAAGGAGACGCTGGCGAATTTTTCTGAAAATTTAAGGCGTTAGAAAAAAATTTGGAAATTTTGGAAAATTTTTGTTAATGAAAAGTCAATTTCCAAATTGAAATGAAAACGTAGGAATTGAACTAGAAAATGGAAACCATTGTTTTGGTTGAAGTTAAAGGTTTTGAAAAAGGTGAAATATTAAATTTTCATTAAGTAGATTTTTGAAAAGTTAATGAATTTGGGGCATTTTTTCTTACTTTGCAATTTCGAGGACGAAATTCTTTTAAGGGGGGAAGTTTGTAACGACCCAGAATTTCTGTCATTTGAAATTCATTTATTTAATTGATTTTAAATATTAACAAGTAGGATTTGTAAGTCGAATAAATTTAAATTCGAATATCTAAATTTAATTGGATAATTTAATCGATAATTTAATATTTGAAATTGCAGAAATAATTGATAATTGGATCAAAAGTGAATGAAAATGATTTATAAAGTTATATTAAATCATATTAGAGTTAAAATGATGTTATAGAACTTTTAAATTTGAATTAAAAGTTAAACTGTGAAAATTTAATATTTTAATATTTAATTGACGAGTAAAAATAGTCATTTTTCAAACAGTCTCGGATTTCGACGAAACTAGATTCATCAGATCCGTAATGTGAAATTATTGTAAGATTTCAAATTTCGTGTCAATCGGATGTACGGTTTGTCCGGGGCAAGCCAAAACGCATCGAAATCGGTTTAAATCGATTTGATTTAAATTTGATCGTTTAATTCCGTAACTCTCACATATTATCGAATTAGCTCCCGAAACATGTTCCATTGTGTTCGGAACGCGGGGTAAACCTTAGAAACGCCAGCCGGCATGCATGATTTGGAGTTCGGAAAATTTTTGATGAATAGTAATTTGAGAATTTTCTATAAAAGGACGATATAATTTTCATTTGCAAAACCGTAATCAACCTAGGTTACAGCCGCCAGCATATGCTTCCAATGGCTGAAAAAGTCCACCTTCTCCTCAAATTTTCTCTCCATCCACTCAATAATTTAAAAAACCATCAACTAAAGAATCGTAGAGCTCTCCGAGATTGCCATATCCAACGGTCGTGATTGAAATCAGCGTGGTGGATCGCCTCGATTTTTGGGCCGATAGCCCCACGTTCGTTCACGTTTTTCCATGGCTAGGACCACCGAGTTTAATCATTTTTAGAGTGAAGGTGCGTGTGCGTGAGGGCTTCAGCGTGGTGGTGTTTGATCATCGTGGAGATGGTCGTAGGCGACGGGGAAAATTCACGAAGAAGGGCGTGCGTATGGGTTGTTTTGATCGGCTGAAACGTAGAGGGGAGAAGATAAAGCATGCGGCCAAGATTTCTCCAGTGCAGATCGCACGGCCCTGATTGTTTCTAGGTTAAAAAAAATTAAAAAGAAAATTGTAAATTAATATATTAATTCGTTCAAACTTTAAATTGCTGTAATTTGTTCATACGAGGTCGAAAAATTACGAAACTTTATGCATTGGAATCGTTTCGACGAGCTCTTCACAATAGAGCTGGTTTGGAGTCAATCGGAGCTAGTAAAAATTTTGATTAAAATTAAACGTCTGTTTAATTTTATTCGAAATAAAACGCTGCAACCGTCATTGAAAGCAAGGTGAGAACTCCTCACTCAATCGTATATTTTGTTTCGATTTAAATTTTAAATTGTTGAGGTTTAAAATTGTTGATAGTGATAATTGTCTGAATTGAATGATGACTGTTATCTATTGTGTTAAACAGACCCTATACGCCGTATATTAAGCAGAGGTTATTTATTAAAAACATATACCGCGATAATTCCACCGTGAAGTGGAATTGGTATTATATATGTATTTGGAGTTGATTTCCCGCATTATATAGCAGATGAGACCCTATTGTGCCGCATAATAGTGGATAATATTTATAAATCCCATATACCGCGATATTCCACATTGAAGTGGAATTGGTATTGTGCTAACATCTGTGGATGCAGGGAAACAGATTGGAGGGATCCAACTGGATTCCTCAAACATTTGAATTTATTTCATATGTTGTGTGTTGTTTATTTATAATCGCCGTGTGATTATATTGTGAATGAAATTGTTGACGGCTAAAATTTAGCCGTATATATTTTTGGTATCGTTGGATACCAGAAATATGTAAAATTGGATTTTCGAAATTTAAGTTGAAAATTTATTGTGAAAACTTATTTTTGATAATTGGATAAATTTAAATGGAGTTTTAAAAGATAAAAGTCTTATATTTTTGAGCTGTATTGAATTAAATTTCAAATTTGGAAAAAAAAGCCTTAGTAAATGGATTTTGATAAATATTATTTATAAGTTGAAGAATTTATTTAAAATTTGGATTTTTAAATAGATTTGAAGAGATAAAGGAATTTATTTTAAAAAGGAAATAACTTTGGAAATTGATTTTTTAGAAACTTATTTGATTTAAATTAATCAGATAATTTAATTAATCCTATCTATGGATGTTTGGATTATATTGGATGTTGAATTGTTTGACATCTTTGATGTGTGATGCTTTGTGATATATTCTGATTTGTGTGTGATTTGTGATCTATTTATCCGTGTTCTGTAAATGAAGATAAGCGTTATAGTTTATACCGCTTATCAATTATATTGTTATATTTGATCTGTGATGGTTGAATGTTGTTGCACTATTGTGTTAAACCCTTGGACTCCACAATACACACACAAATGTGGATTTCACGTGGAAATCGGTTAAGTCACAGTTTTTTATCAATTTTTGGAAAATTGAGTTTTGAATCCAAAATGGTTTTGGGAATTGGAATTTAAAGTTTTGAAATGAGTTTCGAAAATAAAAGTTATTTTGAATAACTTAATAGAATTGGAATTTAAATCATTTAATTTAAGTTTGAATTCAATATTTTGAAATTGAATTCAATAATTTGGGAATTTTGGTTTAAAAGATTTTATAAGTGTAAAAGGGGTTTATATGGATTTTTAACCATTTAAAAAATATGGTTTTGGAAATTTAAATGTATATTCAAAGTTTTATACTTGGACGGCTTTAACTATGTAATTGTAACTGTTTTCCCAAAACGAAAGCTATCTGTTTTCAAATACTAATAGCTTTTGTATAGTGAAAAGATTTCCAATTTGTATTGAAACATTTCAAGTTGAAATGAAATTGTAAATAGTTTGGAAAAACTATGAATTAACCTTTGTGAAGATGATTATACTTTATTTTGGAATCAAAGACGATTTTAAAATGGTGTATCTTTTATATTATAAAAGACTTGAATTGTGAATAGTTTTGAAAGCTATAAATTAAATCTTGATTTAAAGATTTAATGGGTTAATCCAATTGAAATGGAAATTGATTTGGAAATCGGTGAATGGATCTTTGTGAAACTGGGTAAACTTTGTGAAGTAAATCTTTTTATTTAAAGATTTAAAATGGTAATTTGTTAAACCATTTGAAAGAAAGATTTGGGTAATAAGTTGTGACTTAATTGAAATCCCTATATCCATATGTTTTAAATATTGTGCTCACTATTCGGGTTAGCCGGGAAAATACCATTGTGTCATATAACCCATTCCGAATTAGTGATACGATGATCTGTATCGTATTGAAGATCGGTGGTGAAGACCGGGTATTTGTGAAATCGATTGGATGACCTATCGATTGTCTCTGCACCGTTAGCTATGGTATAGAGATTTCCTTTGTGATGGGAAGTTTTATCGAGATTGTGAATACCCGGATTGCAAGGGCTTCTTTGGAAGTGCCTTCGGTTCTGTTCGAACCCAGAACAGACTTGTATGGTTACATCTCTGACATTACATTTTGAGATATAAAGCTGATCTCTTTCAAATACATTTCTGTTGGTGGGGGAGAATTTATTCTCTTAGCTTAACACCCTTCTGTGAGACGTACGAGCTCAGAGGTTATGTAGTTGAAATTTATCAGCGATATATTCCCAATTTGGTAATGTGGCATGCTGAGTGTTGTTGTGTGATGATCATTTATTGACCATTTGTGATCAAAGCGTGGCTTTGTGAAAAAGCGTAGCTTTGTGGACGAGACTTCGTCAGAGCCTCACAACCCGGAAATGGTCGAAACAGGAAAGATGCGGCAAGGTTTCAGGGGTAGCGCCCCTAGGGTATGACCATTCCTTCTAGAAAAGGGTAGTATCATGGTATGGAGCCCAGATACTTACTCATGTGGACACACTTTATTTATTATGTGTGATGTTGGTTACCGAGCGCTCGGATAAAGGTCCCAAAGGACCGGGGGTGGCATATCTCAGGTTTACTGCCCGGGAAGGGAGTAACCGGCCTTGTGTTGGCAGAGAGCAGGTTGTCTCTCGGAGCGTCCCGCCAGAGGCATTCCTACGTGGCATAGGAAGTTCCTTAGCCTGACCATTTGTTGGAAATCCATTTTTCCAATACGAACCTTGTACGGTATTAGTTGTAGAACCCGCCATTTACTTATGGTGGCGCCCCACTGTTTAGATGGTAGCTATAGTAGGCATAGTTTGGAATGTCTATGCTGCCTAAGATTAATATTATACTTTCGAAATGTTTTTCTGCACTATGCACTAATAATAATAATCCAATGATTTGCGTAGTAAGCATGGTTGACTATCATAAGAAGAAATCTCCTCCAATTCCGCGTTTGCATTGTGTGTGTGGCGGGAGGTCTTATGGTAGTTTCATTTTCCAAAAGCATTGTGAATATCTTTTACTTCCTTTATTGTTGTCTTAAAGATAAATAACTGTTTTAGTTCTCACATCAGTCACCATGACTGACCAGGAGTTTATTGTTTCCTTCCTAAACTCTGGGTGCCCACCAATTTCCACACGGGCAATCTAGAGTCAGATTATCAGGTCATTCTGGATTCAGGAGATGCTGTGGAGCTCAGTGGCGAGCTGCATGGCGAGACGTATCACTTGTATATGATATTATTTATTCCGCTGTGTATTCTGTATGAGGACAAGTTTATATAACTGTCCAGTGTTGTATTGTTGTTGTAAACTCTGATGATGATGTAATGAATAAAATGATATAGTTCTTTGATTTTAAGATTATTCATTTATCTATTATATGTTGTTCCATTGCGATATGTGAGATTCTGATATTGTTTCTGTTTCTGTTGCTTTTTTCTTCTTTTTCTTCTGTCTTCTTCTACCTCTTTTTTTTCTCCATAACAATTCGGTTTTCCGGCATTCGATTGCTCGGTAGTTGATACAGTGGACGTATTAATGTCGATTTTTGAGCGTCGAAAAATCACGTTCGTTACATACCTAGTTCTCTTCTAAATTTAGTAAAGGTTTATTGATTCAAAGGTTTGGTCAAAATAACATCTATTTGATTCTCAATGTTAATAAATTCAAGAGAAATAATCTCTTTACTTATATTACCTCTGAGAAAATGATATCCTGATATCAATATGTTTGGTTCGAACATGGTGAGTAGGATATTTTGATAAATTTATTACACTTGTATTGTCACAATAAATTGGTGATTTTGAAATATTTAATCCAAAATCCTTTAGGGTCTGTTGCATATAGATAACTTGAGAACAAGCCAAAGCTGCAGAGATATATTCTGCTTCATTTGTTGATACTGAGACAACATTTTTCTTTTTACTAAACCAGGAAACCAAAGAATGTCCTAAAAAGTGACAAGTTCCACTTGTACTTTTTCGGTCTGATTTAAAACCAGCATAATCAGCATCACAATATGAGATTAAATCAAATGAATCATTTTAGGGTAAAATAGGCCTTAGTCTAAAGTGTGTTTGTTTAACAGCTTTTAAATGGGTCTCTTTAGGTTGAGATTGGTATCTTGCACGGAGACAGACACTACGCATGATATCAGGTCTACTCATTTTTATATAGAGTAGCGATCCAATCATTCTCCTGTATAGTTTTTGATCAACATCTTTTGACATGTCTTCTTTATTTAAGGCTACATTGGTTGCCATAGGAGTGGGTTTTCCACTCGCGGTAGTCATACTAAATTTACTAATAAGATCCCAAGCATACTTTTCTTGAATAATGAAAATACCACTATTAAATTGTTTTATTTGCAATCCTAAAATGAATGTAAGTTCACCCATATGACTCATCTCAAACTCTTTTGTCATTATTTCAGAAAACTCTTTGTTCATTTCATTGTTTGTTGATCCAAAAATTATAGCATCTACATATATCTGTACTAATTGAATATTATTTTTTGTTTCTTTTATTAAAAAGAGTATTATCTACTTTACCAATTTCAAAATTTGATTGTAATAGATAAGATCTTAGTCTGTCATACCAGGCTCTAGGAACTTGTTTTAGACCGTATAAAGCTTTCTTTAATTTGTAACATGATTTGGAAACTTTTCTTCTTAAAAAAGTGGGGGTTGTTCAACACAAACAACTTCTTTAACAAAACCATTTAAAAGTGCACTTTTGACATCCATTTGAAATAATTTGAAATTGTTGTGGTTTGAGAAAGCAAGTAGAATTCTAATAGCTTCTAATCTTGCTACAAGTGCAAAGGTTTCATCATAGTCTATTCCTTCCTCTTGACAATAACCTTGTGCGACTAACCGAGATTTATTTCTAACGACCTTACCTTGTTCATTCATTTTATTTTTATAAGCCCATTTAGTTCTATTATAGTTTTGTCCTCGGGTCTAGGAACAAGTTCCCATACATCATTTCTGGTGAGTTGATTCATTTCTTCTTGCATAGCAAGAATCTATGAATCATCAGATGATGCTTCCTTTGGATTTTTGGGTTCTATAGTTGATATAAAAGCTACATTACTCATTTTGTTTAGTTTATTTCTAGTTCTAACAAAAGATTCAATATTTCCTAGTATATTTTCTACCGGATGATATTTTAAAAGCCTGATCTTTTTATTAGGATGAATAGTTTCACAATTTGTTTCATTTGATTCATTATTTAAAGTAACAAAATCATCTTCATCATTCATTTGAACAAAATCTTTGAAATTTTCATCAAAGGATACATGCATTGTTTCTTCAATGGTGTTAGTTTTTAAATTGAAAACTCTGTATGCTTTACTTATATTAGAATATCCGATAAAGATACCTTTGTCGGATTTAGGATCAAATTTATCCAAATTGTCTTTTGTATTTAGAATAAAACATTTACTTCCAAAAACTTTAAAATAAGATATCTTTGGTTTCTTATTGAAAAGAAGTTCATATGGTGTTTTATTGGCTAGTGGTCTAATTAAAATCCCATTCAAAATGTAACAAGCTATAGCGACTGCTTCAGCCTAAAAATTTCTTGGTAATTTACTGTCTGAAAGCATATTTACTGTGATTTATTGACTGAATTTGACATGGACCAAACAGATCTAAATGAAGTAACTCAAGAGGTTTCGAAGTTGAAATCATATCTTTCAATTAAAATGAACTCTTTCTAAGTTTTCCTAATTGACAAGCATCACATATACTATCTACTTTAAAATCCAATTTAGGGAGACCTCTTACTAAATCAAGTTTTGAAAGTCTAAGTCAGAGTTTGAAATTCAAATTCACGATTCTTTTATGCCAAATCCAAGGGTCACTTATATTAGCCAAAAGACATAGATTATCATTTGAGATTTTCATACGGAGAATATAAATATTTTTCTTCCTAATTCCTTCAAAGATAATATTTGATTTATTATCTTCGATGTGACACTTATCCTTTTCAAATTTAATTCTGTACCCCTTATCACATAGTTGACTTATGCTAAGTAAATTGTGTTTTAGATTCCTAACTAACAAAACATCAGGAATAGTAGGAGTTTTAGAGTTACCGACATTGCCGATGCCAATCACATATCCTTTTCAGTTGTCTCCAAAGTTGACCAGTCCTCCATCTTCATAAATTATGTCATTTATTATCTCTGGATTTCCAATCATGTGCCTTGAACATCCACTATCAAGTATTTATTTATTTTTCTTAATTTGCACCATTTTTCCATTGAGTGTTGATTCATCAAAAGCCATGTAACACATCTATTCCAGCACAACACACAAATTCGGTAGATAACTTGATTTTCTATAATAACAATATGCAGACTTATGAAACAATGATGATATGGACAGTTTTGAATTAGTGTTAACAAAATTTTCAAAAATTGCCATTTTAAACTTTTTAAAAAATCGGATTATGAAAACTTTGAAAACCAATACCCTGATACCAAACGTTGGAAATGCGGATTACGATCTTAAGTCTAGATTAACACTAGAGGGAGGTGAATAGTGTTTAATGGATTATATGGAATTTTTGAAATCTTTTAATATTAAATACAAACAGATGCAATTCACAAACATAGAAACAATCACAGAATCAAACATAGATGCAAATAGTAAATAAAAAGCAGTAAAGGAAAGAATACACCGAAATTTTATACTGGTTTGGAGTTACCCTACATCTAGTCCCACACAATTTCTTATGCTGATTTCTTTTCAAATATAATGTCGATATTAAAATCCCAATTTCAAGGCTATGAGATACACCCTCATGTCTTCGAGTTTAGGGAAAACTATCTTGATTAAACCAGGCTACAAGATCACTTAATTGATTTACGGGCCACAATCACACCCAATTGATTTACAGGCCACAATCACACCTTTTCCAATATCACTTTGATAGATAGTGAGACTCGATACGCTTCTTTGATTACAAATGATCCTATAACTCTGAATAGCACTGAGATCTTTGAGAGAGAGTGGCAGAGAATCAAACTAGAGATAATCGAGTTTGATTCCATTAGGATTTCGGCAAAGTTTTGTTAAGATGTTAGAGAATATTTGAGTGGAGAAGAAGGAGTGAAGAAATGAATAAAATTCTGTTAAAAATTCGTTGAAAACATTACGTATTTATAGAAGAACAACAGTCATGTCCATTCACGAAAGGTTATGATGAATAGACACTTCTTTTGAAAATTTAAATTTTGAATTTAACGGCCACCATGTCGACATGGGGTGATGGGGTATGTTGACATGCCCATGTATATTTTGAAAATTGATTTCTCTTTTAAAATTTATTTCTATTCTAAAACTTGTCAAAACAATTTATGAAGTTTATAAACCATTTTGAATATGGTTTAAACTTATAAAAGAGATTTAAAAATAAACTTAAAAATATATAATCTATAATACAAAGTAATTTAAAAACTAAGTATAGAATATATTTTGAGATTTTAAAACTTATAATATTAAAACCAAAAGATAGTTTAAAAACAAGAGATGATTTTGAAATCAAAATATAAAGATGATAAAAATAGTTTAAGGCTAAAATATTTAAACCGAGAGAGATGACCTTTAAACAATATTTGAAAAATATTTAAAATAAATCATTTTGAAAATTTTGTGGATTCCATTCCACTAGAGAAGGTCGTGGCTTCCATCCCACTATTAAAATCCGGAAAAAGATTTTAGTGCTATTACGAAGTTTTAAAATAAATCTAGACTTAATTACTTATCTTGATATCATGAACTCTTGAACTCTTGATATCTTGAACTCTTGATACTCATGAGTCTTCAGTCTTGGTTTCTTCAATCTTGAATTCGTCGGTCTTGAATCTCTATGCTCAGTCTTGAATTTTATAATGTACAGTCTTCATTCTCAGTACCTGCATATATATATCCAGCATATACATATATATATATATATATATATATCTAGACAAGAATATTAGTATTAATATTTTACAACAAGTCCTAGGTTGTTGTCATCAAAACCATCATCTTAGGAACTAACAGAAATGAGTTATTTAGGCTTATAAAATCAATTATTTAAATATTCAAAATTAATTAAATATTCTCGATCAAAGCGATAGAATTCTGGGTCGTTATAATTATATTTGAATTAGGGTAGAGTTAAATTTGTAACATCCTAAGATTTTTGGCAAATATAATTTTGAATTTTGTATTGGAATTTTGGTTATTCTTTTGATTTAATGCAATAAATTAAATTTGGAATTTATTTGATAATAAAGGAAAATATTGATTTAAAATTCAAATTTGAAACTTGAATTATATTTTTAAAGTCCTAAGTTATTTGGAAATTTATTTTGGAAAAATAATTAATATTTGTAACATTATGAAATTTTTTAGGAAATAAAACAATTAGTTTAAATTATTGAAATTAGAATGTGGTATTTGAATTAAAAAAATTGTTACAAGAATGAAATAAAATTTGGATAAAACGCCTTGAGTAGATTATTGAACGGGTATAAAATGTTGATTTAAAGGCGGTTAGAGGTACTAATTTATTTAAAGAAATAAATTAATCTTTCACTGGACCACCTATTTCTTTCTTGTCTAGTAACATCTTTATATTTTAACTTACCTTAAAACCTTAACTCCTAAGCTTTCTTCTTCCATGCCTGTATAAACCCTACCATGCACGCTGTTTTTTCTTCCTAAACATTGAAATCCAAATCAAAGAAATTTTCTTTCTTCTTCATCCAAGCTAGGGTTTTCAAACTCTTTAGTAAATTAAATAAAAAAAGTCAATATGGACTGTATTTTTAATTTACAGTAAGATTTATTACCCTATTCTTTATTCTAGTTTACTTTATATCAAATCATATTAGATGTTGAAGGCTTAGTAGCCTATTTTGTTTGGATTACTATCAGAGAATGCTTGATTTTGATGATGTTTGATTATAGAATTTGCATTACTGAAGCTATGCCATGAGATGATTTTACTGTCATTTTGAAACAAGATACACACACACATACATACATACATGCACATATGAATCTAGATGCCAATACGAGATATTTCAAACCCAAATCAATGGTAGAAGTTAGAGTACGCAAAGTCACATGGAAGAGTGTTCAAGTTGATCTAAGATTGAGCGTGATTTTAGCAATTGATCGGTGTTTTCCTAGAGCTTACTACTTTAGGATTATCACCATAGAAGTTGACCAGTCTTTACAATCATAGAGAAGTATGCTCCAGGAATTAAACAATGAGTTTATTTTTTAAACTATTTTAAAAAATTCAAATTTTGAAAACTTAAACTTTTTGAAAATTTTAAAAATAAGATTGAAGTTTACAAAATATTTTAAAATCTTTCACTTAAAATTTCATTGGATTTTAAGGATTATGGATTTAAATTTAAGAATAGGGTTTTAAATAATTAAATATTTTCAATTTAAAGAAAATATTGATAAAATGGAAGTATACTAATGTGAAAATTTTATAAAATATATTTTGATTATTTTTTAGATAAAATATTATGTTTTTTAGCTCAATTTGAATTTATTTTAAATATAATGGGATTTAAAATTGAAATTAAATCCTATTTAAAAGTAATGCAAAGGAAGTATGGCTTGAATGATATAGAAGTATGGTGAAATGTGCACGTGTTTATGATGTTATGTTAGTCTAATAGCAAATGAGTTTGAACTTCATCAATGACCGTAAGTTATTAAATTTAAAAACCCTGAATGCTAATACTTGATAAATTTGGCTATGTCATGCTTTATAAATGGTTTTTTATGAATGATGATGTAAATTGCAAGTTAATGCTATGATACACAGACAGGACATATATATATAATAATAAATGGGACCTGATGTCATTTCGAAAATAAATGGCATTTTGGGTGTAACGACCCGAGAATTTTAACGATTTTTAATAATGTAATTAACTGAATTATTTCGTGAAAAATAAATAATAAAATCTTGCAATGAAAATTTGATATTTGGGATACATCTATCTAAACATAGCAAATGGTGAATTCTTAATGGTAAATATGTAAGTTAGTTATGTTGTATAATTTCCAATTTCAATTAAAATCGGTTAATTTGATAAAAATAAAATATTTTCAAAACCTGAATATTTTTATATAATAAAAATGTAAATCATTATCTGAGTGAGACGTCATATTTCGTTTTGCCAATTGGACTGCTCAAGCCTTGTTTATCTTATTTTCGGGATTATAGCAGCATTTTCGGCATTGAATATCGAGTTTTGATAAGATGCTTGTATCGCTGATATCGGTGTACCATTCTGTTCGTCTCATTGTGCTGATCTCCGCAGTATATCCATTTATGAGTTTCGATGTCCGGTATGCAACGAAATCTGCGTAACGATTAGCGGTATCGGTACCTATTTTTGAGTCTCTAGAATATTACGTCCATTTGTTTGTCAAACGGCTGAAAATAAATGGCCACTTGTTATTAATATTCCAACTATTCAACTTCTGACTTTTATTATTCCTCTTTGTTCAACATATATTGGTTCTTCCATTCGGTTCATTATTTTCCCCACTACTTCTTGTTTTTGTTCATAGTTTAAGAAAGAATAATAATAATATAAATACTCAAAGCTTATATTCATTATGCCTCTTCTCTCCTTTTGGAACTTGCTCCTCTCTCTCCAGCTTGCATTTTGGCGAGACCCACGCCTGCTTGCTCGTACCACACCCCTCCGCCTCATCCCCTCTCACATCAGTTTCCCTCCTCTGCCACCTAACACTTCTCCACCCAACATAGATCTGCGCCTCCCAGCCGATCACACAAACAACCCGCCTTATCATCGACACCACCCGCTAGCTTCAGCCTCGCCGAACACACGGACAGCTGCCATCATCCCTTACATCCGATAGTCCTCCGCAACTGCAACCCAAACTCCGAGCAGCAATCCCAAGCCCGAGCATACAACCCTCCGAGCATACAACCCTCCACGTCAGCCCGGCCTTCACCGTCACCGTGAACCCACGGTTCCTCCCACCTAAGCAGACTTGTCACGGCACTGACCCAAACCCTCACAGCCTCATCTCCACCGTCCTTGAACCCAAGCCATCGCCTTGCGTGTGTTCCCTCTCTCCTTATATTTTTCCACACATCGAACATTGTCAACCCACATCAGTGCTCCGACCAAATTGCCTTCCCTCCTCCATGCTCTGGCATCTTTCACCGAAGCTACACTGACTCCCAGATCCGCTTCCGCCTATTTAGCCTTCGACATAGCCGCACACATCACCAATAATCCCTGGCCGAACTTCACACCAACACCTGAAGCAAAAAAACCCACATCAGCCCCGCCTTGACCGAAACCACCTTCTCCGCCTGCATCTGCAACCTCCGCCAGCTCAACTTCCTTAGCTAGAGTAGTCGGTAGCTTCTCACTCTTATATAAATCAAGTTTATATGTATAATGTTTGTATATATATATTAATTTATATATATATATATGATCTGTTGGGTTTTAATGTATAAGTTTATATTAGTTTATATATATATAATCGGTCTGTTTATATAGGTATAAGTTTATATAAGATTTATGTGATTTGTTTGTTATAATATATAAGTTTATACAAGTTTGTATATTACCTGTTTAAGTTTATATATAAGTTTATATATATATATATATATCTTTATAGCTTTACATAAGTGATACAATGTGTTTATGTTAGTATTTTTGGAATGTATACGTGTATATATATAATATGTTTTGTTAATAATTGAAAGGGATTTTTAACGATTTTAAAACATATATAGATAATTTGTTTATTATTTATTTGAAGCATTTCATACACTATAGGCCTTAATGAACATTCATTTTAATAAGAATATATTATGAAGATTTTATTTTAAGTATGTGTTTTAATTAAATATTAATTTTAGAGAAGAAAATAATAATATAATTTATATTTTGTTTCCATCGAATCCAGTCTATCGTGCTTTGATTTTGTCTCCCCGCTGTCAAGAATTGATTGCAACAGCCTTTTGTTTTCCTTTGAGTGCGTGTCCGTGTCCGGATCCGTGTAGGCGTCGTGTTCATTTCATGTTGTTCTCTAGCCTCGAAAGATGAGCAATCACTCAAGATTAACATTCTTATATTTAGTAAATTTAATTCACATGAAATGACGATTAAAATATGCTATTAAATTTGAATTGTTAAGTTATTTAATTGTTAAATACGATATGCCATTATCTGAAAATTGTTTACTTATGACATATGACATATTTTTATTGATTTTTACTGATGATATATGCCTATTGTCGATATGTTATATTGTTATCATATTTTTTCCCACTCTGCAAGTTCCCAGTTAGTTTAGAATTCCCTATGGGTTGAAATGATACTTACCCGAACGGTCTTGTAGGTTAAGGGAAAATCGTTATGGGTTGAAATGATAAACCCAAGCGATTTTTATTGATTTTAAAATTTTAGGATTGCGGGTTGGAATGATGTACACTCGTAAATATTAAATTATTACGGATTGAAATGATAAATATATGTATCATTGGACCATAGGATAGAAAATTATATACGGACACCGTTGGTCTATATTATGAAAATGATTTCCAACGTTGGAACTATATGGGTTTTGTTTGCACAAAAAATGGACAAACACCTCCAAGTCATATGATTTAATTGATTTTAGGTTGTTCTTAGTGATTTGGGTGATTTATGCAAATATATGAAAAGCAGGGACTAAACTGTAAAAGACATGCAAATTTATAGTGGTTCGGCCAGAATGTGCCTACGTCCACTTTATATGTGATTCTCCTTTTCTATTCAAATTACAAGTACAAAGCTTTGATACAAGTATATGAAAGTTGTTTGAAAGTTCTATCCATGCTTGAGCTCTCAAACTTGTCCCCATTGTTGTACCCCTGCCCCTCTATTTATAGAGTCAGGTTGGGGGTAGGGGTCTTGGATGTGTATAGCAGCTGGTGGTCCTGGGCTGATGCAATCTGGCCTGGCGAAGTTGGTCCGGAATGCCCTGATTCGGTAGTACTGTGATTCGGTGGAGGCTGGTCCGGTAGAAGTTGATCCGGTAGAGGTTGGTCCGGTAGAGGTTTGTGACCGGATGGAGCTTGATTCGGTGGAGGTTGGTCCGGTAGAGGTCTGTGACCGAATGGAGCTTGATTCGGTGGAGGCTGGTCCGGTGAGGCCTTGGTTCGGCGAAGCTTGTATTGGTTTACAGGCTCGGCTATGCAAGGGAAGTGTGTTGATTCGGCAGTAGGTTGGTTAGGTCGATGGGCTTGGTTCGGTGAAGGGTGGAACACATGGGTGGAAACACACCTAACATTTGCCCCTCAAAGTGGGGCATATGCTCGTATATGCCGTGCTTTGTTTACTTGGACAACCATATCCGGCCCGAGAATCGAACCGGTTGGTCCGGCTATCCAACTTTCCTTTATAAGTAGGAGCCCCAGGCCTTCGTCATACTTTTCCGAACTGCCGAATCAATTGGAGTGCCTGAATCAACTATCGTGCTGATCCAATCTTAACTGCCAGACCAGGTAAGCTTTCTTCTGCCGAATGGTCTTTTAAGGTTGAATTTCTTTGTTTTACTGAATGAATATAAAGACTTTCAGTACCGAATGAACTTAAAACTTTTCAATACTGAATGACCTCAAAGACTATCAATACCGAATGAATTTGGGAGTGCCAGGCCGAATGAAAATTTGTGCCTTGAACTACCGAATGGCTTGAATGCCGAATGAAGCTTCTTCCTTGTATTGCCGAATGTGTTTACGCGTTTATAAGTGAAATTCTAGACAATATACACTTGTTCGTTTGATCTTTATATCCCTTGTTCTAACGATGTATTCTTTTGTGTTGCAGATAATGTCTCATAAAGTTGAAACTCGATCAGAGAAGAAGAAATCTACGGACAGAAGAGAATCTCCCGTCGTGCCCCCAGTCCAGCCGAAACCAGAACGACATGGGCCCACCCCGAGATCGTTGGTGGACGGGTACGGTCCTCAAGAACTTCTGAACTCACCTCCCGACTGCTTCCCTAGCTTCCTCAAAGACGAGCAGCTTGATGTCATTTCTCGCTCTTTCGGGATTGACAGAACGTGTATGCTGTTGCCGGGGGAAGGAGTGATGCCGTATGACCCCCCTCAAGGCTACTTTGCTTACAGCAGGTATCACTGTATGTGTGGTGCCATTCCGCCTCTCAACGCCTGGATAATCAGCTTCGTCACATACCTGAAGATGGCTTAACTTCAGCTTCAACCTGACTCCTATGCCATCCTAGTGAGCCTTTTTGTCATCTTTCAGAGGAGATACGGGCGTCCTCCTTCCAACCAGGAGATTCGGTATTTGTACAACTTGAGGGGCTATAAGAAGGGATCTCCATACATCAGCTTGGAATCGGCCGTATCCATCAAGCCAGTCCTGGACTTGTACTCGAAGTACAGCATGTTTAAAAAGGAATGGTTTTTTGTCAGGGACGACTCTGTTTCTATCCGTCGCTTCACCTCCGGATGTAAGTTCAAGCTTATTCACAATTTCCGCTCTGGTTGCAATGCTTCTTCTTATGTGTTTTTATTTCTTGCTAGCAACAGGTGGTTTTGCGGTCGTGGAGAATGACCGCCTGGTTCAGATGGCAGCGGAGATAGGAGCTATTTCAGGAAGAGATAGGTCGGCTGCTTACTTGATCAGGAACGCTACACTTCTGGGGCATAACCTAATCTTACCACATCAGTCCGTGGTCAAGCAGAGGGATACGGCGGAGGAGAAGGCTGCCCAAGCTAAAGGAGGGGCTGCGTCGAAGAGTAGCAAAAGGAGACCCTTTTCGGTATCTCCAGCTGTCGGGGGAAAGAAACTTAAGAAGTCTGACGGTCCCTCTCCCAGTACATGTCCCGACATTCCGGAGGAGGGAGATGTGGATAAGGGGAAAGGCGGAGATGAAGGAGGTGAGAGCAGAAGTAAAGGAGGAGGTGATGGTGGTGGTGATGGCACGGGGCTTTGTTTTCTGGGCAAGTAGGCGAGATGCAAGAGTGGACGGATGACGCTTTTCGCCAAGCCTTCGAAGGTTTAGAGGAAGAACCGGCTTTGGCGGAGAATCCCGAGAAAGTCGACAAGGCTGGACTGGTGCCGATTTTCCTTCCGAGAGTGCTTCGGCTGAGGCGACTTCTGCGACTCCAGGTGAATTCTTATTCTCCCTAACTTGATACATTTCCTGAGTTATGGTTCAACGTACGCTTGTGACACTTAGTTTCTATTCCAGGAGCGGGCAAAACTGCCAAGACTTCAGTTCTTCGGCACAGGCTTGAACAATATAGACTTCTTAAAGCTTCTGCCAAACCGAAACCCCCTACTACCCGCCCTGGAGACGTAGTCGGTTATCGTCCTCTTCTTGGAGTTATTGAAGTAGACATTCAAAAGAGGAAGAGGCACCGATCTGCTTTCGAATCTTTGCCTGGCCCTCAACCCCCACTCCAGCCTGTTCATGATATTACGGAGGAGGATACTGAGTTTAGGCCTTCCCCCCATCCGTCTGAGAATCCAACTGTCATCCCGATAGATCACCCTGGCTTAGCTCGTAATCCGTTTGCGGGTCATCCAGATCTAGACCCGGCCTCTCATGACATTTCCTTCGATGAGATTACTGGTGAGCATCTCCTCCCTCGTAATCCTATGGTTCGGGTGCTTGATGAGGCTAAGTCCCTGGACCTCGATTTGCTTACTAGCCGAGTTGTGACTCTGTGGGATGAGGCTAAGGCGAACATCGACCGAGTTGCTGAGGAGACCAGGAAATTGATGGGGCACCACGCCCGATTGGTCAAGGATGGGGAAGAGATAGGAAGCGCCAACATTTGGTTACGGTTGATGGTTTCCGACTAGGCTAAACAACTCGCCGACCAAGCCATCCAAATCTCCCAGCATGAGGCCGCATCCATACAATTGAGGAAGACTATTGAAGAGGCCAGTAGGGCGGAGTTGCGGAGGATGGAGGTCGTCTGTAAGGAGTGGATTGACATGGCCATTGCCACGATGGATGAGGTTCGGCAAGCGGACCTCGAGCGGGTAGAGGAACTATCAAGGAGACTTGAGGCCGCGGAGCTTGCTCAAGCCAAGTCGAGGAGGAGATGGAGGCGATGAGGAGGTCCCTTCAGGCTGACTATCTACAGTATCGGTCGGAGAGGGATGCTGTTGTTGTAAAGCTGTGGGCTTCTGAGGTCCGAATGAGGGAGTTTGAGGAGAACGAGGGGATGATGGATGGGATGCTCCAGGATATGTACTTCCGTACTTGGAGGCAGGGTAACTTGTCCTGGATGGATGATTACCCCCGGGTTATGGCTAGGATCTATCTCAGGGCTTTAGAGGAGGCCAAGGCTGAGGCGGATAAAGAGGGTGGTGTGGCCTTCAGGATGGATGTGGTTACCGCCCAGTTTACCAAAGAGGAGAAGGTGGCGGTGAAGGAGGGCATGCGGTTGCTTGCAGCTGAGGAGGCAGGTGTGCAAGTAGAGGATGATGATCAAGATGATCAAGGAGCAGATGCTGGTAAGTCTTCCTTTCTAGTCTTTCCGTTAACTTGGTTACTTATCACTAATGAATTCCTTCTTTGACCGGGCAAGTGGGCAACAGGACAAGGATAAGACTCCGACGCAGCCGGCTCCTTAATTGGACCTGGATATCTTTTTGTGGACTTGACATGGTTGTATATGTTAGTCTCAAAACAGTAACGTAACTCTTAGGTTGTAATTATGCTACTTGTAATAAACAACACTATTCTTGACGTGTAATTTTTTAACTTAAGCTGATTCTGTCATCTTTTGAATGTTTTTGCTATTTTGACATGTTGTATTAGAAATATAGCTATGCATATTCTTGTAATTAAATTGTGTTTGACATCAAGTTCTTGTTTAAAACATAATTTCATGACTTGCAATGTTAGCATGAGGTGTGAATTGATTATAGTCACGTGTTTACACATGAAAGAAGGAAATACCACCCTTTATATTTTGCTTATAGATGAAAGCTTTGAATGTCTTGTGTGACCGAGTATGGAATGCAGTCCGGTGTCTCGTTGCGAGTATTCGCTTCCATTAGCGAATGTCTCATGTTTTGTGTCCTGTACTTCAGGGATTGTTACGGAGGATAGGAGAAAAGTTTCTTAAATAAAATTGAAATATGTGAAATAGTAAAACTTCCAATCACGGAAGGCCTTCGATGTGCTTAAGTTTGTGGCAAACGGGCTTTGTAGTCACTTTCCCTAGCTGTGGGTCTTGGAGACATTTGTCACCCATCTTACGCCTCCGCGGGGAGTTAATTCTTTTTTACCACAGCCGCACTTAAGACACATCGGAGCCGAGATCGCGCACAGTAACTACCCGGGCCATTATGGCCCGTATTCGTGGGTATTATTCGATTTACTGTGGCCGGCTAGCGTAGGTGCCGATCGTCAACTGTGAACTGCCCCTGGCTGGCCACACCTTATGTTGAGGCTTATGGTCGGTTCACAGTTGTCGGCGAGCCGAACGCTGTAATGAGCTGCCTCGGCTATAGTCGGCCTTCTCGGTGGCTTATAATCGGCTCATTACAGTTGGCTTTAAGGGCTGTCACGAGCAATGGGTTAACCCGCAGCAGAGGGATGCCGGAGCGAAAGTGTCTCATTGGCGAGGGCATAGATTCGCATAGTACCTGTTAGGTCTTGTCCAGATGAAGTTGCGCTGTGGAGTGCCTTGAATGGAAATGCTATATGCACAGGATTTCGTTCAACAGAAAAGGATAAAGTTAACAAGCAGCCAAGATATAAAGGAACAAGTTAAAAAAGAGACAAGGTTTTTTAAAGTGGTTTGGCACGAAAACGCCTACGTCCACTGATTCTCTTTGTTAATTCACTTCATATAGGCAGTACAAGTTAAGAAAAGTATCGACGGAGGTGTTGGATGTTCCATGCCCTCTGGAACACCTCTCCGTCCACTGTTGACAAAATATAAGCTCCGTTGTGGAGATCTTTATGAATTACATATGGTCCATCCCAGATTGGATCTAGTGCTCCGGGGCGAGGGAAGATTCGCTTGAGGACAAGATCCCCTACTTGTAAGGTACGATGCTTGACTTTGGAGTTGTATTGTGCTGCCACTTTTTGCTTGTGGGCTGCTGCTTTGAGGACTGCATCATTTCTTCTCTCCTCAATTAGATCCAAAGACATGTGAAGGAGTTCTTCGTTCTCTTCTGGGTTATAGTGGATCCTACAGTGGGAAGGCACGATGGTTTCAACTGGGAGCATAGCCTCTGATCCATATGCCAAAGAGAAAGGAGTAGGCCCTGTTGATGTTCTGAAAGATGTGCGATAGGCCCATAGTGCCGTAGGGAGTTCATCCACCCAAGCTCCCTTTGACTTTTCGAGTTTCTTTTTTATTAGAGTTTTCAGAATTTTTTTGATGGCTTCGACTTGTCCGTTTGCCTGGGGATACGCTACGGATGAGAAGCTTTTGTGAATTCCGTGCTCTTGGCACCAGTTGGCGAATTCCTCGCTGTCAAACTGAAGTCCATTGTCTGGTATGATTTTGAATGGGACTCCATACCTGCACAGAACATTTTTGATCAAGAAGTTAATAAATTTTGCTGAAGATACTTTATTCAGGGGTTCTGCTTCCACCCATTTGGTGAAATAGTCGACTGCCACTATAGCATATTTGGCCCCGCCTCGGCCCATTGGTAGTTCGCCGATTAAGTCAATTCCCCATACTGCAAAGGGCCAAGGGCTGGTCATTTGAGTAATCTCAGTTGCTGGTAGCCGCGGAATCTTAGCAAACTTCTGGCATCTGTCATATTTTCTGACGAAATCTAAGGCGTCCTTGCTTAAGGTGGGCCAGAAATATCCATATCGAAGTATCTTTTTTGCTAAAGTTTGCCCTCCTGTGTGATCTCCGCAGCTTCCTTGATGAATGTTGGATAAGATTTCCTTGGCTTCCCTTCCAGCGACACACCTTAATAGGGGGTTAGAGAATCTGCGCCGATAGAGGGTGTCCTCTTGTATTGTGTAGCGGGAAGCTTTTCTCAAGATTTTCTTGACTTCGTTACGCCCGTTGGGTAATGTGCCACTTTGTAAGTAGTCTCGGATGGGAGTCATCCAAGTTGTGGCGAAGAAAGTCAATGAGTTGCTCCTTCAACTCTGCTTTTAGTTGGGACCCTATTTTCAATAGTCTACTCGAGTCATGCTTGTCTACAGATACAAACTCCATAGCCTCTACAGGCTCGGCGATGGCCTCCTCCTCTTTGTCCCTGGGGTCTAATTCATTGAAAGGGTCGCTGGTATATCGAAGAGGAGGGGCTTTATTTAGTTGCTACGCTTCCAAACTTTTTGTGCAGAGGGCAACCTCTACACTCTTCCCTTTATCCTTCCTGTGGTTGTTGCGAAGTTCGGTTACATAGCAGTCTCGAGCAACGTCCTGGTCTCCCTCTACTTCCCCTATTCCATTGTCCGTTGGAAATTTCATCTTTAGGCACCATGGGGCCAGGACGATTTGGAAGTCAGACAAGGCTGGCCTTCCTAAGAAGGCGTTGTAGGCCGAGTGGTTTTCTATCAGCACAAATGTTTGTTTCCGTACAACGGAGCGGGGATGACTTCCAATTTCAACAAAGAGGTCCAGTTGCCCGAGGGGCATGTTCGCATCTCCAGTGAAACCGTGTAGTGGTTTATTGCAGGGAGAAACGTCCTTTATTGATAGTTTCATTTTGTCGAATGCATGCTTGAATAAGATATTTACTGAGCTTCCAGTGTCTACTAGAATTCGGAAAACTTCGGCTGGACCGAGCCGGGCAGAGATAACCATGGGATCCATGTGAGGGTACTGCCTTCCCTCTAGGTCACGCCTACTGAATGTGATGTCATCACTCTCTTTCCGCTTCGGGTGGCGTTCTTCTATAACAGAATTAACATAGGCTTCATTGTTTCTAAGCGACTTTCCATATCTTTCCATCTCTGTCCAGCTTCTGTCGGCGATGTGCGGTCCTCCCGAGATGGTATGGACCACTATCTTCTCTTGGCTGGAGCCGCTAGTGTTGCGATTTCCTCTGCCTATTTCTGGTGAGGGTAGCCTTAGGTTCTCATTGGCAGGAGCTGGAGTCATGTCCTGACCTTTTACATAGCGTTCCAGTTTCTTCCTTCTGATGTGTTCTTCAATCAAGTCCCGGAGATGATGGCACTCATTGGTATCATGCCCATGAGATTCGTGGAAGCGGCAGAACTTTCCAGACTTCTGTGCGTTATCTGATTCCTTCTTGTACAGTGGGCGTTTGTATCTAACTTCGCTTTAGGTGGCAAGGAAGATGTTTTCGACGGTTTCGTTCAAAGGAGTGTAAGTGTCGAATCTCGGTCCTGGTCGATATAGGCGCTTTTCTCCCTTCTTGCCCCCAGCATTGTCTCTAGAATCATTTCTTCGAACGTCCTTTGCTACAGTGGGCGCGTTGCTGTGAGTTGCCTTATTTTGTTGCCCTGACTGCCCCTCAGTGGCAGCATCTTCAAGCCTCATATATTTTCCGGCTTCATAGAAGAAATCGGGTAAAGTAGCTGGTTTTTCTTTTGTCAACCTTCTAGCAAATTCAGTATCCGGATGCACACCACTATAGAGGGCATTAAGACAAGCTTCTCATCGGCATCTTGGATTGCGGCCGCTGCGGCATTCAATTGAGTTAAATATTGCTGCAGCTTCTCTCCAGGTTTTTGCTTGATATTGGATAAGGAATAAGCGTCCTTGGGTTGTTCTACATGAATGTGGAACTGGCTGATAAACTTTTCTTTCAACATCTCCCATGAGTCGATGGATCCTTGGGGTAGATGGCAAAACCAGGAGGTAGCTAGATCTGCTAAGAATAGTGGAAAGCATTTGCACAGTACTCCCTCTGTTGCTCCGCTCATGAGCATATGCTGTGTGTATCTCTGCAAGTGTACAACGGGGTCAGAGGTTCCTTTGTAAGGTTCCATTGTTGGCATTTTCCATTCTCGGGGGGTGATAGCAATTTCGATATTGCGGGCGAAAGGGCTGGTTACGCTAGCGCCTATCCCTCGATCTCTTTGATCCCGTTGGACGCACTCTCTGAACAAGCGTGCCATCCTTTCATCAGAATTTGGAGCAGATAGAAATGAGTTCGGTTCTGTTCTGTGGGATTGATTCCGTCCAGATGACCTGTATGGATGGTATCGCCTATCGTTCCTAATATTTTCCAGTGGCTGCCCTCAGTCTTCTGGGAGCATGCTAGGGTCAGCTACAGTTGGCCCTTGCCTTGATCTTCCCCTGCTGGGTTCTGATCTAAGCGCTTCCTCGGGTTCAACTTCGTGCTGGACTCTAGCTCGGCCCCGTTTATTGGTGTTTTCATGGTTAGGCAGTATGACAGGCTCAGCTACAGTTGGCCTCCGTTCGGTACCTCCCCCGTTGGGTTTGGTTCCAAGCGTTTCCTCAGGCCTAACTTCGGGCTGAGCTCGGTCTCGACTCCTACCATGGTTGCTTCTGCCGTTAGCTCCTTTGAAGAAGGAAGACCTTTGTTGTCTCTGAGATCCTCCAGATTGGGACTCACCCCATGATTCAGTGTTGCGGTTGGACTCTTCAGCATCCCTTAAGCGTGACATGAGATGGTCCACCAAGGCTTCTTGCTGGGATGTGAAGCGGTTAGTCACTTCAGTCACAACCCTGTCTAGATCTGCCCTAGTAATTGCTGTCGGCTGTTCCGCGGCAGGGGTGGTCGGATCTGCCTGACCTTCATTTGGTACTGCTGCTGGAAGGGGACGATTTACTTGATCAGTGACCACTGGATCTGGAAGACTGCTGGTTGCGATGTTTTTTCCTTTGTTAACATCTTTCTTCTGCTTGGGAGGCATGTTTTCCAAGCGATGAACGACGCTGTTAGGAAGAAGGTTAAGTGGAAGAAGCTGAAGCTTCGAGCTTCTAGCTCTCAGTGAAAGCACAAAAAATGTTTGCACAAAAAATGGACAAACACCTCCAAGTCATATGATTTAATTGATTTTTAGGTTGTTCTTAGTGATTTGGGTGATTTATGCAAATATATGAAAAGCAGGGACTAAACTGTAAAAGACACGCAGATTTATAGTGGTTCGGCCAGAATGTGCCTACGTCCACTTTATATGTTATTCTCCTTTTCTATTCAAATTACAAATACAAAGCTTTGATACAAGTATATGAAAGTTGTTTGAAAGTTCTATCCGTGCTTGAGCTCTCAAACTTGTCCCTATTGTTGTACCCCTGCCCCTCTATTTATAGAGTCGGGTTGGGGGTAGGGGTCTTGGATGTGTATAGCAGCTGGTGGGCCTGGGCTGATGCAATCTGGCCTGGCGATGTTGGTTTGGAATGCCCTGATTCGGTAGTACTGTTATTCGGTGGAGGCTGGTCCGGTAGAAGTTGATCCGGTAGAGGTTGGTCCGGTAGAGGTCTGTGACCGGATGGAGCTTGATTCGGTGGAGGTTGGTCTGGTAGAGGTCTGTGACCGGATGGAGCTTGATTCGGTGGAGGTTGGTCCGGTGAGGCCTTGGTTCGGCGAAGCTTGTATTGGTTTACTGGCTCGGCTATGCAAGGGAAGTGTGTTGATTCGGCAGTAGGTTGGTTTGGTCGATGGGCTTGGTTCGGTGAAGGGTGGAACACATGGGTGGAAACACACCTAACAGGTTTTAATGAATATTGATTTTAAAAATATAATATATAAATGTTGTTTTTATATATGTATAAAATTTAGATTTTTAAAATAATATGTTTTGGAAATTTTAATTTATAAGTTTGTTTTGGAACTATAAATTTCAATATTTTACTTATAATTTTATTATTTTAAAAATATATAAAATAAGATATAATATAAAATAAATTTAATAATAAGATTTGATTTAATAAAATTTAATTTAATTAGTATATAATATGTTTAAGCATTTATTTAAATTTATATTAATATGTCAAAAATTAATTTTTAATAACTTAAATAATAAAGGTAGGGAAGATAAATTAATGTTGACTTAAAATTTAAATTGGTTAATAATTGACTTTAAATAAGAATTTATTTGAACTTATTGATTTTGAGATTTTGGAAAATATGATTTATAACTTGATTTGATAAAAAAGTGATTAAATGAATATTATCAATTTTAAATAAAATTGAGATTAAATATTTAATATTGATTTAAATTATAAATTGGGATTTTAATAAATTGTTATTAAAATGATTAAGTGAATATTTTTCGATTTGAATAAAATTAAAGTTAAATGTTGAAATATAAATGAAATTTATATTGTAATGTTTGAATATTTAAACTTGAATCTTATTGGAATTTGAAGTGATAGTTCAAACCTGGATTTGAAATCGATATAAATTGAAATGGTTTATTGAGAATTTGAATTGAATCTTTGACCTTTAAATTGAAATGGTTAAAGTGGAATTAATTTAAATTGAATTTTGAAATTTAAGATGATTTGAATCAACTTGCAAAATTGGAGGAAACTATTTTAAATTTATAACTATTTTAATATATATATACTATTTTCAATATCTAAACTATTTAAGTTGGAACTATTATGATTACGAAAGTGTTATGATTTCAAAAACATTATGATCTCGAAAGTGTTATGATTTCGAAAGTGTTATAATTTTGAAAGTGTTACGGTTCTGGAAATGAATATTATTTAAAGTGAATAATGATATCGAATCGATATGGTTTTGAAATGAATATGATATTTTGATATGAAGTATGAACTATTTGAAATGAAATGACCACGGTGTGAAATAAGCGTTTGGTTGTTAAAGAGATCGGGATCGTATATTGTCATACTCTCTGCCAATACCGAAAACCACTTTAACAACTGTGTACATGGTGGAGATTCCAGAATGAAGTAGGATGGTTTGGCGACAATTCTATATGAGGTTTTAGTGCAGCCCTGACCCCCATGAGTCAGCTCGATGTGGCTAAAACAGGAGCCAGCCCGGGCCAAGTGAGGTCATTCCTCCGATTAGACACATTCCTTCGATACCATTCTATTACTTTGTGATTTGATTTGGGTGCACCTTGGATTTGGGAGTGTGTCTCGAGGTGAGGGATAGTAGTTGCTATGCGTTACCACCAGTCCGGATCCGCAAAATGGTAGAATCCTACCTTAGGCATTGCCTAGCGTGCCTTGTCACATGCCTTATCGCACCCTCTACGAGTTTGGTTTGCACCATATCTATGGAGTGCCCTCTGATAGCCCTCCAGTTTACGAAGGAATTACAGTACTGTATAGACTGTGGGAATATACAAAATGTGTTAAGGGGGATATGGGTAACGCCTTAATGCTATTTTAATACTTTACTTTACTAATAGACATATTATAATAGCGTATATTATTACATAGTAGATAGTTCCATGGATCCTTAGAGGATGGGTATCCCAAATATCCTTTAAGTTACTTGTATTTCAGTTGACATTTCACTTGAGTTTAATTTACCAATATAAGAATGTTAATCCTGACTCGAGTGTTTTGTGTTTTGCTTTATGCTCAGGTCAGACTAAGTGTTACAGCATTTGAGACTCACCTTTGGAGATTGGAGCTTTGTTTGAAGATCTATCTATCCAGCTTTCAATTATTTTAGTTTATTCCAGTCATTTATGTTCAGAATCGTCAGTTGCTTATGTATTGGAGATTCATTTGTATTTGAGATTCTGTTGTATTTTGTTTCAGACTCTGATGTTTTATAGTAGCTTCATGAACTACTATTTGTCTATTCCGCTTCTTATTATTATATTACTCTATGTCTGTGATTCTGTGATTTATTTATTTACTGTATATGCTGAGTTTTGCCAAATATAAATTAACAATCTGTTGTTTTGAGCAATTCAAGTCCAACATGTGTGGATGCGGATGGTTCGAAATAGCGGTCGTTACAGTTGGTATCAGAGCTCTAGTTTAGGCAAAACTTAGCATCTGGAGTAGAAACTCATTAGAGATAGGGTAGTGATACCCTAGAATGATTAGAATCAATTATAGACTCATCTTCGTTCGAGCTTGAAATTCTTCATTAGGATTCTCCTGGATTAGGATTTCTTTCGGATTTTGGAACTATCCTTTTGTTCTGAAATCCATTCTGGTCTCTTCTTGTTCATGTTCTTCTTGATTCTGGAGCATCCCATAGCTCCACTTTGGTCGATCTCTATATTAAATTTGAGAACATCTTGCCACCTCAATTGGCAATTTCATCCTTGTGTGTGTCTAATTACATCGACGATCCCGCCAACCATGGTTTAGTTTGTAAAAGGGGTGAAACTCCTTTATAACAAGCATCGATTCACCGGAGATTTCTATGTCCTCGGTTTATGATGCTATTATTCCTTGCAAAGCCTGAACCGTTCTCTAGCAGACGACCCGGGAAAAATCTTTTGTGATCGAATGTCGAATGCCTTCGGTTATGCAGGTAGTTCTACCTTTCGTTTGATACTCAGCCTAATGATCTCGACTCCACCCCTACAGTCAGGGATTATCCTGATATTTTGGTAAAGTCACTTATCTTCCCTTCAAGCGGGAAATTGGATTTCCGCATCGATCTTATTCCTAGAATCTTGGTTGACCCGGTTAAGGTCGCCGCGATAAAAATAAGTCTATCCATTTCTTCTTTTGTAATTTAATTATTTTACCTTCCTTTCGAGTCTATCTTCGTAGTTAGAATTCTCTTTGACTAGGGTTCATCTAAATTTGAATCCCTATCCTTGTTTTGAAATACATTCTTGAATCATCCTATGAGGGAGCGTATTTGTAATTAATATAAAATGTTTTATATTGTGTTGTTTGAGTTGTTAAGGTTTATTTGGGATTTCGATCGACTCGTTTGGCCAACGCTATCGATAGGAATTCAAAAAACACTTGAATAGAGCAAACTGACACAATATTATTTTCAAAAATGAAATAATTATATATATATATATATATGATTATATTATATATATGTAAATTTTCTGAAATTGAATAGTTAAATGGATTGGTTGTTAGAAATGTTAATACTAAATTATCATTTATTGTTTGTCAACATTCCTAAAACCATTAACTATTGTTGTATGTTATAAGGAGTTGAAATTTTATAAATATGGTTTATAAATTTGATTTACAATTGAAATAATTTAAATTAAGGATTTGAGAATTAAATTTTCAGTGCTTTTCAAAATTTGGTTTCCAAAGTATTGAAAAATTTATAGTATTTGAAAGTATATTCGAATTAAAATTTGTTTTTAAAGAATTTTTAAAGAAGTAAGTCAGTACTCTCCTCTTATTATCGCTGGAAGATAATTTTGGTGATGACTACAGCATCATCGACATTCATTTTCGAATCTTGGAGTAGAGAGACCACTCAGTAGCTATGGTATGCTTTTGTTTGGGGAAATGGATTTGATTTGAAATTCTTGAATATGATTTGATGTATAATATATATATATATGTATGTATGTATATATTTATTTCACAATGGTTTAAAGTGAAATCGGAAATTTAACTTGTGAGTCCTACGTTAAGTGATGGTTTCATTATTGAAATATAGCAAATATTTTGAAATTTTGGAATGTTTAAAATGAGAAATAATATTTAAATAAATTGAAACTAGGATAAAATTTACTTGTACAATACTCAGTTTCAATTTTAAAAACATATATAACTTACCTGAAATATTCAAAAGTTAAAACGTTAATGAATTTGTAATTGAAGATTTTACAAAAGGAAATTTAAGTAATAAAATGTTCAAACTAACTTTTGATTTATGGAAAGATTGTTAATAAAAGGTAAATTTGTATAGTATCCAATTACACTCAGAAACATTAATATAACTTACCTAGAAAAGTTTAAATGTAATTAGAATGTGATTGAATAGTATACAACATGAAATAAGTAATAAGATATCAAAAATGATATTTTGTTAAGGGAATTTATAGATAATAAATGGAATAATAAATTGAATAATAAATACAGAATTAATTTGTTGAATAATATATGGTTATAATAAATGTTTATGCACTTAATATATGTCGCAAAATATGTTGAGTGAAATAAATAAAATAAATAAAAGAGAAGGCTATTAAGTAGATAAATATGAACTTAAGAATGGTGAAATTGAATTTTTAAGTGAAATCAACTTAACTGAAGATAAAAGGATAAAATAAATGAGTTAATTTAAAAATGAATTTGTTTTGAAAGAAATGTTAATAAATTGGAAGTAAATCAATTGAATGAAAATAACTTGAATTTAAATCAACCAAATGGGAATACAATGAATATTGATTTACTGATTTAATAAAATGAATTGAAACCCAATTAGTTGAATATAAATCAATTTAAAAATTAATGAAATTTATATGGTTTTGAATCAATTGTTGTATTTGGTATTTTGAATTTCAAATCTATCTTTCCTTTCTATTGATTATATTCTCCTATGTCGTTCCTTTTCGGGGACGAAAAGTTTTGAGTGGGGGAGAGTGTAACGACCCGAGAATTTTAACGATTTTAAATAATGTAATTAACTGAATTTTTTTGTGAAAAATGAATAATAAAATCTTGCAATGAAAATTTGATATTTGGGATACGTCTATCTAAACATAGCAAATGGTGAATTCTTATGGTAAATATGTAAGTTAGTTCTATTATGTAATTTCCAATTTCAATTAAAATCAATTAATTTGATAAAAATAAAATATTTTCGAAACCTGAATATTTTTATATAATAAAAATGTAAATCATTTTCTGAGTGAGACATTATATTTTGTTTCACCAAATTTGGACTGCTCTAGCCTTGTTTATCTTATTTTCGGGATTATAGCAGCATTTTCGGCATTGAATATCGATTTTTGATAAGTTGCTCGAATCGCTGATATCGATGTACCATTTTGTTCGTCTCATCGTGCAGATCTCCGCAGTATATCCATTAATGAATTTCGATGTCTAGTATGCAGCGAAATCTGCGTAACGATTAGCGGTATCGGTACCCATTTTTGCGTCTCTAGAATATTGTGTCCGTTTGTTTGTCAAACGGCTGAAAATAAATGGCAACTTGTTATTAATATTCCAGCTATTCAACTTCTGACTTTTATTATTCCTGTGACTCCCCACCTCTTTACCCACGCTAGCCAAGGACACTACATGGTAATGCCGTCGACTAGCGCGGAGAATAAGCCTGTTGAGGAGCGACCATCTGTGTAATTGCTTTGTGCGAGTACCGATATGCCAGATAAAAATATAACTTTTCATCTCAAGAGGAAATCCGACATACCGATACAAACTCAAAGCTACTACACGGTGGCTATGTATATATACTTCGGAAACAAATATAGAAATAAACATAACACAAATCAGTCATAGACAATTCATATCACAAAGGCGGAAATATATATGAATATAACACATGAAAGTGTACATCAGAGTAGTGGTCAAACAAGATCCACAATATCAAAAAGAATAGATACAAGTGCTATACAAAAGAATAAGTATACATCAAGGAGTCTGTATCTCAAATGTGTACAACAAAAACTATAAGCTAAGTAGTTAGCCAAAAGTCAGATGATGATGATCCCAAATAAGGAGTCAAGGAGAAGCACCTGTAACATCTCGGTCTGACCCGAGTATTATTTAAGAAGAAAATAATAAACGGATCAGTCTAGCCATAATTATCAGATAAAATGAGATATAAGAATATGAGATATGATTAAAATGTATGATAACAATAATGCCATTCAATGACAAGTATACAAAGACAACACGAAAATCATACAACTTCTCAAGAAATCTCAAAGCACCAAAAATTAAGAATCACATTCTTTATTTTGTTCACCAAACGCAAAAATATTGACAATTATATCAATGCCAATCACAAAAGTTAATGACACACAAATTCACCAATGCACAAATATTGATAAAACTTATCCATGTAAATCACGAAAATTGGTGAAACACAAACTCTAGAAATCAATCAATAGAAATCCAGAAATCACAAAAAGGGGGAAAGAGGCCTGTCACTAGAACGGGAGCATAAAAACTCACCAACACGTGTATCACGAAACGGAATGCTTTTCCATGGTTGCTAACCATTAATTTTGAGCCGAGGCTCCATTAAAACGGCCCGAAGACCATGGGTCGCTACCCCACCAAGCCGAAGCTCGACTAAAAGCGGGGTTTAGTCTCCCTCGCAGACAAAGAGACATCGCACACTGCTAGTCAAAAACACAAAATGATCATCATTGAACGATAAGTGTAAATTACACTAAGCTAGTAAATAAATGAGTTTAGCTTCATGTCCCACAACCACTAGCTTAACTTAATTATTTACGAACAAATTATAGACTTCCACTCGAGGTTAAGTGTCAATTACACTAAGCCAGTAAATATATGAGTTTAGCTTCATGTCCCATAACCACTAGCTTAACTTAAATATTTACGAACAAATTGTAGATCCCCACTAGAAAATTTTCACAAGAGATTCAATCGAACAAGTCCAAGAATTAACCAACGAAGTAAACGCAAGCGTTTCATACCACTTGTTTTACTAAACCGTTTAATTAGATTTCTCATACGAGTGAGGTAAAGGTTTGTATATACTAATAGGTTGGAAAACGGTTTTATAAACGAGTTTGATATTGAAAATAGATTTTAAATAATCTTTGATAAAGAGTTTGAATATTTACTACTAGTATAGAAACCTTTGTATTTTAAAATGACAAACCATAAAAATGATTGTAGAAACAATCAATCATTAAAATCCATATACGAAGACGTGAATCAAATCCAAAGAAACCGATAAAGAATCCATCGAAATAGATATTCAGAAATCCCTAAAAAGGAGCCATCAAAGTCATAATAAATGATAACAACAAATAGGATCATCCCGAATCGTTTCAAATTGGAAATTCAAACCCAAAAGGCAAAGTGGGCTGAAACAACAAATTCAGTTGACTGAACAGAGATTTTCAGTTGACTGAATTCTGCCTGGAAACTTTCTGTTTCCAGGTTCAGTCGACTGAACACAGATTTTAGTCGACTGAATCTTGCTTGGAAACTTTCTGTTTCCAGGTTCGGTCGACTGAAAAGAGATTTCAGTCGATTGAATCTTGCCTGGAAACTTTCGGGTTCCAGATTCAGTCGACTGAACAGAGATTTCAGTCGATTGAATAATGCCTGGGCTGTTTTTCAGCCTATCCAAATGAAGAGAAAACTCTTCCAAAATGCAACCGGACGAACATTGGCTCTAAGGGTTTATGCCAGTCGGCAACCCGGCCCTGTATGCTCCTCGGTGCATCACCAAAAGCATGATCAAACATCCATAAAAGGATTTACACAAATTTGACTTAGAAACCCAAAAATTGGAATATTCACAAAACCAATCCAAATCAAGAGCAAATTCACATGAAGAGGTGTTAGGAATTCATACCTAACAACCAAAGATAATTATAGTCATAGATGTGAGATAAAAATCTCACCTTTTCACAAAATCAATGAAGAAGAAGCTATAGAGCAATGGCAAGGACAATCACTCTTCAATTCCAACTCAACAAGCTTGAACCTAAGCAATAGCTTCTCTTTGAATTTGGAGCAAGAAGAAGGATTTGCAAATGAACTAGGGCTTGGAGTTTCTAATTTCCAATCTCTCCCACCATAGTTGATGAAGCTTGAATGTATTAGGAATTAGAAATGAAGTAATGAAGAGTTGGAGTGGCGTTGGGTTGATAAAACCAGAATTGGGCAAATGGGCTGAACCTAAACCCAAAGCCCTAGGTGAAAAATGTCAAAATTCCACACAGCTCCAAACATATCGAAGTTTATACTCAAAAAGGTCGCAAATGGCATTTTGAACTCAATGGAAGGGGTCTCAAGTCCTAATTCGACTGCTTGCAAAAAGTAACTTTTCGGATAAAAATCCGACGAATGATGAAATATTTAAATAAAATATTTAAATATACAATCGTAAAATATGCGGGTTGTTACAGACTCCCCTCCTTAAAGAAATTGCGTCCTCGCAATCTTAAGAAATAACTAAAAAGTAACAACCATAAAAGCATATCAATAAAAAAGAAAATTTGAAATAAGAAGTTCACCCTAAAGAGCACGAAAGAGTAAGTCTGGATGTGTTTGCTCGATGAATTCTCAAGATTCCCAAGAGAAATCCTTAGGATTTGAGGACCATTGAACTTTCACAAGAAGAACATCTTTATTTCGAAGGCGTTCAACCTCCGAAGTAATGGTACGAATAGAATATTGCTTATAAGTCAAATTTGGTGAAACTTCAATTTCTTCAACAACACCGGGCTCAAGAATAAAAATCGGGATTCCAAGGTATTTCCGCAGTAAAGAGACGTGGAAAACGTCATAAATAGCAAAAGATTGAGCCGGTAATAAAAAGTCGATAAGCCACGGAACAAATACGTTCGGTGATGGGAAATGGACCAACGTATCGAGGTGCTAACTTTCCCGATCGACTGAAACGCACAACACCCATCATAGGTGAAACATGAATGAACACCAATAAGATCTGGACCTAAAACCATTTTCTCACCGGCCTCAAGCCAACAAGAAGGAGATCGGCATGGTCTTCCATATAGTGCCTCGAAAGGTGCCATACCAATACAAGATTGGAAGCTATTATTTGAAGAAAACTCAACAAGAGAAATATAACTCTCCCAACTTCCACCAAAATCAAGAACACATTAACGAAAGAGGTCTTCAAGAGGTGATTCACACGCTCTATTTGTCCATCGAATTGAGGACGATAGGCGGTGCTAAAAATTAAGCTTTGTTCCCAAAGCTTTTGAAGATCTTACCAAAGTCCACTAGTAAAATAATGGATCTCGATTGCTAATAATAAAAGTAGGAACTCCATGCAGTTTAATCTGACATAGAGTTTAGCCAAAAGAGGTACGGTCCGATTAGATCGGATGAGAATAAAATGGACGGATTTTAACTGTCATGACCCGAACGAGAATCGGGTAAGACCGTAAATGAAGTCCATGGAAATTTGATCCCACTTCCAAATAGGGATGTCCAAAGATTGCAATAACCCACCGGGCCTTTGATGCTTGGCCTTTATGAGTTGGTAAGTCATGCAACACTTAATGAAGTTAGAAATATCAGATTTCATTCCATCCCAATAATAAAGTCGCTACTATTACCGGGTTGAATGGTAAATTTAGAACGATGGGAATCTTCTAATATGTCTTTGCGAAGATCACTAATATTTGGCACGAAAAGTCTACCAAATTTTCGAATACCGCCACGAGAATCAATATCAAAGTCTTTCATACCTTCAATATCAATTTTATCCCTAAAATTTCGGCTAAGAAGAGCCAATTCAGGATCTAGCTTTTGAGCTTCAAGGATGCGGTCAAAAGAGAAGGATGAGCCTCAAGACTACATAAAACAAGAGATGAACATGAATTGGAATTCACGATCTCGAATCTCACAAGTGGAGGAAATCTCGAGATCATTCCATTTGCATATCATCAAAGAAATAACCGTTTGTTGCTTAAGACTAAGGGCATCGGCAACACGACTATCCCATCCGGGAGTAAACAAAGAATATCAAGATCATAAGATGCAAGGAACTCGAGCCAACATTGTTGAAACCAATTAATTTCCTTATGAGAAATTAAATATTCCAAAGATTTATGATCAAGGTGGAGAACAAATTTCTCCCCCAAAATGATGATGCTAAACTCTAAAAGCAAAAACAATAGCCGCGAGCACTAGATCATTAGTGGCATACCCAGTCTCGATCGACTTTAATGATTTAGAAGCACAAATGATAGCACGTTCTCTTTTGCAAGAGAACGGGATCCAAACCAATACTATTAGCATCGGCACAAAAGATAAAGTCTTGGTTCCCCTCGGGATTCACAAGAATAGAAGTATCGGAAAAAAAATTCTTCTAGATAATCTTCTTTCCCGAAAAGCTAAAACTTTAAAAATTAAATTATCTTTATGAAACTATCTTTTCAAAAAAATTTACATTTTATAAGTCAATTTAATGTGTCTGGTTGTCTCATCAAAGCGTTTAGGAAATTCCTATCGATAACGTTGATCAAGCGCACCGACCAGAATTCTTAAAGCACTCAACGGGCAATACAATCACAAATTCATCTTCTTTATGATAATAATGTCTCTAAAAAAACTCTTAAGAATATTCTTTGTTCGTTTTAAGAACAAAAATTCCAATTATACTTATAAATAAATCTTATGAAAAAGATTTGCAAAATTTTAAATTGCTATTTTCATCCAAAATCAATAAATACAAAAATGGAGTCATCGAGATATTCGTAGAATACTCGATTCATAAAATGGATGAAATTAGCCAGGCAAACTGTAACGACCCTGAATTTTGACCAAATTAAATTGGAAATATTTAATTAATTTTAATATTTGAACGATAATTTAATTTGAATCCCAGATATAAGTTTGAATTTGGTGATTAAATTATAAAAAATTTAATCTATTAAAACTGGATAAAAATTTGATTCTTCAATTTAAAGTTGAAGAAAAATATTTCGAACGCTTGTAAAATTTATGTTGATATTACTGAAGATAACAGGAGCTTCAGAATCAAATTTCAAACTGTTTTGTTCAGTTTTGAAATTATATCGTTCGAGTCAATATTTGAAAATAGTGTTCCGGGGCACAGTCTCGGAATTCGACGAAACCAGTTCCATTGGGTCCGGAATGTTGTATTATTGCCGGATTTCAATTTTCGTATTTTTCGGAGTTAATATGTGAGTACACGACACAAAAACGCGTCGAAATCAAATTGAATTGAATTTAAATTTAAAATTTAAATTGGGTAACATTAGCACGTTATCGTCCCTTTTATCACGCGCTTAAATCACGCCTAAAATCGCGATGTAGAAATCGTGCGAAGTATGGCCGAGCATCCTTTTATCTCGTCCAAAATCAAAAACAAGCTGAGCTTCTTCATTTCAATCTTCGTTCGAATCAAAGAAAACAAAAATGGCCACCGTGAATTTCGAACTTCATTTTCCTTTCCTCCTCTAAACAATCGAACGAATCTCGCGTGGAAACTACAAATTAAAAGGAAGGATCGCATTTTTCTCGTTCCAGTTCGAATTCGAGCTCTTCCTCTCACCCAAAGATTTGAATCGCGCTTCGTTCTTCGCCTACAAATCGAGTTCGCGACCCGTTAAATTTGGGTTCAGCTCGATGGGAGCTTGGCGGCACGAGTAGTTAGGGTATTGCGAGATGGGGAACGAAGTTATCTCGTTCGATCGGCGGCACTAGCATCGCGACAGTCGAAGTGGGAGCAGGCACTCGAGGCCACGGCGACGAGTTCGAGTCGCACTCGAATCAAGTTCAAGGCAGCGGCGACTGGTCGCGATGGCTTCTGGCATCTTCGGCAAGGCAAGGTCGACAAGGGTGCGTAGAGGCGATGTTGATTTTGGGGGGGGCGGTCGCGATAGCAGTTTTCAGGCGACGGAGCACTGATGGCGTGCTCGTGATGGCGAATCGATGGCAGAAGGAAGGTCATAACAGTGAAGGTATTAGTTCCTTTGTTTTTCTTTTAGTTTTCAGACAGTAACAGTAAGTTTAAAAGTGATTTAAAGATTTAAAAATATATATATATATAAGAGATAACATAATTACAGTAAAGGTAATTCTGTTTTAATAAATAAATACATATTTATAGGTGAAATAGTATGTATATATATATATATATATAAGAGATTTGGGGAAAAATTAGGAATTTTGGGAGTGTTTGAAAGTTTAAATAAGCTATTTTATATTTAAGTAAGGTTTCAAGAGAAAAAGAAACATTCTTGTTTCGAATCAAATTTTAATTTTAAAATTTAAATCATCGGAAAATGGAAATTTTCAAATGAAAATCTAATAGTTCGATTAATTCAAATATTAATAAAATTGTATAATTTTTTATACAAGGTCGAATACAACGAAGAAAAATAAATCTGGATTTGGGATGGATTGCAAAATAAAAGCTGAGGTGAGATCTTCTCACTCAGATTTATAATTGAATTACAGTTATTGATTGATTTGTTTGAATGTGCTATTAGATATGATAGGATATATCTATATATATAGCAATATATACATATTGGCATATGTATATATTGGATTGATGATTTTCCCGCCTCGTATAGCGGATGAGACCCTATTGCGCCGTTAGTAAGCGGATTTTTATAAAACCCATATACCGCGATAATTCCGTACTGGAGCGGAATTGGTATTGTGCTAACGTCTTTGGATGCAGGGAAACAGGTTGGAGGGATCCAACTGGACCCCTCACATTGATTGAATTTATTTCTACTGTGATGTGTTAATCTGTGAATGATTATTGATGTTATTAATCATATTGATGTCTGGAAATTGTTTGAAAGCTAAAATTTAGCTGAATGGATGTTTGATATCATTGGATTCCAAAAATAAATGAAATTGAATTTTTGAAATCAAAATAGAAATTTTTAAGTAAATAAATTTTTAGAAATTGAATAAATTCGAAGAAAGGAATTTTAAAGTATAAAAAAGTTAATTTTTATATTCTTATCGAATTTATTCCAGAATCAAGTGAAAACGTTAAATAAATGAATTTCGTATAATAGTGATTTTAAATTGAAGAATTTAATTAAAATTTGGATTTCTAAATAGTTGAAAAAGATAAAGAGATTTATTTTCTTTAAGGGGAATTTATTTAAAAGGAAATAAGTTGGAAGTCCAACTATAAATTTAATTGGCAAATTGAAACGAATTTGGAAAGTCAATATAAAATGAGTTGGGATGGGAAATTTATTTAGAAATGAAGATTGAAATTGATTTGGTATTGAAGTAGAATTAGAAATTAATTTGGAATCTGATTTTGGGGTTAAAGTGAAGAATTGGAAAATGAATTAAATTGAAATAAGGGAAATTGGTGTAAAAAATAAATATTGATTTATTTTTAAATTGTGGAAATAGATTTACGAATTTGGAATAAAGATTTAAATAAATCGATAAGGATTTATTTAATTGGTTTAAATGGACCATTGTGAAATAAAAGCATTATATAGAAGATTTATAAAATTTGATTTTTGTATAAATCAAAGTGATGAAATTTTAAAGGAATTTTGTTAATATTGAAAATGAATACAAATAGAATTTATAAAAAGTGTTTATAAATTCGAAATCGATTGAATTTGACAAATTTAAGATAGAAGATTATTAAAGAAGATATATTCGCTATTTTGGATAGCGAATTTTTATTGAAATAATAAATGTGTAGAAAAGATTTAAATATGGTTAAGTGAAGTATATTCACGATTTTGGACAGTGAATATATTTTTGAAGTAAAATGGATATGGTTTTGGGAAAGCGATATTATAAAAATGAAGTAACTGTTTTAAAAGATGTTTTAAAACGTGTTAAGTATCGAATACATAGATTTCAACATTCATTGTTGAAATAGACGTTTTCGAGAAAAATAAGGAAATGGTAGACTATAACACTGTTGTTATAGTAAATGATTTCCGAAAGGAAATATTTTTATGTAGTATTTGGATTTATATATCTATTTTAATTTCGAATCCCTATACTAGTGATTTTGAGTCGTCGTAACGATGTTTTACGTAACATACGTTTTGACTCAAATAAAATGTGTTTAAAGAATGATTTCCTTAAAGGATGAAATACATACTAAATTTTGATTTAAGTATACCGAATATTTTCAAATGTTGAAAATAAATGATTGTGAACTACTTATTATTTAATAAGAATGGAAATGGTTTTCCAATATGAAACGAAGGGTTTGAAAATTTATCTTTTAAAGATAAATTGAAAAGTGAATATTTGAAATTTGTTTTCAAACGGTTAAGTGTGGAAATTATATATCTAGTAAAGATATTTTGGAAAATAAAATAATTTGGGAAAATTATTTGGAATCTGATGATGTTGCGCATCTTTATTGATAGTTAAATAACCGATTATCAATAATTACCTTGAGTAGGTATTTGTTGTGAATTGGATGAATTTGAATGCCACACTTATTTTTGAATAATCGCTCACTATTCGGGTTAGCCGGGAAAGGACCATGGGGTCGTATAACCCATTCTGAATATGTGATACGTCGTTATGAATCGCATTTGAAGACCGGTGTTGAAGACCGGATATTTTTGAAAACGGAAGGATTACCGTCGAGTTACTCTACATCGGCTGATCTCCGATTTAGAGGTTTTATCACCCTTAGTGACGGGAAGTCTGGACGTGATTAGAAATTTATCCGGATATGCAAGGGCTTCGTGAGAAGTGCCTTCGGTTCTGTTCGATCCCGGAACAGACTTGTATGGATTGTGTGTCTGACGTTACAATTTGAGATATAAAGCTGATTTCTTTCAAATACATTTCTGCTGGTGGCGGAGAATTTATTCTCTTAGCTTAACACCCTTCTCTGAGACGTACGAGCTCAGAGGTTATGTAGTTGAAATTTATCAGCGATATATCCCAATTTGGTAACGTGGCATACTGAGTGTTGTTGTGAAATGATCAGTGTTTGATCATTTGTGATATGATCATTTGTTTGATCTTATATCTTTGTGATCATAGGTTGATCATTTTGTTTGACCCGAAGCAGGGCTTTTTGAGAAAGCGTAGCTTTGTGGACGAGACTTCGTCGAGCCTCACACCCCGGAAATGGTCGAAACAGGAAGGATGCGGCAAGGTTCTAGGGAGTAGCGCCCCTTAGTGTATGTCATTCCTTCTAGATAGAGGTGGTATCATGGTATGGAGCCCAGATACTTAACCTATGTGGTTGCTGCATTATTATCTATGTGGTTTGTTGGAAATCGGGGATCCTCGGGAAGATCGGTTACGATCGGGGGATGGCATACGCGTGTCAGTAGTTACCTATTTTTGCAGAGGTAACCCGGCCTTGTGTTGGCAGAGATCTAACCGTAATGTTAGGTTATTACTCGGGTCGTCTATTCCAGGGACGTACCCATCGTGGAAAAGGAAGTTCCTTAGCCTGATCATTTGTTGGAAATCCAAAGAAACAATACGTGACTTGTACGGTTTTAGTTGTATTACCTGCTATGGAATGTGGCGGTAACCTGCTATTGAACATAGTAGCTATAGTAGGCATAAGTGCGGAATGCCTATGCTGGCTAAGATTTATATTATACTTTCGAAAATGATTTTTCCACACTATGCACTAATAATAATATCAAAAATGATTTGATCTTTGCATAGTAAGCATCTTTGACTATCATAAGAAGAAATCTCCTCCAATTCTGCGTTTGCATTGTGTGTGTGGCGGGAGGTCTTATGGTAGTTTCATTTTCCAAAAGCATTACGAATTGACTTTAAAATATTCCTTAATTTGTTTTAAAGAATAACTGTTTTACGATCTCACACCAGTCACCATGACTGACTCGGAGTTTATTGTTTCCCTTCTAAACTCTGGGTGCCCACCAATTTCCACACGGGCAGCCTAGAGTTATGTTATCAGGATATTCTGGATATTCTGGAGCTTTGGAGATAAGCTGGAGGACGAGACGTAGTATTTGTATCTGATAGTATTTATTCCGCTGTGTATTCTGTATGAGGACAAGTTTATATAACTGTCCATTGTTGTATATTGACTCTGATGATTGATGTATGTATAAAATGATATAGTTCTTTGTTTTAAAAGACTAGTAATTATCTATTGTATATTGTTCCGCTGCGATGTGTAAGATTCTGATATTGTTTTCTGTTCTGATGTGTTTTCTGTTGTTCTTCTTCTTTCTTTCTTCTCTTTTTCTTCTATCATCTTCTTCTTCTACTTTTTCTTTTTCTTAAAACCCTCACTATTGGAGTTTCCGGCACTCGATTGCTCGGCAGTCGATAAAGTGAGTATCGATGTCGAATTTTCGAAAGTCGAAAATTTCGGTATGTGACACAAACTGAATGACATAATAAGTCATTCATAAGAACCATAACGAGTGCGGAATGCGGAAAGTGGAATGCTAACTTCCGCAACTCGTAGCTAATGGAAACCGGTGGCAAGGTCGAGCTAAATAGACCTTAACACCGCTCAAAAGATTGCTTAGGTGATAATCCTAAGACAAGCTCAAAAATACCGGAAAATTTCACAACTATTTAGATGAGAGAAATAACACTTTCCTCATCATGAGGGCTTAAAGAATAAAAATGATGCCACCAAAAATTTGAAATCGAAATCACAAAGAAAAATAAAAATCTGCTTAATAGATTGAGAATGTCGAAGATGAATAGTACACTCGGGAAATAGGATATGGGCTTCATAATAAGCCAATCCTTTCATAAAAATAAATTTCCAAAGCCCAAGTAACGCATAACATGCAAATTGGCTCGGAAAAAGAAAAAAAATCACATAAAATAATTTCGACATCTTTTGAAAGAAATAGACTGAGTGCTGCGGATCCATCAACCGGATTCGCAATTCTCAAAGAAGTCATCAAGCCTAAAATATTTAAAGAAAAAGAATCAACAAGTTCTTTTCATATAAAATAATGAGATGAAACCCATATCAAAAAGAACTCGAATAGGAAGATCACAAAACAAATGTCATCAAGGATTGAATTAAAAATACCTTGACCAAGAGAAAATTTGCTAGGAGCATGCACAACATTCGGCTCTCCCTTTCTCCTACTTTGAAGTACGGAGCATGTAGATATAAGATGACCCGAACCTTTGCAATAACGACAAAAGAGAGGTTCCGGACATCTATTAGCATAATGGTCCAAAGAACCACAATTATAGCATTGTCCACGATTAGGGATTGGAGTCTTTGCTACCGAAATTATTTGCTTCCCTTTCTGTAATGACCCGATATGTTGGACCATTCGCATCCATTATAAGTGTATAGGTAGACACTCATGCCGGAATTGAATTGCTCAAAATACCGCGTTGTTAATTTAAATTTGGCAAAACTGAACATATACAGTAAATAAATAATCACATATCACAGACACAGAGTAATAAGTGCAGCGGAAATAAAAGAGATAGTAGTTCATGAAGCTACTATATATAAGATACATCAAAGTTTACAACAGAAGAGTAATACGATACATCAGAGTTAAACCAGACACAACGGAAGAGTAACACGATACATCAGATACAACTCAGAATACATCACTGAAATCTTCGAATACTGAAAGCAGAATATATGGCTGGATCTTCAAGCAAAGCTCCAACTTCAAAGGTGAGTCTCTAATACTGGTACACTCAGTCTGACCCGAGCGTAAAGCAAAACACAAAACACTCGAGTCAGGATTAACATTCTTATATTAATAAATCCAACTCAAGTGAAATAGCAATTGAAATACAAGTAACTCAAAGGATGTTTGGAATAACCATCCTTTAAGGATCCGTTAAACTATCTACTAGGTAGTAATGTACGCTAAGTAGATAATGTCTATCAGTAATATAAAGATATCAAAATAGTGTTAAGTCATGGCCCATTCCACCCTTAACACATTTTTATTCCCAAAAGCATATACAAGACCGTAGTTTCCCCAAAACCGGAAGTCACCAGAGGGCAATCCATATACTAAAGGTATAAAACAAATTCGTAGTGGTCGCGAATAGGGAATACAAGTATGACAAGGCACATGAGGCAATACCCAAGGTAGTGACACTACCGTTCGCCTGATCCGGACTGGTGAGAACGCAACGCCGCAGCGCCCGCAACACCGTGAAACAACACTCCCAAAATCAAGGGTGCACCAATCGACAACAAGTAATGAGTAGTTCGAAGAAGTGTGTTCACTTGAGGTAGCTAATCCTCCATTGGCCCGGCACGGCTCCTGTTTTAGTCATTTCCAATTTGACACAAGTGTCAAGGCTATCCATTATCGTTCTCTTTCTTCAGTCATCACGAACATCATTCCAACCACTTCATTTTGGATCACCACTCCGCGTATAGTTATTAAAGTGGTTTTCAGTTTAGACAGAGAGTATGTCCATAACCGATTCCGGTCTCTTTAATAACTTTCGAAATTATTACACCGGTTGGTCGTTTAATATATTCCAAAACCAAATCAAATTCAATTTCAAATAGAATTCGTAAACAACATTTCATTTGTCTTTCAAAACCAATTTCCATACTTTACGTTTCAAAACTTCCAATCTACCGTTTCAAAATCTTATAATTCAATTTCAATTCCCTTTCAAACAATTCAAGTATTGATTCAAGTTCGTATATAAGTTTCATTCCGAAATCATTTAAATTTATTAAATTTAACATTCAAATCAATTAAACTCATTTATCAATTTCATTCAATGTTCGTTAAGTAAATTTTCATTTAAAACAATTTCTGTTTAATTTCCAATTCATTAAATCCATTATTTAAATTCAACTTCCTTATTTCAAAACTTACAATTTGAATTAAATTAAATTCATCAAATCAAATCCTTTAATTTTCAAGTCTTACATTAATTTCAATAAATCACATTTTATTTCTTGTTAAAGAAATTCAATTTCACTTATTTACTTACTTAAATAATTTTCCAAAACTTAATTAATAAAGAAACTCAATTTCAATTATTTACGAAGTAAAAATTTACTTATTCAAAAGTTCAATTTTACTTATTAAAGAATTCAATTCAATTTAATCATTAAATAATTCAATCTTATTTAATTATTAAATAATTCAAAACTTAATTATTAAATAATTTCAAAGTTTAATAAATTTCAACTTACTTATTAAATCATTTTAAACTTAATTCAATCATTTCTCAATTTTAACAACGTTCTTTCATCAATTGCATTTGTTAATATTTTGTTTCAGATTATTAAACATTAACATTTTCCTTTCATTAAAATTTAAATTTCAACTTCATTTCAAAACCATATTATTTATTCAAATAAAATCTTCGTTTTATTTTTAAATCAAATTATTGACCAATCGGGTTTTATTAAATTTCCTATCCTAGGTCAAAGTTCAATTTGGGTATTTATCATTTCAACCCGATTCCAATTCAATTCAAAATCATAGCATAGCAAAGGGAACTTGCAGTGTGATAACTGGGATGGTGTCAAAGTAAATAAACAAGCAATAACAACAACCAATAATCAATTCAAATAATCCCGAAATAATCGTATTAATTCACATTGTTGTTTGTGCAAATTAATATAATTATTTCTAGAATCCACACTATCATTTCATGTAGATTAAAGATTATTACATTACGGTTTTTCACTTGTCATCTATTATAATTTCATCCATCATCAATTTAAAACAATAAACATTCAAAGGTTCAAGGTGTAATTAACCAAATCCTACATGTCAATTAATTTAACATTAAAGGGGTCATATTATACGAATTTTTAACTAGTCAAATTCAACATATAGATCCAATTTAAATCGTTAACTATCATATATCAATTCAATTGCATATTATTTATCACTTTAACATTAACAATTTAACGTCCAATATAAACATCAACAATCAATCATTTATCAACTAAACTGGATTATCATTGTATAAATAGCAGATAATGGTGTCAGATGTCACCGGTGAACTGATTCAGATAATAACAGATATGTAACAGTGTAAATAACTAACAGTTGCATATTTCAATTGTCGTTTCAATTGAAATCAAATTTAATAAATAAAAGAACATTAATCGTGAGTGATTGCTCACCTTTCGAGGCTAGAGATGAACGAGACTGAGATGTGCTACGAATCCAAGCATGAGTTTCAAAGTAAAGCTAGATTGACACGAATCGATGAGCATGGCTGATACATACAAATGGACGAAATCAATCAGAATGGGATTGACGAAGATAAAGAGTATAATTGAACAACATATATAATATATAACTATATATTTCCATTTACGTCGTATTCTACATTTAAACATATTTTTAATTTAAATATATTAAAAATCATTGGTTTAAATAAAACACCCATAATAAAACAAATATATTTATCTTAAACACCGATATATATTTACCGACTATATCTACACATTACATTTAACTTAAAATCAAAATATATACTTTGCTGTTACTACAGAAATCAGAACCTATATATATACGCGCAAATACTTTAAACTCAGGTACCAATAAAACTTTATAACTTTTATAACATATAACTTAAGTATGGTAAACAGTTGTATAGTATTATATGCGTTATAAACTAGCAATGTTTAATAAAATCAGTACTTAAAATCAACATCATTATATATACAACTAATATATACTTTACCAACATCTCATTTTACTATTACAGACTAGGAACTTATGCAACTTACTACAACCAAAAAAAAAATATAGTTACACAGCACAAAATAACTTATACTTGCCACTCAGCTTTTACATACAAATATATATAGTGCTTTTACGTATGAGATGACAACTAGCATAGATATTTAAACATATAACATTTTTGAATTTTGTTTCGTATATACACAGCACAGACCTCTATATATATAAGTTGCTGCAAAAATATATAATATTTATAGGTGTATATATAAAACTAATATATAATATAACACCTTCTCATTATCAAAAACATAGATTATATTTCTCAAAACCAATTCCAAAACATTACCTGAAAATAAGTAAAGTGGAGAGGAAACAGCAGTGTCATGGCCATGCGTGGAAGGCTGGAAGTAGCATGCAAAAATTTTGATTTACATATACGAGCAGGTCAGCGGCTATGGTGAGGAGGAAGTGACTAGGCTGTTGGATCGGGAGGCAGTGCACGACTGTCAAATGGCAAGGTGGATCGATGAGGAAGGAGAGGCGCACGTGGAGGTGGTTCACGCGAAGGAAGGGAACGGTCAGTGCTTGGGAATGGAGGGGAAAGAGAGACGTAGGGGTCGGCTATGCATGGGTGAGGAGCAAGAGGTAGGCGGCTCAGCAGTGAGGGGGAAGAGCGGAAAGGTGGAGGTACAGGCAGCGGTTGCTGGCCAGTGGGCTCGGGTTGTCAGGAGGTGGGTGGGAAGCTTTGGCTTGGCTGCCGATGCTCAAACGCAACAAGTGGAGTGACGAGCGTGGGAAGGGAAGATGCTGCTTTGTGGTGGAGATCTGGTCGCAGTTTTCGGCAAGACAAAGGAGGACGGCATGGGTTTCGACTTGGGTCGGAGACGGTGGAGTGGCAACAACTGTCATGTGGAGGGTGTGCGTGGCTGAGCTCGGGTTTCGGACGTGATGGCCTGGGTGGAGGCTTGGTCGGGCTTAGTTGCTTGGGAACGGTGATGATGGTTTCACGGCTGAAGGGAAAAGAAAAGGTGGGGAGATGACTATTAGTTATACATATTTTATATTAGGCATGATAAATGAACATAAGAAAGTGGGAGATGAAGATGCGTAGATTCCAAAGTAAAAGTGAGCAGGCAAAATCAAGAGAAGTTATTATATTCTCAAACCAACCGAATGCAAAAGGAAACGAACCATCAAAATAAATTGGACCGGTTAAATAATAAAGGCTAAAGCTTGAATTCAAGGAATAAATCACCTAGGGAATAGCAAGAGGCTGGCACGACTTCAAGGAAATAATAAAAGCAGCAGGCTATTGGGTTTACAAAGGAAAATGGAAAGAAATAGGAAACCAAAAGTTAGAATTGGGTACCGATACGATTAGTCGTCTCGCAGATAACGTCGTGAACCGGATGCCGAAATAAACAAACTTATATACCGCAACGATCAGCAAGACGAGACGATCAAAATGGTATACAGATATCAGTGGCATGATTTGAATTATAAAAATTAGAATTTTTCTACTGGCGGGAAAATGCAAGAAAAACACAGAAGAATAAGATCGACGGAGCCAAAGATGTCCGAATTTGGAAAAACGACAAACTGACATCTTGCTCAGAAGATGGTTTAGAATTTTTCTATGTAAAAATATTTAGGTTTCGGAAACATTTTATTTTCATCGCTTTTTAACTGATTAAATTGAAGTAAATTTACGCGCGAAATAAACTTTCATATTTTCGGACGAAAATTTACCAGTTGCTATGTTTAACTAAAAGCATTCCAAATATCAAATTTATATTACAAAATTTTTTCGTTTAAAATTTCACAAAATTTCAACTAATTACGTTATTAAAACAGTTGAAATTTACGGGTCGTTACACTTTCTTACCTTGAAGTTTGGGACAAGAAGATAAAAGATGATCCAAACCTTTGCAATAGCGACAAGTAAGGGGTTTCGGACACTCATTTGCATAGTGGTCCGTAGAATCAATTGTAGCATTCTCCACGATTAGGAATTGGAGTCTTTGCTACCAAAGTTGCCAATCTCCCTTTCTTGTTGGGATTTGGACTTTTGAATTTAATATGCCTCTTCATGTTGTTATTGAGGCTCCTTTTGGAACCTCCAACATCACTATCACTTCATTTATCGGCCTCTTCAAGTCGAAGAGTGATATCCACAAGCTGGTTGAAAGGAACTTCAAGTTTTAAAGGTAAAACCATTTCGGGGTTGTTACACAAAGCACGGATAAACCTTTGATTCTTTACAAGATCCAAAAGTTGTTGGGCAGACATGAATACGCCATCCAGTGAAGGACTATTAGATTGACCAGCGCTAGGACTGCCAGATCCAACCATTTCTTCTTCTTTAAGAAAGAAAGAAAGAAGAAGAAAAAGTTATTCACAGAATGAATTTCAATCAAACTTGATTGATAAAACAAGGAATCACAAAAGAAAATAGGATAGAACGGGTCCAATTGACTCGAATAAAATCCTAAGGTATGACTCCTAAGAAAGACTGAGGACAATGATCCTTGTTAGATTATTCTACATTGTTCCAAAGTTTGGCTCCGATACCAAGCTGTGACGCCCCACCTCTATACCCACGCTAGCCAAGGACACTACATGGTAATGCCGTCGACTAGCACGGAGAATAAGGCTGTTGAGGAGCGACCATTTGTGTAATTGCTTTGTGCGAGTACCGATATGCCAGATAAAAATATAACTTTTCATCTCAAGAGGAAATCCGACATACCGATACAAACTCAAAGCTACTACATGGTGGCTATGTATATATACTTCGGAAACAAATATAGAAATAAACATAACACAAATCAGTCACAGACAATTCATATCACAAAGGCGGAAATAGATATGAATATAACACATGAAAGTGTACATCAGAGTAGTGGTCAAACAGGATCCACAATATCAAAAAGAATAGATACAAGTGCTAGACAAAAGAATAAGTATACATCAAGGAGTCTGTATCTCAAATGTATACAACAAAAACTATAAGCTAAGTAGTTAGCCAAAAGTCAGATGATGATGATCCCAGATAAGGAGTCAAGGAGAAGCACCTGTAACATCTCGGTCTGACCCGAGTATTATTTATGAAGAAAATAATAAACGGATCAGTCTAGCCATAATTATCAGATAAAATGAGATATAAGAATATGAGATATGATTAAAATGTATGATAGCAATAATTCCATTCAATGACAAGTATACAAAGACAACACGAAAATCATACAACATCTCAAGAAATCTCAAAGCACCAAAAATTAAGAATCACATTCTTTAATTTATTCACCAAACGTAAAAATATTGACAATTATATCAATGCCAATCACAAAAGTTAATGACACACAAATTCACCAATGCACAAATATTGATAAAACTTATCCATGTAAATCACGAAAATTGGTGAAACACAAACTCTAGAAATCAATCAATAGAAATCCAGAAATCACAAAAAGGGGGAAAGAGGCCTGTCACTAGAACGGGAGCATAAAAACTCAACAACACGTGTATCACGAAACGGAACGCTATTCCATGGTTGCTAACCATTAATTTTGAGCCGAGTCTCCACCAAAATGGCCCGAAGACCATGAGTCGAAGCTCCACTAAAACGGCCTGAAGACCATGGGTCGCTACCCTACCAAGCCGAAGCTCCACTAAAAGCGGGGTTTAGTCTCCCTCGCAGACAAAGAGACATCGCACACTGCTATTCTAAATCACAAAATGATCATCATTGAATGATAAGTGTAAATTAGACTAAGCTAGTAAATAAATGAGTTTAGCTTCATGTCCCATAACCACTAGCTTAACTTAATTATTTACGAACAAATTGTAGACTTCCACTCAAGGTTAAGTCTCAATTACACTAAGCCAGTAAATATATGAGTTTAGCTTCATGTCCCATAACCACTAGCTTAACTTAAATATTTACGAACAAATTGTAGATCCCCACTAGAAAATTGTCACAAGAGATTCAATCGAACAAGTCCAAGAATTAACCGATGAAGTAAACGCAAGCGTTTCATACCACTTGTTTTACTAAACCGTTTAATTAGATTTCTCGTACGAGTGAGGTAAAGGTTTGTATATACTAATAGGTTGGAAAACGGTTTTATAAACGAGTTTGATATTGAAAATAGAGTTTAAATAATCTTTGATAAAGAGTTTGAATATTTACTACTAGTATAGAAACCTTTGTATTTTAAAATGACAAACCATAAAAATGATTGTAGAAACAATCAATCATTGAAATCCACATATGAAGACGTGAATCAAATCCAAAGAAACCGATAAAGAATCCATCGAAATAAATATTCAAAAATCCCTAAAAAGGAGCCATCAAAGTCATAATAAATGATAACAACAAATAGGATCATCACGAATCGTTCCAAATTGGAAATTCAATGCCAAAAGGCAAAGTGGGCTGAAACAACAAATTCAGTTGACTGAACAGAGATTTTTAGTTGACTGAATTCTTCCTGGAAAATTTCTGTTTCCAGGTTCAGTCGACTGAACACAGATTTCAGTCGACTGAATCTTGCCTGGAAACTTTCTGTTTCCAGGTTCAGTCGACTGAACAGAGATTTCAGTCGACTGAATCTTGCCTGGAAACTTTCGGGTTCTAGAATCAGTCGACTGAACAGAGATTTCAGTCGACTGAATCATGCCTGGGCTGTTTTTCAGCCTATCCAAATGAAGAGCAAACTCTTCCAAAATGCAACCGGACGAACATTGGCTCTAAGGGTTTATGCCAATCGGCAACCATGGCCCTATATGCTCCTCGGTGCATCACCAAAAGCATGATCAAACATCCATAAAAGGATTTTCACAAAAATTTGACTTAAAAACCCAAAAATTGGAATATTCACAAAACTAATCCAAATCAAGAGCAAATTCACATGAAGAGGTGTTAGGAATTCATACCTAACAACCAAAGATAATTATAGTCATAGATGTGAGATAAAAATCTCACCTTTTCACAAAATCAATGAAGAAGAAGCTATAGAGCAATGGCAAGGACAATCACTCTTCAATTCCAACTCAACAAGCTTGAATCTAAGCAATAGCTTCTCTTTGAATTTAGAGCAAGAAGAAGGATTTGCAAATGAACTAGGGCTTGGAGTTTCTAATTTCCAATCTCTCCCACCATAGTTGATGAAGCTTGAATGTATTAGGAATTAGAAATGAAGTAATGAAGAGTTGGAGTGGAGTTGGGTTGATAAAACCAGAATTGGGCAAATGGGCTGAACCCAAACCCAAAGCCCTAGGTGAAAAATGTCAAAATTCCACACAGCTCCAAACATATCGAAGTTTATACTCAAAAAGATCGCAAATGTCATTTTGAACTCAATGAAAGGGGTCTCAAGTCCTAATTTGACTGTTTGCAAAAAGTAACTTTTCGGACTAAAATCCGACGAATGATGAAATATTTAAATAAAATATTTAAATATACAATCGTAAAATATGCGGGTTGTTACAATTCCTCTTTGTTCAACATATATTGGTTCGTCGATTCGGTTCATTATCTTCCCCACTGCTTCTTGTTTCCATTCATTGTTTAAGAAAGAATAATAATAATAACATAAATACTCAAAGCTTATATTCACTGTGTGTCTTCTCTCCTTTTGGAGCCTACTCCTCTTTCTCCCTCCAGCTTGCATTTTGCCGAGACCCACGCCTGCTTGATCGTACCACACCTCTTTGCCTCGTCTCTTCTCGCATCAGTTTCCCTCCTCTTCCACCTAACACTTATCCACCGACCACAGATCCGCTCCTCTCAGCCGATCACACAAACAACCCGCCTTATCATCGACACCATACCCTAAATTCAGCCTCGCTGAACACAAGGACAACCGCCATCATACCTCACAACCGATAGTCCTCTGCAACTGCAACCCAAACTCCGAGCAGCAACCCCGAGCCTGAGCCTACCCTCATAGCCTCATCTCCACTATCCTTGAACCCAAGCCATCGCCTCGCATGTCTTCCCTCTCTCTCTATATTTTTCCACACGTCGAACATTGTTAACCTGCATCAGTGCTCCGATCAAATTGCCTTCCCTCCTCCATGCTCTGGCACCTTTTACGGAAGCTTCACTGACTCCCGGATCCGCTTCCGCCTGTTTAGCCTTCGACATAGCCGCACACATCACCAATAATCCCTGGCCGAACCGCACACCAACACCTGAAGCAAACAAACCCACATCAGCCCCGCCTTGATCGAAACCACCTTCTCCGCCTGCATCTGCAACCTCCGCCAGCTCAACTTCCTTAGCTCGAGTAGTCGGTAGCTTCTCACTCTTATATAAATCAAATTTATATGTATAATGTTTGTATATATATTAATTTATATATATATATGATCTGTTGGGTTTTAATGTATAAGTTTATATTAGTTTACATATATATATAATCGGTCTGTTTATATAGGTATAAGTTTATATAAGATTTATGTGATTTGTTTGTTATAATATATAAGTTTATACAAGTTTGTATATTACCTGTTTAAGTTTATATATAAGTTTATACATATATTTATAGCTTTACATAAGTAGATACAATGTGTTTATGTTAGTTTTTTTGGAATGTATACGTATATATACACACACAGAGATATATATATATATAAAATGTTTTGTTAATAATTGAAAAGGATTTTTAATGATTTTATAACATATATAGATATTATGTTTATTATTTATTTGAAGCATTTCGTAAACTATGGGCCTTAATGAACATTGATTTTAATAAGAATATATTATGAAGATTTTATTTTAAGTATGTGTTTTAATTAAATATTAATTTTAGTGGAGAAAATAATAATATAATTTATATTTTATTTCCGCTGAATCCAGTCTATCGTGCTTTGCTTTTGTCTCACCGCTGTCTAGAATTGATCGCAGGAGCTTTTTGGTTTCCTTCGAGTGCGTGTCGGTGTCCGGATCCATGTAGGCGTCGTGTTCATTTCATGTTGTTCTTTAGCCTCGAAAGGTGAGCAATCACTCAAGATTAACATTCTTATATTTAGTAAATTTAATTCACATGAAATGACAATTAAAATATGTTGTTAAATTTGAATTGTTAAGTTATTTAATTGTTAAATACGATATGCCATTATCAGAAAATTGTTTACCTATGGCATATGACACCATAATCTATTATATATTATATTATATTTAAATTTGTGACTGATGATATATGCCTATTGTTGATATGTTATATTGTTATCATATTTGTTCTCACTTTACAAGTTCCCTGTTAGTTTAAAATTTCCTATGGGTTGAAATGATACATACCCGAACGGTCTTGTAGATTAAGGGAAAATCGTTATGGGTTGAAATGATAAATCCAAGCGATTTTTATTGATTTTAAAATTTTGGGATTGCGGGTTGAAATGATATACACCCGTAGATATTAAATTATTATGGATTGAAAAGATAAATATCTGTATCACTTGACCATAGGATAGAAAATTATATACGGACACCGTTGGTCTATATTTTGAAAATGATTTCCAACGTTTGAAATGAAATATTTGGGTTTTAATGAATATTGATTTTAAAAATATAATATATAAATGATGTTTTTATATATGTATAAAATTTAGATTTTTAAAATAATATGTTTTGGAAATTTTAATTTATAAGTTTGTTTTGGAAATATAAATTTTAAGATTTTACTTATAATTTTATTATTTTAAAAATATATAAAATAAAATTTAATATAAAATAAATTTAATAATAAGATTTGATTTCATAAAATTTAATTTAATTAGTATATAATATGTTTAAGCATTTATTTAAATTTATATTAATATGTTAAAAAATAATTTTTAATAACTTAAATAATAAAGGTAGCGAAGATAAATTAATGTTGACTTAGAATTTAAATTGGTTAATAATTGAATTTAAATAAGAATTTATTTGAACTTATTGATTTTGAGATTTTGACAAATATGATTTATAACTTGATTTGATAAAAAAGTGATTAAATGAATATTCTCAATTTTAAATAAAATTGAGATTAAATATTTAATATTGATTTAAATTATAAATTGGGATTTTAATAAATTGTTATTAAAATGATTAAGTGAATATTTTTCAATTTGAATAAAATTAAAGTTAAATGTTTAAATATAAATGAAATTTATATTGTAAATGTTTGAATATTTAAACTTGAATCTTATTGGAATTTGAAGTGATAGTTCGAACCTGGATTTGAAATCGATATAAATTGAAATGGTTTATTGAGAATTTGAATTGAATCTTTGACCTTTAAATTAAAATGGTTAAACTGGAATTGATTTAAATTGAATTTTGGTATTTAAGATGAATTGAATCGACTTGCGAAATTGGAGGAAACTAATTTTATTATATAAAGTATTTTTAATATATATAAACTATTTTAAATTTATAACTATTTTAATATATATACTATTTTCAATATCTAAACTGTTTAAATTGGAACTGTTATGATTACGAAAGTGTTATGATTTCAAAAGCGTTATGATCTCGAAAGTGTTATGATTTCGAAAGTGTTATAATTTTGAAAGTGCTATGATTCTGGAAATGAATATTATTTAAAATGAATAATGATATCGAATTGATATGGTTTTGAAATGAAGTATGAACTATTTGAAATGAAATGACCACGGTGTGAAATAAGCGTTTGGTTGTTAAAGAGACCGGGATCGGATATTGTCATACTCTCCGCCAATACCGAAAACCACTTTAACAAATGTGTACATGGTGGAGATTCCAGAACAAAGTAGGATGGTTTGGCGACGATTCTCTATGAGGTTTTAGCGCATCCCTGACTCCCGTGAGTCATCTCAATGTGGCTAAAACAGGAGCTAGGTCGTGCCAAGTGAGGTCATTCCTCCGATCGGACACATTCCTTCGATATAATTCTATTACTTTGTGATTTGATTTGGGTACACCTTTGATTTGGGAGTGTATCTCGAGGTGGACGGTAGTAGCTGCTATGCGTTACCACCAGTCCAGATCCGCAAAACGGTAGAATCCTACCCTGGGCATTGCCAAGCGTGCCTTGTCACATGTCTTATCGCGCCCTCTATGAGTTTGGTTTGTACCATACCTATGGAGTGTCCTCTGATAGCTCTCCAGTTTACGAAGGAATTACGGTACTATATAGACTATGGGAATATACAAAATGTGTTAAGGGGGTTATGGGTAATGCCTTAACGCTATTTTAATACTTTACTTTACTGATAGACATATTATAATAGCGTATATTATTACATAGTAGATAGATCCACGGATCCTTGGAGGATGGGTATCCCAAATATCCTTTAAGTTACTCGTATTTCAGTTGAAATTTCACTTGAGTTAAATTTACTGATATAAGAATGTTAATCCTGACTCGACTGTTTTGTGTTTTGCTTTATGCTCGGGTCAGACTGAGTGTCATAGAATTTGAGACTCACCTTTGGAGATTGGAGATTTGTTTGAAGATCTATCTATCCAGCTTTCAGTTATTGTAGTTTATTCTAGTCATTTATGTCAGTTGCTTATGTATTTGTGATTCATTTGTATTTGAGATTCTATTGTATTTTGTTTGAGACTCTGATGTTTTATAGTAGCTTCATGAACCACTATTTGTCTATTCCACTGCTTATTGTTATATTACTCTGTGTCTGTGATTCTGTGATAGATTTATTTACTGTATATGCTGAGTTTTGCCAAATATTAATTAACAATCTGTTGTTTTGAGCTATTCAAGTCCGACATGTGCAGATGCGGATGGTTCGAAATAGCGGTCGTTACATTGGGTGGTTAAATACAAATGAATATTAATTCACTTTAACCAATTAAGCAAATTGGATGAGGTGAGGCGAATAGACTCTAGTATCCATCCTAACATATAAATTTAGGAACGACCCTGAATCATAACGACCTGCTCTGTCATCACCTATTTTCCAAATGATCTGCTACATGGACATAGCCACGGTGACAAGCACAGTGCAAAAGGGAACCGAGAAAGATTTTAGAGTAACCTCATTGATAAATACATAGTGGAACGAAGATGAACATTACAACATAATAAGGTGAGAATCAATAGTGAATGGGAGAAGATAGTGCAATGAATAGATCGTTTGGGGCACCCACAAAGTCTGATTATAAGGTATATGGATGAAAAAGGCCGTGATATCAGTTCGAAGTAAAGTCTAGTAAGATTGAATAATGAGTAGGATTCACTAACGATTACAGACCTCGTAAATGAATAACTTAAGTAGTGAAAGGTTTATTGAATAACGATTGCAACCTCAAAAGACATGAATAGGGTCTAATATCCCAATTGATTAGAGTTGTAGCTGTGAGTCACTTTAAATAGTGCCATGAAATGTGTTTTCCACTAATATGAGCAAATTTGATGGGATGTAGGCTGGTTCAGATCATGGAGTGTGTGACTTATTTATTTCTCGATGTATCAAATATAAATAACCCGAGATCATGTGATTATATATTTCTGTTGCACTATTATACTCACAGCTACTTTCTAGTCTGACTCCATGTTTTGTTTTATGACATCTTCTCGAGTCAGACTGAGGATTGTCATTATTACCGGATGATTACTCTAGCCCGCTTTACTGTCATGACTCTAGAGCACGTCTTCGATGAGATTACCCATGGTGTGTCTTTTTTCAACATCACACTTGTCTTAGAAGATCTAACTCACACTATAGAGTTTAATTTGCATTGTTCGATCAGGCTCACTTGGAATGGGAAAATCTCAAAGTTGTATATGGAGTCGATAAAGTTAGAGTGGATCAGCTTGTATAATTGTACATGTATGGCTTGTTAGTAAGGCTTCATCTTGGTAAGTAGACATATTGATTATAAACTTTGCTGATGTATATATTATGATATTTTGAGACGCCCGTATATATTATAGTTTGATATGTTTATATTTCCCTTCCACTGTGATAGCTCTTCTTGTCATTTACTTGTGGTTTATTATGTGAATTACTCAAATCTCTGAGGTCCGCTCCTTCCGACCCCTTTAATCCAAGCTATCGAGCATTAAATCTCTACGGTAATTCAGTCACTGGTGCCGAGGCGTCATAAAATTTGTGCGATTCAAAAAATTTCCAAAGAAAAAAGGAAATTAGTCAATTGATCTAATAAATCAGTTAGGCTATATATGGAAAGAAAAAAAAGAATGTTATAAGAGAATATTTTTTTTGAAATGAAAATAATTGTTTACTCAATTAGTTAACTAGTTTATGGATTCGTAATCTATGGGAAAAGTGATAATTATGAATTAATTAATTTTCTAGTATTACGAAAGAAAAGATTATTGATGAAGATTGAAACCATGGAATCCAAGATCACCATTATATATTTGGATTAAAATCAATAATGGAAATTTGAATAGGTTTCAAAATAATTAGGTAACTAATTTAGTCTCCAAGTAACACTGTTGTACTTAAGTGTAAATAAATGCAGTTCATTAAATAAAATTAGATGTTTTAGATCGAATCAAGTGTTTGGTGAAATTGATTATTCGATCTATAATTATATGTTACTTTCTCCACTTTTCGACCCATAATTTTTGTGGTGTCTTTTATAATCTCATTCTTTTGAAAAATAGACGTAAGCAATTTGGCCAAACCATATTAAATAATCATGTCCTCTACTTTACCAATTGTTACATTTATAGTATTTGTTATTCATTGAATTCGTGGTTGATAACTAATTCGAAATCAAGATTTTTGGGTAATTCCACATGTAAGCCTAAAGTTTAACAACATAATTGAGTTTTGATTGGATTCGGGTTGGGTCCAGATCTGTTCGAGTTTGCAGTTCTCAATTTCTAATTATCAACCCTAATCACCTAACCATTGCATTGAAGTGTAACACCCCAAATTTTGATTAACATTATTCAGGAGATTTAATTTGAGAAATTAAATAGAATATTGTGATGTGTAGTAAGATAAAGAAGATGAGATTTGATAAATAACAAGGTCGAGCCATAACCATTTAATTGTTAAGAGTATTTTAGAATTCTAAAAATAAAAGAATGTATGAGGGGGCAAAGTAGAAATAGATCTACCTTTCATCCCTTAAACCCTCCGCCTTCCATATCATTCTCAATTTTACTCAAAAAAAAACAATCAAGGGAAAATGTAAGAAGGTCGACCATTAATCAAGCTTAGAAGTGGAAAACTAAGGGCAAATCAAAAGTAAAAAGCTAAGAAAACCATTCTTCATCAAATCTGAACTCCAACATCCAAATTTAAGGTGAATAATAAGTGAACCATCTCTATTGTTTTCTTTCAAATTTGGCTATGGGTAATACCCGAATTATTTTGATAATTTATGCCATGTTTTAATTGTATGATCATTGTTTGGATAAAATGATGAATTATGGAATTTTTATGAAATTATTTGAATGGGTTTTAAGGGTAAAACATAAGTTATTAATCTCCAATCAATTTGATTTTCTGATATGTTTGAGTAAAATATTATTTTGGAGATGGAATTTTAATTTCATAATTTTCCAAGTTAAAATGAGTATTTTATGGATTTCTTAAGGTAGAAATTGTATTTATTTCGAGTCTAATTATTAAATAATATTTTTGGCCTCGAATTTTTTATATGGCAAAGAATATGATATTCCTAAATTTTTGCGGTTTTTGGTAATTTTTCCCAAGTGATTATGATTTATTATGAAGACCGATTGTGGTAGTTTTTTGAAAAGATTTAGACAAAAGTATATTGTTATCCAATAGAAATTTGACAAAGAATAAGATTTAGTGAAAAGTAAATGCTTTTAATGGAAATAAAATAGGTTTTATATTAACTACAGGATTGCCATTGTCATCATCATTGATGTCGCAATCACCTATCCCATAACTTTGCTTTTCGACGTTAGCTGTAGTGGATGCATACGATATTAATCTCAATTGGTATAGAATGAATCCACTTGGTTGAAGTGAAAGGTCGACATTCATGCCTTCGGTATCAATGACGTCGCATGTCATAATGTCATATGACATTGTCGCAAGTTTTCACCATATTTTTAAATGACGCCGCATACCACTATTTTGATACCAACTTATTAAGGCGGTGATGCTGCATGTTTTCCATATCGACGCCATAGCTTGAGGAAGTGATGTCGCAAGCAATATTTTCGATAATAACTATTTTGTAGCAATGATGCCGCTATAATTGACTTCGGTATAAAGGAAATTTATATCGCGGGTTGTCAATGCTGGCACCCTATGTTTTACGGCATAGAGGCGAAGTACTATGTTTTTCGATATTATAGTATTAATGCCGAAAGTGACTCATTTCGGCGGTAATGTCAAGCGGCGTTAATGCCGCTACTCCTTATTCCAATGTCGACGAGGCTTTGTTTTGTGCTTACTAAAGGTATGTTTTAAAGAGGCAAGATAGCCTATGTTTAAGAAGGTCGATAACCATATAATTTCGGCAGTTAGCCACATAATTTATAAAATCAAGTTTTTGTTTTCTAATCTTGGATAGAGGTTCGATATTGTATAATGCGGCATGAATGCAGCATATTTTCTGTATTAACGGCGGTGAGCCATAAGTTTTATTTAACATTGTTCATTGGGGGTACCAATATAGATTAACTTCGACGCACTATATGTTTTAGAAATTTGGCATTGTTAATTGGAAATACCAATGTATATCATATTGACACTATTGTTTTGAATCGACATCAATCATTGGGGATACCAACGTATTTCATTTTAAAATTTTGACACAGATCAGTGGGGATACCAAAGCATATTATTATGAGATGTTCTAAGTTTAAGTGGTATGCAACCTAATTAGGGACATCAATAGACATATGTTGAACTGTTGGGTTAAACATGATTTAAAATTGATAAGTGATGGGTTCATAGTTTACCAAGAAAAACTATGGAATATGTGATGGATATTCCACATGATGCCGGAGATGGATAGTCTATATATATTTAATGAAGGTTTATAGTCATACTAGGAAAACTATGGCAAGTGGGATGGATAGTCCGCATCATTTTAAATAAATGAAATATGTTAGATGGATAGTCCACATAACTTTGATGATGAAACCATGTGCGATGGGTAGTCCAAATGATAGGCGTGAGTAATCCAATGATTACGTGTGAGATGGGTAGTCCACATAAATATAAGACAAATAGTCATTTGAAATTAAGATAGATAGTCAAATGAGAATTAAGATGGATAGTCAGATGAAATTATGACGGGTAGTCTAATAAATTGGGATAGATAGTCCAGTATATGTTGCATGACTGAAAATGCTTATTTTCTTTGTTCTGACCATTGTGGATGCAGGAGCACAGTATATGGTTAATGTATTTTGATTAAGATACTAGTGAGGGGGAAACCCGTTCCGCTTAGCGATGTGATCTCACTGTATCTATTTTTGCTTCGAGATGGTAGGTTATTATTCACACAAGACTATTTGTCTGACTCGAAGTTTTTGTGTTTCTCCTTAAACTCTTGGATACTCATTTGAGTAGGTCGGGAGTAAGTGTTTTTAGGTTTTCAGTAAGACGAATAAGCTTTCGGAGACATACAAGAGGTAATCTAGCTTTTTAGGGGCTCTTATCTAATCCGCTGTGTTGTTTGATTTTGTATGTATGGATGTAATCGCAAGTTATATAATTGCCAAGTGTTAAGACTCTGATCCATGAAGGGGCAACTTCATATGTCGCTTTTGGAGTATTTTGTAATAACTATATTTTCTCTGAACGTGGGATTGCAAATAAGAATATCTAATGAATACAAAATATTATTTATGAAATGAAATGTGAAAGTTTGCTATTAAATTGTGTATAAAAAATTTCATATTCATGTACTTCTAATGATATGATTAACATTGTATTTTGTCACTAGAAATTAATAACTACGAATGATTGCAACACCCATAACGCTTAGTTTTGGACCTCAAAATGAGGGATTTGACATGAAGCACATGCAATAATTTATTGTAGTGACCAACATTAGATTTTGAATCATATTTTAGTAACCAATTATATTTTCATCCCAATGTTTTCCTTTCACACTCCACTTATTTTATTAAAGTACATTATTTTTTTATTTACTCACTTTGCCTTTTAGGTTATTTATGAAATATTACCATACTGGATCCAGAAATAAAAAGTAATGTTCCAATCACCCTTGCTCGTCATGGGTGACAACAACAACCCCGCCCATCGGGGCATTGGTAATAACAACACCCCGCCCATAATGGGTGTGGATGTTAACGATAACCCCGTCCGGACCGGGCATGTGTAGGAACAATACCTTCATCGTCGACGAGGATGCTTTTACTTGGTCTAGCGAGGATACTAGTGAAACTCACATTCATAGTTGGCGTGGTGTTCTTTGATACCCATGTTCGGCTCAAGCGTGGATGCTGTTATGATTTAAGCTCTCGTTAAACTTGGGGCAAAGAAAACAAAACATGAAAGGTTAAAATGGTCAAACGATTGGATGTGAAAAAAGAAGAACAAAAAAGAATGTCAAATTTTAGAAGTTTTTTTGGGTATGAGAAAAGAATCCTTGGATGCAAATAGTTTTGGCTTATTTTAATAATAACAGATTGGCATATCCTAAAATAAAAACCGAATAGCTTATTTCTATTAAAATAAAGACAAACTAGACAATTATTTGTTTGATTTGCATTTTTTTAATTTATTATTATGTCTAGGAGAAAATTTGAGTTGAACAAATTCAATACTAACTAACTTCATATTCTTGTGAGATTGAACCAAGTTCAAAAAAAATTGAGTTCAACAAGGATTTACACAATTAAAATCCCTTTTTTTAACGTTTACATGTTTGTTCATACTTTGATGTTTGAGAACTTAGAAGTTAAGAATTCAGAATCCTCAGCTCAAAACCCATCTGACAGACTTAGCTGATATATAGTATACTACAGGCCAACATATGTTCAGTGGTTCAAACTATACGCTACGCAGGATCGAACCCATGACCTCACGGATCAAATTCAGAGCACTTCTCACCAACACCCATCCACTAGGATAGTGGTGTTCGACTTACTAATGTTTATTCACGAGTCTAAAGAAAAGATGCAAGTGATGAAATCATGAACCAACCCCACTAGGTAAGGAAATATGATTGCACCATAAACTATACCATACAGGACAATTATAGTGAGAAATGTTAATACTAGATTATCATTTATTGTTTGTCAACATTCCTAAAACCATTAACTATTGTTGTATGTTATAAGGAGTTGAAATTTTATAAATATGGTTTATAAATTTGATTTACAACTGAAATAATTTAAATTAAGGATTTGAGAATTAAATTTTCGGTGCTTTTCAAAATTTGGTTTCCAAAGTATTGAAAAATTTATAGTATTTGAAAGTATATTCGAATTAAAATTTGTTTCTAAAGAATTTTTAAAGAAGTAAGTCAATACTCTCCTCTTATTGTCGCTGGAAGATAATTTTGGTGATGACTACAGCATCATCGACATTCATTTTCGAATCTAGGAGTGGAGAGACCACTCAGTAGCTATGCTATGCTTTTGTTTGGGGAAAATGGATTTGATTTGAAATTCTTGAATATGATTTGATGTATAAAATATATATATATATATATATGTATATATTTACTTCACAATGGTTTAAAGTGAAATCGGAAATTTAACTCGTGAGTCCTACGTTAAGTGATGGTTTCATTATTGAAATATAGCAAATATTTTGAATAATTGGAATGTTTAAACTGAGAAATAATATTTAAATAAATTGAAACTAGGATAAAATTTATTTGTATAATACTCTGTTTCAATTTTAAAAACATATATAACTTACCTGAAATATTCAAAGGTTAAAACGTTAATGAATTTGTAATTGAAGATTTTACAAAAGAAAATTTAAGTAATAAAATGTTCAAACTAACTTTTGATTTATGGAAAGATTGTTAATAAAAGGTAAATTTGTATAGTGTCTAGTTACACTCAGAAACATTAATATAACTTACCTAGAAAAGTTTAAATGTAATTAGAATGTAATTGAATAGTATACAACATGATATAAGTAATAAGATATCAAAAATGATATTTTGTTAAGGGAATTTATAGATAATAAATGAAATAATAAATTGAATAATAAAAACAGAATTAATTTGTTGAATAATATATGGTTATAATAAATGTTTATGCACTTAATATATGTTGCAAATATGTTAAGTGAAATAAATTAAATAAATAAAAGAGAAGGCTATTAAGTAGATAAATATGAACTTAAGAATGGTGAAATTGAATTTTTAAGTAGAATCAACTTAACTGAAGATAAATGGATAAAATAAATGAGTTAATTTAAAAATCAATTTGTTTTGAAAGAAATGTTAATAAATTGTAAGTAAATCAATTGAATGAAAATAACTTGAATTTAAATCAACCAAATGGAAATACAATGAATATTGATTTACTGATTTAATAAAATGAATTGAAACCCAATTAGTTGAATATAAATCAATTTAAAAATTAATGAAATTTATATGGTTTTGAATCGATTGTTTTGGTATTTTGAATTTCAAATCTATCTTTCCTTTCTGTTGATTATATTCTCCTATCTCGTTCCTTTTCGGGGACGAAAAGTTTTGAGGTGGGAGAGTGTAACGACCCAAGAATTTTAACGATTTTTAATAATGTAATTAACTAATTTTTTTTGTGAAAAATGAATAATAAAATCTTGCAATGAAAATTTGATATTTGGGATACGTATTTCTAAACATAGCAAATGGTGAATTCTTAATGGTAAATATGTAAGTTAGTTCTATTGTGTAATTTCCAATTTCAATTAAAATCAATTAATTTGATAAAAATAAAATATTTTCGAAACTTGAATATTTTTATATAATAAAAATGTAAATCATTTTCTGAGTGAGTCGTCATATTTCGTTTCGCCAAATTTGGACTGCTCTAGCCTTATTTATCTTATTTTCGGGATTATACCAGCATTTTCGGCACCGAATATCGAGTTTTGATAAGATGCTCGAATCACTGATATCGGTGTACCATTTTGTTCATCTCGTCGTGCTGATCTCCGCAGTATATCCATTTATGAGTTTCGATGTCTGGTATGCAGCGAAATCTGCGTAACGATTAGTGGTATCGGTACCCATTTTTGAGTCTCTAGAATATTGTGTCCATTTGTTTGTCAAACGGATGAAAATAAATGACCGCTTGTTACTAATATTCCAGCTATTCAACTTCTGACTTTTATTATTCCTCTCTGTTCAACATATATTGGTTCGTCCATTCGGTTCATTATCTTCACAACCACTTCTTGCTTCCTTTCATAGTTCAAGAAAGAATAATAATAATATAAATACTCAAAGCTTATATTCACTGTGCGTCTTCTCTCCTTTTGGAGCCTACTCCTCTCTCTCTCCCTCCAGCTTGCATTTTGCCGAGACCCACGCCTGCTTGCTCGTACCACACCCCTCTGCCTCGTCCCCTCTCACATCAGTTTCCCTCCTCTTCCACCTAACACTTCTCCACCCACCCCAGATCCACGCTTCCCAGCCGATCAAACAAACAACCCACCTTATCATCGACACCTTACCCTAGCTTCAGCCTCGCTAAACATAAGGACAGCCGCCATCATCCCTCACATCCGATAGTCCTCCGCAATTGCAACCCAAACTTCGAGCAGCAACCCCAAGCCCAAGCCTACAACCCTCCACATCAGCCCGGCCTTCACCGTCACCGTGAATCCACGGTTCCTCCCACCTGAGCAGACTTGCCGCGCCAGAAACCCGGCACTGAACCAAACCTTCATAGCCTCATCTCCACCGTCCTTGAACCTAAGCCATCGCCTCGCATGTCTTCCCTCTCTCTCTATATTTTTCCACACGTCGAACATTGTTAACCTGCATCAGTGCTCCGACCAAATTGCCTTCCCTCCTCCATGCTCTAGCACCTTTCACCGAAGCTTCACTGACTCCCGGATACGCTTTCGCCTATTTAGCCTTCAACATGGCCGCTCACATCACCAATAATCCCTGGCCGAACTGCACACCAACACCTGAAGCAAACAAACCCACATCAGCCCCGCCTTGACCGAAACCACCTTCTCCGCCTGCATCTGCAACCTCCGCCAGCTCAACTTCCTTAGCTCGAGTAGTCGGTAGCATCTCACTCTTATATAAATCAAATTTATAATGTTTGTATATATGTTAGTTTATATATATGTATATATGATCTGTTGGGTTTTAGTGTATAAGTTTATATTAGTTTATATATATATATAATCGGTCTGTTTATATAGGTATAAGTTTATATAAGATTTATGTGATTTGTTTGTTATAATATATAAGTTTATACAAGTTTGTATATTACCTATTTAAGTTTATATATAAGTTTTTATATAAGTTTATATATATCTTTGTAGCTTTACATAAGTAGATACAATGTGTTTATGTTAGTATTTTTGGAATGTATATGTAAACACACACACACACATATATATATATATATATATAATATGTTTTGTTAATAATTGAAAAGGATTTTTAATGATTTTAAAACATACATAGATATTATGTTTATTATTTATCTGAAGCATTTCGTAAACTATAGGCCTTAATGAACATTGATTTTAATAAGAATATATTATGAAGATTTTATTTTAAGTATGTGTTTTAATTAAATATTAACTTTAGTGGAGAAAATAATAATATAATTTATATTTTGTTTCCATCGAATCCAGTCTATCGTGCTTTGCTTTTGTCTCGCCGCTGTCTAGAATTGATCACAGCAGCTTTTTGTTTTCCTTCGAGTGCGTGTCCATGTCCGGATCCATGTAGGCGTCGTGTTCATTTAATTTTGTTCTCTAGCCTCGAAAGGTGAGCAATCACTCAAGATTAACATTCTTATGTTTAGTAAATTTAATTCACATGAAATGACGATTAAAATATGTTGTTAAATTTGAATTGTTAAGTTATTTAATTATTAAATACGATATGCCATTATCTGAAAATTGTTTACCTATGACATATGACACCATAAACGGTTATATATTATATTATATTTAAATTTGGTATTGATGATATATGCCTATTGTTGATATGTTATATTGTTATCATATTTGTTCTCACTCTACAAGTTCCCTATTAGTTTAGAATTCCCTATGGGTTGAAATGATACATACCCGAACGGTCTTGTGGATTAAGGGAAAATCGTTATGGGTTAAAATGATAAATCCAAGTGATTTTTATTGATTTTAAAAATTTGGGATTGCGGGTTGAAATGATATACACCCGTAAATATTTAATTATTACGGATTGAAATGATAAATATCCGTATCACTTGACCATAGGATAGAAAATTATATACGGACACCGTTGATCTATATTTTGAAAATGATTTCCAACGTTTGAAAGGAAATATATGGGTTTTAATGAATATTGATTTTAAAAATATAATATATAAATGATGTATTTATATATGTATAAAATTTAGATTTTTAAAATAACATGTTTTAGAAATTTTAATTTATAAGTTTGTTTTAGAAATATAAATTTTAAGATTTTACTTGTAATTTTATTATTTTAAAAATATATAAAATAAGATTTAGTATAAAATAAATTTAATAATAAGATTTGATTTAATTAGTATATAATATGTTTAAGCATTTATTTAAATTTATATTAATATGTTAAAAATATTTTTTTAATAACTTAAATAATAAAGGTAGCGAAGATAAATTAATGTTGACTTAGAATTTAAATTGTTAATAATTGAATTTAAATAAGAATTTATTTGAACTTATTGATTTTGAGATTTTGGAAAATATGATTTATAACTTGATTTGATAAAAAAGTGATTAAATGAATATTCTCAATTTTAAATAAAATTGAGATTAAATATTTAATATTGATTTAAATTATAAATTGGGATTTTAATAAATTTTTATTAAAATGATTATGTGAATATTTTTCAATTTGAATAAACTTAAAGTTAAATGTTGAAATATAAATGAAATTTATATTGTAAATGTTTGAATATTTAAACTTGAATCCTATTGGAATTTGAAGTGATAGTTCAAACCTGGATTTGAAATCGATATAAATTGAAATGGTTTATTGAGAATTTGAATTGAATCTTTGACCTTTAAATTGAAATGGTTAAAGTGGAATTGATTTAAATTGAATTTTGGAATTTAAGATGATTTGAATCGACTTGCGAAATTGGAGGAAACTAATTTTATTATATAAAGTATTTTTAATATATATAAACTATTTTAAATTTATAACTATTTTAATATATATACTATTTTCAATATCTAAACTGTTTAAATTGGAACTGTTATGGTTACGAAAGTGTTATGATTTCAAAAGCGTTATGATGTCGAAAGTGTTATGATTTCGAAAGTGTTATAATTTTGAAAGTGTTACGATTTTGGAAATGAATATTATTTAAAATGAATAATGATATCAAATTGATATGGTTTTGAAATGAAGTATGAACTATTTGAATTGAAATGACCACGGTGTGAAATAAGCGTTTGGTTGTTAAAGAGACCGGGATCAGATATTGTCATACTCTCCGCCAATACCGAAAACCACTTTAATAACTATGTACGTGGTGGAGATTCTAGAACGAAGTAGGATGGTTTGGCGACGATTCTCTATGAGGTTTTAGCGCAGCCCTGACTCCTGTGAGTCAGCTCGATGTGGCTAAAACAGAAGCCAGGCCATGCCAAGTGAGGTCATTCCTCCGATCAGACACATTCCTTCAATACCATTCTATTACTTTGTGATTTGATGGGGGTGCACCTTTGATTTGGGAGTGTGTCTCGAGGTGGGCGGTCGTAGCTGCTATGCGTTACCACCAGTCCAGATCCGCAAAACGGTAGAATCCTACCCTGGGCATTGCCTAGCGTGCCTTGTCACATGTCTTATCGTGCCCTCTATGAGTTTGGTTTGTACCATACCTATGGAGTGCCCTCAGATAGCTCTCCAGTTTACGAAGGAATTACGGTACTATATAGACTATGGGAATATACAAAATGTGTTAAGGGGGTTATGGGTAATACCTTAACGCTATTTTAATACTTTACTTTACTGATAGACATATATTATAATAGCGTATATTATTACGTAGTAGATAGTTCCACGGATCCTTGGAGGATGGGTATCCCAAATATCCTTTAAGTTACTCGTATTTCAGTTGAAATTTCACTTGAGTTAAATTTACTGATATAAGAATGTTAATCCTGACTCGAGTGTTTTGTGTTTTGCTTTATGCTCGGGTCAGACTGAGTGTCACAGCATTTGAGACTCACCTTTGGAGATTGGAGCTTTGTTTGAAGATCTATCTATCCAGCTTTCGGTTATTTTAGTTTATTCTAGTCATTTATGTCATTTGCTTATGTATTTGTGATTCATTTGTATTTGAGATTCTATTGTATTTTGTTTCAGACTCTGATGTTTTATAGTAGCTTCATGAACTACTATTTGTCTATTCCACTGCTTATTGTTATATTACTCTGTGTCTGTGATTCTGTGATTGATTTATTTACTGTATATGCTGAGTTTTGCCAAATATTAATTAACAATCTGTTATTTTGAGCAATTCAAGTCCGACATGTGCAGATGCGGATGGTTCGAAATAGCGATCGTTACATTAGGAGGTTAAATACAAATGAATATGAATTCACTTTAACCAATTAAGCAAATTGGATGAGGTGAGGCGAATAGACTCTTGTATCCATCCTAACGGATAAATTTAGGATCGACCCTAAATCATAACGACCTGCTCTATCATCACCTATTTTCCAAATGATTTGCTGCATGGACATAGCCACGGTGACAAGCACAGTGCAAAAGGGAACCGAGAAAGATTTTAGAGAAACCTCATTGATGGATACATAGTGGAACGAAGATGAACATTACAACATAATGGGGTGAGAATCAATAGTGAATGGGAGAAGATAGTGCAATGAATAGATCGTTTGAGGCACCCACAAAGTCTGATAATAAGGTATATGGATGAAAAAGGCTGTGATATCAGTTCGAAGTAGTGTCTAGTCAGATTGAATAATGAGTAGGATTCACTAACGATAACAGACCTCGTAAATGAATAACTTGAGTAGTGAAAGGTTTATTGAATAACGAATGCAACCTCAAAAGACATGAATAGGGTCTAATATCCCAATTGATTAGAGTTGTAGTTGTGAGTCACTTTAAATAGTGCCATGAAATGTGTTTTCCACTGATATGAGCAAATTTGATGGGATGTAGGCTGGTTCAGATCATGGAGTGTGTGACAAATTTATTTCTCGATGTATCAAGTATAAATAACCCGACATCATATGATTATATATTTCTGTTGCATTATTATACTCACAGCTACGTTCTAGTTTGACTCCATGTTTTGTTTTATGACATCTTCTCGAGTCAGACTGAGGATTGTCATTATTACCGGATGATTACTCTAGCCCGTTTTACTGTCATGACTCTAGAGCATGTCTTCGATGAGATTATCCATGGTGTGTCTTTTTTCAACATCACACTTGTCTTAGAAGATCTAACTCACACTATTGAGTTTAATTTGCATTGTTCGATCAGGCTCACTTGGAATGGGAAAATCTCAAAGTTGTATATGGAGTCGATAAAGTTAGAGTGGATCAGCTTGTATAATCGTATATGTATGGCTTGTTAGTAAGGCTTCATCTTGGTAAGTAGACATATTGATTATAAACTTTGCTGATGTATATATTATGATATTTTGAGACGCCTGTATATATTATAGTTTGATATGTTTATATTTCCCTTCCACTGTGACAGCTCTTCTTGTCATTTACTTGTGGTTTATTATGTGAATTACTCAAATCTCTGAGGTCCGCTCCTTCCGACCCCTTTAATCCAAGCCATCGAGCAGTAAAATCTCTCTAGTAATTCAGTCACTGGTGCCGAGGCATCATAAAATTTGTGCGATTCAAAAAATTTCCAAAGAAAAAAGGAAATTAGTCAATTGATTTAATAAATCAGTTAGGCTATATATGGAAAGAAAAAAAAGAATGTTATAAGAGAATATATTTTTTTGAAATGAAAATAATTGTTTACTCAATTAGTTAACTAGTTTATGGATTCATAATATATGGGAAAAGTGATAATTATGAATTAATTAATTTTCTAGTATTACGAAAGAAAAGATTATTGATGAAGATTGAAACCATGGAATCCAAGATCACCATTATATATTTGGATTAAAATCAATAATGGAAATTTGAATAGGTTTCAAGATAATTAGGTAACTAATTTAGTCTCCAAGTAACACCGTTGTACTTAAGTGTATATAAATGCAGTTCATCAAATAAAATTAGATGTTTTAGATCGAATCAAGTCTTTGGTGAAATTGATTATTCGATCTATAATTATATGTTACTTTCTCCACTTTTCTACCCATAATTTTTGTGGTGTCTTTTATAACCTCATTCTTTTGAAAAAAAAGACGTAAGCAATTTGGCCAAACCATATTAAATAATCATGTCCTCTACTTTACCAATTGTTACATTTATAGTATTTGTTATTCATTGAATTCGTGGTTGATAACTAATTTGAAATCAAGATTTTTGGGTATTTCCACATGTAAGCCTAAAGTTTAACAACATAATTGAGTTCTGATTGGATTCGGGTTGGGTCCAGATCTGTTCGAGTTTGCAATTCTAAATTTCTAATTATCAACCCTAATCACCTAACCATTGCATTGAAGTGTAACACCCCAAATTTTGATTAACATTATTCAGGAGATTTAATTTGAGAAATTAAATAGAATATTGTGATGTGTAGTAAGATAAGGAGGATAAGATTTGATAAATAACAAGGTCGAGCCATAACCATTTAATTGTTAAGAGTATTTTAGAATTCTAAAAATAAAAGAATGTATGTGGGGGGCAAAGTAGAAATAGATCTACCTTTCATCCCATAAACCCTCCGCCTCCCATATCACAATTTTACTCAAAAAAACAATCAAGGGAACATGTAAGAAGGTCGACCATTAATCAAGCTTAGAAGTGGAAAACTAAGGGCAAATCAAAAGTAAAAAGCTAAGAAAACCATCCTTCATCAAATCTTAACTCCAACATCCAAATTTAAGGTGAATAATAAGTGAACCATCTCTATTGTTTTCTTTCAAATTTGGCTATGGGTAATACCGAATTATTTTGATAATTTATGCCATGTTTTAATTGTATGATCATTGTTTGGATAGAATGATGAATTATGGAATTTTTATGAAATTATTTGAATGGGTTTTAAAGGTAAAACATAAGTTATTAATCTCCAATCAATTTGATTTTCTGATATGTTTGAGTAAAATATTTTTTGGAGACGGAATTTTAATTTCATAATTTTCCAAGTTAAAATGAGAATTTTATAGATTTCTTAAGGTAGAAATTGTATTTATTTCGAGTCTAATTATTAAATAATATTTTTGGCCTCGAATTTTTTATATGGCATAGAATATGATATTCCTAAATTTTTGCGGTTTTTGGTAATTTTTCCCAAGTGATTATGATTTATTATGAATTTATTATTCTAGATAAGAATTTAAAATAATAATTAATTAAGGATATTAATTAATTAAAGTTGATATGTGTTTTGGGAAAGTAAGACCGATTGTGGTAGTTTTTTGAAAAGATTTAGACAAAAGTATATTGTTATCCAATAGAAATTTGACAAAGAATAAGATTTAGTGAAAAATAAATGCTTTTAATGGAAATAAAACATGTTTTATATTAACTACAGGATTGCCATTGTCATCATCATTGATGTCGCAATCACCTATCCCATAACTTTGCTTTACGACGTTAGCTGTAGTGGATGCATACGATATCAATCTCAATTGGTATAGAATGAATCCACTTGGTTGAAGTGAGAAGTATGAGTAAGGTCGACATTCATGCCTTCGGTATCAATGACGTCGCATGTCATAATGTCACGTGACATTGTCGCAAGTTTTCACCATATTTTTAAATGACGCTGCATACCACTATTTTGATACCAACTTATTAAGGCGGTGATGCTGCATGTTTACCATATCGACGCCATAGCTTGAGGAAGTGATGTCGCAAGCAATATTTTCGATAATAACTATTCTGTGGCAATGATGCCGCTATTACTTAACTTCGGTATAAAGGAAATTTATATCGCGGGTTGTCAATGCTGGCACCCTCTGTTTTACGGCATAGAACCGAAGTACTATGTTTTTTGACATTATAGTATTAATGCCGCAAGTGACTGATTTCGACGATAATGTCAAGCGGCGTTAATGCCGCTATTCCTTATTCCAATGTCGGCGAGGCTTTGTTTTGTGCTTACTAAAGGTATGTTTTAAAGAGGCAAGATAGCCTATGGTTAAGAAGGTCGATAACCTTATAATTTCGACAGTTAGCCACATAATTTATAAAATCAAGTTTTTGTTTTCTAACCTTGGATAGAGGTTTGATATTGTATAATGCGGCATGAATGCAGCATATTTTCTGTATTAACGGCGGTGAGCCATAAGTTTTATTTAACATTGTTCATTGGGGGTACCAATATAGATTAACTACGACGCACTATATGTTTTAGAAATTTGGCATTGTTAATTGGAAATACCAATGTATATTATATTGACACTATTGTTTTATGAATCGACATCAATCATTGGGGCCACCAACGTATTTCATTTTAAAATTTTGACACGGATCAGTGGGGATACCAAAGCATATTATTATGAGATGTTCTAAGTTTAAGGGGTATGCAACCTAATTAGGGACATCAATAGACATATGTTGAACTGTTGGGTTAAACATGATTTAAAATTGATAAGTGATGGGTTCATAGTTTACCAAGAAAAACTATGGAATGTGTGATGGATATTCCACATGATGCCGGAGATGGATAGTCTATATATATTTAATGAAGGTTTATAGTCATACTAGGAAAACTATGGCAAGTGGGATGGATAGTCTGCATCATTTTAAATAAATGAAATATGTGAGATGGATAGTCCACATAACTTTGAAGATGAAACCATGTGCGATGGGTAGTCCAAATGATAGGCGTGAATAATCCAATGATTACATGTGAGATGGGTGGTCCACATAAATATAAGACGGATAGTCATTTGAAATTAAGATAGATAGTCAAATGAGAATTAAGATGGATAGTCAGATGAAATTAAGACGGGTAGTCTAATAAATTGGGATAGATAGTCCAGTATATGTTGCATGACTGAAAATGCTTATTTTCTTTGTTCTGACCATTGTGGATGCAGGAGCACAGTATATGGTTAATGTATTTTGATTAAGATACTAGTGAGAGGAAAATCCGTTCCGCTTAGCGACGTGATCTCACTGTATCTATTTTTGCTTCGAGATGGTAGGTTATTATTCACACAAGACTATTTGTCTGACTCGAAGTTTTTGTGTTTCTCCTTAAACTCTCGAATACTCATTTGAATAGGTCGGGAGTAAGTGTTTTTAGGTTTTCGGTAAGACGAATAAGCTTTCAAAGACATGCAAGAGGTAATCTAGCATTTTAGGGGCTCTTATCTAATCCGCTGTGTTGTTTGATTTTGTCTGTATGGATGTAATAGAAAGTTGTATAATTGCCAAGTGTTAAGACTCTGATCCATGAAGGGGCAACTTCATATGTCGTTTTTGGAGTATTTTGTAATAACTATATTTTCTCTGAACGTGGGATTGCAAATAAGAATATGTAATGAATACAAAATATTATTTATGAAATGAAATGTGAAAGTTTGCTATTAAATTGTGTATAAAAAATTTCATATTCATGTACTTCTAATGATATGATTAACATAATTGTATTTTGTCACTAGAAATTAATAACTACGAATGATTGCAACACCCATAACGCTTAGTTTTGGACCTCAAATGAGAGATTTGACATGAAGCACATGCAATAATTTAATGTAGTGACCAACATTAGATTTTGAATCATATTTTAGTAACCAATTATATTTGCATCCCAACGTTCTCCTTTCACACTCCACTTATTTTATTAAAGTACATTATTTTTTTATTTACTCACTTTGCCTTTTAGGTTATTTATGAAATATTACCATAGTGGATCCAGAAATAAAAATTAAAAAGTAATGTTCCAATCACCCGTGCTCATCATGGGTGACAACGACAACCCCGCCCATCGGGGCATGGGTAATAACAACACCCCGCCCATAATGGGTATGGATGTTAACGATAACCCCGTCCGGACCAGGCATGTGTAGGAACAATACCTTCATCGTCGACGAGGATGCTTTTACTAGGTCTAGCGAGGATACTAGAGAAACTCACATTCATAGTTGGCATGGTGTTCTTTGATACCCATGTTCGGCTCAAGCGTGGATGTTGTTATGATTTAAGCTCTCGTTAAACTTGGGGCAAAGAAAACAAAACATGAAAGGTTAAAATGGTCAAACGGCTGGATGTGAAAAAAGAAGGAAAAAAAAGAATGCCAAATTTTAGAAGTTTTTTTGGGTATGAGAAAAGAATCCATGGATGCAAATAGTTTTGGCTTATTTTAGTAATAACATATTGGCATATCCTAAAATAAAAACCAAATATCTTATTTCTATTAAAATAAAAACAAACTAGACATATAATAATTATTTGTTTGATTTACATTTTTTTAAATTTATTATTATGTCTGGGAGAAAATTTGAGCTGAACAAATTCAATACTTGCTAACTTCGTATTCTTGTGAGATTGAACCAAGTTCAAAAAAAATTGAGTTCAACAAGAATTTACACGTTTAAAATCCCTTTTTTTCCCTAACGTATGTTTGTTCACACTTTGATGTTTGAGAACTTAGAAGTCAAGAATTCAGAATCCTCAGTTCAAAACCCATCTGACAGTCTTAGCTAATATGTAGTATACTACAAGTCAACATATATGTTCAGTGGTTCAAATTATACGCTACGCAGGATTGAATCCGTGACCTCATGGATCAAATTCGGAGCACTTCTAACCAGCGCTCATCCGCTAGGATGGTTGTGCTGTACTTACTAATGTTTGTTCATGAGTCTAAAGAAAAGATGCAAGTGAGGAAATCATGAACCAAGCATACTAAGGAAATATGATTGCATAATAAACAGTACCATACAGGACAATCAAAGTGAGAAATGGAACCTACACAGTAGCTTCTGATCATAAATTCCAAACTAAAACAGAACCGATTCCTTCGGGTCTAAGCTGATTACCGATTCCCATTTTGCAAAATACACAACACAGTACTTACTCATCACCCTCTCAAACTCAAACAAAAAGAAAAAGAAAAAAAAGAAGCTTAACTGCATCATTGAGTTGCTTGCTTAATTATACTTGTTACCGAGAAAGACATCAGTAAGAACTGTTTTTGACTGCAACGAGGCCTTCAGCAGCTTCAAACCCTGTCATAAATTCAAAGTTTATAAACATCATGATCAATCATGATTAATATACAAAATAAAAAAATAAAATGAATAAACCACCTGCTTAATGTCCAACTCCACATGTTTCTCCACAAGCGAACTAATGTCCTTAACATCAAATTTATTCAGCATAGTAATACTGGATATAGTGGACATAGGCGTAACCGACAAATCATCCATAACTGTGTAAGTTACCACTCCTTTAACGAACCCAGTGCCTAAATTTTCAGCAGACGTAGGCGCATTCACAAATGTCATCTCGGTACGCATATTAGTCTGACATTTAGGACATTTGGTGTCGTATTTACCAGCTACATAGTTTCTGCATGGTTGGGAACTGTAGCTATCGTTGTATATGCATCTATAGTACTTCTTAATGTCGGTTTGTGTACCTTCTTCGGCATCGGTGAGTAAAAGAGTGTTATTTGCAGTAGTGTTCGGGTTCAAAAGCGTGGACTTGTTCTGGTTTTGAACTATGTAAGTTTGATCAAGTAGTTCTACGCTATGGTAGAGGTTGCCGATGCTGCCGACCATGGATTGTTTACTGAGAAGTTTGATGATAGTTCCCAGAGGCAATGCAAGTAAACTGAAAAGGAAGTCTACTGCCTCTTTGCCTGCTTCTGCAAATAGAACCTTGTTTGCTTTTTTGTCTAACAGTAGTTTGATGGTGAGGGTATTGAAGTTTGAAGCCATTATTTTTCTTTTCTTTTTTTCTTCAGTTTTCTCAAGGTTTTTTGATCTCTTTTTATGTAACTTGGATTTGGTTTGCTTCAAATTTATAGGTTTAAAAGCTGATGAAACTCCAATCATTTTGATATTTTTTCTTTTCACCTCTGCTTATGCCAAACATACAACGCATTGGATGCGTCGGATGTTTTAACGGGACAACAGTCTCTCTAACCAGTCGAAGGAGCATAGGAAAATTTAATTGTTTGAGTTTGACATGTTGAACGTGTTCGATGTATGTAGCTCAAACGGTCTAATTTCTCATTTTAGGTAGATTAATATAAATTATTTTCTTAACCACGGTTCACTTTTTCTGCTTCACTCTCCACGATATCTCCAACACTTTGAAAAGATAGGTGGCCAACAACAATTCCGATTTTGAAGATTTTGAAGACTAGATCGCAATAAACGAATTTTTGAATGAAAAACACAAAAATGTTGATTCATACTTCAACTTTCACCAGTATGCACTGGATTAGGGATATTTTTTCCGAATATCAAAAGTGTTGTTAAAGAAACTTTCAAATAAAAAAAACGTGTTTCATTACGTTGTGTGCGCGCTTAAAATCTTGCGGGGTGAAGCCTACAAAGAAATTTTACGTTAAAGAAAATGTTGCAATATTTTTGTACATCGTTGTTTTGTCTCTTTCAACCTGAAAAATTTCAACGATCAGGTAACATTATTTGTGTTTATTTTCATGTTGTACTAAATGTTGTTACGTTAATGATAAAAGATATAATTAAACAAAACGTTCCACAACTTAACACTATATCAAACCTAATTGAAATTCTAACATGTGTTATCTCTTTTTCAAAAGTAGTATCGATTAGATGGTAGGCACATAGCTGCACACTTACCCCATAACAGTGCACAATAATTTGTTGGATGAAAAGGATATGTCACACGAAGGGTTTTGATGGTGCGTTCATTTGATATGACTTTTACATATGTCATGATTGGTTGGAAAGGAAAATCACATGATATAATAGTTTTCGGTTCTGTAATAAATGATCGAAACCAATATTTTAAAGATCAGACACAGTCTTCATTCGACCACGGTTAACATTCAATCTTGGAGCGTTACGGCTCTAAAAATAGAATAACTTTGTGCGATATGAATCCAAGGTCTAAACCTCAAAACACTAAAAAAACCTTTAGACCGACCTTTATGAACCACACGGTTCTTCAATTTTAAGTAAAAACTATTGTTTAACTCATCGTTTTTTCACATAACCTTAACAGATAATTTCATAACCTTGTTCACCAAATTATTTAATTATCTTATCAATTTTGGACGACGTGATACATTATTAGTGCATATTTTACGAATCATTGTTAACTGAACCTCTTTTATCTTAAAAAATAAGAAAATTAACAATTTTACGCTAAAAAAAATTATTATAGAATTATTTCAATTAATGTTTGTTATGAAATATTTAAAAATAATTATCTTGTAGTTTGATATATTGATTATAAATGGTTATATTTTAACACTAATTGAAATAATTTTACATTAACCCATAAAAATAGAAAATAATGATCACGGTCTGATTGGTCGAACCATTAAAACATTTGATTTTGCATCAATACGGTTCAAGTCACGTTTTGGTCAAAGAATAATTTTTAGTTTTGTAATAGAAATCGAAACTCAAACATAGAAGGTGAAATTTCTCTTCTGTACGCATCCGTTCGCTTAAAACAAAATGCACTGTTAAGTTCATGTCAAATTAAAGTAATTTTAGTGGACATCCGTACTAAAGATTCGTAGTGTTTCATGGTATCTTTAATAAAGAAAACCTAAACTATTACCGTCACGTTAAGAGTTTATGATTGGAAACTTTTCATTTGCTTTTTTAATACATATAATACTTTAGTTGATTGAAAGGCTGAGCGAGAGATGACAGCTATAAACATCAGAGTCAGCAACGCACTTGCTATCGAATAAAGTGTCGCAAAAGATGCCACGTTTGGTATCATGGTATTAAAGTTTAGGTTAAATATTGAAAGATCGCATCTGAAAAAGTTGAAGATCAAATTTTGGAAGTAGAGTTTCGAGCACTGACCTGAACCAAAAGACACAAAAGTAGTCACACAGACTTTTGTGGTATAGTTGATGTTCGGATATATACAGAATGGGTTTTGTCATCAGGGCACATGTTAGCAGATTGTTTCAGGCTAAAAGACAAAAAAAAAACTAAGTTAAATACATGTTTTACCCTCAAACAAAAATGAATAAGTGGAATTCAAGGGGGCTGTTTGATAAATTCACAATGTTAACCATGTGTCCTAGGATGACGCAGCCAAGAAAGCGAATTCGACGATGTAAATCGAACCCGTCCAGGATCTCACACGATTAGCGGAAATAATCGGTGAATCGATGATAAATCGGTGAATTTAAGAATACCCAAATGCCCAAATCCGTTGATCACGAAAATACCGGATTCTAGCAATCTTCGACACGCTGATCGCGCACGATTCCGTGAGAGAAGATCTACAATTCTTCGAACGTTGATCAAGCGCACTTGATTCGATGAATTGGCTTCAACAATCGTTGATTCGAGCGCACTCGAATGCCAAAGGTGGAGATAAGAGATAACACTCAACTACCAATTTTAATGGAGGCACAAAGCTCTCAACAAAATTTTATTCAAAAATCAACAACCTCTTTACAATGACATCACACCCCTATTTATAGGGAATTACATCACACAAGTTACACGACTCAACATAGGCGACATAAGAACAAACGACTCACGACTTACAACATCCACGACTTAACAATATAAGCGACATACGACCTAACAAATTACAACAATATACGTATCACACGACTTAAGCAAATACATCACAACAGTATAAACGACTTAACAAAAACAACACACAGGAACGACCTATTAACATACAAGAGTTCACGACTTAAAAATCAACATACGACTTAAGATCCTTGCGACATAGCAACTGGGCAGCGACATAGTAGCAGTGACATAACTTGGAGCGACATAAGGAGCTTCACGACCTAACAAGATTCTCGTTCGCGACTTAAAGCATCTCGCGAGTTACTGGAATTGGTATAGGTTGTTCGCGACCTAACTGTATCTGCCTCGCGACATTGCTGGAGTGTTGTTCGCGACCTACTGGAAGCGACTTAAGTCTTCGCGACATAAGGAATGTCGTACGCGATTTAAGGAAGAAGCGATTCCGGTTGAGCGACGTAGGATTTCTGGAGCGACATAAAGAGCCTGCTCGTCCCCGACCTAGTGCTCCGTGACTTATGGTTTCGCGACCTAGGGTTTCGCCTCTGCGACTTATGGCTTCGCGACCTAGGTTTAAGGTACGCGCTGCATCATCATCCCCTGGTTGAAAAGAATTCGACCTCGAATTCATGCTCTCCTCTTCTTCGACGAGCTTCTCTCCATAATACGGAATTAAGTGTTTGACATTAAAAACATCAGCCGTATGGATATGATCCGGCAGTCTCAACTGATAAGCATTCTCATTAATCTTCTTCACGATTTCCAAAGGACCAATCCTTCTAGCAGCTAGCTTGTTGTAAGTACCGATAGGAAATCGATCCTTGGTCAACACCGCATATACAAAATCTCCTTCTTTGAATTCAACGTGTCGTCGTTTAGCATCTACAGATTGCTTATATTTCTCATTCGCCTTAAGCAATCGTTCCTGCACAGCCTTGTGACACTCTTGCAATTCATTCACAAAATCACTAGCTCGTTTGATCACTTCTTTCTGCTGTGGAACTACAAATAAATCCAACGGTCCTTTAGGAATTGTTGAGTACACAACCTGGAATGGACTGAACCCCGTGCTACGATTAACTGCATGGTTGTATGCAAATTCAGCTTGACATAACTTCGAATCCCAACTCTTCAAATTGTCACCCACGAGGCATCGCAATAGATTACTCAGGGATCTGTTCACAACTTCAGTTTGTCCATCTGTCTGTGGATGATAAGCGCTACTGAATTTTAGCTTCGTCCCAACCATTCTCCAAAGGCTCATCCAAAAATGACTTAGAAAGCGAGTATCTCTATCTGAAACAATAGATTCAGGCAACCCATGAAGACGATATACTTCTCTGAAATATAACTGTGCTGCATTAACTGCATCTGCTGTCTTCTTACATGCAATAAAATGTACCATTTTCGAAAACCGGTCAACCACCACGAAGATAGAATCATTGCCACGTTGCGTCCTCGGCAAACCCAATACAAAGTCCATACTAACATCCACCCATGATTTAGTCGGTATAGGTAACGGCATATATAACCCTGCATTTGTTGCTGTCCCCTTTGACACTTGACAAATATGACACCTCTGAACAAACTTTTCAACTTCTTTTCTCATTGACGGCCAAAAATAAGACCTTGAGATCAACTGCAATGTGCGATCCCGACCAACATGTCCTTCTTCATGCAACTCTTTTACAATTTTCATTCTCAAGCTGCAATCTGGTACGCACAATCGATTTCCCTTGAATAAGAATCCATCTACCAACACAAACTCATCAGTACTCCCATCCTTGACTTTCTCAACAATCTTCGCAAAGTAAGGATCTTCCTCAAACAACTCTGGCAATAGTTCAAATCCTGTCACTTCAACCTTCATTGTCGTCAACAAATGATTCCTCCTGCTCAAGGCATCAGCTACACGATTTGTCACCCCTGATTTGTGCTTTACAACAAAAGTAAACTGCTGCAGATACGCGACCCATGAAGCGTGTCTAGCTAAAATTTTGTCCTGCCCTTGCAAATGTTTCAAAGCTTCATGATCCGTATAAAGAACAAACTCCTTCTGAAACAGATAATGCCTCCAGTGCTTCACAGTTTGAACAATTGCGTAAAACTCCACGTCATAAGTGCTATATCTCAACTTGGCTCCAGACAACTTCTCACTGAAATAAGCAACTGGTCTTCCATTCTGACTCAATACTCCATCAATCCCAACCTTCGAAGCATCAGTGTGTAACTCGAACAATATCTGAAAATCCGGCAGTACCAGAATGGGTGTTGTCGTCAAAAGTGTCTTGATCTTCTCAAAAGCTAACTCTGCTTCCTCTGTCCACACGAACTTCTTTCCTTTCATGCAATCGGTTATAGGTGACATCACACTGCTAAAATGTGGAATGAATCTTCGATAAAAAGATACCAACCCATGAAAACTCCTCACTTCAGTAATTGTCTTGGGTTGTGGCCAACTCCTAACAGCTTCCACTTTGCTTTCATCCACTTGAATACCCTCCTTCGACAGAACATATCCCAGAAACAAAACATTGTGCGTCATGAACACGCACTTCTTCGTTGCTGCATAGAATTGCTCCTGTCGTAGAATCAACAGCACTTCTCGCAAATGCTGGATATGTTCTTCCATACTCCCACTATAGATCAAAATATCGTCAAAGTAAACTACTACGAACTTCCCAATAAATGGTCTAAAAATCTGGTTCATCACTCTCATAAAAGTACTAGGAGCATTTGACAAGCCAAACGGCATAACCAGCCATTCGTATAGACCTTCCCTAGTTTTAAAAGCAGTCTTCCACTCATCACCCGGTCTAATACGAATCTGATGGTATCCACTCTTCAAGTCAATCTTTGAGAACACAACAGCCCCACTCAACTGATCAATCAAATCATCGAACCTCGGCATAGGAAACTTGTATCTCACAGTGATCTTGTTTAGAGCCCGACTGTCCGTACACATCCACCAAGTCTCATCCTTCTTCGGTACCAATAAGGCTGGCACTGCATAAGGACTCAAGCTCTCCTGAACACGCCCTTGTTCTAACAACTCCTCCACCTGCCTTCTCAGTTCCTCATGCTCCTTAGGACTCATCCTGTAATGTGGCCTGTGAGGTAATGCCGCCCCTGGCACAAGATCAATCTGATGCTGAATATCTCTCAACGGTGGTAACTCCTTTGGCAACTCTTCAGAAAACACATCTCTGAATTCTTCCAACACTGGCTTTACTTCCTCTGGAACTTCAACAGATTCAATAGCTTCATGTCCAATCAACAAGAACACCTCTGGACTCTTCTCTACTTCTTCAACAAACTCCTTCAAAGTCAACAAAGTCTTCAGCTCCTCGATCTCTTCTGACTTGCTCTCCCCTTGCTGTCTCTTCTTCGGAACTAAAATGATCTTAGTACCCTCAAACATAAAGCTGTAGCTATTGGTTCGACCATCATGCTGCACTGCTCGGTCATACTGCCATGGTCTCCCCAAAAGCAAGTGACAAACATCCATCTCCACCACATCACACCAGATGTCATCTTTATACTTCTTCCCAATAGAAAATGGAACATGAACTCGTGTGTCCACCTTCACCTCTCCTTCTTTCCTTAACCACGCTAACTTGTAAGGATTTGGATGCTTCTCCGTCTTCAACTTCAACTTTCTCACAGCTTCGGTAGAAATGATATTGTCACAACTTCCCGCGTCAATCACAAATTTACACACCTTCCCCAGTATAGTGCATGTCGACTGAAAGATATTACTCCTCAACCAACTAGCCTCCTCTTCCTGCTTCGGTGTCAAACATGATCTCCTCAACATTAGATTACATCCTTCATCTCCCGATGCGATATTCTGTTCATCCTCCTCAACTGGACTAGAATAACCTTCATCAACATCCTCACCTTCCACTTCAGCAATCATAGCTCGCCTCTTCGGTTTCGGGCATTCATTACTCTTGTGACCCACTTCCTGGCAATTATAACACTTGAAACTGTTGTTGACTTTTTCCTTCGCAACTTCATTCACAACTGGTTTACTGACAGCTTTAGAAACATTGGAACTCCCACTAGCAGCCTTGCTCTGAGTATTGGAACTTGGAAACACACCACCTCCTCGTCTTCCCTGCTTCTCCCAAGCCAAAGCCTTCTGGTGCGCTTCAGCCATAGATCTAGGGTCAAACATATTTACCATATCCTAGATATGGATCCTTAACCCCCCAACAAACCTAGCAGTCAATTGTTCCTCCATCTCCATAATGTCATTTCGAGCAATCAGTTGATAAAACTCATCAGCATAATCATTAACAGTCTTCGTCCCTTGCCTCAGATTCTGCAACCTCTGATACATGAGTGATTGATAATTGTAAGGCAAGAATGTAGCCTTCATCATCTTCTTCATTTTCTCCCAAGCAACAATCTTCGACTTCCCCATCCGTTCCCGTGTAAGTTTGGTTTGCTGCCACCACGCCATAGCTCTCCCTCTCAATCGAGTAGCAACCAACTTCACTCGACGATCTTCCGGAAACTCCTTGAAATCAAAGATCTCTTCAACATTAGATAACCAATCTAGAAATTCTTCAGCCTACATACCACCCTTAAACTCTAGATTTTCAATTTTCATTCCGGACTCCCATTTGTGGTCATATTCTGAATGATTTCTTCCTTGGCTTCGATTTCGACCATGAACACTACCACCATTAAACTCCTCATCAAAATCTGATGCATATCGATGTCGATCATGACCACCAACATCTCTACCACCACCATTTCTACCACCAACATCCCTTCGATCTACATTCCTCCGATCACGATCATCCACATCTCTCCGATTTCGATCATCAACATTCCTATCATGATCGTCAACATTTCTACGATTATGATCTTCACTTCTCTCCCGATTTGAATGTGGTGAAACTCTATTTCCCCCATGGCTCGATTCAGGTGAAACCCTTCTTCTACTTTGATTCATTTCAAGCATCATTCTCTCTAATCGACCAATTCCCTCATCAAACTTCTCATTGAATTTATCACTAATTCGTTGCTCCATTTGTTCAGCATCTTCTCTTCCATACAAAGCATCAACATTGCGATGACGTTGAGCTCGTCTCGGTGGCATGATTGAACTTCAAACAAATCTTCAGAAATTCAAACTTCATTTCGGCGCGCAAAAATCCCAACGAGCAAAATTCAAACACTTTCCGAACTTTGATCCAAAATGATATGGATCGAAACTCCCAACTTGTTGCAACTTCACGATGAACACCAAACTTCTCAACAATGCAAATCCGTTCTCCAAACTTCAAATTCTTGAAACCCAATTCTCCAAATGATGCAAACTTCTTGCGATCTAGCTCTGATACCAAACTGACATAGCCAAGGAAGCGAATTCGACGATGTAAATCGAACCCGTCCAGGATCTCACACGATTAGCGGAAATAATCGGTGAATCGATGATAAATCGGTGAATTTAAGAATACCCAAATGCCCAAATCCGTTGATCACGAAGATACCGGATTCTAGCAATCTTCGACACGTTGACCGCGCACGATTCCGTGAGAGAAGATCTACAATTCTTTGAACGTTGATCAAGCGCACTTGATTCCGTGAATTGGCTTCAACAATCGTTGATTCGAGCGCACTCGAATGCCGAAGGTGCAGATAGGAGATAACACTCAACTATCAATTTTAATGGAGGCACAAAGCTCTCAATAAAATTTTATTCAAAAATCAACAACCTCTTTACAATGACATCACACCCCTATTTATAGGGAATTACATCACACAAGTTACACGACTCAACATAGGCGACATAAGAACAAACGACTCACGACTTACAACATCCACGACTTAACAATATAAGCGACATACGACCTAAAAAATTACAACAATATACATATCACACGACTTAAGCAAATACATCACAACAGTATAAACGACTTAACAAAAATAACACACAGGAACGACCTATTAACATACAAGAGTTCACGACTTAAAAATCAACATACGACTTAAGATCCTTGCGACATAGCAAATGGGCAGCGACATAGTAGCAGCGACATAACTTGGAGCGACATAAGGAGCTTCACGACCTAACAAGATTCTCGTTCGCGACTTAAAGCATCTCGCGAGTTATTGGAATTGGTATAGGTCGTTCGCGACCTAACTGTATCTGCCTCGCGACATTGCTGGAGTGTTGTTCGCGACCTACTGGAAGCGACTTAAGTCTTCGCGTCATAAGGAATGTCGTACGCGATTTAAGGAAGAAGCGATTCCGGTTGAGCGACGTAGGATTTGTGGAGCGACATAAAGAGCCTGCTCATCCCCGACCTAGTGCTCCGCGACTTATGGTTTCGCGACCTAGGGTTTCACCTCCGCGACTTATGGCTTCGCGACCTAGGTTTAAGGTATGCGCTGCATCATAGGGTCACATGATAACATTTCCCATACATAATAACGCACGGTGATGAAGTCACCTTAGGAACTTTTGGAAAAATCGGATTTAAAAATGGATTATAAAAAATATTGAAAAGAGTATTCAATAGTCTCATATTTTGGAAAACTATAGACTGTTCCTATTTAAGTATAGGATTCAAGAGAAAGGATGGACACTTTGGGCCCCCTTTCTCTTGTGTTGGGAAGGAAGACTATGTTGATCATCACGTGCGCGCGCGCCGACCGACTTTGCTATTTAGGGATGTTTTTATCCTGGAGGCGGCGCTGCATCAGAGACTGACTTGTACAATTTCGGCACAGACGTGAAATGTCTTAAAGAGGGCGACCTAATCCGCGACTCAGCCACAAAGACACTACAAATTCAAATTAAGGTACTGCTTGACGAAGGTTGCGCATGTGTTGACGATGGAAAAACCAACACTGCTCGAGGAAGTAACGGACGACCAGAAAAGTGCTTTGCAGGACTGGATGGACCATGACTAACTCTGCAAAAATTATATTCTTAATGGCCTGATCTGTACGACTACTACAACTCAGACAAGTCGGTAAAGAAGATTTGGGATGCGCTGCAAAAAAATATGATACCGAGGAAGCTCGAGTGAAAAAGTATGTTGTCGGTTACTATTTGAATTTTCAGATGACGGACGACAAATCTGTGGAGATGCAGTCACACGAGCTTCATAAAATTGCCAGAATGAAGAGGTGCTTGTTGTACTTAGCAACAACACTAAGAAACCTAGTAACATCTCCTATCTTGAGGCACGAAGCTAAGCGGTACAGATGCTGCAGTCATCCATAGTATTAACTTTCGGTGACAAAATACGGTAATGTTAATGGTAACCAAAATATCAGAACCACGTGAATATGAAATAAAATCAACACATATTTCAAAAATAGTTTTTCTGATTACATTTCAAATCAATATTTCATATTCAGTTACATAATCCCAAAACGATTCCCAAGTTTGGATCAAATATAATTATTACAAATTACGCCAAGAGCGACATATGAAGATGCTCCCTTGGATGATCAGAGTACTAGATAGACATATCATTCATAAATACATCACAGTGAAAATAATACTAAATAGCTCCTAGTAAGCTAGCTTTGCCTCCTGCACGTCTTCAAAAGCTTATTCGTCGAACCTACTGAACCTGAAAATTCCTTAACTCTCAATCTACTCAAATCAAATTTTGAGCACCCGAAAGTTTAAGGAAAAAACATAAACTTCGAGTCAGATATAAAGCCTGGTGTGAATAATAGTATTACATCTCGAGTTACATATATTAAGTGAGAAAACGCCGCATAGCGGAACAGATTTTCCCTCACTAATATCCTTTTAAAAGCGTATATTTTGCAAATCAAAGTCCTGCAGTCAAACTGATTTTAACAATAATAGCAAATACATATATGCATAAAAATCAAGAAATCAATGGACTATTTATGCACACTATAGTTTTATCTGGCTAACTATTAACTATTGGCCGATTCAAGCCTACCATACATAATCAATAATCTAACTTCTATTAGACACAACACTTGGCTTTCTGCTCTTAACTATCTTCTTCTAAGGTCAACCGATCCTAATGGTTTTGCAGCCTCACCAATAACCTATCTTTTACTTTGTATATTACCTTCTTTGTGTAACATCATTTTAGTCTCATCTGTGACAAAGCCCTACACAATGGAATTTTGGACTTATATTAGCTAGACGCTATTAGCTAAAGTATAGGGCACGACCCTACACCAGTCTCGTATGGTCTTCTAATATCTGAGTCATAAGCTTAGGGTTAACTAGCTATTCAAATTTCATTTCCTGTCATATACTTAGGATTAACTATCCTATTCAAAATTCATTTCCTTGCAAACAATTTTTGCAAATGATTTACTCCTGAAATCGTATCTTTATAAAACAAGGAAATCATACTCTTTGTTTTACTCAAAATACTTATGCCATGATATATGCTTTACACAAAACAATGTTGATGGAATCTAATCAAAGGGATTACCTATCCCTTCAAAATAAGTTAAAACCTCTTTTTAACTTAGAAAACTCCAAGCTATAAGGCCAAAACAATACCTTCGAAACCTTTCTTTAAAACCTTAAACAATCCCTATCGAATTCATTGAAAGTACCCCTTTCAAAATAAGTTAACTACTTTAAACTTGAAAACACTAGGCCGAAAGGCCAAAACATACCTTTCGAATGTATTGAAAATATGTCTTTTGAAATCATCACTTACACCTTAGACATCCTTTTTCAAAACCATTTAAGTTTGTCTTTCGAAAGCATTGGAAACCTTCCATTCAAACACTTAAAATATACCTTTTGAAAACATTGGGGACCTCTTCTTCGAAAAAATTATAACATACCTTTCGAAAGAATTGAGTTCAAGTAAGGATTTGTTGAAACGTCGCTTCGAAACTATTTAAATTATTCCTTTCAAAATCATTGGGTTTAACTTTTAATATAACTAAGGGGTCATAAAGAATAGAGGTGAAAGCATCACTTTCAAAAGCGTTAATCCCAAGTAAAAGAAAGAGGATAGTTTCAAAACCCACTATTTCGAAACCATTGCCTCCAAAACCATTTGAAACGGCTATACGACCCTTTCGAAAGCATTGAGAAGGCGGCTATAAAATAAAAAGGTGAAATCACCCTTTCGAATACGATGTTTTAAGGCTATAAAGAAAAGTGGCCTTAACTAGTTCGAAAGGTATGAATATGCCAGCATGGGTATCGAATAGGTTCAAAAGCGGCTATCCACTCGAAAGCTTCTTTTAAAACAAAATAAGCAACAACTCATTGGAAAGCTCTTTTCTAAAAACAAAGGCAAGTTGATTGATTCGAAAGCTAATAAAGTTGGCTTCAACCCCTTCGAAAGAATCTTTTTATAAACAGAAGTAAGTTATGGATTCGAAAGCTTATAAGAACAACCTCTACCCCTTCGAAGGCATCGTTTCAACATGGTCCCTTCCACCATTCTCCAATGCACTATGTATCAATTTCTTGATACCATGTGCATTGGTTTCGAATGGGTTCTTTAGCGGAGGTAAAGTGACGAAAGCTAGCAAATGGAAGTGGCGAAGTGGTAAATCATAACAAAACTAATATTTTAAGCCTTTCAAAGTAATCTCTTTTCACCTAACTTGCATTATTTGTTAATGTAATTGGTTGCTATTTCTTTATCAAAATCTTTTTCTAAAAGGCTGCCGAATTAAAAACATTTTAACAAATAAGCTCTTCTCCTTGGTAAAACATTAAGCCCCTTAACTTAAATAATTTTATAACCATAGAAAAATACTTAGGAAAATTCCTAAAAATCACCATAATTCCCTTTTAATATGTTTTCTAACACATCTAAATTTCAGACCCGAAATCAATATATAATGGCCTTAAATAATTTAAACCTAGTATTAACTATTTTCTCTCATATAACTTATAAAATTATGAAACTTGAAACTCACTTCTAAAATAATGTTTTTGACCATATATCAAAAATGCAAATCATTTGGATGTCATTTAATAGGTTTCCAATCTAAACCTCATAAAATCTATATGAAACAATATAAATCATCAACAAACATATATATATTTAAACAAACATAACATGGCATATTATTTGCAAAATAATTCGGATCCAACCTTGAAACCGAAATCATTATCAAAAGTAAAATGTAAATCAAATTATTCACCTTAGCTTGGTGTTAAGAAGGTTGAGATTTGCTCTTTGATTGAAGTGTTTAAGCTTTCTACTTGAATCCTAGCTTCTCTTCTCCTTGATTCTCTTTAATGGTGGCCGGCCGACCTTACTAAAGTTTTGGTTTTGTTTGTAAATGTTGAAGTGAATAAGGAATAAAGGATATAAGTGTTTAGGGTATAAGAACAAAGGCTATTCCTATTTTGCCCTTACCAAATTCCTCCTACTTATTTTTAATTCTCCTTTGCTTACACATTCATTAAGGCACGGCCCCTTATTAATTAACAAATCTCAATCTCTTAACCATCTACATTATTTCATTTAATTTATCTAATTAAATGTCATAAGTAATGTCAGTTAAAATTAAGGTCATTACAGACTCCCTTCCTTAAGTAATTTCGTCCTCGAAATTATGATAAGGTACCAACAACAATCAAACATAAAGGTAAAACATACCATGAAACAAGTCAGGATAAGTATTTCTAATCCTGCTCTCAGTTTTTCAAGTACAGTCTCTCTCGTCGTCACTCAACTAGACTTTGACTAATCTGACTGTCTTGTTCCTTAGTCTCTTATCATCTCTCGCAACTATACGAACTGGTTTTCTAACTATAGTCATATCTTGTACCACTACTAGATCATCTAACACAATCGGTGTAATAGTAGTCTTTGGATCTTGAATACACTTCCTTAGGTGAGAAATATGGAAAACATTGTGGACTCCTACTAAAATATTTGGTAACTCTACTCTATATTCCCAATTTTTTCTACAATAGGAAATGGTCCAACGAATCTTGGTGCCAATTTTCTTGATTTTCCAAATCCGATCACACCTTTCATCGGTGACACCTTGACGAAAATAAGATCTCCAATTGAAAACTGTAAGTCTTTTATCAGCATAACTCTTCTGCCTGGACTGAGCTTCTTTCATTCTAGCCTGAATTAACTCAATCTTTTCTATAGCTTCTCTAACCAAATCTGGACCAAGAACTAACATATCCCCAGTTTCTAACCAACAAATGGGAGATTTGCATGGTCTTCCATACATAGCTTCAAATGGTGCCATCTCTATGCTAATCTGATAACTGTTGTTATACAAAAACTCGACTAAGTGTAGATGGACTTTCCAGGATCCTCTAAAATCTAGCACACAAGCTCTTAACAAATCTTCTAAGACTTTGTTAATTCTCTCTGTTTGCCCATCTGTCTGTGGATGGTAAGCGGTAGTCATCTTGAGCTTGGTACCTAAAGTCTCCTTTAGACTCTTCCAGAACTCTCTAGTGAAAAATGAATCTCTATCACTTACTATACTACTAGGAATTCTGAGCGGTCTAACTATATTCCTCTTGATTAACTTAGCTAAATTTGGCGCGGTCCTGGTCGACCTAACGGGTATAAAGTGTGCACTCTTAGTCAATCTGTCCACTATAACCCATATACTCTCATTTCCTCTATTCAACCTTGACAACCCATCTATGAAATCCATTGAGATAGAACACCATTTCCAGACTGGAACGACTAAAAACTGAAGTAATCCACTCGGTTTCTACTGTTCGGCTTTTACTTGTTGACAGTTTAAACACTGCCTTACCCATAAGCCCACATCCCTCTTCATACCTTCCCAGAAGAAACTCCTTTTCATATCCCGATACATTTTAGTTCCTTCTGGATGAATAGTGAACTTTGAATGATGACATTCTCTAAGAACTTCCTTCCTAATGTTTCCCACATTCGAAACACATAGTCGTCCTTTCTTCCTCAATCACCCATTTTGGTCAAGACTGAAATCTTTCAAGTCATCGCTCTCTGTTCCATTCCTTAACTTTCTGATCCGTTCAGCTAATAATGGATCCTCCCCTTGTTTAGAAGCAATCATTTCGATCATCATCGGTCGAACTTTTAAACACGACAACACAGCAGTTTCTTGACTAGAACTACTCTTAGACCTTCACCAAGAGTGGGGAATACTTCGTTATTCATCTACGACTTTGCACCGATGGAATAATACGCACTTCTCTCAGAGCTATGCTTCCTCCAACTACTTGAATGTGAAAATCATATCCTCAAGGTCAAATTCTTTGTTGTGTTCCAAGATTTTAGGCATGAGCCACCTTATTCATGGGCAGGGCATTTTTCAGTATGATGTAATATAAGAGAATACTAAAATTGATGTAAACTCATTCCAAATATCGAGTACTTCCGCTCGTAGTCAATGCTTCTAAATCCTTCCACTCGGCTATTATTGCCAATACTGCATTCTGATATTTTCTACTAAGTGCATCTGCAAACTTACTTCCTTTTCCTGGTGTGTACTCAATACCAAAGTCATAAGCGGTTATAAACTCTAACCACCTCTGCTATCTCATATTCAACTCCTTCTGAGAGAATAAATATCTCAGCGACTTATGATCCGTATACAACTCGAATCTTTCCCCTAAAAGGTAATGTCTCGACACCTTCATTGCAAAAATTAAAGCAGCTAATTCCAAATCATGAGTAGGATATCTAACTTCATGCAGTCTGAGCTGTCGAGAATCATAGGCAATCACTTTACCCCTCTGCATTAACACAACTCCTAATCTTGTTCCACATGCATCCGTGTACACCACTAAGTCCTGATTCCCTTTTGGAACAACTAACACGGGTGCATAAGTCAATAAGTGTTTTAGTTTCTTGAATGCCTCCTCACACTTATCAGTTCAAACAAACTTCACATCTTTTCGAGTTAGCTTAGTCATCGGTGCCAATATCTGCGAGAAATCCTTAATGAATCTTTGATGATAACCAGCTAATCCAAGAAAACTCTTTATCTCAGTCATTGTCTTGGGTCCCCTCCAACTATTCACTGCCTCGATCTTAGCCGGATCTACTGACAACCCTTTCTCTGAGACAAAATGATTCCTTCTTCCAAAAATGACACTTCAAAATTTTTGCTTTCAGTTGATGTTGCCTCAGCGTCTCAAGCACCACTCTAAGATGAACTTCATGCTCTCTTTCATCCTCATAGTATATCAAAATGTCGTCTACGAATACTAACACAAATCTGTCCAAATGCTCATGGAAGGTTCTATTCATCAACTCCATAAAAAAAGCTGGTGCATTAGTTAGTCCGAACGGCATCACTAATCACTCATAAGATCCATATCTGGTCCTAAATGTCTCAAAGGAATACTATTCTCTGCTACTCTAAGCTGATGGAATCCTGTTGCCAAATCCAATTGGGAAAATACTTTGGGTCCAATCAACTGATCGAACAAATCGTCAACCCTAGATAACGGATATTGATTCTTTATCTTCTTCTCATTCAGCTTACGATAATCGATACACAACTACAACGATCTGTCTGATTCCTTTGCAAACACCGTGGCTGCTCCTCAAGACGAACTGTTTGGTCTGATAAAATCCTTACCTTAAAGATCCACCAACTGCACCTTTAACTCCTTCATCTCGGTAGTTGTCATTCTACTCGGCGGTCTACTCACTGGTTCAGCTCTTGGTACTAAATCTATCTGAAACTTAATGGCTCGTTTCAACGGTAGTCCTATCACAGGCTCAAAAACATCTGCGAATTCTCTAACAACGAAAACTCGATTCAACTCGTCTTCTGCCTTCAGAACATCCAACAAAGCTTCAACCTCAAAACTAGGGTTTCCATACAATGGCAGGTAAGGAACTACCTTCCATACAGTACATCTCTAGAGACATGTACCAAGGATCAACACCTTTTAAACCTTTGCACCTTGCAAGACCGGCCTACCCACAGATCATTTGGTGGCGGATAGAATCGAATATGACATCACCTCGGCCGTAACCGACCTATCCGAGATCCCATAGCATACATAACATACTCGACATATATAGAGTAATCTAGAAAGGTGATGACCATACCCTAATGGTTGCAAACCACATAGCCATATGGCATGCCCTGTTTAAGCCATTTTCAGATGATGAGGCTCGAGGTAACGGTTACCTTTCACATAGCACATTCCACTTTGAATGCCACATTGCCAATTCCATCACATACTATTAATTTCCATAAATGTATAACCTCTAAGCTCGTACATCTCAGAGAAGGGTGTTAAGTATAGGAGAGTTATCTCCTACACCACCAAACAGATATACATTTGCAAAATTCAATATACGTTATTTTAGAAATGCAATGTTGGACATCTGTCCATACAAGTTGTCTAGGAGTAGGACAAACCGAAGGAATGCTCCTACTACATCCTATGGGAACCATCCCTAGTATTAGTAGCGAGCAGCCCTTGCATCGAAGATAAATGAAGATACAACCGTCACATATATATGATATGGGAAATTTCTCCCTAGGGTAAGTGACAGGCAACCCTTCATTCCATTTATTATCACTCCATGTCTTCACCTTCGAATGCATAAATTGGTTTGAAGTGATTTTCGGATAAGGATCACCCAAATTCGACCTTGGTTCCTTCGAACCAATCATCGATAAAAAGATGTTCAGTTTGAGGGTGATTATCATTTCATTCATTAATATCTTTTATCAAATAAAATATCTCTTTTAGAGATATAAATCTTTATCATATTCTTTTCTAGTATATATGGAATCAATAAACCTCTCTTTAACTTTGGAAATACCAGATCCAAATTATTTTTCATAAATCACATTGCTAAACCTTATTGAGTAAAAAGGGTCAATAGAAATTATATCGATTTTACTCAACATCAATTTCCGTATTCAACTTTTACTATCCGCTGAATAATAGTGAAATCATCTATTAAATTCACACGGATAGTACGGGTTCCCTCCTCGGAATTTAATACCAAGTATAAGAAGATTATTTCCATACAATCCAAGTGGTATTAAATTTGGAAAAATTAAATCTTTTATACTTGCCTCGTTTCCGACATTTTGACCTTATATATTCCTCGCCCATGAAAGAGGCCAGGTGAGCCGGGGTGCTGGTTGCTCCTGAACACCTCCTCAGTTTAGGCACCTCACATCCGGATCTCACGAATATAAAAATCGAGTCTAATCATCGGCTTTTATAGCTAAATTTAAATAACTTAATTATAATAGCTTTTCTTTAAATCATGTATTTAGGCTCTTAAAAATAAATTATAAAACCTCCACGTTATCTTTAAAATACTTAATTATTTATTTGAAAACGTTTATAAAATATTTGGAAAAGAATACTTATGTTTAAAGCCATATTTCAAAAATTATTAAAAGTGATTCAAAAAGTGCTGCGAATAGTGCTTTTAATGCTTATTTGATCAAAACAACTTTTCGATCATTTAGAAATCTATTTTTATAACTGAAATCTCTTTTAAAACATTTAAATATATTTATAGAATTTATTCCATATTTTTAAAGAATTAAAAATATCAATTTTAAAGAATTTGTCGCTTTGGTTCCCGAACTGCCAAATCGCGACTATTTCGAAAATTTGTTTTGCTCATGTTTTAAAATCTACTAATCGAAATCTCAATCGTTTTCTTTTGTTTGAAAACTATGATTATAAGAGTTTTGAAGATGCTTATTACAAAGAATTCTGGCTCCGAATCCATCGTATAAATGGATTTAAACTTTTATGGCGCGAAATCGCGAATTACCGTTACGCGATGCGCTTATTTTTTGCTCAACTTTCATAACATATCCAAACTTCATCAAATTGGGTTTTAGTGTTTATAAAATATTTATAAACCATTTTAAAGAGGTTTAACAATCTCATATACACCATTTCATTTATTAAAGGAAAGTGATTTACTTTGTGATATTCGACGTTTATTATATGTGAATTGTTTACACATCCAAACAAACATATTATCATATCCAAACATGGATCACAATCATCATAACCGAGCATAACAAACATATATATCATCCAATATATCATAATATAAATAGAGTTTCTCACTTTTGATTTAATCGAACTAACTTTAAAATGACTATAGCACCGCTATTCGAAAAATTTAGCTTGCTACGCTTGCACTGAAGCTCCTAAATGGGTTCGGCCTTGGCCTTTGGTGGTAGGGTGCTCACGGGCTTGCTAGGAAGAGGGGAAAGGCTTGGCCTTTGGTGGTATGAGGTGGTGGCTGTGGGTTGTTGAGGGGGAAAGGAGTGGATTTGCTTTGATTTTGAAGAGTTTTGAAAATATATACTTACTATATAATTTTAGTTTCTTTTTGCCATTATTTTTGTCATTATTTTCTTTAGGAAAGAGGCCATTAAAGTGGAGTATGAGAAGTGAAGAAGTTTAGAAATTTATGAACTAAAGAAGTGAAGATGAGTGGTGGTATTTATACGCAAAAATGTGAATAAAAATATCATATATTTGATTGCCTTTTCATCACCATTGCCTCACCACCACACCCCATCACCTCATCATTCTCGGCCGAACACCCCCCTTATGTGTGTAGCCATGTGCTTGTACTTAGGGTGTAAGAGGTTGACTTTGGGTTTACTTAAGGATTAAGTTTTAGCAAAATATGTTTGATATTTTGTAAAATATATTTATATATGTGTGTGTGTGTGTGTGTAAGTATATTTGTATGTATATATGTGTTCATGTGCATGTGAATGTGTTCATGTATATGCACATGTATGTGTGCATATATATATCAAATGATTTTGCACAACTTTTCTACATTGAATCGTTACGGATTCGGATTTCGATTTCTTGTCATATTTTAATTTCTTATATATATATATATATATATATATATATGTATGTATGTATGTATATATTTGTAAACAAAGTTAAATAATAATATTTCTATCATTATGTAATAATTAAATGGCCTTATTTAATAATTAAAATAATTATTAAATCATTTAAGCTCAATTTAAATTCAAAAATCATTTATTCCAAAATAGTTATATCATTGACGATGTCATAAAGAGATTTTATTTTCATAAATAAAATAAATAATTTTATTACATATTATCACTCATATAAATCAAGAGTGTATGTATCCAGCTTTGTGCACGATGTCGGATGGTTTAAGAGCTATTTATTGATAAAACGGTTTTCGGTCATTTTATCAATATATCTTCCAAAGTATATATTTTTGTAAATATTTATTCAAAATAAGATTACCAATATTATTTATTGTTCAAAACATTAGCATTTATGTTAAAAATATTATATTTGAATATTTCAAAAAAATTCCAAAGTGATGAATTTGCGGGTTGTTACATACTTCCTCCTTAAAAGTATTTCATCCTCGAAATTAAGGATAAGAAGAAAATGACTCGAAAAGGAATATATATTTTGACAAAGGGAAATATATACAAGATATGATAAGTTACCACACCACAGACGGTGAGTACACTATCTCGATACCACATGCAAACTATACATCAATCCTAAACTCAGGATAAGCTTTCCTCATTTTGTCTTCTATTTTCCAGGTGCAATCTTCGGCATCACCACTCCATTAAACTTTAACCAACTTTACAACCTTCCTTCTTAATCGCTTCTCATCATAATCCATGATTCGAATTGGTCGTCTGATAATTGCCAAATTTGGTTCTACTTCTAAATCTTCCTGGGCAGATGTTTTTATAATTTGTTCTGGATCATGCACATATTTCCGTAGATGGTATACATGAAAGACATTGTGCACACCAGACAACCTTTCGGAAAATTCTACATGATAAGCTAATGGGCCAATCCACTCAAGAATGGGAAAGGTCCAATAATTCGAGGTGATAACTTTCCTACCCTTCCAAATCATACTACTCCTTCTCCATCAACATCAATATAAACGGTTAAACCGCTACTTTCACCAATAATAGTTAGGACTGGAGCGGTAGTTAACCTTTTCTTAAGTTCCTGGAATGCTTCTTCACATTCGACGTCCATTAAAATTTAACATCCTTTATAGTTAACTTCGTTAAGTGATAAGAAATCTTGTAGAAATCCTGAATAAATCTTCGACAATATCCTACCAACCCTAAGAAGCTGTGAATGTCCTTTGGAGTTTGTGGTTGCTTCCAATCTAGAATGGATGTAATTTTCCCAGGATCAACTGAGATTCCTTTTTTTGACACAACATGTCCAAGGAACCTTACCTTTTCTTCCCAGAACCGGCGTTTTGAGAACTTAGCCTTGAGCATATTCCTTCTCAATATTTCTAGTACAATCTCTAAATACCTTTCGTGTTCTTCTTTGATCTTTGACTATATAAGAATATCATCAATAAAAACAAACATGAATTTGTGGAGCACATATCTGAATACTCTATTCATAAGGTCTACAAAATAAGCAGGCAGATTGGTTAGCCCAAAAGGCATAACCAACCACTCGTAGAAATCATTTGGTCCTATGAATGCAGTTAAAGGAATGCAATCTTCTGGTATCCTTAATTGATGGAATCCTATAGCTAGGTCCATTTTGAAGAATATTTGAGCACCATGAAGTCGATCAAACAAGTCATCAATACGGAGTAGAGGATACTTGTTCTTAATCGTTTACTTGTTTAGGTTTCGATAGTCTACTCAAAGTCTTAGGGAGCCGTCTGACTTTGCAACAAAAACTCTGTTGAGCTGAGCGACTTGGTCTGATCAATCTTTTCTTTAACAATTCATCCATTTGATTCCTTAATTCATTTACTTCCTTGGGAGCCATTCTTCGAGAAGAATGAAAAACAGATCTCGCATATGGGGGTAAACTTTTAACTTTCTTAAAAACATCTGAAAATTCCTCAATAATTAGAATTTCTTCTAGAGGTTTTTGAAATGAATTTAGGGCATATATAAAACTATCCATTACTGGACTTGATTCTTCACACGTTATTTTAAAAGGTTCACTTCTTTTATTTTCCAAATGCACCATCCTTTTAACACAATCAAGAACAACCTTATATTCAGATTACCAATCCATACCGAGTATAATCTCAAATCCAATAAAATCGAGGACGATTAGGTTATATGAAATTTATCGGGATAGGTAGGCAACTTGTACTTTTTCTATACCGAGATTAGTTTTACAATCTATGATGTTAGAGACACAGATGGGGGCATCTAATATATTATTTGGTAAGTTTCAATTTATCAACCAATTCTTTAGAAATAAAATTATGGGAAGCCCCAGTATCAAAAAATACTCTAACTAGATTTTCAGTAATGCAGATATTACCTTCAAGAACTCTCTTGCCCTTCGCATCAGTCAAAGTTGAGGGTTCATCTTTAATGGCAAAAACTCTGACCTATGCTCCTTTCTTTATCAGTGGGCATTCCTTTTTCTGATGCCCTGGTTTGTGACAATTGTAGCAGGTTCTATCCTGAGCTTTAGGATTCTTACAGGTGGTGGAAAAATGACCCTTTTGCTGGCAATTATAACAAGTAATATCCTTCAAATTGTTTTCTTGCGGTCCTCCTTCTGGCTTGCCTTGCCATGGCTTCTTTCCTGGGTGATTGAATTTTCTCTTCTTCCAGTTATTATTGCTGCTTTGAGTTGTGGGCGGATTCTTTTTGTCTAAAGTTTCATATCGTAAACTCATGTCTACCAAATCTATAAAAGGTTCCCTTTACATGTCCGGTCATCCTGTCTTGATATTGCCTCTTCATCCTAGCGATAAACATTTCATTTTTCTTTAAATGAGTGTTTATCAGATCTGGCCCAAAATGGGACAATTCACTGAACTTGTTGGAATATTCTTCTACTGACATCTCTCCTTATTTTAAATCCAAAAAACTCTGATAAAGGCGGCATTTTCCTGCAGCTGGCATATATTATTCTTTCAAGATTTCCTTGAACCGTTCCCATGAGAAATTATCTTTTGAATCATTCAGAGTTATGGACTCCCACCATGCTAGGGCCCCTTCTTGCAACTACCAAAAAGCTAAAAACCTTTTCTGCTCATCCCAGATATTCAATCCCTTAAAAATTCTTTCACAAGAGCGGATCCAAGTCTGAACTTCCATAATGGAGTCCATTCCTTTGAATGGTTTACCACCCAAACTGGTGTAATTCTCACATAGAGTAGAAAAGTTAATTTGAGGCTGCATAGGTATTACCACTTCCTCAATTACTATAGCATTTGATCGACCGTTGGTGGCTGTAGTGTTGCTACCTCCCCGTCATCCTCATCAAGTACTCATCTCCTACTATCTGTATATAGTAAGGAAACATCTTTAGAATTATAGACGAAATTATCTTAGGGAATGGGTATAAACTCGAATATAATTATTCAGATAAAATTTTAAATATGCGCTCTCTCTAACTAAACTCAATCTAGAGCATTACTAACCCTATCTCTAATGAGTTAACCCCATCTAGGCTTAGGTATCCGATTAACCATAGGCTCTGATACCAAATGTGACGATCCACCTCCTCGATCCTCAGAAATCGACACTAGTACATCCTCGGTATTCACATGCCGTAAATGCAAGCGACGGAGAGGCAGATTATCATGGGTTAGAAGAAAATAAAGGTAGAAGACAAACAAAATAGAATCTCACATCGTATTCAACGTTTAATTATACATATGAGTAGTACATGCAATTACTCCAAATTGCTCCATCAGAGTTCTGGTAAGTAATAATCCAGCTAGTATAGTTATAACTGCATATCTCACAAGTGCTGGTAGATACATAATACATAATAGAGAATTAATAGATAACTATCTATATAAGACCCTCCAGCTTCATGTTGCATGCTCCATCCTCCTACCAAAATGCTTCGTCCTTCCTAACTACTTGGCTACCCCAAAAATAGAGCATCCAGAGTTTAAGGAAAAAGGAAAATAAACTCCGGGTTAGTCATGGGACTAGTGTGAGAACTAAAAATACAGATATTTGAAAACAAAGGGTATCTCATAAGACCACACAACACATAAACACAGAATGAGTTTTTACCTTATGATAACCAAAACATTTGCTACACAAAATCTGAGAATATTATTTTTAATGACATTATTTTGAAAACACTTTTCAAATAAATTTATATAATCTTAGCTGAAATTGTTACATTAATTAAATTTCAGCATAATAGGTTCTACAATCAAGTCTAAAGATACTTATTGGAGAATGAATTTTCATACAATGGCAGGTAAGGAATTACCTCCGTACAGTACAACTGTAGAGGGGATTTCCATACATTTATAAACCATTTTAAAGAGAATTAACGATTTCATATACACCATTTCATTTATTAAAGGAAAGTGATTTCCTTTGTGATATTCGACGTGTATTAAACGTGAGTTATTTACACATCCAAAGCAACATATTATCATATCCAAACATGGATCACAATCATCATAACCAAGCATAACCAAACATATATATCATCCAATATATCATAATATAAATAGAGTTTCTCACTTTGGATTTAATCGAACTAACTTTAAAACAACTATAGCCCCGCTATTCGGAAAATTTAGCTTGCTACGCTTGCACTGTAGCTCATAGATGGGCTCGTCCTTGGCCTTTGGTGGTAGCGTGCTCACGGCCTAGCTAGCTCGGAAGAGGGGAAAGGCTCGGCCTTTGGTGGTATGAAGTGGTGGTCGTGGGTAGTAGAGGGGGAAAGGAGTGGATTTGCTTTAGTTTTGAAGAGTTTTGATAATATATACTTACTATATAATTTTAATTTCTTTTTGCCATTATTTTCCTTAGGTAAGAGGCCATTAAAGTGGTGTATGAGAAGTGACGAAGCTTAGGAATTTATGAACTAAAGATGTGAACATGGGTAGGGGTATTTATAGGCAAAAATATGAATAAAAATATCATGATATTTACTTGCCTTTTAATCGTCATTGCCTCACTACCACACCCTCCTCTCACCTCATTAATCTCGGCCGAACTCCCCTCCATGTGTGTAGCCATGTGCTTGTACTTAGGGTGTAAAAGGTTGACTTTGGGTTTACTTAAGAATTAAGTTTTAGGAAAATATCTGTGATATTTTGTTATATATATATATATATATCTGTGTGTGTGTAAGTATATTTGTATGTATATATGTGTTCATGTGCATGCGAATGTGCTCATGTATATGTACATGTATGTTTGCACATGTATATCTCAAATGATTGACAACGTTGCACAACTATTCTACGTTGAATCGTTACAGATTTCGATTTCGATTTCCGGTCATATTTTCACTTCTTATTTAATATATATATATATAAACAAAGTTTAATAATAATATTTCTTTCATTATATAATAATTAAAATGGCTTATTTAGTAATTAAAATAATTATTAAACCATTTAAACTCAATTTAAATTCAAAAACCATTTATTTCAAAATAGTGATATCATTGATGATGTCATAAAGTGATTTTATTTTCATAAATAAAATAAATAAATTTATTACATATTGCCACTCATATAGATAAATGAGTGTATGTATCCAGCTCCGTGTACGATGTCGGATGATCTAAGAGTTGTTTATTGATAAAACCATTTTCGATCATTTTAACGATATATCTTCCAATGTATATATTTTTGTAAATATTTATTCAAAATAAGATTATCAACATTATTTATTGTTCAAAACATTATCATTTATGTTCAAAAATCTTATATTTGAATATTTTAAAAAATTTCTGAAGTGATGAATTTGCGGGTCGTTACATCTTGCTTCTTCCTATACGGAACTGGATTACCTCCCTTCTTCTCACTAGCATTTTGTATGTAATTAAAGTCTTATAAAACTATCCATGGCCCAAAAATGGCATAAGCATCCTTGACTATGCAACCCTAAAGTCTATGCCTAAGTAGTTTGAAGTTTTTGGCGTAAACGAAAGAAAAGTTGCATCTAACTCCTCCTCTATTGATGAGATCGAGTGATAGTGTTGGTCACTCATGCTTAGAATGTTGTAATCCCACACTTCTGAATTCAAAAGAATCATAATTCTATACTTGTAATAACATGACACATTACACATACAATTCCACTTCTGATTGAATCTATTTTTTAACTTACCAATCTCTTCAGACCTCAACTTATTCTCTAAGATACCTAAACAATAAACATCAAATTTATGAATATATCTTTGAACTTCCATCAAGGGTTTATGGAAACCTTTTCTATTCTAGCATAAGATCGTCATTCATTGAGTTTTAATTTGCTTCTCAACTCCTTACCTTACTGATTAGCAGTCCATATATCTTCTGTTTTCTCCTCATCACTGTCCTCCCACTTCGGGTTCCTTTTGACAAGTTGTTCCTTTTTAATGCTTTTTGATTTACTGGTGAGGCTCATGGGTAACTCAGATGGATTATCACTGGAACTGGCCTTAGTATGATCATGCGAACAACCTCTAGTGGTGGTCACATTTGTCCCTGTCAGCTCCGGCTTTATGGGGGCATTGACCTGCAAAGATTTGCATTAAACCCCACTACATATTTATCTAAGGGAAAAACAAAAGAACAGTTATTAGATTTTGGGTAGTACTTACAAGAGTCCGAAATTTTGACTTCCTTGCTCGATGATGAGACATGAAAATCCACTTCCTGGATCAGAGCTATTATTGGCGTTATGTGGTTCTGAATATGTTTACTGGTTCCCACTTTATGCTGCAAGGTTGAAGTAAGTTGAATATGTTCATTTTCACACAATGTTGCCCCTTCCTCTAACGAATCTGAGAGCAACACCCTCCACTTGGAGTATCGCATTCCCTTGTTATTTCACCTTCACCTTCCTCCATCCCTGCCTTTCCTTCATTTTTTCTGACTTTAACCTAAGTCGGGGCTTCATCCTCCACCTTTCTAAGTTTAATTTTCTTCACCTCATTCAAAACTGCTTCGTTCACCGATTGCAACTAATTCATTACCTCTTCTAACTCTACCAATGCTTTCCCAGTATTCTTCTCCAGCTCTTGACCTGCTTTGTTAGCTACATCTTTTTCCTTACCCTGCCCTTTCTCGCATAGCTCTTCCTTCTAACTAGAAATATTCATTCCCCCTCCACACCTTGCCTTTTGTTTTCTTCACCGAAGATACCCTCCACCTTTCCTGAACATTTGCATTTACCCTCCTCCTTTTTCACCCACACCTTCGTCAAAGGGCATTTCCTTTTCACATGGCTGAAGAAGTTACAATTTTCAAATCTCAATGGAGGGCTTTCATAAATCACTTCATGTACAAAAATTTCCCCATTCTCTCCTGCTGCTAGGATGGTTCTTGGAAATTCGATTTCTACATTCATTTCCATTAGCACGTGAGCGAATGAGATTCCAGTTCTTCTTAGGGTTGGCTCACTTAGCTTAAGTGGCAAACCGATAGGACTAACCAAGGCACTGATGGCTCTAGGACCCCAAAGTCTAAAATTAAGATCTGAAAGCCTGATCCAGACTGGCATTGACGTTAGGAGATCCTTGTCCATTCTCATCTTTGGATTTAGTTTCTTCATGATCATTAGGTTTTGATTGAAAAACCAAGGACCTTCCTCCAAAAAATTCATATTTTTTTCATTTTGAAATAAGATCACAAAGAACCTATTGTCCCTTGAATGAATAAAGAATTCTCAAATTGATTTTCATGATCTTTTAGTATACGCCCCCAATGCTTTGAAGAATGGTTTACGGCAAATCACATACAGCATCAAATAGTTTGACAATGTCTCCTCCGCCTCCTTAAGAGCAACGTTTGAGATCTTCCCTTTTATTACTCCATTAATCATGTTTGGTTCCACATACTCCATTGTTGAAGCAGCAGATTTGTTATGACCTGCACCACTTACAGTGTTGTTGTTGCTAACTTTAACCACATCTTTCGCAATAGGGAACAATCCCTTACCACTTGTAGTATTAGCCGAATTCCTCCATATCAAGGGTTTCAGTCCCTTCTCCTTCTTATATGTCAGCTACTCGTTACTGGGTTCTGCATTCATCCCTTCACTATTTTCCCCTCTTGTTTGACCTCCGTCCAGCCCACCTCCGTGTCCTCATTGCCCGCTGGTTCCTTGGTATTAATTTTCGACATACGAGAATATTGATAAATGAAAAATAATAATTGAGAAGTAGATCTGATAAAGATGGTAGAAGTTGGGAATAAAAGAGAGAATTTGAAAAGGAGGAGAAAAAGATTTAGGGTTTCAAACCTTAGATCTAAATTCCCTGAAAAAAGCCACCATGAATTGTAAAGTTTGCTTTTTTACACGTAAAAAAACCTTCGTTCTAGACTAGTCATTTTAGATGGAACTTGGAAACGATTAGTTAGAACTAATGGGGTTAGTTTTGTTTTTTTCTAAATTTGATTGTATAAACGCATTGTTGTTTTCGTAAAAGCTTAACATAAAATTCTATTCAAATGACATGATATCGTACGGTTTAACTTCCTATAAAATATTAATGGTTATTTATTGTTGGATTTTTTGAAATGCAAATAGAACAGTCGTTCTGGGCTACTCGTTGAAGATAGAACTCCAAGTAACTTATAACAAAAATAACTAGTTTGAAGTTATAGGGTTTTTTTGTTCTTATTTATCTAAATCCGACCATACAGAATCATTATTTTTCCTATAGAATCTTAAATAAAAAAATTTGTATGATTCAAACTTGTTTGATCTCGATCTTATGAATTAACTGACTTTTTATATTTAGCTAACACCGACAAATAATTAAATTTGATTAGATTAAGTATTAAATTGACTCAAAATGACTAAGATCGTGCATTTACAATTTTAGTGAATATGTTTGGTTGGATTTCTTTAGGTTAAGGGAATCATTGTTTTAGGTTTCTGACTTTGTGTATGGTGCTCAAATTAGGGTTTAGTATTTGTTTTTGTAGTTTAATAAAATTATGGTCTAGAAAAAATTATTTGTATGTTGTTTTCCTTCTTTTCTTATCTCTTTTCAAATCTAATTGTGTAGGGATGTTTGGGATAGCCCTAACATGTTTTTTTGAAAAATCGGTACTTTGTTAGTAATTAAAACTACATGATATATATTTCAATGATATGGCTCATCAAAACCTTATGAATCCCCTAGTCTTGATGGGTTCTTGCAAGGAAAAAGAGCACAAATCGTATTCATATATGCTATGGTACAACTTTTCAAACTATAAAGCGGTTCCTCATGTACAAAGCGATTTCTTGTATTTTTCTTTAAAAGAACAATTTATCATCACACATTCTTACAATGAAACACCTTAAAATTTTAATATATTATATTTTCGTTAAAATTTCTTGCAATATATTATGAAATGATTTAAAGTATGATCACAATCAATACAAATTTTTAAAAACATGTCAATTTTTAGATTTGGTATTTTCATTTTGCATTACACATGCTACTATAACTATTGAATTTATTTATTCTACAAAAATGTCTTGCGTTATGTGTTATCAATAAGTATTCTCAAGAGTGAAAGTATGATAGAAGGAGCAAGAGCATTAATGAGGATCAGAATGCATTAGAGTGGTTTCTGTAAACATTGGATAAGGCTTTCGACAAGAAGATAGTAGCATCAGCAAAATCTTTCGAAGAGGCCAGAAGGATGCTTCAGCAATATTTTGGATAGGCAAAGAGCTTTCGACAAGGTCGAGAGTACCTTACGAAGGCGATGAATAGCATACTTTATGCACATGCGCCAAACCATTCGAAACGATTTGTTTCGTCTTTGTTTACCTTCACCAGAAGATCATTTAGCCAAGAGGACCCTTTCGAAAGCGTATATTAGCCTTTCGAATTGGTTTAAGCAATCCTCAATTATGAAGGAATAAATATAAGGTTTCGCACCAGTCAGATAGAGCGCTTTCAAATGATGTTATCTGCAGCTAATTTCTTAATAGTGCTTTGATTCATTCGAAACCCACAAAGCACATGTTTCGACAGCATCGGAAGCCTGCTCCTTTATCAATTTACCCGGCATACTACAGCTAAAGGAAGAGCGTAATTGTACACCTTTCGACGGAGTCGAAAGTGACCAAGCAGTACATTTCTGAAGTTGGAAGCAATAAAGCAATTAGTCTTTCGACGAAGTCGAAAGGAATAAAACAAGATAGGAGAAGGTCCGGTCTTCAGCGGCAGCGAAAGGGCGGCCATGTAACCCTTTCAACCTTTCAACTAGGTCGAAAGTTATGACTCATGAGATACGCACGAAAGCAGGAAAATAAACCTTCCGACCGTATCGAAAGCACTTAGTCGAAAGTTTTTGACTCGCACCTATAAATAAGACCCTATGAGTCAGTGTGGGGGATACGATTTCTTCCACTTCTAACTTGTATTTTCTAAAAGCTTGTAAACTCTCATTCCCAAATCAAATTGGGGATTTGGTCAATTTGTACAACTAAGTTCAATAAAAGTGAGATTATGCTGATCCTGATTACATAGTAATTCCGAGTTTCTAATTTTACACAGATATGTCAATCAACTATCAAACCGAAAGGATCCCCTTCGACTGGGTCAAATTCACAAATTTCCTAAGGGTTTTAGCTCAAATCCACAAGATATCAAGTGCCTACCCTTTCGACTTCGAAACCCTTCCTACTCAACTATTTCCAGAAACCATTAAGTCCCCAACTTAAGTCATATTGTCAGTGTTGAAAGGTGGTTCTGACGGAGTCATAAACCAATCAATTCGAGAGAATTTTCTGAAGGAAAAACTGGCCTTCCGACTATGTCGAAAGGTACTAAAGAGGAGTTTTCAAGCGTCTTTCCCAATTCGAAGAGTGTTAGCTTCCTTCATCAATTCGAAAGTAGGTTTCGAAGGAATCATTATTAATTTAAGCTTCATTTTGAGGTGTTGACAAGTTTTCTTGTTAACATTATGTAACTAAAATAGCAAGTTAAATGAAGGTAAATATTATAAACAAGAAAGTGTTTATAAAAATGTGTTAATGTGTAATTTTGATTGTTTTTATTGTATGTTGCATTCATTGCAGCGCAACCTACTTATCATCATTTCAACTCATTGCATAACTACACGCAAGATGCATAACGATTTTACATTTGTATGTTTTTTGCTAAAAATGTTTATTTTATTTCTGAGAAAAATATATTTCATTTTTTAAATGGCATTAACATATTAGATGTTAAAACATCACAATTGTACAATGTTGTTTATTGCATTGTACCTTGCATTTAAAACGCTGCATGTAACTTAAATCACCGTTGTTGTACTTAATTTAAAGATTTCGAATTTGGGTTTATATTTTGGATTATTGCTTTGCATTCCATATCCTATTGAAATCACATCAATAACCTCAAGAGCTTTCGGTAAATTACGGGAGTCTTTTAGCAATCCTAGTTGATGCAATAAGAGCAAAGAACCTAGGAAGGAGCAAGTAAGATTTTTATCCCTAATGACACTAGTGTAAACATTGGCAGCGGAGCGGGCTTCGGGTGGGGTGGTGCGGCTGAGCCAGAGTGGACTCAGCAGTCGGCCTATGTTTCCAGGCGCACGCATAAAGGCATGACTAGTTCCACGAATCTCACTGTAATGACCATAGTAAACTTCTCATTGTAACGAAATGAATGTCTGATTTAAACGACCAGGTGCAACCTGACTCGCAAGAAAGCTCTATGGAGAACTCTTGCTACGTCACACAAGTTTTGTGTTGTGATGAATTTATATGTGGTTTTATTATTGTAATTTTGGAGGTTTAATTTATGATAAAAAGTTATGGAATAGTTTTACCAGCTTCAATAAATAATGAGGATGTTTTACAAAAGGATCACTTTTACTAACTTTGTGATGCGACGTAGCTATAAACAAGAATGTTAAGGTAATGATAAATTTATCATTATTATACTTAACAAGTAATTGCTAATCAATATTGAGTTGCACTGGTATACCACTGCATCGGTTCGGTAATTGTAAATTTACCATCACCAATAGTTTAGTAGTAAAGAAATGTCAAACCGGTAGTAATAGTAAATTTACCCATCATATTAATATTGTTTTTTCACTATTTTATTAATCCTAACCATGGATCCTCCTAACAATTTACTAGATTTTAAAATGATGTTTGTAGTTTTATTGTGATGATTTTACTTTTAGCTTCAAAATTTGAGGTTAAGAAAGTTATTCTTTGACATTGTTGTAAAACATTTGTGATGAATCAAAAAAATTCTTTATTAATAAGAATAAATCAAAATATTAATGTATGCACTACGAAACTTCAACAATAAAATATTTACTTTTTCTATCATTATCAAAGTCCTAATACAGAAAAAAAATTATTATTTTTGTGTATTTATAACAATCAACGATTTACCCGTTTCATTAAAATATTGGTAATCGTTTTTGTCTTACTAAATAGTATTGTTATATTAACGATTTTCTCATATTGATAATAGTTATCATTACTATAACAATTCTAGTTATAGGGGTGGTTTTTGCTTTATCTATCCTTATTTGTTATATGGCGATTTACTTACAACAGAAGTCATAGCATGTGAGATATACATGTATTGTGGGCCCTACATATCATTTTATCTACTATTAAAATTTACTAGCAATTTTTCTGTAATAGAAGTGGCATTTTTGTAAACCAACAAGTCATGTTTAAGCCTTGCGTCAACCATAATGGTTGTTAAATGTCTTGCTTGGCTCTACATAAAGTCTAGCTTAGCTTTGCTTGGCTACGCCATCTCGTCTTTTTTGCATTTCAATTTGAGCTCCCTCGTTTTTCAATATCTATGATTGTCGGAATTTATTATTAATTTGCACATATGATCAATGTATTATCAATTGTATCTGCCCAAAAAGATTTTTCTAGTCTAAATGTATCAGAAAATGAACTGAACACAAATCGGAGAAAAAAAAAGGATAACTCATCAAGTCAAAATGACAACATAAGATATTGAAAATCGTAAACATAGGATGCGATCGCGAACAATTTGTACCTCAATTTTCAACACATCGAAAATTGAGAACGAAGCACAATACATGATAACGACGCATATTGCGTGTGAGCATAAGTTGACTGAGAATAACGCATCGAACACCAACACTTGAATTAAATAATAAAATTTTAAAATAAAAATTAAATAATTAAGATTTAAAAGAAACAACAGCAATAAAAGTACAAGAATACAAATATTTACAATTTGTAAAAATATTTATTGTAAAAATGATAATAAGACTATTGAACATATTTTTGTAAAAGTTCAACAATATTAAATATACTAGTTTCTTGTTTAATTTATCTGCCTTTTACTTGCACAATTTCCATATTAATTTAGAATAATAGCAACCAGTAACATTTATTCAAGCATATATTTATTAAAAATACATGCAAATAAATAAAAACAATCATATCATTTTCACTACCTCTCTGGCATGCTCCTTTCCCTTCTCATGCATCCAAAGTTTTTGAAAAACATAACCAAATAATAAATAAAATATGTACACTCGGGTACTGAATCTTAAAACCCACAAGTAGTCTGATTTGACAAAAGAAATACTGTATAATTAAACACGAGAACCCAACCCCCCCTGAACTTAACGTTTCATTGTTATTCAAATAGTAAACCATTACAACAGTTTATAACAGGAAAACGAAATAAAATAATTATAACTGGTTCTACCCAAAAGATGCAACATCTTTTTCTCTTTTCTATTTGGTAGATAACAATCAGAACTTCCTGGAGTAGCTCAACTTCAGTTCCGAATTCTAAAATTCAAAATATCACTATTTCCAAAACACTAGCCTCTATCATATTATCAACTCTAAGAACCAGACCCAGCATTATCTTTCAACTCTGAGTCTAATGCAGCAACCTCATTAACATTACAAACATGGCCAGCTTCCTTCGACGTATCATTGATTTCTGAATCTAACGAAGCAACATTTTTCGCAGCATCACTGGTTTCCTTTGTTTCAGATTCTGAAGCAACATGGTCGGTCGCTTTAACATCAACATTAGTTCCCAAGCCGTTGTTCTCTTTTGATACAAACACTAAAGGAGCATCTTGATTTCCTTCCATATTTAATGTAACTTGATTGACTGCAGTGTAAGCATTAAGGCCGTAGTATAGAGGCTCCGGGCCACGAATTGGGTAGGGAGTGGGCTGATTTGGAGGAATATAGATAGTGATAGGCCCGAAAGCGGCACCCTGATGTTGTAGCCTCTTGAGTTTGGAATTGTGTTTCTTGCCTGCAATATGAGTATCGAACGCCATTTGAGTTTCGGTTGTCACGTTACATAGAGTGCAAACTCTAGGGCGCTCGGGAACGTAACGTGGGTCGCTCTTCTTCAGCTTCTTTCCACCTCGACCGTACCTTATTGGTTTTCTCTTTATGCTTCCTCTTCTACCATCCAGTGGGTTATGCTTAACCACATGGTTGGGTAATTCGGTCGTTCCCTCTGTCGTGGCTGCCTTATCTTCTGTGTTTTGTCCAACTGTCAAGTTTGAGACTGTTATGTTAGCTTTATGGATAATGGTTGAATCAATGACTGCAAATTTCTTAAATCATTTTTGTTTTTTGTTTTTTTTTAAATTGAGTACTTATGTGATAATGCATGGTAGTATTACAAGTTTTGGGTAGTATATAGCATACATATAAATAAATGTCTAGCAGTTAGAATCGCATTGCACAAGTTTCAAACGTATGACCACTCGAACCAAAGTCGGAGAGTTTAACCACTAGGGCAATGGTGCTGGTTAAAATTTCATAAATCATACGAGTTTAATCCTGTTTTAAATTGACCCTCCCTAATTTCAATTTGATTTACAAATTCCGATTCAAATCGCAATTGAGAAAAAACATCAAATCCATGCTAAAACAAAAAAATTCAAGACAATTCAAATAATTGTCGTTTTCAAAATAAAAGATAGAACATGAAAAAAAATAAGCCAAGAGATGTAGAAGCATAAGTATTAGAGTCTAATGCTCTTTGATTCCATATTGGTGGAACCCAGTGCACGAGGCTTCCACCCAATAGCAGGCTCTGGGGAGGTCGATAATGTACGTAGCATTTCCCTCGCATTGTGAAGAGGCTGTTTCTGGACTCGAACCTGAACGCCCAGATCACCGTGCGAGTGATCTAACCGTTGCGTCAAGACTCCACCTCCTCTTTGATACCATATATTAAAAAAACAATCGACTACGAAAAAAAGCGATGCTTTCGCTCACTTACATGCCATTTAGTAACATACAGAAAGCAGAATTTCCCGCATACAAATTTGTATGCATATACACAGTTACACACGCATTGCCATATCATATGAATTTTTGAATCTACGATCCACGGATTGAATCCAGTATTAACTTAAAACTTGAACTTCTCGTATACGTGAGTCTTGTTTCGAAAACTATCACATCATATATATTTTGTGAACTTAACATTTTCATTAAAAATACATCTAATATTGAAAGGAAAAAAATTAACAAAATGACAAATTGGTAATTAATAGAAGAGGTGATATACAATGTTTATTACTTCTCGAACATTTTTCAATTTTTAAGCTTAGCACATGGTTAATAGGTAGGGATGTTTTGGCACACATTCCTGTTAAGAAAAAAAAATCTAGACCTATCTCTCTCTCTTGATAACACAATATAAGCAGACTTGCTATTTTATATTTGTAAAATTATTGCTGAAAAAGATGTTCAAACTTCAAATTGATGTTGTAATTTATTTTTTCCATATATTATCTAATTCAATATTTTATGATTGTGAAATGTTGAATCTATTGTACTCAAAATTGCTATACTTCCAAAAATGCTGGCAATCCGAATATTTTTAATGCAAATGCTAGAACTATGAATATTAACTTGTAAATCAATATTTAGTAATGAGCGTTACAGCACGCGCTTCACGCGTGATGAAGGCACCTAAATTATTTTTCTACAAATTGCATTTGTTTAATACGTTCAAAAAAAATGATTTCCACAAATATTTAACCATATTTTTGTGTTGAATCATACGTAGTTAATTTGAATTTTTATTTCTAAGTTGCAATATGTAGTTTTTTTAATTAGTTTAAATTTTTATTTATATTATTAATTAATAAAAAATGAATTTGTAAATTAGTTTATTTGTTAAATTTTATTTTTAAGTGATATTAAGACTTGTAAATATTTGTAGAGGAAATTTTGAATTTGTAAAGAAAGCTTAATTGTCAGATCCTATTTTTATGTGATGCTAAATTTTGATAATATCCGTAGAGAGGCATTTTTGATATTTCACGCTAACACCAAAAGAGTGTGACTCCAAATGTATTAGAATTATTAATAAAAAATACATATATAAGGGTATTTTTGGAACTTCACGGTCGGACCAAAAGTTTGTATTTCTATTCCAACTATTAATAAAGATAGATTACAAGAAAAAATAGTTTCAAAGTATTGACTACCATGATTGTTGAACAGTGAACGAATATTCATATTCCCAAATAATATGCTACACTGCAGTCCAAAGATTTGCAGTAAAACAATGGGAACCTCAAAAATACAAGTGAATGACAAGGACTTGAAAAAAGTTTTTTGAAAGATAGGAATGTAGACCAAATTTCCACTAAACCGTTTATGTATGTTGTATACCTCAGCACAAGGTAAAGTATATAACTGATACAAAATAGCACTAAAGTCAATGTGTCTCCTTAAGGCTTGTTTAGTGCCCAAAGGCTATAGCAAGGGTTGGACCTTGAAACTCACATTTGGACTAACTGTTCATATGTTGTTAAACAGAAATTGAGCTAATACTATAAAAAATTAAGACAACTTACTTCCCGTAGTATGAGACTTGCTTGCATCATCAACTTGAACAATACTGTCAGCTGTTTCGGAAGCTTTAGCTTGATCAACCACTTGAGCAGAAGCAGCCTCAGCTGTTGTAAAGCTATCAGGCACAGATGAAACGATTTTTTGTTCTGCCACCTCAGGAGCATTACATATTACAGTGTCTGAGGGAATACTACTAACACTGGGGGTTTCTTGCTGTTGCTGATATCCACTTGTTTGTACAGCATTAGGTACTGCATTTGCAGGATAATATCCAGTTGTGTGCATAGTACCAGGCATGATATTTGAAGGTTGATAACCACTGCCATGTGCAGCACTATGCATGGCATTTGCTTGATACACGTTGGGGTACACGGTACCAGGCATGCTACTTGCTTGGTACTCTGGAAACATATTTTGCTGTTTTTGCATCTCTTCGAATTTTTGAACCGTTTTCTTGTGTCGCTTTCCATTCTTGTGCTGCTCAAGTATATCCAAACTGCTGCATTCCACTCTACAAACATCGCACCATATTTTGAGTACAGGTAATTTTGGAGGTGGGGGGCCAGCCGGAGGAAAGCGACCAGGGTTTCTTCCTCCACCTCTCCCTCTTCCTCTGCCATGCCTACCTCCTCTACCTCTGAATGGTTGGCCACCTCCCCTTCTACCACCTCTATTAGCCTAGAAATAATCATGTGCCAAGGTTAAACGACTATGAGTTAACAATTTACATTTACCAACGCCTATTTTGCTCAATACGGTTGGTGACTAGGCAGCCATCATATATAAAATAAGACATATCAAATTTCATGCACACCATTACCAATGATTATCAAGAGTTAAAACAAAAGGATGCAATAATAGTGGCTTAGCTTTCAAACAACGAAAATCAATTATTAACATATATATTTTTCCAGGATATTTACTGCAATGATGAGCATCATAACTTTGCAAATATTTGAACACAGTGTTGGTTTATCCTAACTAGAAATACTGTTCTCTTACAATGTTAGGATACCCTATGGCAACCAAAGATAAAAATGTTTTTGCTCTTGTTAAAAGCAATTTGACAAAACACTAATTTATACATTAGAAATACATAAACATTAACAAAATCTATTTGTCAAAGTCAAAAAGATAAAAATGTTTATTTTTGCATAACTCAAAATAAAATCTCACTACTTGTGAAAGTTTTTTCACAACTCCAAAATTAACTAAACAAAATCTCACTACTTGTCAACAATTTTTGATTTCGTAGCAACTTCAAACTAGTTAACTACTTAAGGAACAATTTTCAGCTTCCACCACTCTTTTTTATAGGTACAATCATAACAGCTTCAAACTAATATAACAACTACAAAATTAACTAAAGAAAATCTCGCTACTCGTCAACGAATTTTAGACTTCGTAGCAACTTCGAACTAGTTAACTATTGAAGGAACAACTTTCAGCTTCTTCCACTCTATTTTATGTGTATAATCATAACAACTTCAAACTAATACAATCGTTCATTCATCTTTTATACATTCTTAGTTTACCTACCCACAATGTTAAGTAATGGCGATTCATATATACCATAAAGTATCATCAACAAAATGTTAGCTGTATACTGTCCTTTAACTACATTTTATTCCAAAATTAACCTCACTGAAACTATAACAGTATGCTGTGTATCAATTCCTTTATATTTTCAAACTCGTACAAGATTTTCATATAGGAATTATGACACTATCATACATTTTGCTGACCAAAACATCACTTATCCAGATATACACTACCTTCAGTTTTTAACTTCATGTCTGTTCTTTCACTTATTTTGTTCTGTAGACTGATCAACTTATAAATACCGCACTTTTATTTAAAAAAATGGATATGAACCAAAAGCCCCTAAGTGCATTTTGACTTACTCTTCATATAGAAATCTTCTTCATAATAATTGTAATGACCATAGGATTCTAATACAATTGGGTGAAAAATTCAGTCTCCAGAAGTGTAATAAAATGACATGTGTGGAGAGAAGAAGCAAGGTGGAAACAGAGAGGGCAAAAGACATACTAATGATCAATTTATATATAATATAAGTACTCGGCAGTAAAAAAAAATAGAAATTTTGCATTGATCCATATATCTGAAATTGGAGATGAAAAACAGAAGAGGGTGCTGTGATATCAAATGGGTTTCAAAAATTCTTGATAGTTTGCTGGAAACAGGCAAACTATACAAGAACAGCCAGCTAATTTTCTTATTTCAAGAGTAAAAAAGTCTAAAACCTGAACCCGGTTAAAAAGGTCACCCATGTCAAATGGCATTATTGTTCGTAAATGAGAAACGCAATGCAAAGCAAAAATGGAAGATCTTTATATAAAATTTATGAACCAGATAAGAGATAAGCTATGAAATAATGGCCAATTCCAATATATAATGCAGAAATAGCACATGATAGCTCAATAGAAACAAATTGAGCAAAAGCATTAACACTCACGCCCAAACAACCATACATATTAACATGCTAAAATTGATGGATTATGTTATGGCTCTGGACTGATCTATTTTGCTACTTCTACAATACGAATTGGTAGTACCCATTATTAAAAAGAACAGCCAGATAACGAAAAAGACATACCTCAATCTTTGAGTGAAATCTTCAGAGAATCAATGCACCAGCATGACATAAAGTGGGTGAATAGAAAGGAAATAAAAGATAAAAGAAATGTCAATTCTACTTCCCTACCACTTGGTGTGGGTAGGAATCATTTGGTACAAGTAGCATTGAAAAATGACTAAGCTCGTCTTCCTCTTTAGGAGTGTAAAACAACATGCTTCACTTGATTGGTGGAGAGTAGATAATTCTTTGTTTAAATCATCATATAAACATTAGTAGGACAAATCATCTCCACTAATCAAGAGGAAAGCAGTGCATTGTCTCACACTGCTTACGGAGTGAGACTAGCAATCTTCATGTAGCTTTAGGAACCATTAGACAATTGCTTAGGATAAAGAGTTCCCATTAAATGTCTGTAAAATTGTCTACCAGTAGAACTAACACTTATCAAGCCAATTTTGTCTAAGAGAACGTGGATTGGTTGCTGATATTTACCACAGTGCCAAATTTCAGTAAAAATAATGTGGCTCCATGATTGTCCATTTTCTTTTAAAAGGGTGGAACCAAAAAACTAGAGCATAATTAGACTTGTCATAATTATGCGCCCATTTATTAGTTCAACAATATGATAAAACCAGCAAACAACTACAATCAAAATATTGATTCCAATTATTTGACCAACATGACATTAAGACACTAGACACCTCACCTCCAAGGGCAGTAAAAAGTTCGGACATCACAGTAAGTTGGTTATTTTCAATCTGATCTAGATTAGCTTGAGCCCAATTGCTTTTGGATTGTCAGGATCACTACAACTCAGGAAAATGTAAACAAGATAAGCCTAGGTTAAATAGGTATAAATTTGTTCTAAGTAGTTGGAGTCATTTGCATCAAAAGCTAAAATCTGTATTTGTTTAGACATTCAAGCATTTGAACCCCAACAACATAAAGTTGGTACCAAAAAAAAATAAGCTGGAAATGCACTTCAGATAAAACGTTGTTCCAACGAGAATCACTGTGATACTTTAAAAAAAAAATAACATAGTTTGTGAGCACGAAAAACTACACACATTTTTGATACAATTGGAACACCATTCCATCTGAGATTAACCCATTTTAGCTTTGGCTAAATTGCACATACACATCTCAAGTCATCATTCTACACATGCATCTCTGAATACTCCTTCCAACTATTATTAAGGTCTACCATCTACATTATCAATGAAGATGGTTAATGGGAGTTGGTAATGACTTGAGGGAGTATAAATGCAACTTAAGGGGTTCAGAAAGTCATGCGCACATCTAAGATACTACTTTCCTCTCACGAGCTAGTCTTAGTTGAAAATGCATTGCACCTTCGGCTAGAAACAAAACACACCTCAGCAGCAGTGCACAAGGCAAGAAAATGTCGAACTATGCAACTCTCTTCAGATTGCAAAGCACAATCCAAGCAGAAAGAAGTCAAAAACAAGCTCAATATGAGAAGAAGAAAACAAATTAGTGTGTAGGTATCCAAAAGGTTGACCCAACTACATCTCTTCGGACGAGAATGTTTCATGCTACCAGCTGTCACCAGGGAAAGAGAGAAATACTACAACTATGGACCACATTCACCAGAAATTTCTTTCACTCTCTCATACCAGATGCACGAAATGATATTTCCTATCACCACCAAAACCAATCTAAGAATAAAATTTGTCAAATTTAATTAGCTGAGATGTCATGAAACTTGAGCACTGAGATTAAAGATCTCTAAGCAGTGTATGACTCGTACATGGTACATTTGCAGAGAATAATCCAAACTCTCGCTTTTTTGTTACATGTTACCATTGGTAGCTCTGAAACCATTGTTAGAATTTCAACAGTAAAAATCCAATTGTTTAATTTCTGTAAGTATAACATTATGCTTCTCGGAAAAGTGCAACATTACGTAATTTGAAGAAGCATTAGTGAGGTTTCTGTATGCAACTGTTGTGCATCAAAATATTTGAGACCTACAACTCTAATACGAAGTGTAGTAGAATGAAAGGGGAAATAGTAAATTGAACCCTGCACAAACAACAATTTTCAACATACAGTCCAATAATGTCACGAATATGAATGTGTATTATAAACTCAAATGCACAATTGCTCGATATTGCTAATTTAAAATCACCAAAACTTCTTGAATTTGCATTTTTCATCAACATAATCTAACTATTTGTCTTTATATCTTCATAAGAATAGTAAGTTCAAATCTTATGTTTCTAAAAATGACTTCAAATTAATCCAATGATTGTAATTGAAACATTTGATCCAAATATATGGATCAATATATGGATTGAGTAGATAATGAATGATAGGAAGTACAAAACCAGCAGAAACTGAATCCCCGCATATATAAAATAAAGGGAGGCTATGACAAAAATCATATGTCAGGACTTCGAAAACTGGGTTTGGCTCATGATGCAACAAGTGGTTCATAAGGAGGAGGAAGATACAGGCTTCTTCATCAATAACAGTGGAGGATGATATCAGATGATAGTGGTATCTTGACAGCATGTTCATCAAAAGTGGTGAATCAAGCATCTCTTGGATGCATGGGTGCCGCTACGTAGGACACCAATTTGAAGGTATTTGTCGACTTGTAAAGAAAAGAAGACAAGTATATTTTATATGGATAAATAATGCTACACGTAGATCTTTGGGTGTTCAACACATATGAACCAAGATGTACAAAGAAGTTATTTGTATTTTCATAAATATACACTACGTATCAAAACTTCAAAAATATCTGATCCAATCGGATCACATTTTCACTTTTGGGGTACAAAATTCACTTAGGAAAGTGATAGTATAAAGCATTGGTGTTATCAAGGAATATGTGGTTAAAAATCATGTTTTCTAAAGGGTATAGTTGGCAAAACAGTGTTGGAGTTGAAAATCAACCAAAGGCAGTTCATATATAATTTCGAAATTTCAAAATATTGCATCAAACATTCATAGTCAATTGAATTACAAATGCGGTCACTGGTCGCAAATTCAGAAGGAGATATGGAAAATGGCATTGCCTTAATCTGTTTATCGTGTTCGACAGTGCAACATAAGTGCACACCTAGTGGAATAACAAACTCGATTTTAAAGCCTCAAAGGGTTATTATAGTTGACTATATGGACAAGTTTAAGGATTATCGAATTTAGAAACCTCATAACGAAGAATATGATTGGTTTTTTTTTAATTGTGTAATTAAATTGTAGTACATAATTGTACTACAAGTCTTAGGTAGTATATAACGTACTACAAGTCAATATATGTCAATTGTCAAGTGGTTCAAATCACGTGCTACATAGGATTCGAACTTATGGCCTCATGAATCAAAGCTTTAACACCTAACCGCTGGAACAGTGATGTTGGACAAGAATATGATTGGTATGTCAACTATGTTAAATTTTGGTAAGTCAACTATGTTAAAGAAGGTGATATCATTGGTATGTCAATATATGTAAATTTTGGTAAGTCAACTATGTTAAAGAAGGTGATATCATTGGTATGTCCAAGTTGATAACCAATACGACTAAAACGAAATTATTTGCCATTTCAATATTGCAACAAAGTTGGTTGTGTTGAAACTTAAAAGAAAATTGTGGTTGATGACAGACCACATGGCACATATATTGGTGTAGAAGTTGGAGATCCAATCTTGATCAGATGATTCATCACAAGGACCAGATATTTCATAGCTATGCAAAATTGAGTTTCAAATGTATATGTTATGTAAGAATTGTTTGTGGACTGATTATATTGTAGATTCAAATGAGTTCTAAAAGGATTTACATTATGAACAAAAATTCTCTCCAACGCATAAAAGACAGGGAGTTCACATTTTCATCATCCTTGGTAAAATTAAGTCCACCGCGTAGACATCTGTAAAAACTGCTCTACCGCGATTTTTTGCGGATAATTCTAATTTTGTTTTTGCATTTATAAATGCTCATCATCAACAAATTTTTGTAAGATGAGCTAAAAAAACTAAACTTCAACATTGAAATTATTTTTTGCATATGCACTTAATGTTCTGAAGAAAGATAAATTTAATTGTAACATTGTGAAAATGGAAATTACAAGCACAGCATTTAGAAAGTTGAAAATTTTGAACACAGAAACGATTTAAAATAAAAGTCACACGAATAATATATTGTAAAATAACTTTATGAAGAAAACCAAAAATTTAATACACACGTGTATGTGTAAACAGGCCCGGCCCAAGCCCAAGACAGGCAAGACAAATGCCTAGGGCATCAAAATGAGGAGGGGCAACATTTCTGCTATCGCGCTTAAAAATTATAACCGGGTTGCTTTCCTCCTTCGCTCCTCGACGCTCGACGTTGCTGACCGGACCGGACCACAACGTTGTGGCTGCAACCATCGCCATCATCCCAACACGGCCCACCACCACGCGGCTGCCAAGTTGCCAACGGCACGGCAACGAATCGCGACTCGATTCGATGAATCAACAGGTGCGGCTACTGTTTGGCTGTTTAGACTTTAATCTCTTCATCAATTGATTCGATTTGCGTTTGATTTTACCTTCCCTGAATCTAGTTATGCTAATTTTAGTTTTAATTTTGATGTTGAATTGAGTATTTTATTTAAGGGGGAGCCTAGGTTGTATTAGAAGTTGGCTCATGTTCCCTGCCAGTGATTCAAACCGATGGTTCCTAATCAAGGATTCTGCAATATAATTGATTCAAATAGGTTAACTTTAGTTATGTTACCAGATTCATAGTATGTATAGAGGCACTATATCCTCATATTTCCAGTAACGTTTGCTTCAGTACTATCTCAGTTTGATTGATTGAATGAATCATGGCTGTATTTCTTGTATCAATGAGGAGTTGCTCCAAGGAAAATCACGCCGAAAGATTGTACAAACCATTACACCAGATTCAAATAGTTCCAACCATAACAACTTCACATAACTTTGCTTTAAAAGTGATTGTTTTAGCATTTTATCATACTGAATTAGACAGCGCTGACAATATTTTTCTCATTTCAATTAAGGTAATAAGGTTCATGTTTCAGCTAACTTGAAAGAACTATGAAAATTGTTTCAGCTGATTTAACAATTTCATATGTCTTGAGAGATGGCAGGAAACACAATGGGAAGTGAACAAAATTTAGCAATTTACCAGGAGACATGTAACATAAGTTACATAACGCAAAAACCAAATAAAGCATTATGCTGTTTAAAACTGGCATTCACAATTCTATGCTTCTCTGCGAAGGAATGATCATACACTGATCACTATTGAAAAAAAAAACAACCATTCAACAGAATTTTTTAATTAAAACAACAAAAATCAAAGAATGCAAGAAGAAGTTGTTTTCGTTAGCTTGTATTTTGACATTATATCATGTTGACATTTTGATTTTTTGGCATGTGGACTAATGGAATTGATTTAGTTTAACAATATTTTGTGCATAGTAATTGAATTTGATTTTGTGCATATGAAGTGCTGCTGTATGTAAACTATTTTGTGCATATTTTGCACATACTCATACTATTTTTTAAAATGGGGCAACAGAAAATGGAAAGAAAAAAATTTCGTCTGGGGCATGAAAAACCATCGGACCGGCCCTGTGTGTAAACAACACTTTAATCAATTCAATTGCGCTAAAAATATTGTTAACAAATTACCAAAAAGAACAAATGAAAATAATAAAAAACCTCAAGTAATGAAATATTTCAAAAGTATACGAGGACAATATAGTAATATTGCACCAGCAAGTCATGAAAAACAAACAACAAAAATTAAATCACTTATAAATGAACTTATTTGTTAAGGAAAGCAAATAATATTTGCATTTATAAGTGATATTACTTTTGAATGTTAGAAATTGTGAGGAAAAAACGCCACTTAGTTCCATTTTCAAAAATTAAAAAAAAAGCAGAAATAGATGTACAATAGAAAGGAGAATGGAGAATTCAATACTACACTAATAACGAAGAGCTATACACAAAGAAAAGAAGTGTCATGGAATTAACTAAATGTCAAATCGATGTTTTTACATGGTGATGTAAATGAGAAAATCGATGTAAATGAGAAAATCAATATAAAACAATCATATTTTTCTAAAAATAAAAAACAGCATGAATTGAGGCTCCCACATAAATTTCGTTAAGGTTCACCATGGAAAGCTGATAAATTGAGACTTCTTACATTACGCTTTTGAAGAAGATTCAGCCAAAAACGCGAATGTTAAAAAAGCCAATTTCTCTAAAGTAACACTAGACATCGATCCGTTGTTAATCTGATATTTTGTATGAAATGTCCGTGATAACGAACTTGCACAATGTATTTGTTTATCATAAAGAGATTTGTTGTTTCCAACCCTACTTTGCCAGACGGAACACATGTTAATATGTTCTTCAATCCATTAGGAGTACCCTCACAAAAAAATGTATGATAAATATTTGAAAGTTTCCTCGGGTTAGCAGATGTTACACCGTATATTGTCAAGAGACTATTTTGTCCTTTCGGTATTGATAACAATAGAAGTGTTTCCTAGTCCCTACAAAGGTTAAAAAATTCTCTTATTGCTGAGATACCAAAGGGATACATACTAAGGTATGTATATGGGCTTTTATGGTTATATGTTACAAAAACATTGAACTATTCATTGATTGAAGGGTATAAAATCGAAAGATGATTGCACTTATTTTCCTAACAAAAATTGTACTAATAACAACACTGAGAGTCAAAGGTTGTAATTACCGAAAGCTTATAAGTGCCAAATATCAAAGGAAGATCAAGCTAAAAAAAAGTGCTTCATATCCTTGTAGCAATATCAAGAAATCTCCACCATCAAAAGACGACACATGTCAGATTTATGTAAAGCTTCTAGAAAGAGATACATGCATTAACAAATTACACGTTATCGATCTGCATGCGATCTGTAATATGCTGAATGAATGTCAAAATGTGAGGAATCTAACAATTATCTCCAACTCGGTTTGTCACATCATCGATCCGCACACTCTAAATTCCTATAAATAAACGTGAATCTCATGGCAATCATCAAGAAACAATTTAAAAAAATACAAATAAGTGTACTTTTCTAAATTAAAATTCTTGTAAAAACTCATTAATCGTTTCCAGCCTCAATTTGTAATCTTCAAAAATAACATTAATCATTTCCAGCCTGAATTTGTAATCTTAAAAAATAACTCTAAAGAAGAAAGATATTCAAGTGGACGTAGGGATTTTTCCTGAACCGTCGTATGTCTTCTTATTTCACCATTTACTATGTTTCCTCGACATTTACTATTGTGTAGCACATAACTTCTTCCGTGTTACTCTAAAGACAGAAGCCTTATCATATAAGTCCAACTGCCGATCGTTGGTTGTTGTTATAGCAAAAAACCACACCAACGAGGAGCCCCACTCTCCGATTCTTGTTCAATCTCATGTACATGTGCTTGCTTTTTCTCTCCAAAAGTTTACTATAATATGGATAATCACAGTGGTTCTATTTCATAATCCTTGAAGAAACTTATTGCTCCGACAAACCACTTAGCATTCGGGTTTAGCTCATTGAAGAGGACAATAACCAACGTTTTTCTACTACGGTTTTGGTAGATGAAGTAGAACTATATTATTCGTTCAAGCTTTGTAGTCTCTTCATATTGTCTTTGGAATATCTCAAGGAGTCTCTTTGTGAAAATGTCCGTCTTAGGAAGGTCATCTAAGTTATGAACCAAGAGATTAAGGAGTTATCAATGCGACTGCTAGAAAGTCCGCACCAAAATCCAATAACCAAGACGATCCTCACATAAAATGCAAAATAACTCATACGAATGACATACGCACAAGACATTAATAAATGGTATAAAATGCTCACACTTCACACGGGAAAGATAAAAGTTCACAATTTGAAATTTAAAGTTTAAATGTTAATTTTTGACATCATAACATCAATTCAATATATGTAAAACTGGTAGAAAATTTTAATATAAGCATAGTATAGTGGTTCAATGCATATTTGATATCGTTGTAACAATTGTTCTCTCTTCTTTTTACGATCTATACATCCATGTTAGTAGCAAAAGGCAAAAAGGTTATATACTGCAGAGTTGAAAACATTTTTAGAGAGTAGTTTAAAGTGATTTACAATGCTAACCACGCTATTTGATTTGACAATTATTTCCTTTTTATTAGATTTAGCTCATTGTTTGTCATTGTTTACTAACTAGAAAAACGAAAACTAATTTAATTAGAAATTGTTTATGAATGAGATTGAAAAGGATATTAATATTATATATTAGATTGTGAGTACTTTGACAACTGCATCGCACGTGTGTATTAAAAGAATATCTTTGAACAAAATACATATCTGATAGAAATAATCAAACATATACCTGCAGTTTTAGTTGTTTTTTAATTTGACAAAAAAATATTTAAAAAATGTATAGAAATGATTTCAAATCATTGAATTCCATATTGAAATAATGTGACTACACACATACGTATGTATGCATGTATTATATTAATTTTCTTTTGTGATATTTTCCAAAAATCCTTCAAGTATAAGAAAGAAATTGAATATCATACAAAAATTTACCTAAAAATGATTTTATATATGATGATTAGGTGAAATAGTTTTCCATTTTTCTAAAAAAATTCACAAGATAAGCTACACAGAAATTGAAATAAAGAATGCAATCGATATAACTCTTAAATAAATAAAAAACGAATAAAAAATTATTAATACTTAAAAGAGAAAAGACATAACGAAATTGGAAAATAGAAAGAAAAAATATACGTGAAAGATTGTCCATACCGAGATTCGAGGCTATAACCTTAATAATATTCCAAACTTTATAAATAATACTTTAAAATGATTTTTCCATGAACACGAATCGAACTTGTAATTTCATGGTGTCCTCATTTGTACATAGTAAGGGAAATTTTTGAAACATAATGGTCGGACCAAAAATTTCATTCCAACTATTAATAAAATTAATAAAGATAATGCCTCTTCCTTCTACCTCTTCTATAAGCTCAGGGCGCGAACACTTGGAAACTTCTATTTCTTCTATGTCTCGTATTGTAGACATAACGCCAACCTTTTGAATTAATGGGAAACGATAATTAGAACAAATTATATGTTGTGACATGAAGCGCATGTGTTGATGGAACCCATAAGATGTAGTCAAGTTCGCCTTCCCTCCACAATGAACGAGAGATCAAGATGAACTTCAAAAGCGACAAAAGCTTCGCCTTACATTCTCAAAAGGCGGTCAAGTGTATGGTTTGCCTATCACTTGATATCAGCTCTAACATCGGTAAAAATCTCACACCATTATTTGTCAAGCTAGGCATACTTTCTCGATATTCATTCCTTTTTGAATTCCCTAAAACGTACTAATTTTCATTCACTTTTTATAAAAATACATCAAATATGTCTTGGATAGGTTGTTGATGCACGTTCTTCGAATGAGGTGATGTTCGAGGAATGGTTGTCTCGGTACTATTACTTTGGTTTTTGGCATAAAGGGAGATTTCATCCATTTGCATCTTCCCCATTCTATTTAGCATTTACTCTGTTTCATCAACATTTGCTACTGTGAAGCATATAACTCCTTCAATGTTACTCTTTAAGCTCTCTTACTAAAGCGTAGTCTTTGGTCATTAGTTGTCGAAGTAAAAAACTACACAAACAATAGGGGATCAACAATTTTCGTGTGATGGCCAGGTATATGTTCTTATAAAAAGCATAAATAAACCATAAAATGAATATTGAAATATGTAAACGACACAGCTACACATAGTTTAGGATTTGAAGTGATATTAGCATGAGTTTTGAGATAAACAAATTTTGTGATTTGAATTGTATCGCAAACAATGATAGAAAAAGTCAACTTCAGATCATATTTACTTTTAGCACAAATGGGTCATCGGTTGAAGATCAAAGTAGCAAAACACAATTGGCATATTAGACTATGAAGGTCAAATTGATTATCATGATGAAGATAAAAGATGGGAAAAGCACTTCTCTTCCAATCCTTTTACTGTGCGACGTGAAAGTTGAATAAAAAGCGTAATTGTGCATTCAAACGCCAAAGTGTCACATATTATCAAACAATTATGCCTTTAGCTCCCAAAAAATAACAAAAAGAAAAATTCAAATAAATACTGAAGAAGATAGGTTAGTGCATCTCCAAAGTATTCGTATGAAGAAATATCTAACAGAGAAGTTAATAGAAGTTTTGCAAGTAAGAATTCGAGCATTGTTCGAGTTTGGTATGCTTGAGAAAATATCGAAGCGCCACGTTGTGGCATAGGACTCTACTATTTCGAAAGTTGTAGGAAATAAGGTACAAGAAGAGTTGTGATTTCGAATTCATTTTCATAAGTAAAACAAACATTCAATCAGCGAATGCTGGAAGCTTATCAATCTAATGTGCTTTTTAGATGAAAAAGCATAGTTGAAATATTGGTTAGTTAATTGGTTCTCATTTGTCAAATAACTATAATTGGATGTATTAATATTTAGATGAAACATCGAAAATATAATATGGATGCATAGATTGACAAAAGGTAAAAAGATAAAAAAGGCTATCAAAGAAGTAATAAACATGTAAAAAACTTGATTCACTTTATTGATAAGAGACGAGTTATGGAAAATAAACTGAATCTTTGTATCATGGGTTTAAAAGCTTGATTATATGGCAAGTGACCCCAACTATTTTAAATCTCAAAAGCTCAACAAGGATCTTGTTAGGATGATTGATGGAACTAGACATAAAATTTCATTTTAATCATGTCTGACTTTGGCCTTGACCAATAATTTCAAATTTCAGCCAGATTTTGATCAACATCCCAATTAAAATCTATACACTATCAACATCCTAAGCTTTGTCTTTCCTCAAATGGTTGATGTTGACTATATTAATTCTCATCATATATTTCAACCATGAATTATGTTTTTTGTTAAATTTAGTTTTTTCGGATTAATTTTAATATTTCATTCCATGTTAAAATATAAAGCATTTGTCTTTTACCTTCTATATAAATATTATTTTCTCTCATCGGTGTCGCGTTGCTTTATATATTTTTTTAGATATGTTCATACCACCTAATTATGTATTTCCTAATTTTCACATTTAGGTTCACTCTCACTCAAATATATATATATATATATATATATATGTATTGGTTCAAAATAAAAATGTATACATATTGATTTATAATGAAAAATATATATATTCAACAAACATTTAACTTTGATGTAATTCCGAATAACTATCAATTACATAAATTATTTACTATCGTTACTGTATGGAATTTAAATACAAGTTATTGGAAGATAGGTTCAAAATGACTATTTAAACCTAGGTTGTACACTTGTACATAACCAAAATTTACATATATTAACATTGATTTGTCTTTTAAACTATTTAGTGGTCTAAAATTACCAGATTTAATCTAATGGCTAAATTAAATGAAAGTTTTCTCATATCATCACATCTAATGACTCAATGTTAGCATTATTTTATTGTAGTTAGGTTTAGCGACCGTTAGTCTTAAAAAAAGTATAGCATTTTTTGAGATCACTTGAAAAATATGATTTACATAATTTATATGATTTTAAAGCAAATACAAATTTATTACTTCGTTAGTGTCTTATTTTTATTATGTTTGTTGTGCATGTGTTTAAAGATTTTTGATTGCATGGCAGTTTAAAGGGCTTGTGACAATTCACTAGGTAGTTGTCATAATGTGATTCTGAGTGAAAAATCTTTAAAAGTTATTATATATCTTCCTTTAAAGTGACACAAATTGAATTTCTCAATTTCAAAGATACATATAGTGAGGAAGCTGATCTTGGTTTATGCGAACAAAGCCAATGCATGCAGTCAAATGTTTTTGTTAAATTTTAAGACCCGATTGAATTTGTATAATACTATTATTTCGTCAAAAAGAATTTCTATCCATATTGGTGTGCTTTTGTGCTTTTAGTTGAGGTAACCGTGTTCGGATCATATTAACAATATCCCAACCGATTATGGCTTTTTATCTACTCAAAAATATTTTTTATGAATTACATTATCGATTACATATATACATGTGACGTGCTTTCAAACTTATGTTTAGATTCTGGTTCATGAAAATTATGTGTGTATGTACACATATATGCATATGTGTGTATGTGTGTGCGCGTTGTTATATACATTGCAGATTTTATCGCAATTTATCAATTTCTTCCTTTAACATGTTTGGTAATAATTCACTTGGTACAATTACATACGTTTTCCTTAGTATTACTTTGCTCGGTGAAAATTAACGTTCTACTCATAATACTTTATTAATCAAAAATATATGAAAGTAGGGATGGACTGCAGTACTTTTTTTGATGTGTTTGTGTGTAAGTTGTGCAAGAAATTGTATCTTTATACAAAAGGTGAACACCTTGATTCACTCTAATATAAGGATCAAATATACCTCCCTCGACATAACATCAGTTCCATGTGTCTTTAATACACATGCATATATTAGGAAAATTATACGGTTTGCATTAATTCATCTCATGCTATCAGTATTATTTGTATAATGTTACGTTGAGGTTATGCTTTGGCCTCTTTTGTCAATCGTTGATGGAAGGTTCCATTTATGAGAGGTTGCAAGAATCAACTGTTGCAAGTTTTATAAAGCACTGGTTTCGGTGTTTTATAAACTAATCAAAACCACCCTAATGTAACTTTGATCGTTCTTTTCAACTCACCGACTTGGCCATTTTTTGCCATTTTGATATTTCATTTCAACTTTGCCATCTTTAAAATTGTTGTTTTTAATAATGCAAATTTAACAATACAATTTGATTTCATGTTTTCTATTTAAAAGAAATGGTTAAAGATATAGTATTACATTGACAATATGCTCATATATTTTTTCCAATGAAAGCTAGAAAATTAATAATTAAGTAAAATTCTACGTTACTTGTTACAATTTCTCAATTTAGATGTTTATCTTCTATTTGAAGTTGACATAATATAGTTTGACTTTTTTTAATCTAAGAATAAAGTTTATTCTAGATTTATGATACAAGTTTAAAATCTAATTTCTTTTTAATTCTGAAAGCTTACTTTTAATAATTATTTTCATTGTTATATGTATCTTTTATTTAGATATATATATATATATGTGTGTGTGTCTAAATTCGGAATTTTAGAATGGTTAACATAACCAATGAAAATAAAACAAGCATGGTTTCATATCTTACAAAACCAATCATTAAATCCACCCGAAACTGAATCCTCGATTACAGTCAGAACCACAATAAAACTCTCAAGCGGAGCCTAAGTTTTCTTCGTTTGAATATTTTAACATATCAAAAATCAACAGAAATATAATCGTATCGAACTATAATAGTATTTCAATCTATAAAATATCAAATACCTAATAGAAAAAACAACAAAAAAAAATAGAAGGCATTACCTCGGGCTGAGGTTGAGGATAATGATGATAGGAAGCCGGATGAAACTGTTGCGGATGAATCTGGGCCTGATCGGGCTGAATATGGGGGTAAGCCTGGGCATAATCGTAATATGGCTGATGTTGCTGCTGTTGCTGCTGGTAAGCGTTTGGATCGTAGTATTGCTGCTGCTGTTGGTAATACGCAGCGTAATGCGCTTCGTATGATGGATCATACGGCGCTGCGGCCTGCTGCTGGTTCGGATCGTACGGATGTGGTTGTTGGATATCTGGGTGAGCGTATTGTGCGTATGCTTGCTGTTGTTGCCCTGGTGGCGGCTGAGGCTGCTGCTGTGATTCAGCCATGGTGACAAGGGGATTAGAAGAGAAGATGGAAACTAGGGTTACTTTTTGAGGCAAGCGGTGTGTTAGGTTAGCCTTGCGTGGATGGGTTAGAGGACGGTAGTTTTATTATGTTGTTTTACTATTTTAACTAATCGGACACCAATGGTTATAATAAGAGGGGTGGTTAAAAACGATGAAATCAGTTTGGCTAAGGCTCGGGTGAGAAAAAAGACCACACAAGTTGGACTAGAAATTTACAATACTTCTTTCAAATGACAAGAAGGAAGAGTTAGAAAATACCAGTCGAAGGAAGTTTAAATAAACGTTAAATTAGACTAATTTATTTGTATTAGCAAAGTTACTCGCTACCACTAGGCTTGAAAATAATAAATATGGAACAAATGAGCAAATAATGTAAATAACACAAGATATAAAATAGTTCGGCTCAACTTGTCTGCGTCCACTATGAATATCTCTTACTATATTGATCTCTAACAATCACAATAAATTATAGAAGAGCGATAAAAAATTTAGTACTTAAGCCTACAATGGTACTAAACTTAAGAGCTTATGGAGAATTGCTTGTTGGAAATATAAATCAACTAGAATTCAGCCAATTTTCAACCTTCTAACCCCTTTGATGTTGTATGGAAAAGGGTATTTATAGCAACTGAAGTGGATTAATGGATGGCTGAGATACTGTATTGGGCGCATGTTTTGTGCTGAGAAAGACGGCATGTTATAAGAGTAGGTGCGCTTTTGGCAAACATGTCGCAGTAAACAAGTGTACTAGGTTGTACTTTTGGACGTCTAACACACATTTCTAGGTGGTAAGGCTGGAGAGAAGCTTCTTTTGTACAGTGACGATCGGTTTCCTGTTACCAAAGTTTGTTAAGAATAAAGCAGGAAATGTTAAGGCTAGAGCGTGAAGGTCAGGCCAAGACCTAGTGACGAGACGGGTTGCGCGGGACTGATCGCAGGCCGGCTAAAATAGAGTCGGGTCATAGACTAGTCGCTTTCAGCTAGGTCAAGTCATATATGAGTTGGTTGTGTCGTCTTGTGTCGGGTCGGGCCAGACTTAGGAGTCCAAGCCAACCTTGACTTGCTTATCGGATTTGCTGGAATGAAGCCAGATTATATATGGGTCTGCTTGGATCGAGCTGGCCTAAGAAATGCTAGCTGATATGAATTTGGATCGGGCTTAGAATTACAAGTCAGTCTGTCTTTGATGGCTTGAGTCTTATTATGCAAATTGATCTACAATGGATCGGGCCTTAATGCATTGGCCGACTTATCTTTTACTTACGAGATAATCAGGCAACATTCCTCTCTAAAAATTTGTCTCTATGAATATGGATGGGCTTGTCAAATCATGAAGATCCTCAGCTCAAGCTTCTTGCACTGCATTTAATGTGTGCACCATGTATCAACACTTGCTTAATCGAGATGGTTTCTTTTTCAAAATGACACTATAACTATTCAGTCGTGGGGACCATTGATGTGACAGTGTCATTAATTAAACCTAGATAACTAAGATCTTCTTGTATTTTGAATCTAACGGGTTCTATCAAGGGGGTATATTTATAAATACCCCTGACCTTCTTCTCCCCCACCATTTATTGAAGCTTAATAAATCTCTCTGCCAATAAGAACCTTCAACCATCCTCAAAACCTAAAGCTTTTCTTCCTGAAAAAATAGTAAGCTTCTTCCTCTTTAATTCTTCAATGTGCTTTTGAATGGATGTGGAGATTTTTCTATTAAAAATGTTTTTCTTTGCTCTTTTTATTTTTGGTGTTTGAAGTGCATGATTTTGAATTTGATTCTGCGTCATTGCTTGGTCAAAATCGATGTTTTATGGTCATCTTTTGGATGTCAGTCGGCCATCGTTGCCAATTCAGCGTTGATCGATCGACGTTGATTAATTTTCCAATGATCTACGAACGTAAAAATCGTATTAGTGTTTTGGATCGTAGTTTAGACCTAAACAGGTTGCCTTGGGCTTTAAGTAAAAAAATAGTACCATATATGGGCCATAAGGCCAGCAAATTAGCTTAGAAGTGAAGTTTGAGTTTCGAGTCTGCCTTAATGAGATGCTCGGCCCAGGCATGCCATGAAGGCGGCTGTCTAGCTTCCCTCCAAGGGTGCTACTCATGGGTCTTGCTAGGCTTGGATGTTGAGGACTTGTAGTTTAACTTGGACCGCTTATATTTCAGATGGCAACCTTTGGATCGACCCTAGTTGGCATTTCTAGTCTTAAAGCATCCGAGATAATAGAGGGAACAGTGAACCTGGCTGATTGCTAGGCTGGGCATGCATGCAATATTGGGATGGTAAGATATCCTACCGCTACAGAAGGGCTAGATCATCCTTTCCCCGGCTACTTTTCTTGGTCCTTAGGCTACTTCAAAGTCGGTGCTTTCCTATCCACCCTTTCCTCATCTCTGTTATCAACGCCTTCGAGCTTGCCCTCAGTCGGCCTACTCCTAACAACTACAAGTTCTTATGTAGGGTTTATGTCACTTGCTTGGGCCTTAACCTTCCTAAGTCGATCGCTCATTTGATTAACATGATCTTTTGGCTACAGAGGGAAGCCAGGCGTCCGGTCGGCACCTACTTCCACTTCTAATCCAACGCTAGGCACGATATCTTCATGGACGTTCTTAGCAAAGCTCCCCCGAGCTGGATGGAGTACTTTTAATGCCTCATAGGGTCAACCCCGGTCTCAAGAACACCGAGTTTTAAACCTCCAGTATTCTTCCTTACTACTTTTCTTTTTTCCTTCACCTCTTTTCTTTCTTGCTCATATTTCCTTTGATAGGGGCTGATCTTGACTCACTTGGTGTCGACTTTGGGGTGCTTAGTGAATATGTGAAATGACTAAAGATGACCCTCGATAACCTTCGGAATCTAATGGCCCTAGCGACTAATGCAAACCTTCATTAGGTCGGGCTCCTGAAGGAGCATCAAACAATGGTGGCAGAGAGGGCCGCCCCAATAAAGAAACTGGCCAAGAAGAAGTGGTACTACATAAAGATCACCTTCTTGCATCCCAAGGCCAGGTCGATTACAAAAAAACTAGGGATATGATGACGTTAATAGGGGTAAGGGGCTAGGAGAGTGGCAGTAATTCGATTATGACAAGCTTAGTGATGTAGTATTGACGCCTCAGTAAAAAAAATTGACCCACAACAATTGGTTAACATCCCGGTCCAACGACATGGGACATCAACCGTCTCTTGGGACATTGAAGATAGTTATGAGGAAGATAGTATGGCGGTATAGCTACAGGAACCAGGCATTGGCGATAATGTGGATCCCTCTTTTGGGCCCATCCCGTCTCTAATTATGATATTGTGCAATCGAATAAGTCCTAAGCTGGGGTCAATCAATCAAGCATATATAGCTCGGTCTTATTATGCCTGCCCCTTGTTAGAAGGCAGGATCGGGCAAGTCCAAACGGTAAACTTACATTTTACTTCTTTTTTCTTGCACTTTGTATAATCATGGTTTTTTGTTTCATTGGCTAATGAGATAAATTTTGACACCTTCGATGTCTCTACCCAGACCGTTGTTGAGGCTCCTGTATAGGTGACGCCCATCTCCAACAAAGAGATCATCGACGTGGCCTTCAACCTGTACATTCATACCTTCCCCTACTAAGAGGAAGTAGAGGAAAAGGACCAAGGGAAAGTCCTCGACTTTTGAGGCTGATGCTTCTTTTGCTAAGCGGCGGGAGCTTTATGATGTGGATAGCATTGGTGATGGGGAGGAGGCGGTGCCGATTGGGTTTTTCTCCTTAGAGATGCCCCCACGCTCGGAACCATGATGACATAGACTGCCTATTGAGGGCCTTCCAACTCATGACTATAAAGTCCCTATATTGTGCTTAGTGGCCCAGATCTGGTTGGAACCGACACCCTTTAGAGTTTGTGGATAATATGAACACCAGGGATACCCTAATGGTTAGCTTTCAAACTTAAAATTACTTTTATGTAAACTGTATTTTTATATTGTTTGTTGTTCAGGCCAGGCAATACTCCATCCGCTTTTGAGATGAAATTCATATGAAATCATATAAATCACGGAGGCTGTCGAGGCTAGTAAGCTTCTTAGGAGGAGGCTGAGAAGGTGGTGAAGATGGCCAAGGTTGAGGCCGAAAAGACGAATGAGGCGGTGAGGGTGGATGACGAGGCCAGGGAGAAGGTGGAAGAAAGCTTTAGGGAGATCTTGGCAAAGGCCGAGAATAAGGCCGAAACTTTGTAGATCGAGCTAACCTAGGATCTAGTTCAATATCGAACATCTGTAGACGTGGAGGGCGCCAAGGCTGCGGAGGAGGATAGGTGGAAGAACTGATCGAAGAACATGGTGAAGTCCCTATTTAGGCAAATTTATCACCTTATAATCACCATAAGAAACCTCAAGGCCGAGGTCCTTGCCAAGACCCTGGCTGAGGGGGCGGCCGAGATGAAGGCAGTTGGGATGGTCTTGCCGACCATTTTGACGTAGGAGCAGATTGACTCTCTGACCCGGTAGGTTGGTGGACAATCCTTCTAAATATTTTTCTACTATCTTTTGTAAGCCCAGTAGGGTGGGCTTTGTGCTCCTATAATTTTTTGTACAAATGAGTAGAACCATTTTGTCTTGTGAAATATATCTAAGTACTTGATTTATCTTTTCTTGCTTGTCTATGTGATTAGTAGGGTAGTGCTTTGAGTAGTCAACATAGTCCATGTGTTATCTACACTTAAATGTTATCACATGATAGATAAATAGCAATGTATACTATTTAGTAATGAAACCGGCAGTGATTGTAGCCCATTCATGCGAACCATATATTGAATTGACTAAGTAAAAGTTACCATAATGATAGGCTTGGCTGGTAAATGAACTCAAATTCAAGCATTTATTGCAAATCCCGATCGTAGTCAAACATGGATGTAGACACATGGCTTTCGAGCCTGTTTGTGCTGTTGACAATGTCGGGCGATCTCAGCATGACCCGAAGCACTAAGGGGCTCGAGGGTTCTCTTATGTGACATACCATACTTGATATTACCAATGAAGTTCGAGTCTGTGCACTCCTTTAGAAGAAGTTTGTTGTTTCTATAAACAATTCTCTAGTATTTCATAAACACTTGAGAACACTCAAATTATATAGTAATCTTGATTTGGATTCGATGCTTGTTTCATCTATCAAATGTATAAGCAAAGTGTGAAATTGTAGGCAACATGGCATGTACGATAATTCCTATTGCTAATGCATAAGCAGTTCATCTTACATGCTTGATATTAAACAATTTAGTATAGTGCTTATGTATATCATTTTAGGGTATTCCTAACATCTTTTATATTGATTATAAAAGATGTCATTTTCTAATCCAATGTCGACCATTAAATAACAAAACTAACATGATTTTAACTCAAGTGCATCGTCAACAATCATAAGTATGTTGTTTACTTATAGTTTTAGAAATATTTTATACCTATTAATATTATTTCCTACAGACACATGCTTTCTCTACATTTTGGCTGAAATTCAAATTATTTGATTTCTTGGTCAAAATACTCACTTAACTCTGATGCTTATCGAATAACACTTTCGTATCGTTTCTTGGACCATATCCAATAACCATAAATGCAGTTATTGTTTCCACTGACTTTGAGACATTTTAGTTGTTATGTATAATAGTCTATTCTGAATTATAATTTAGAATTTTTGTTTCAACATATATGTACCAAAACTCAAAGTCATACCGAGCGATAAATTTTGTGAGTAAAATATGAATTAACTATAGCATGTTGAATGATGAATATGTTATGCTGGTTTCAACAATCGAAATTTACGATGTTGTTCTGATCAACATGGTTATATTCCAACTACATTGATCTTCCTCCTGGAGAAACTTTTACAGCCGATAGGTCATATCCTTTCAGGTACTAATATCAAAATCATATTTTGATAATGTACTTGGAATCCATTCCAATTTTGCACTTTGTGCCACATGCTAAAGTTAATACTCTTAATGGCTTACTTGAGACTGAGAAAATTTACGCTCAACATTAATAAAATTCATAATTTGTATTAAATATGCAAGATTTATCATTAGACATTCTAATGTGCCATGTTTAGCTAGGTTTGGTTAATTTCATTTAATCCCTCGTAACCATTTTCATCTTTGGATCATATCCAAATTCATTTTACTACCAATAATTTCTAAAAGAAATTCCTTCGTTATGAACTTGGTATTTCTTGAAAATAATAATTGCTTCTCGGTGTAATCGGACAGTTATTCATAAAATTTTATGAATTTCATTCAATAAAACTGATTTAGTTTTAGTTTATAATAATTATGTTCAAAACATAAATTGGTCATCCAATGAAGATCGTGCCCAAAATCTTTTGGGGCAATTCAGATAAGAACCTTCACATACAATTATCATCCGTAGTCTTTCGACTCGCACAATCTGCCAATACCTTGGCCTAAGAAATGTTAGGGTTTCACATAAACCCTTATCTTGTTTGATTTTGTAAACAATTATTTAGATGAAATTAATTTTAACCTTATGTATTACTCTTAAGTACATGACATTACAAAAAAAAAGTTAGTCTACTTCACTCATCGTATCGTACTTTGTCTAATAAATTTTGATTACTCATCATCAAACATCATTATATATCATAGAGAGGAGTGTCTTTGGAGATTGAATCTTATTCAATGTTTTAGGTATGTTCAGAACTCTTTCCAATATACTCACTTGATCAAATCGAATCATTTCTATTGCATGCAGTTTCATTACTTCCATTTTATATTCTATGTGATGCCCCACCTTTATACCCACGCTAGACAAGAACACTACAGTGTAATGCTGTCGACTAGCATGGAGAATAAGGCTGTTGAGGAGCGACCATCCGTGTAACTTCTTCGAGCGAGCACCGATATGTCAGATAGTATAGAGGAAATCCGGCATACCGATTCAAACTCAAAGCTATCACACAGTGGCTATATATAATCTTCGGAAATAAACATAGAAGTAAACATAACATAAATCAGTCACAGACATCCATATCACAAAGGCGGAAAAAGATATGAATATATATATATAACACATGAAAGTGTACATCAGAGTAGTGGTCGGAAAGATCCACGGTAATACAAAAGAATAGCAGCACGTGTTATACAAAAGAATAAGTACACAACATAGAGTCTATATCTCAAATGTGTACATCCAAAAACTACTAATCTAAGTAGTTAGCCAAAAGTCAGAGTAATCCTGAAGAGAAGTCAAGCAGAAGCACCTGTAATATCTCGGTCTGACCCGAGTATTATTTATAAGAAAATAATAAACGGATCAGTCTAGCTATAAATATCAGATGATATGGTATAAAGTAAAAGACATGGCATGAACATGTAATAACTATAATGGCATACTACTATAAGTATGTAAATGATAATCAACAAGAGATTAATCAATATCACAAGAATCTTCTCAAAGATAAAATAGGGTATTATACCCTAAACTTGTATTCATAACAAGTCAATGACACACGAATTCACCAATGCACAAAAACTGATATCATATCAATGAAAAATCATGAAAATTGGTGAAGCACAAATTCCAGAAATCATCACAAGAAATCCAGAAATCACATAAAAAGGGGGGAGGCCTATCACAAGAACGGGAGTATGAAAACTCACCAACGCGCGTAACACATGAACGAGAAGCTATCTCATGGAAGCTATCCATTAAATTTTGACACACGAACGGCCCGAAGACCATGGGGCGCTACCCCAATATGTGATGGTGAAACATCACACAAACGGGGTTTAGTCTCCCTCGTAGACAAAGAGACATCGCACAATTGCTAGTCTAAATCACAAAAATGATCGTCATGATCATCAAGAAGTGTCAATCACACCAAGCTAGTAAATATATGAGTTTAGCTTCATGTCCCATAACCACTTGCTTAACTTAAATATTTACGAACAAACTGTAGATCTTCACTAGAAAATTGTCACAAGAGGTTCAATCGAACAAGTCCAAGAATTAACCGACGAAGTGAATGCAAGCGTTTCATACCACTCGTTTTACTAAGTCGTTTAATTCGATTTCTCATCCGAGTGAAGTAAAGGCTTGTATATACTAATAGGTTGGAAAATGGTTTAGGAAAAAGAGCTTTGTAATAAAATAGAGTTGAAATCGCTTTGATGAAAGAGTTTTGATATTTACTACTAGTATTGAAACCTTCATATTTTTAAAGTGACAAATCACAAAAATGATTGTAGAAACAATCTATCACAAAAATTCACATTCGAAGACGTGAACAAAATCCAAGGAAATCAGCTCAAAATGCATCAAAGTGGAAGTTCTGTTGAATGTTTTTCAGATAAGATCGCCTACGGAGGGGGGTCCAGAGGGGTGGCAACCCCCTAAGTGGGGGTGCGGAGGCAACGCCCCTGCTACGGTGTTCGACCTAAGTGAAGACAAGCGGCATACGACCTAAGTGAAGACAAGCGGCCTATGACCTAAAGCAAAATGAGGTCTAACGACCTAAGGGTTCACGCGACCTAACACAATGGCCGAGCGACCTAACTAGAGCAAGCGACTTATAGGTCATACGACCTAATGGTGAGCGACTTAAGGGAGGCGAGTGACTTAAGGTCCAACGACCTACGACTTAACAGAGTCGAGCGACCTAAAAGCACACGACCTAACTAGCAGAGGAGATTTAAGGTCGGTAACGACTTACGACTTACGAAATGGAGGGTGAACGACTTAACAAGGTTCACGACCTAAAGAGGGTCGACCCAACGAGTTATAGGTCTAACGACCTATCGGTTTAAAGGTCATGCGACCTAAAAACCACGCGACCTACGACTTAACAGAAGCCTAGGTTGGGGACGACCTACGAGATAAACCAGGCCGACTTAGTGGATGAGTGACCTAAGGTAAATGGTCCAACGACCTAACTCGAACGACTTAGCAGAAGCTTAGGTCGGAGACGACCTACGAGATAAACCAGGCCGACTTAGTGGACGAGCGACCTAAGGTAAATGGTCCAACAACCTAACTCGAACGACTTAGTTGGAGCTTAGGTCGGAGACGACCTACGAGATAAACCAGGGCGAGCGACTTAACGTTTGCCTAGAGATTATAGGTCGGAAACGACCTACGACTTAAGTCCAGGCGACTTTTCCATGCACGCGCCACGAACCCGAGCGACCTAAGGGTCCAGAACGACCTAAGGCTGGAAATTCACCAAAAACGCTAAAAAGTGGAGTTTTTCGCCAATCCAATCCAAACCAAATGCAAATGTGCATGTTAAAGTGATAGGGAACCATTCCCAACAGTCCAAGATAGTTATAAGCAAGAGTGTGAGATAAAAATCTCACCTTTTCCATGAAATTGATGTTGGAGAGCTTAAGAGCAAGGCAAGAATCAACCACAAGCTTGAATCTATGTTCTTCACCTGGAATTCGGAGTTTGATGTTGAATTTACTAAAGATCTTGAGCTTGGAATTTTAATTTCCCTTTCCCTCCACCATTTTTGAAGTAGCTTGAAGTATATGATGAAGTGATGAAGAGAAGAGGGGGGTTGGGCTGAGTTAGTGTGTGTTCAGCCCAAACCAAAGTCCTAAGCCAAAAAGTGGCGAAAATTTCACTATCTCCAAACACATCGAAGTTTACACTCAAAAAGATCGCAAATATCATTTTGAACTCAATGGAAGTGGTCTCGAGTCCTAATTTGACCGTATGCAAAAAGTAGCTTTTCGGACTAACATCCGACTAACGATAAAATATTTAAATATAAAATCGATAGATATGCGGGTTGTTACATTCTACGAACTTATTGTGACAAACGGGTTTTTCGGACCCGCCCCAGTAGGCTTTTCAACCATCCCGCTACCCTTCTACTTTTCAACATGAGGGTACTCCATCTTTTCAACATAGAGGTGACCACAAGTGGTACCTCAGATCTGCTTTTACAGCAAGCCTCTCAACTATCAACCAACCCTTTCACACTAGGGACATGTAGGGGTAAGAGTCTAAGCTTCGTCACTGTTCACAAAGCGAGAACCCTCTATCATGCTGAACATAATCAAGCAAATCCGATATCCTTTGAATCGACAATAATCCACACATGTCCGACCCAAAAAGCACAGATTGACGGAAAGTCAAGAGAAAGAAAAGAAGAGAGAAGAAAGAGAGAAGATAGAACAAAACAGAACAATACAGAATCTCACATCGCAGCAGAAAACATATAATATCATATCAATGATCTTTACAAAACAGAAACTATATATACATACATCAATCAAAGTACAACAATCAATCAATAGTTATCAGCATAGACAGTTATAATAACCTGTCCTCACAAATGCCGACAATATACAACAACTAAGCACGGCGGATAATCAAGCAAAACATGTACGTGTATACAAAATAAAGATCTCCAGCTCTCCTACTGAAGCTCCAATAGCACCAATCTGAACCTATAAATATACTCGGTCTGACCCGAGCGTTGGAAGGGAAGAACGCCCGGATCAGTCTGGTATACTAGCATGAGAAACACACTCAACTGAATTTATTAAATTACCAAACTTTTCCTTTATCAAAACAAAAGTATCTCGTAAGACAAGTCCATACATAAACACAGACATGTTTTTACCTTACGATAACTAAAACATTTCATATCAAATCATCTTATATCATACTAGTGTCTAGTATACAAATAATATTCAAAATAGCCGAAATTGTTACCATTATTAAATTCTAGCATGCTAGGCTCTACAAATAAAATGGCAGGTACGTAGTGGAGTTTGGATTTCCATACAAATGACCAGGTGAAGGGACTACCTTCCGAAGGGGTACACCCCTAGATGGATGTCCCGAGGCATAGAACATCTGCCCTCTACCAACACAAGACCGGCCCACCTCTATAACTAGATGGTACCGAATATGTCATCCTCCGGTCGTTACCAACCTTTACCGAGGGCCCTCTACCAACACAAACCACAATAATCAAATACACGACGTCATAGCGTATAAAGATATATCTAGAAGAGGATGATCATATCCTATTTGGGAGCGACCCACTTAGCCTTGCTGCATCTAACCCTGTTTTGGTCATTTCCGTTTGATGAGGCCTAAGGTAACGATTACCTTTTACAAATCACACTCACATCACTATGAATGCCACACGGCCATTTCCGTTGACTACTAATTGCCTTTCACAAAAATACAACCCTTGAGCTTGTACGTCTCAAGGAAGGGTGTTAAGCTAAGAGAAGTTGCCTTCTCCGCCACCAAACAGATGTACGTTTGTAAAAACCAATGTACGTAATCTTTAGAAATGCAATGTCAGACAAACATTCATACAAGTTGTCCAGGAACAGGACAAACCGAAGGCACTTTCCTACTACATCCTGTCGGGATATCCCTAGGATTAGTAGCGAATAGTCCTTGCATTGGATTTTTCATAATGAAGAGACCACTACTACTGGTTGTATATTAGGATTTTAACCCCAAACGATCAACAAGCAGTCCTCCACTATGAAAATCTGGAATATCAATATCATCATAAGCAACCTGCACAATCGTCGCATATACGTTGGTCCGAAGTTGTTTTTAGATAAATCTGATCCCGGTCTCTTCGCACCAACAACACAAAAACGTTTCTCAACCTCACACAGAAACTAAGTCTCATAGACTTATCACGTCTCCAACTTTCAACTTGCTATCCTTCGGGCCAAGAAGGAAGCTCGATAGATTGGAGTAATACTCCGCACTAACGAATCAACATCCTCAACACAAACGATAATCAAGCCTATACAGAATCCTATGTACTAAGTGTACGACTAAATAATTCCCACATCAAGTCGAGGAACTAAAATGGCCAAATTTGATAGTCGGTTATCTAACTATCAAACCAAACAAACAAATATTTAGCACCATAAACAATCACTAGGCCCTTTCAATTAATCTTTTATTTATTTAAAATAAATTCAGTTCCTTTACAATTCAAAAATCAATAAAACATCTATTTTCAAAATCACTTGAAAATCCTTATTAATTTGAAACTCATCACTTTAACATTTTTAAATTTCCAAAATAGGCCCAATGCTGCAACAACACTAAATACATCAATCACGACATCCAAACATCATATATCACATGATAACAGCATATATCACAATATCTATAAATAAACCAATACTGGTGAGGAATCTAGTTGGATCCCCCCAACCTGTCACCTGCAACAAATATACATATGAGAATATGTGTACAATGTCCGCTTCGAGGCAGACGTGTGTACAAAGGGTCATCCGCTCATACACGGGAATGTATAGGGTCATCTGCTCCAATAGGCAGGTATATATCCAAATACCAATCAATATATATACAATATATCATATATCATCCAAACAATCATCAATCATCATAAATAATATTTATTCTCACTTATATAAAAACATCAGTGAGTCAGAAAGAGTGAGTTGTACTCACATTGCGTCCAATAGCAGTTGCAGTGTTTTATTCCGAATAAAATTAAACGAGCGTTTAATTTTACCCAAAATTCACACTAGCTCCAATCAACTCCAAACCAGCTCTAAAATGTAGTGCTCGTCAATACAGACCCGATACAATTTGTTTCGTCAAAAACGGACCTCGTATGATAAAGTTATGCATTTTAGAAGTTTATACGAGTTAATATATATAATTTCAATATTTTTTTTTAAACCTTTACTCGATCTGGGCCGTTGATTTCCAAAACCTAGATCTCGGACGCACTCCTCTTTCTTCCTCCCCCTTGTTCCTTCTTCGTATGTGAATAAACCCGCTTGGCCGCCTTCTTCCACGAATTTTGACAACCCCTACGATGCATTTGAAGACGATCGGCCAATGCCACGACGTAGCCCATCGTCGACACTACCCACGGTCGAAGACCGCACGAGCTCGGTTGCCCCTATGCCCTGGAAATCATGCATGAAACGCATGCATTTGAATGAAGTTTGCCATCGATTTACTCGACTATATTCGATCACCACCGTTGGAATAGAAGCTCTCATCGTCCTCTACGTTTTTGTAGTTGGGAGTTTCTTGTGAAAGTTGATAGATTGGAAGAAAATGATGGAGGAAGCATGCGAATTTCTGGCCATTGTAAAGTGGGTGGCGGCTAGCCCTAGCTTTGAATTAGGGTTTTGAAAAAGAGAAAAATAGATGGCATTTTATAGAAAATTTGACGACACTATTCACCCGAAAATTTTCCGAACTCGAAACGAGCGTGCTACCTGGCGTTTATAATGTTTTACCCCTATTCCAAATACAATGGAATATATATCAGGAGCCAATTCGATCGTATTTGGAAGATAGGTTTTCGAACCGACTATTTAAATTTAAAACTTACTTGAACAGATTTTTACGCGTTTTAGCTTGCCCCGGACAAACCGTAAATCCGATTGACACGAAATTTGAAATCTTATCATAATATAACATTATGGATCCGATGAAACTAGTTTTGTCGAAATCTGAGACTGTTAGAAAAATGACCATTTTCACTCGTCAATTAAATATTAAAATATTCAATTTCTTCAAATTAACTTTTAATTCAGTTTTAAAAGTTCTCTAACATCATTCTAATTTAAATAAGATTTAATTCAACTTTATAAATCATTTTTATTCACATTAAATTCAATTTCCAACTATTTCTACAATTTCAAATATTAAATTAACAATTTAATTATCCAATTAAATCTAGATATTTCAAATATAAGTTATTCAGCTTATAAAATTAACTTGTGAATATTTAAAATCAATTAAATATTCGAATTTCAAATGACTGAAATTATGGGTCGTTACACTTATCATGGACATGCTACATGTGTGTCAAATACACTTATGCATGTGATAATTAATTGATGAATATAGCAAAGTACGTGGAACCATTTTGGTATTAATAGACCTACGATTGCATTCTTCTATATGTATAGTTCTGAAGAGTTCACTAACTCTTATGATGCTCCCACTGAATGAGTGTTTTACCATTAATTGTCTAAGATATAATTAACAAGTACCATATGATTCATAATCATATAATCAAAATTTATTTCTCAAAACTATGTCTTCATCTATAATTCCAAAATAATTAAAAATAATTTGAGATATTTATGTATTTTCTAAAGCATCACTTTTGTTATGAAGATAAAAACTACTGTTATAGTTTTATTTATAACGAATATTCATAATATTCATATTTTAATAAAACTATGTCTATTTTATAGTCAATAATGAAGAACAATTCATAAATAATGTTTGGTATGATTTACGAAAACAATTTTCGTATCTTGATGCGATTAATAAGTGCTTTGAGGTATTCTCCCACTATTTCTGCATTACTATAAGAGCATACGAAATATGGAGGTCAATTCAACCACTTAATTTTGGCTATTTGTTCCATCTACTGCAACCATTTTACAATTCAGAGTTTTCAGTTTAAATACCCGAACTAAATGGAATAGATTTCACAGAAAACAACTTTCTATATAAAAATATTTTTTGGAATATAAATCATATTTCTCATTCCAATGTTAAATATCAATTATTATTTTACAATTCTTGTTTCCTATATTCTTTATGAAGCCGAAGTGATCGTTCACTCTCTTCATCTTAACTATACCTTAAGTTACATCTACCTTCATACACTCGCTTTCTTATAATGATACGGCCTTTTTGACCCCCAAATATCGAAAATAATACATCTACGGTGTTCATGTGTCAAATACTCAAGTGCCGAAAAGACAGAACGTTAGGGCCAAAAAAGAACAAAAACATCAGAATCTCACATGCGGAACGATAACATATAATATCAAAAGTGAGTACACAGAGCTACTCTAATATAGAAGCATTTCAGAGTTACTAACTAAAGTACAATCGTCGGCCTGAACAATTATAACAGCATACCCTTACAATTGCTGATATAGATACATAAAGTAATGTAGGAAATAAATACTATGGCAAGTAAACATTCCAGCTCCTCTCCAAGAGCTCAATGAACATCAACGAAACCTTGCCTTTCCCAGACTACTCGAAAGAGCACCCATGAAAATAAGGGAAATATAAAATCGCGGGTCAGACATAAGCATGGTGTGAGAAACTTAAGAAATATGTGTACAACATATAACAACACCATTTGAGACCGTTCGAATCACCGTAATGGTTTTCCCCTCAAAAGAGCTGTACGATCTAATAAGTACATATTGTGCTATAATAGATAATGTCTAGGGTGAAGAATATAAATCAGAAAATAGTTTGCCGCTTGCATCTTACAACATAACAACATTGAAGTATAATCAAAACCGCTAAGGTGCGTTCGCATATGGATTTTCCACGGTGACCTCCCTAGTAAATTAAGACTAATCTCGATGAAAATGATCAGAAAATACCTTCCGAGCATCGTATATCTCTAGATATATACCACATGGTAAACACAACTGGCATATCGCCTGAACACGTGAACTACGTGGAAACAGTATCAACAACTCCCCGGGCCCCACAATCGAAAGCACCTCTAAATATAGATTTGATATACCCTTATGGGTTAGCTAAACAAGAGATTATGCATCTTTTTTTTTCTAAAATAAAAACCTTACTCCAGAGAGTGGAGTTGGGGAACTCGACTGCCAGCCACACCGGTCCCCCCTTTTAGCTAGCCCAGCTTAAGGCTTCAATTCCCCACCGTTTTTATTCGGTATTTAAGGGAATAACCACCGCAAGCCATTGGGAAACACGGCTCAATTATGCATCTTACTTTGTCTTTGGTTATTTTTCGATGGTGAAGTCACATTCAACATCCCAACACATGAGCCATAAGTTGAACAGATCATAGACCCTCACATGGATTTCAGCATCTCAAACATATCCACTTCTAGAAGAAAGAACACACATCTCAGTCTTAAAGTGGTTTTCAATAAGTAAAACACTTACCGATTCTGGTCCCTTCAAGACTGAATCGACGAATTTCCTGTTAACTTAACTTCGGTTCGTTCAGAAATAAATAAACAGTGATAAGGGTGGAGATCATCTTCTATCCGGATGAATTTCCATATCTCTTATCCTAGAAAAGCAAGACGAGTTTATACATAGGTTATGTCATCACCGAATTAACAAAAGTACCGTATAATTCTCGTGTTTCCTTTAGATATTTTCCAAATTAATTTGGTCATATTCAACAACAACGAAACAATCGCATATGGAAACCAAGTCACGTATGCCTATCATGTTTTTGACCTTTTCAACTTCTACAATCCCTCGATCAAGAGTGAAGCCCCATAGGTTAGAGCATTATTGCTTCTATACCCTACTCGAATCATCATTCTTAACTCGCACAAATAGAATCAAGTCTACTTCGTCGGCTTTTAGTGCTAAACACACGACTAACTACTTTCCATAGACAAGTAACACATAAAGCACGATCAAGTCATATAAACGACTTTTAATCCCCTTTTTATTTAATTAATCCTTTATTAATTAAAAAAATTATTAGTAAAAATTTCTTTATCTAATAAAATTTCTTCATTTAGTTAAACTTCATCATTTAATTAAAACTCCATTCTTTAATTAAAATTTCTTCCTTTAATCAAAACTTCTTTCTCTAATTAAAACTTCTTTCTGTGATTTAAACTTCTTTCTTTGATTAAAATTTATTTCTTTAATTAAAACTTCTTTTATTAATCTTTGTATATGGATTTAATTTCCCTTTTTAAAAAGATATATACTTGTATTCTACTATTGCTGTATTTTACTGTTCGCGTATTCTACTATTCACTTACTCTTTTCCATACTTCAAAAGTATCACTACAACAAAAACACCTTATTACAACATCAAAAAAACGTTATAATAGAGGTCTCACAATGTTTTAGCAAACGTTGTCTTAGGCCAAGTTGTAATAGGGTCGACGTCTTTTACCACATTTTTATTGAGTTGTAAGAAAAAGCTGTAATAAAGTTTACTATAACGTTTCTGAGATGTTGTAATAAACTCTTTTGCAACTGTTATCAGCTGTTGTAAATCACTAATATAAAAGTCCTTTTACAACGTTTTTAAATTGTTGTGTAAAAGTTTATTACAATATTTTGGAAACGTTGTAAAATAATTTTTTACAACTTTTTATTGATGTTGCAGTATACATGTTTATAACTCTTTTTTAATGTTGCGAAAGCATTACTATGACATTATAAAAAGTCGTACATGTAATGCGGCTTCTTGGCTAGCTCAATATCGTGTTACAACAAATATAATAATAAAATTACAGTAACTTAAATACATGAAACACAAACAAAATAGAACACTTTTTCAAACTACTTCATTCGAAATAAGTTAACACGTGTTCCAATACAAACAAAATATTAAAGATTCCAACACAAAATAGACAAAATAACATAGGCTCTCCAACCATATACACATATATTGGACCATATATAAACAAACAAAAAGATCAAAACATACCATAGCACAACGGTCTAATCGACAACAGCGACAAAATCCTTATGCCAAGCAACCGTTGTTACTACAACTTGTTGAATAGTACATACTTCTAAAGTCTCTTTCCACAACGGAGCTTGATGTTCCATTGACAGATCGACCCAAATTTTCCAATTATCTGTTCCAAGAGGAATATGGTGTACCTAAGTAGTGGGATCAATAGATGTAAGCGTTTCTTCAGCAACAACCTTCTTCTGCCAATTGAGTAGCTTGCATTTTTGTGGAAGTTGCATATGACTGTTTGAAAAACTAGTACTACCATGTTGTGACGGTGTGCATGATGTATGTGTCTGCAAGAATGATAAATTAATTACATATTAAGTCTCATAAAAGAATAATACAATAGAAACTTATTTTCTCTTAAATTAAAGAATAAAAAAAGGCTAATGTATACAAACATGAGTCATTTTCAATTTATTATAGTACAAAGCAATAATTTTGTTCCAAGTTAACATGAAGGTTATGTGGTGTAGCTGGTTTAGTTCTTAAATTTGGTGAATTCTCAGTTGGCACTTGTTTTTTAGTTTAATTATTGATGGAGTCGCTCTTCATTTTATTTTTTATTTTTTACAAAAGATTTCTAGTTTTTCCAATAAATTCAAAAGGTCATTTAAACAACTGTCCTAAGTAAGGCTGGCTCTAAATATCAGAATGATTTGCTGATCGCTGGCTGAAAAAGATAGATAGACGTATACCGTTATATGGACAAAGCTAATTGGTGCAACATTTATTATATGTGAACGATGATTGTATTTAAGATGTACAAAGTAATAGTGCGTGGTGTGCGATGAACAGACACTATCATTTGCTATGTGTGATTGATTAAATAAATGGACTTGTGGTTAAGAAAGTATATGGTCGTTTATGTCATATCTTTGGAGACATAACAACATGCACATTAAGCCTTTCTCAATCAAGGTTTTGGTCATACATATCAAACAAAGAGTCTCATAATATTCCTATTAATTTACTTTGAGAAGGCTAAGAGTTAAAAAAATGAAAGAATCAAATAAACATATTACTCATATAAAAATAAACAAATGTAAAGTTATGCTGCACCACAAGGTCCATAACCATATTAGTCGTATAAAAATAAGCCAAAGTACTGGAAAATAAATGGTATTTTTTGTTTACCTGGAGGAAAAATAGCCTGAGGAAAGATATTCATTAATTCATCAATTTTACGCACCACGACCTTTTTCTCTTTATTCCCTATATGAGTTAATCAACGGATTTATTAATTGGCTCTATATATTTTGGGAATAACCGAGGTGAAAATTAGAATATCAACACAAATTCAAAATTGATGACCATAGATGCAAATTCTTCCATCGCAGTTAGAATTTTCGCATTAGTCTCGACGAAAAGACATCCCAAAAAGATTTCTTTGAACTCTGGAAACACATTAGAATCTTGACTTTCTATGCATGCTTGTTAATCAAAAAAGAATGATAAATTTTAAACACGGGCTCGTCAAGAAAACTTATTACGAAAATATGCTTCGTTGAAAATTTATAAAAAGCCTATTTTTGTAGTAAGTCCTAATGGAGCTTGTTTCTGTTATAAGGATCTTTTTTTCTTTAAACCAGCCTATATCTAAAATTGTCCATAAAACAACTGAGTGTTAACATGTTTTAAAAAATGTATTATCATGTTGATGACTTTTTTTTGTGTTCTTACCGATACGGTTAATATGAGATCAACACCTCTATCAGGATTATGCATGCAAACATCTCTTACTGTATTGGCAATACTGGTGCAAATTTGCTTCTTAGATATGAAATTCACCAATGCTTCAGGAGGCAAGGCCTCCTGCATATGTAGAAATCAGAACAAATCAAAACTTTTCAGTATATAATTATTTTATTTGAAATATTTGATGTACATGTAAATGATGGTTTAAAGTTTGTAACTACAAAGTCAAGCTAAGACAGAGATGCAGACAATTGACAGGCATGAATTTTGTTAGAAGACATAAAATGGTTTATTTCGATGCAGGTATTTAGTTTGATCCGACAAATGCCTTGCTTTAATTCTTTCTTAGACCAAGCATATATTTGTACATGTTTTGTAACTTCAAATGGTTATATCCCATATTACTGTATTCATGCAACTTCCTTGTCATTTCAAATTCTTCTAGTATAGGAAAGTGATATGGTATAATAGAACTTTGCATTATCATTTGTATAATAGAACTAAAATTTTGTTTTAATTGATCACCAATCTTGTTGATCGAAATCAATACAGGTACAAAACATAATTCAATTTATTTGGATTCACATGTGCAATTGCAATTAAGTATTAAGACCCAATTTTAAAGCCGGATTGTTGCCTATATTGAATATTATGAAGTAGAGGGTGACAGAGTTGCAGAAACATAAGTTATACCAATCCTCTTCTATTTTATTGAATTATCTATTGTGAAGGAATTAACCTTTTTTCAGTAAAAGTTAGTTTATTGTTTCAGCTATAGGCTTTATCATGACATGAAACAAACTAAATAGTCCAAATTCATTACACCTCAAGTAATTGCAAACATCAAATATTTAGCTAGTTAACTAATTAATGGTTTAGAACTTTGGATGCACCTAATAAAGATAGATTTGCATGACCATTCCCATTTTGACTTTCAGTTTCACTTCTATATGTAACGAAAGTGCGCCAATTATGATGTTATATATTAAGAAATAATTAATTTGAATAAGTGGAATCAATTAGAGAGGAATATTGACCTTGACATGCTAGAATGACTAGTTCAATCAATGGAATCAAGTAATATGGTGTTCATTGCTATAAATAAATTCATGGATTAGTGGAAGTTAACTACATAGTACAAGTAATACATGCCAAATCTTTAATATCATTTTACATGAGTGTAGACATTTGGATGTTGCCTTTAAAAAGCTACAAAATTTATGTCACGCAGCTTTAGACAATTTGCTTGCGAAGCTCTCTGTATACGAACTCGTTGATGTATCTAAATTTGACTAAGTATATATTTATTTTAGAGTTCAAATTTTAGTTACTTCAATTTACTGTAATATGATTTTCTTTGTTCACCTTGGTTTTACATTACAAAAGCTTATGTAATGCACAGAGTTAATTTTTACCAAAAAGCATCACCCTCACATCTCACATCTATACAAATACATGCTAACTCACATTATCCTGCTCAAGTCACCACTCTCAACCAAACACACATAAATACCAAATACACGAACGCAATTCCATTAATGTGCTCACCCAACACACACTAAAATACTCTAAAAAAAAAGTGCTTAAATTCATTTTGAATGTAATTAAACATATATATTAATGGTAGATCACAAAACTAACTTTTATATAAGAGCAACTAACAAGGCCCATAACAACAAATTTAATTACTCAAACTAGGCTTACTGCTTGCATATGTCTTAAAGCAGTGAGTACTAAATCAATGAGAAGAACAACAAACATAATATAACAGGTTTTATAATAGTAGTAAGTGAACTAACTAGACCCAAAACATAAAAATACGCAACTTCTTTTTCCAGCTTGAGAAAACAAATGAGGATCAAGGGAGGAAACTAAAGAAAATAGAGCATGCACTTCAAGCAGCAGTTTTTTTTACAATTATTTTCGTTTATTGCACTGAATTGTTTTGTTTATGCTTCTATTCCCAAACATCCAGAGGTGAAAGCTCACATAAAAATAGTATTACTATGTGTAAAAATGCAATGTTTTAAAAATTAGGCTAAATGGCACATTTAGTCCTACTAATTAGTTTCCACGCCCACAACATTAAAAAATAAGTTTGCAGGACATTTTACATTTCCACGTAACAAAACAAACCCAAAAATTTAGGGTTTTCGTTCCTACTCTCTCATTCGACATAAGTTTAAAATCGTCTAACAACAATTTCTTCCTAATCGATTCGAATCTATAGTCGGTCGAACAATTTCTTCCAAATTGATTCCAACTGGAAATCGCTCTAATCCAAATCTATAGTCGGTCGAACAATTTCTTCTCAAAATAAGGTAATTTTGTTATCTCTTTTTAAATTTAATGCCTCTAGAGTTGTAAAGCAACATTAATTCTGCATTTTTGAATTCGTTTTCATACAATGTATTGTTATTAAGAATATTGTATTTTCTACTGTTGTCTGTAATTTCGAGCATGGAAAGATTATTGCAATGTAAAGTCCTATTTCTAAGAAGTTACTAGTACTTTAACTATGTGTTAGGCAAAATCGCTTGAGTTTCAATCGTAATTTTTGTGAACTGTATTTATCTTGTGTGTTGTTAGATAAGCCAACATAACTGAAACAATCTAGATCTGAGATTTCTACTAGTCTAAAGTAGATTCCAATCTCGCACAATTGCGTAAAGACTTTGCATGCTAATTTTTCATCATTAGAACATTTTTAAAGTAGCATGCGTCTGCACTACAGAAATAATAAACTTCGATAAAAACTGTCAGAAAGCTTTTGATCTTGGACTTCATATCTGTTACTGATTTGGTTAGTAACTGCATATCATTGAAATTGTTCTTTTTAACATCAAGTCAAGTATCCTTGATGCATTTGCCTATAGTCTGTAAATGTTTGCTCCATGTACTTAAGCTAAGTGTAATAAAGCTATTTATTGTTTGGTAAATTATAAAGCTATTTATCATTTAATAAAAACCATTTGCTTCTACCTTTACTGTTTATCAAATGATAAAACTATTTATCTTTATGTCAAAATAATTGTAGTAGTTTTTTTAACTGTTTATATATTAAATGATAGTTGCATTTATATTAATTTCAGAATAATTGTATTGAATCAATGATAATTCTTTTTATCTTTATGTCAAAATGATTGTATTAAGTATATTAATTATACCGTGATAATATGTTTATGTATTATAATACATAAAGGTATATATGTTTATCTTTTTATCATTTATTAAATGACAACATATATTAAATGACAATTCTATTTATCATTTTTTAAATGACAATTCTATTTATGATTTAGTAAATGATAAAACTATTTATCTTTACCAAATGATAATTCTATTTATCATTTAGTAAATGATAATTCCGTTTATCATACAAATCCATTTGACACAAATATCTAATTTAGAATACATCTAAAAATCATGAACTTGAGAATAATCATAATATATAGTTCAAGATAGACAATTAACAATATTTCTTTATGTCTTTATGCAAAAATGATAAACTTTTTTATCATTTTTATTCAATATATACATTTATTTTCATTTAGTTCGTATATTTTTATTCAAGTATACTATTATTCTGGAGCAAGACTATTTATCATTTCGTAAATGATAGTTCTATTTATCATTTAGTAAATGATAAAACTATTTACCTTTAGTAAATGATAGTTCTATTTATCATTTACAAATAATTGACTTGAGAACATTGAAAATATATAGTTCAACATAGATAGTGACAATATTTCTATACGTCTTTATGCCAAAAGGATAAACTTCTTTATCATTTTCATTCAATATATACTGTTATTTTCATTAAATTTGTATATTTTATGTACTTTCAACGTATGATTTAAGTTATATTGGTTATAATCTGTTTACATTTTATTCATTTTTTATTTCTTGGTTTATAATTTTTTTTTAAATTTTGATTCAATGATTTTTTAGATGATAAATTGTTTTATCATTTTCGTTTTAACCAGTTCACAGCAATCTGCTCAAATTTGTCATAACCTATTGGTCAACATATAACACAGAAAAACTTCATTTCCTCTCCACTTTAGCCTCTGTTAACTTCAACCTCTTGGTTAACTTATAACCCATAAATATAAATTTTTGTTTGTTGGTTTATGGATGTTTTTAATAAATTTCATACATGGCATTGTTAAATGATAAACTGTTTAACCATTTTAGTTATGTTTTTTATATTGAAATTTTGTTTATATTTTTTTCCTTCATTCATTTGTTCATTTGTGACTGATTTTATTTAATTTTACAAAATAATAAACTTTATCATTTATCTTTTATTTTTTCTTCGTAAAATGATAATCTTCTTTATCATTTTCATTTCTTTTTAAATATTTATAGTTTTACTTAAATGTGTATATTTTATGTACTTTAAACATATGATCTAATTTACACATATTTGTAAATAGTTTCTAATTTTTAGTTTTTATTTATCTGTTTCATACAATTGCATGTATGTATTCTTCATTGATAGTCATTGTTTTTTTTCACTTTCTAAAAAATTCATTGCATTCGTTTTCCAGGTTCCATTCTTTCATTTCTGTCTGCATCTTTTAATTATCAGTTACATGGCCTAGAATTTGATTTACTTTCATACCTTCTCCACACAATCACAAACATCCAACACATTCACTTCGTCCTCTAATTCTTTCACCATACTGCATACTTCAAATTCTTTATGTCTATATGTTTCTCTTCTACATGATTATTGTGCAATAAAAATAAGTTAAACATATTCATTTACTATTAAAAGATAAATATATATATCATTTAGTAAGTGATAATTCTATTCATCTTCGTGTCAAAGTGTTTATGTTTTCATTTTAAAATGATTGATAACTAAAATGGTTGAAGTAATCATTGTCTTTAAATGATTGACAATTAAAATAATATTTAACGTATTTCGCGTTGTTTAGCTGCTTTTATTAAATACTGATGTCCTTAAAAAATAAGATAAGTATGTTTATCTTTGATATAAATGCTAAAATTACTTATATAAATGATAAAACTAAATAAAAAGTTTACTATGAAAAAAATGCAATGTGATCAGTATTATTTCTTATGTTATTATTTTATCTTAATGGCAAAATTTTCTTTTTAACATGGCTAGAAATGTGCAAACTAGAAGATCAGCTCAAGCTGCTAAAAAACAGAAGATAAAAAAGGAAGATCTTCCAAAAACTGCATGCTGCATATTTATTGATATCAAAGGGAAGCTGTGTATAAATATGAGACATATGAGCAGTGTTTACTGTGAAAAACACAGGAACCACCAGCTCTCCATAGCAAACACCTACTGTAAGTCGAATTTCTTTTAACATATATATTTCAAAGAATTTTGATCAAATAAATTTGTACATATGTTTTTATGATTCCTATTTTCAATTTCTGACCAACATGATTTATTATCATACTAAGAAACTGTGTATTCTCAATAAAATGAAATCATACTTGAATAACTAATGCAACTCTTTATATGTATCTAATTTTATGTTTGTATGTTTAGTTAACTGTACACCTGTGTATACTTGCCCTCTTCTATGTTTTTTTCTTTTGTTTTTTGTTGCATAAATCTATTTTCTCCTCTTTTTCGAATTCCGGACATAAAAATAAAATCAAAACAGTTTTCATTATGTTCTTTCCTTTAGATACAATGTCAGTAACATAACAGGCAATATTGATCTCTTGCTACCATGTTTTTTTTCCAAACATAGTTTACTGCAAGTGCCCATATAGTTACTGCAGTAATTAGAAAAAGATATTCTGTTTTATCATTATATTCGAATTACTAAAATTATCAAATACAGGTTCGACTGCAGTGTTTTTGTGATGATGTTCATGCCAAAAAATTGCACAAGGGATGGACAGTACATCAAAAATTAGTCTCCAACAAATAAATGCATTCAGAGTGTAAATATCTGTGCAAATCCTCTCTAATGAACCTTATTGCTGCTGGACGGTCGAAAAATTTTGTAGCTCAGCTTCGGCTACCAAGAATGCAAACTAAGAATGATAGAGACAATTTGTTTGATGTTTGAGTGGATGAAAATAGTCATTTAATCAGACATTTGTTAAAAAATTATTTGATAACAGATTTTAGGCGGTATATCTTAATTTACTGATGAATTTGATTATGAATTTGTAATGGCTGATGTTAACTAGCAAGTAATTACACAACTGATGTTAATTTGATTATGAAATTCTGGTAATTGATAATGAATTTATAATGGCTAATCTTTCTAATGCTCTGTTCAAAAAGATAAAAGTATTTATCTTTTATTGACAGTATGTTGTATCACTTTTATTATTTAGCATTCTGCATATCTTGTATCAGTCTTTATTATTGTTAAATATCAGCTTTCTCCAAGTTTCAGTTTTTTATTACTTTAACATCAGTTTAATTTTATTAAGATTTTACCATTTTACAGAACAAGATTTATTCAGTGTTATTGAATGATGCACCCTCTTTTCCTTTCAACATTAACAAGAAATCAAGCCACCACACTTCATGCTTCCTGCAAGATTCAGGCTTCTCCTAGCCAATCATGTTCTATAAAACTGAACTAAAATGATAAAAGAGTTTATCATTTTACAAAACCAGATTTGTTAACTTTTCTTAAATGCTGCAACCCCAATGCCTTTCAACATATACAAAACTTAAGCCACCACCCTTACTGGTTCTTCCAAGATTCAGTCTTCTCTTCTTAATAAATCATGTTGTGTAAAACTGAACTAAAATGATAAAAGAATTTATCATTTTATAAAACCAGACTTGTTAAATTTTCTTGGATTCTAAACCCCTACTGCCATCGAAAATCTATAAAACTAATCCATCACCCTCCATCGTTATTGCAAGATTTAGGCTACTTTTCTTAATTAGTCATAGCATAAAGCTGAACTAAAATGCTAAACAGTTTATCATTATATAGAACTACATTTGTTAAACATTGTTTAATAATGCACCACCTCTGCCTTTCAACATCAACAGCACTCAAGCCATCATCCTCCTTGGTTCTTGAAAGATACAGGCTTGAAATAATGCACCACCTCTGTCTTTGATAGTCATGTTGCATAAAATTGAAATAAAATGATAAAACAGTTTATCATTTTACAAAAGCAGATTTGTTAAACATGCTTGAATGCTGAATCACCTCTGACTTTCAACTAAACAAAAATCAACAGGACTCAAGACAAATAAATTCTTAAAAATCAAACAAAAAAAATAAAAACAATTAACAATTAAAATATCAGTTTATCTATAGTCTTCACATTAAACACTTTCATCTGCTAATACATTGTATTGCATTGCATTGCATTGTTTTTCTATCACTCATATATTGCATTGCATTACAAAAATTTTCATACAAAAAGTTACAAACAAACTCCAATATGTTCACCTTTCTCCTCTATTTACATTATTAGTTTTCTGTTCTTACAATTCATTTTATACAAGAATAATTTACATTGCATATTTCTTCAACTTTCTCACATCCATCTGCAGAACTACTCCAACACCATCAGCCCTCATTTCTGCTACCCTTCTGTTAACCCCCCAATTCTACAACCAGACATGGCTGTCATCCATCACTGCACCTCCACCATCCCCTCAATGCAGTAACCAATCACCACCACTCATGTCTACCTTACATTGCATATACATACACACATGTGTATAACTTATTAAATGATAATACTATTTATCATTATAAAATGATAAAACTATATATCGTTTAGTTTTATATATAAAAGATAAACTTATTTATATATAGTTTTATCATTTTTTTAAATGATAAATAGTTTTATCATTTAATAATAGATAAATATGTTTAACTTAATTTTATTAAACAATGTTTATATAAAAGACAAACATACTTACTTTTTTTATTCAAAGATATAAACATATTTTCAATTTAAAATGAAAATATTTAATACAATCATTTTAACATAAAGATAAAAAAATTATCACTTAATACAATTATTTTTACATAAAGATAAATACAACCATCATTTAATAAATGATAATCGCAAAATGATTACTACAACCATCTTGACATAAAGATGAATAAAAACATTGTTTTCTAACGATAAATAGTTTTATCATTTTATAAATGATAAATAGTTTTATCATTTAGTAATAGATAAATATGTTTAACATAATTTTATTAAACAATATTTATATAAAAGATTAAACATATTTATCTTTTTTTATTCAAAGACATAAACATATTAGTAATTAAAATTAGAAAATTTAATGCAATCATTCTAACATAAAGATAAAAAAATTATCACTTAGTATAATTATTTTGACATGAAGATAAATACAACTATCATTTAATAAATGATAATCACAAAATGATTATTACAACCATCTTGACCTAAAGATGAACAGAAATATTTTTTACTAAACGATAAATAGTTTATCATTTTATAAATGGTAAATAGTTTATCATTTTATAAATGGTAAATAGTTTATCATTTTATAAATGGTAAATAGTTTATCATTTTATAAATGATAAATAGTTTTATCATTTAATAATAGATAAATATGTTTAACGTAATTTTATTAAACATTATTTATATAAAAGATACACACATTTATCTTTTTTATTCAAACACATAAACATAATGCATGCAATAAATTGAATGCTATATTCACATATCATTCTATAACCATCTATTTGATTGTACTCTAAGATCTGGTAAAATGGAAATGCTATGTTCACATATCATTTCAACATAATGCATGCAATAAATCGAATGCTATATCCAACTATCGTCTAAAACTATCTATTATTTAAAAAAATTAAGTGATATACCGTTGTCTTCCTTTTTCTATTGACGATTTCATCACAAAGCTTCTGTTTATTCATTTCAACTTCATTCATGGCCTTCGATGCCCTATTGTTTCTCTTCGTCTTTGGTTCTTCAACGACGCTCTTCGAATCCATAGTGTTAGATGCATTCTTAGTTTGTCACGTGTCACCAATAGTTCATCACCTCCAGTTTGTTAGCATTCTCATTCAGCTCTCTCCACCTCAACCGATTAGTATTCCAGATTTGCAGCATCCACCTCACAACTCCAGCTTCAACTTACATCAGACCCCTCTCTAGCATGCAATAAAAAAATTTCTTATTGATTACTGCACCTTCAGGAAATCTTTAATGATAAATAACATGTTCTAATACCAACGCCTTTAAGTTTAATACTATATCAACAACTGAACAAAAACGATAAATCACTTTATCATTTTACAAAAACAAATTCAAATTTAACTAAAACAGCAGCAAACGGAAACTGAAATATGGACGACGTTATAACTTTGATATTAAGATTGAGAGAGAGATAGAGATTGAAATCGAGATTGAGATTGAGATTGAAATCAAGATACAGATTGATAATAGCATACAGGAAGATCAAGATTGAGATCGAGATTGAGAGAAAAAACTTGATCCGAGAAGGAGCGAAATACGTACTGTTTAGAGCTGAGGGAGCGAAGGACGTACTAAAATGATCGCGAATAAGAAATGTCCCGCAAACTTATTTTTTAAAACTCTTGGCCTGGAAAAAAATGCCGTATGAAATATGGTCACTGAAACATAATTTCCAGAATTTTATATGTATGTTTGCATATATAAAATTTATTACATGTATTTTATATTGTCAAAGTATGATTAGATTTTTTTCCAAAAGGAGGAAACAGTTTAAATGAGGCAATAATATATAGATATATTTATTTTCTTCTGTTTATATCCTTATATTTTGATGCCTATAATTTGTCATTTATATGCTGCATTAATTAAGTTTACAAAATGGGAAATTGATTCAATCATCGTTGTTACCCTTTATTTATTTTCCATTTTTCCTTTATGTGATTAGCTATCCATTTAATTTTGTTTATATTCTACACCTTGCCATCAATTAATAACACTATCATGTTGCACTTACAGAATTTAAACTATAACATATTTGTTTATACTTATATTCATACCGTATATATGTTGCTAATTAATGGCATTCACATGATCAATCAACTTAATTAAAGAGAGAGAAATGAAAGGTTTCTTCTCCCTAAAAATTTATGCCCCATCATTAATTGAATAATACAAGAGATAGGAAATGAAAAGTTTCCTTCTGTAACGACCCGGATTTTCAGTCGTTTGATTTTGAACATTTAATTTATTTTAAATGTTGAATTTGAAATGTAAATGAAATTTTATTTTGAAGCTTATCGATCAAATAAGTGGAATAAAACTTAAGTTCCAAATATAGCGATTTATTGGATAAATTTAAATGTCGAATTAATAATTGAAAATCGTTTAAATAATTGAATTGATGTTGAATAAGAATCGAAATGATTTCTAATGTTGTTATAAATTCTATTGGAATTATAATTGAGTTATTAAGTTTTTAAAACTGGAATTTCAAGTGATTTCACAAATTTTTGAAATCGTCAATTAAGCTTTAAAATAGCGATCCGGGGCACAGTCTCAGAATTCGAGGAAACTAGTTCCATTGGATTCATAATAGTGTATTATTATTGGATTTCAAATTTTATAGCATTTGGATTTATCGTTTGGTCGTGCGATCTGAAAATGCCTAGAAATAATTTAATTGAACTTAATTTAAATAGTTCATTTTAAAAAGCTATCTTCCACATACGATCGAATTAGGTTCTGAAACTTGTTCCATTAGGTTTAGAATAGTGGTATAACATTAGGAACGCCAAGCGGCACGCCTCGATAGGGATTGTAGATTTTTAGTTACCCAATACGAGATATTTTGAATATAAAATATATTTATAAAGGTCAAACCCTACAATGTCTCCTCAGCCACCCTACCTTTGTGTCGCCACCTTATATGCTGTTTTCCTTCTCCTTCTTATTTTTAAAACGCGACTTTTTTTGCAAATAAATTTCGAGCAGAACGAAATCAACTCGTATAAAAAAAGAAGATAATATCAAATAGAATAAAATCGAAATAAATCGTGACTTGGGCTTGCACATTCGTGTAGGGACGACGATGGGAGGAATCGGGCGAGGAGATGTGAAGCGCGAACGGACTCGAGATGGCAGCGCGGCCTAGGAGCGATCGCGAGGTAGGGTTTTGGTGAGGCAAATGATGGGTCACGCGCGACAGGGCTTTAGGCGTGGTCGACGATGTCATTCGGCTAGATGGCGTGAGGGTGGTGGGTTGCTGGCGTGTGGAGTTGCAGGGCAGGCAAAGGGTTAAAGGTGATAGTGGATGTTAGATCGCGTTCGAAGTTTTATGGGAAGAAGGTTTTAGCTTAATTTGGTAATTAAAATCTTAATTTGTAATTAGTGATTAAAAATATTATTAAATGTTGTAAATCTTATAAAATCAATAACTCATTCGTTTAGGTCAGATTCGAACAAAACCAGTTGCCTTAGGATCGTATCGTTGAATACCATGCAACAAAATTGGTTTGGGATTCTTGGAGTAGTAGGAATTTTAAATTTAAATTGAACCTTGTTCGATTTAATTTAAAATTGGAACGGATTGAAGATAAAAATCAAGGTGAGTAAATCTCACTCATTTGGATTGCTAGTTTTTAATTTGAAATATTTAGAATTATTTATTGATTGATTGGATGAATTGATGATTTTTATTATCAGTTGGATGTTATATTATATATATAGTAGTATATATATTAGTAGTTGGATACTTTCCCGCCAATTGGAGCGGATGAGACCCTATGCGCCCCGCATAATAGCGGATGACCCTATATTACCGTGATAACCTGCTTCGCAGCGGGATTGGTATTTTATGTTTTCTAACATTTGTGGATGGAGGGAAACAGGCTGAAGGGATCCAACTGTATTCCTCAAAAATGTTTATTTTAATTTCATATATAGTGATATATGATTTGTGTGAATAATCTGATATAGATTATGTGGTGATTTGAATTATTGGATGCTATAGTAGCACTGCCTAAATTTTGGTATTTTAAATACCATAAATAATATTTTTGGAATTTGAAGTAATTTAAAGGGAGGTTTTGAATATAAAAATATCTATATCGAGATTGGATTATTTTAAAGAAAATTGATTTGGATAAAATAAATGATTTGATATTAGGGTTTATACTTATCTATTAGTAAAATGTTTAAAATAGAAATTTTAAAATAATTTATATAAAGGATTTTTAATAATGGATTTTAAAATGATATTTCCAAAATTTGAAAAAGAAGTTGAAAATCGATATTTAAAACTAGAATTGTAAAATAAATGGATTTATAAGAAATGGATTCATAAAATGACATTTTATAAAAGAGATTAGTTTTATAAACAAGTGAATCTCAGGGAAGTTTGTAAATTTATAAACGATGTTTTTAAATATGGGAAAACGATAACAGTTGATAAATTGGAATATAAATTTACAGTGTGATTTATATCGAGATATGGGAATCAAGTTTTGGAAAAAAGTGGATTCTATTTTGAAATGTGGAAATGATTATGAAATTGGAAACATAGTCGATGTGATATGAATCGAGAGGGATTTATAAATTGAAATTAGCAATATGGATTTTTTAAAATAAATTTTTGTTGAGAAATTAAAATTTTTTAAATGGGATTTTTATTTATTATACTATGTAGCTTAAAAACTATTATTTAGATTAAAATATTTCGAAAAGTTAGTTATTCAAGTATTTAATATTTATTGAAATAAATTATAATTTTTATAATCAGCCTTGTAAATTAATTAGTTTATTTAAAAATGAATTAGAAATTAATTATCGATGTTATATAAAGTTTTTAATATTTTAATAATTACTTAAATATGTTTTAAAAATGAATTATTATTTAAAAATACTTTATATGTATATATTTTTTTGAAATGATTGAAATTTATTTATAAATCCTCTCGAGATTTATAAACGGAATTTATTTAACGAAGATGATTTTTATAAGAGAAATCTTATAATGAAATTCTGGGGACTTAAGGAAATTTACAAAGTAATTAAATATAGAAACTTTGGAAATGAATTAAAATTCATAAAAAGAAAGTTAGAAATAGGTAGTTGAGATTGTAGACGAGTATAATCGATTTTGAAAATTTTAAAGGGGATTGATTAATGAATTCCGGAAACTTATAGAATTCGTTATAAGTGGGTTAAGGAATTTACAGATAAATTATAAAGAATTTTGAGAAATAGGAATGAATGGAATATTTCCAAAGTATTGGAAATAAAGTGATTTTAGGGATATATACTTAAAAATATTTTCTAAGTATTAAACTGTGAGGATTTGAAATATTTAACTACGATACTATTATTTAAGAAATATTTCTCAAAAGGTTGAATTATAAATGGGATTGAAGAAATATTCTAAGTGTTGATATGGATTTAAATATCCTCTTATGGATATAAGAATTTGAATTGTTTTCAGTTATTGAATATACTGGAAGAGATTTAAATATATATACTTGTAAAGATATTTTGAATGAATATTTTGAAAATTTATAAATTAAGGCCCAGTGACTGCTTATGAATGTTATTTGATAGTTAAATAATGGACTATCAAATCTGGCCAAATTCATTGATCGTTTCGAAGAGACCGGGATCAAATTTAATTATCCGAAATCCACTTCAATTCGATTTGTACGTTACGAATTGTGATATCTCGAAGAAAATGAAGATGGTGATCTTGAAGGAGATTCGGTTTGTCCAGACCCAGGACAACTTGTATGGATGAATGCTATCATTGCATTGTTGCCTGGAAGACAGTGTTAGCATTCTAAGTATGAATGCTATTTAAAAAGGTAAAACGTAGCCTCAAGCCTCATCAACCGGGAATGACTAAAACAGGAGAGATGCAGCAGGGCTAAGTGGGTTACACCCAAGTAGGGTATGTTATCACCTTTCTAGATACCCTCAGATATATTATAAAATTATGGATATGGTTGTGCATGAAAAGGAGAGCGCTCGATTAGGGTGGGAACACCCGAGGTGATAACATATTGGTACTATCCAAGTTAGGGGTAGGCCGGTCCTGTGTTGGCAGGGGATCCAGGCGAGGTCCTCGGTACATTTTTCTAGAGGTGTACTTTGATGGGCGGTACCCCAGTAGCTCAGTCATTGTATGGAATCCAATATCCACTACGAGCCTGTACGGTTTTAGTTGCATACCAACTTTGCTGAAACGTGGTATGCAAGCGTTTCAGCAATTTTCTAATTTACTTTCTATAGACACTATTATAATATCAAATGATTTTGATATAAAATGTTTTGGATATCGTAAGGTAAAAACCTATCATTTTATGTGTGGCGTGGTCTTACGAGATACCTTTGTTTCCAAAGGATTTTGATAATAGTGATAATTCAAATTGAGTGTGTTTTTCTCACGTTGGTTTTTCAGACTGACTTGGGTGTTATTTTAGTATAACGCTCAGGTCAGACCGAGTATTATAGATTCAAGTTAGGATGCTATGGAGCTCAGGAAACGAGCTGGAGGAGTCTCAGACATATTCCACGTATTTGTTATATTCCGTTGTGTGTGTAGACTGTATAGTCAGCATTGCTGAGGACAAGTTATAATAACTGTCCAAAATTGATTTGTTGATTGTTGTACTTTGATAAATGGGATTTATATTAACAATTATAGTTTCTTTGTATAAAGATCTGTTATTATATATTATAATTTGTTCCTTTGCGATTTGTGAGATTCTATGTTGTTGTTTCTATTTTCTTCTACCCCTTTTTTCTTCTTCACCCCTAATGATCTGGTATTTCCGGCACTCGATTGCTCGGCATGTTATACAGTGAACGTATTGATGTTGATTTTCGAAGGTCGAAAATCCCAGTTCGTTACAGTTGGTATCAGAGCTGAAGGTTAAGTGAGAACCTTGGGTTTGGTGGGGATAACTCATTACCCTAGAATGAGTTTGAGTGTATTAATAGATATGAGTGCGTATGTGTTAGTGAATATAAAATGTTTTATATTGTGTTGATTTATCGGTTGAGTGTTTATGAATTCTGGTCGGTATGGGAAGTACAACCTTATCGATATGGGTTTGTAAACTCTTAAACAAGGTAAACTGACATAGCATTGTTTTGAAAAGAGGGTAAATGAAATAATTTTACCGAAAGATATATTTTGATAGAAAAGCAATAATTTTCTGAGATTATTATAGTATATTTGAAATGTTTGGTTGATATTATTATAATTTAAACAAGATTATAAAATTTGAAATGGTTTATATAACTAAATTGAAACTGTATAAGAATGATTTATGTAGATGAATTATAAATAAAAATGGGTTCAAACTAGAGTTCGGAGATTTAAAATCCCGGAAAGTTTGGAAGATATTTTTTCGATGTATTGTGAAAATTAAAATAGTATTATTTTTAATAATATTTTTGTAATAAAAATGGTTTTAAGTGGATTTTTGAGGTAATAAAGCACTAAACTCACTTCAGTCGCCGGAAAGTAATTCCGATGATGATCGCGACATCATCGGTGTTCATTTTCGAGTTTCTAAGTGATGGATTGCTACCGAAATAATTTGATATGGAGATTTTTGTTGAAAAACAAGTGTTGTTTCAGGAATTCCAAAAGGAATTTGTTTTGAATGAAACCAAGTTGATTTTGAAAATTACAAAGAAATGGTTTGTTAAACCAAAAGAGCTATATATATATATATTGATTTCACAATGATTTGAGATGAAACCGGGTGCTTGAATTCTGGAATATTCATTTGAAAGATTTGGGAAACCGAAAGGAATAAGTTTTTGAACTTATAATTAGAATAGTATGGATAAGCGGGGAAAATATGGAATGGAGTTTACTTGAGATAGGAAAAGTGAATTATATGAATCTAAATTTAACTTAAGGAAAGTTAAAAAAGAATTTAATTAAGATTGAAACGATATCATATAAAAGAGGACATTGGTTATTGTAACCCCCACTAAGTTGATATATGTTGTGCATATAAAAAAAATGATGACAGTTCAAACAATATGTATTTCGTGTTTACAACTAATTAGTAAGAAGTTAAATTATTAGTAAGCAGCCATGAAAATGAAAGAAAGTGGTAATATGAATATGAATAATTTATGATAAGAGAATACTAAAATGTAGACAGGTTTTACATGGAATAGAAGCAGTGTAAGCTGCATCTCTTTTCAAACCATACATCTCTTTAATTTATATAGTACATAAAGAGGAGTATATTTTGCAAAACATAGCTTTGCAAAGTTTAGGTTTTTACATCACTTTCATTTTTTCATCCGACAGATTAGGAAACTGATCCATTTTATTATGTAGATTACAAAAATAATACATAAACCTAAAAGGTTTGATTTTCGACAAACTACCTAGTTATGGAAGACTCATTCTTTCACGTTGTAAACTATGAGAAATTCTAGCACATGTAGTAAGAAATTTATTCATTCCTTGTGCATGCATGCCATCTTACTGGTAATTCAATTGCACTCCAATCCAAGAAAAATGAAACAAACCCACTTAAATTCAAACGAAAATACCCTGTGTTTTGACTATCTTAAACATATAACAAAAAAATGGCAATAATAATAGTTCAAAGTTAGCCACAAGAGGAAACAGACTTATTTTTACAATTTAAACATAAGATGTAAACAAAAATAGTCGGTTCAAATGAATGTTTGTTAAAGTCTTGTATTTCGATCTTATTATGCTTCCTTCAAATTTCTTAATCAAAATAGACTGAAAAACAAAAAGAAAAATGGGATCATTTAAACACAAATGATTCTCAAGTAATATAATATAAATCGAGATATACCAAGTAAATGGAAATAAAAATCGATCGAAGGTAAATAAATCGAATAACAATCAATTTGAAATAAATGGAATTTGATTGCAATAGAAATGAACTTAAGCTATATGGTTGAAATGATTGAAAGTAAACGAATTAACTTAAGTTAATATTTTTGAATGGAAGCTTGGCTCAAATAAATTTATGGAATGGTTCATAAATAAATTGGCATGGATTGGATTGTTGTTGAATATAAAATTTAGCGAACAAGATTTTTGGGAATAAATTGAATGTGAACTAATAGAAGTTGATAAATTGATTTAGAATTAATTTAAATTGTTTATACGCTGAAGTGGTTATTTTATTAATGAATATCACCAAATAGCGTGGAAAAATTTGTCGTTTGATGTAAACGGAAGTAAACAAAATTTTGTGAATCAATAGAAAGTGAACAAATTAATTTTGAATCAATTTGAAATGAATATGAATTTGTTGGGTATAAATATGAATTGAATAATAGTAAATGGTATGTGAATCATTTGGAATTGAATGGGATGGTATATAGATTGATTGAAATTAATAATCAAATGATGGAAACCTTATAATTGTTATAAATACATGCTACAACATGTATGGTTATGGAATCTATGTAATTACATTAGTAAAATGAATGTGAAGTTATTAAATTTCATATTTATGGAACTCATGTGTTTAAATTGAGTAAGTACATGTATAAGGAGGCTATTGGGCTAGATTTGGGTTGCGTAATTTCATATAAATTAAGTGAACTCGCTTAGTAACGTTAATATAAGGTACGTTTTCGGATTAAATACAACAATGAGATAAATATTGATATATATCATGTTTTCTGACCCTGTGGGTCGATGATATCATTTTACTATATTTGTCATATTTCAAAAGTCTCTCCGTACAAAGGAGAGTCCGCCAATTTTTATTGGAAATCTAGGGTGTTAGAAAAATTTTGAAAATTTTTGTTGAAAGAAATTTGATTTCGAATTGTAACTGAAATAAAGAGTTTTGGTTTGGAAATGGAAACTGGATGTTTTGTATGGAACTTAAGGATTTAGAAAAGTGAAGTCTTGAGTTTTAACTAAGTGGGGTTTTTGAAAAGTAGTGGGTTTGGATCATTTGTCCTATCTTAGCAATTTTGGGGACGAAATTCTTTTAAGGGGAGAGGAACGTAACGACTCGGATTTTCTGTCGTTTGATTTTGAACATTTAATTTATTTTAAATGTTGAATTTGAAATGTAAATGGAATTTTATTTTGAAGCTTATCGATCAAATAAGTGGAATAAAACTTAAATTCCAAATATAGCAATTTATTGGATAAATTTAATTGTCGAATTAATAATTGAAAATCGTTTAAATAATTGAATTGGAGCTGAATATGAATCGAAACGATTTCTAATGTTGTTATAAATTCTATTGGAATTATAATTGACTTATTAAGTTTTTAAAACTGGAATTTCAAGCGGTTTCGCAAATTTTTGAAATCGACGCATTAAAATAGCAATTCGGGGCACAATCTCCAAATTCGACGAAACCTGTTCCATTGGATCCGTAATAGTGTATTATTATCGATTTTAAATTTCGTAGCATTTGGATTTACCATTTGGTGTGCGATTTGAAAATGCATAGAAATAATTTAATTGAATTTAATTTAAATAGTCAATTTAAAAAAGCTATCTTCCACATACGATCAAATTAGGTTCCGAAACTTATTCCATTGGGTTCGAAATAGCGGTATGACATTAGGAACGCCAGGCGACACGCCTCGATAAGGATTGTATATTTTCAGTTACCCAATACAAGATATTTTGAATATAGAATATATATTTAAAGGTAAAACCCTATAATGTCTCCTCAGCCACCCTGCCTCTGTGTCGCCACCCTGTACGATGTTTTCCTTCTCCTTATTTTTAAAACGCGACTTTCTTTTGTAAATTTTTTTCGAGCGGAACAAAATCAACTCGTATAAAAAAAGATAAAATTGAATCGAATAAAGTCGAAATAAATTGCGATTTGGGCTTTTACGTTCGAGCAAGGATGGCGATAGGAGGATCAGGCGAAGAGATGTGAAGCGCGAACAGACTCAAGATGGCAGTGCAGCCTACGGGCGATCGCGAGGTTGGGTTTCAGCGAGGCAAATGATAGGTCGTGCGCAGTAGGGCTTTAGGCGTGGTCGGCGGTGTCGTTCGACTGGATGGCGTGAGGGTGGTAGATTGCTGACACGTGGAGTTGCAGTGCAGGCGAAGGGTTGAACGCGACAGTGGATGTTAGATCGCGTTCGATGTTTTCTGGGAAGAAGGTTTTAGCTTAATTTGGTAATTAAAATCTTAATCTGTAATTAGTGATTAAAAATATTATTAAATGTTGTAAATCTTATAAAATCGATAACTTATTCGTTTAGGTCAGATTCGAACAAAACCAGTTGCCTTAGGATCGTATCATTGAATACTACGCAACAAAATTGATTTGGGATTTTCGGAGTCAGTAGGAATTTTAAATTTAAATCGAATGTTGTTCGATTTAATTTAAAATTGGAACGGATTGAAAATAAAAATCAAGGTGAGTAAATCTCGCTCATTTGGATTGCTAGTTTTTAATTTAAAATATTTAAAATTATTTATGATTGGATGCATTGATGATTTTTATTATTAGTTGGATGTTATATTATATATATAGTAGTATATATATTAGTAGTTGGATATATTCCCGCCTATTGGAGCGGATGAGACCCTATGCGCCCTGTATAATAGCGGAAGACCCTATATTACCGCGATATTCCTCCTCGAAGCGGGATTGGTATTTTATGTTATCTAACATCTGTGGATAAAGGGAAACAGGTTGGAGAAATTCAACTGGATTCCTCAAAAATATTTATTTTAATTTCATATATAGTGATCTATGATTTGTGTGAATAGTCTGATATAGATTTTGTGGTGATTTGAGTTATTGGATGCTATAGTAGCACTGGCCTAAATTTTGGTATTTTAAATACAATAAATAATATTTTTGGAATTTGAAGTAATTTAAAGGGAGATTTTGAATATAAAAATATTTATATTGAAACTTGGATTATTTTAATCAAATCTGATTTGGATAAAATAAATGATTTGATATTAGGGTTTGTACTTATCTATTAGTAAAATGTTTAAAATAGAAATTTTAAAATAATTTATATAAAGGATTTCTAATATTGGACTTTTAAAATGATATTTCCGAAATATGGAAAAGAAGTTGAAAATCGATATTTATAAGTAGATTTGTAAAATAAATGGATTTATAAGAAATGTATTCATAAAATGAAATTTTATAAAAGAGATTAGTTTTATAAATGAGTGAATCTCAGGGAAGTTTGTAAATTTATAAACGACGTTTATAAATAAGGGAAAATGATATCAGTTGATAAATTGGAATATAAATTTACGGTGTGAATTTACATTGAGATATAGGAATCGGGTTTTGGAAAAATAGTGGGTTCTATTTTGAAATGTGGAAATGATTATGAAATTGGAAACATTATCGATGTGATGTGAATCGAGAGGGATTTATAAATTGAAATTGGAAATATTGGATTTTTTAAAATAAATTTTTATCGAGAAATTAAAATTGTTTTAAATATGATTTTTATTTATTATACTATGTAGCTTAAAAACTATTATTTAGATTAAAATAATTTGAAAAGTTAGTTATTCAAGTATTTAATATTTATTGAAATAAATTCTTATTTTTATAATTAGCCTTGTAAATCAATTAGTTTATTTAAAAATGAATTAAAAATTAATTAACGATGTTATATAAAGTGTTTTTATATTTTAAATAATTACTTAATTATGTTTAAAAATGAATTATTATTTAAAAATACTTAATATATATATAGAGTTTTGAAATGATTGAAATTTATTTATAAATCCTCTCGAGATTTGTAAACGGAGTTTATTTAACGGAAATGATTTTATAAGAGAAATATTATACTGAAATTCCGGGGACTTAAGGAAATTTCCAAAGTGTTTAAATATAGAAACTTCGGAAATGAACTAAAATTCACAAAACAAAGTTTGAAATGGGTAGTTGAGATTATAGACGAGTATAATCAATTTTGGAAATTTTAAAGGGGATTGATTAATGAATTCCGGAAACTTATAGAATTCGTTATAAGTGAGTCAAGAAATTTACGAATAAATTGTAAAGAATTTTGAGAAATATGAATGAATGGAATATTTCCCAAGTATTGGAAATAAAGTGATTTTAGGGAAATATACTTCTAAATATTTTCTAAGTATTAAACTGGAAGGATTTGAAATATTTAACTACGAGATTATTAATTAAGAAATATTTCTCAAAAGGTTGAATTATAAATGGGATTGAAGAAATATTCTAAGTGTTGATATGGATTTAAATATCCTTTTATGGATATAAGAATTTGAATTGTTTTCAATTATTGAATATACTGGAAGAGATTTAAATATATATCTTTGTAAAGATATTTTGAATGAATATTTTGAAAATTTATTAAATAAGGCCCAGTGACTGCTTATGAATGTTATTTGATAGTTAAATAACGGACTATCAAATCTGGCCAAATTCATTGATCGTTTCGAAGAGACCGGGATCAAATTTAATTATCCGAAAACCACTTCGATCCGGTTTGTGCTTTACGAATTGTGATATCTCAAAGATAATGGAGATGGTGATCTTGAAGGACATTCAATTTTTCCAGACCCTGGACAACTTGTATGGATGAATGCTATTATTGCATTGTTTCATGGAAGGCAGTGTTAGCATTCCAAGTATGAATGCTATTTAAAAAGGTAAAACGTAGCCTCAAGCCTCATCAACCGGGAATGACTAAAACAGGAGAGATGCAGTAGGGCTAAGTGGGTCGCACCCAAGTAGGGTATGTTATCACCTTTGTAGATACCCTCGGATATATTATAAAATTATGGATATGGTTGTGCATGAAAAAGAGAGTGCTCGATTAGGGTAGGAACACTCGAGGTGATAACATATTCAGTACTATCCAGGTTAGGGGTAGGCTGGTCCTGTGTTGGCAAGGGATCCAGGCGAGGTCTTCGGTACATTTTTCTAGAGGTGTACTGTGACGGGCAGTACCCCAGTCATTGTATGGAATCTAATATCCACCATGAGCCTGTACGGTTTTAGTTGTATACCAACTATGTTGAAACGTGAGATGCAAGCATTTCAACTATTTTCTAATTTACTTTCTATAGACACTATTATAATATCAGATGATTTTGATATAAAATGTTTTGGTTATCGTAAGGTAAAAATCCGTCGTTTTTATGTGTGGCGTGGTCTTACGAGATACCTTTGTTTTCAAAGGATTTTGATAATAATGATAATTCAAATTGAGTGTGGTTTTCTCATGTTGGTTTTCCAGACTGACTCGAGTGTTGTTTTATTATAATTCTCAGGTCAGACTGGGTATTACAGATTCAAGTTAGGATGCTATGGAGCTCAGAAAACGAGCTAGAGGAGTCTCAAGCGTATTCCACGTATTTGATTATATTCCGCCGTGTGTGTAGATTTTATAGTCAGCATTGGTGAGGACAAGTTATAATAACTATCCAAAATTGATTCGTTGATTGTTGTACTCTGATAAATGGGATTTATATTAACAATTACAATTTCTTTGTATAAAGATATGTTATTATATATTATAATTTGTTCCGCTGCGATTTGTGAGATTCTGTGTTGTTGTTTCTATTTTCTTCTACCCCTTTTCTCTTCTTCACCCCTAACGATCTGGTATTTCCGGCACTCGATTGTCGGCATGCTATACAGTGAACGTATTGATGTCGATTTTCATAGGTCGAAAATCCCAGTTCGTTGTACCTTCTCTAAATAAATTTAACAATTTATTGTTAGACACAAATATGTACATAAGAGTATATTGATATATTCTGATTTACATGCATATTAAATTAAAGTAAAACTTTATTTATAAAATTAAATAAAATATTGATTTTATTTAAAAGAAATTTAGAAAAGTTCTAAGTATATTCAGACTTCATAAGCCCATCAAAGATCCAAAATGGTTAAATTTTTTGAAATTCACCCATTTTTTCCACTGCGGGATGGCCCAGTTCTTTCAATGGTATCAGAGCCCGATAGCCTATGTGGTCTAAATTAGCCATGTTATGGCTAACTAATTAAGCTTATGCACTTAGTACGGTGTCTAGAAAGGTGATGTCTATGATTTGAATTGGGTAATCAAGTACCCTGTCCTACCTTGTTACCTGCCTGGCCTGAAAGGTAATGTGAGCCCAAAGGTTGCCCTTAATAGAAAAGGCCCATTGGGCTACTTTTCAAAATAGTTTTGGAAATTAAGACATGATTTTAAATTTAAAAGTTAAATTTGAAATAAAAACTTGTTTATTATAAAAGGTTATAATATAACATAAAGTTTCAAAATGTTTGAAAATGTAATGAAAATTTCAAAATGTTGGAAACTGTTAATTTCAAAATTTAAAATATATTAAGAAGATTAATAAAATAAATAAATTAAATGAGTTAATTAATTAATACTTATATGCATGTATTATATATGTTGATATACGTTATGTTATTTTAAAGTGGTAAGATAACATAAGTGTACATGTATGTAAGATAAATTTTGAAATAGATATAATTTAATTTAAATTGTTTAATTAAATAAATTAATTAAGGGTTAATTAATTAAATAAAAATTATGCATATATAAGATATATATGCTATACTATAAATATTGTAGTATACACTTTAAAGGTTATAATAAATATGTCCAATATATAAGTTGTATTGGAATACTAATTTAAAATTAATTAAAGAGTTAATTAATTAAAATTAATTAAAGATTTAATTAATAGAATGTTATACATAAGATTATTTTACAAGTTAGTTAAAATATAACAGTCATATAGTAATGAAACTTATATAATATGAGTGTATAAACTAAAGGTGGAACATTAAAGAAACTCAAATAGACTTAAGGAATAAATACATACGTAAATGTACGTATACTGTGACTTCTGATGTGTTTGACACTTGAATCACGAGGGTATTTAATAAGAAATACATTATTCCATAAGTCGATATCACTCAATATAATATATCGAAGATTATGAATCTTCAATATAATGTTGTCCTCTACCATATATATATATATTAATAAATTACTTCTACTCCTTAGTTATTGAGCAAACTCAAGCTAGGGATGTTATGTGTAGTATTGTTAATATATTGAACAGATGAGGTAAGATAACTATATGTATTTGTTGAGCAAACTCAAGGTACATATACTATTCTTAAGCCATCACGATATGGTAGGTACGAGTGAATAATCTCTTTCGATTTGTTTAGCAAACTCAAGGTCGAAATGAGATTAGGACAAGGAAAAATATGTTAGGAGTTGTATGTGATACAACCGATAAGGAGTTACCATCGTCTGTAGGGCTATGATTTGTTGAGCAAACTCAAGGTCAGAATACCAAGACAGGTGAGTCCTAACACCCACTAGAGAATTCTAAAGACTTCTTTGTTTCATTTTAGGGTTTGGAGAAACATAAAAGACTAGTGGGAGCCTTATTAGAAAAATGAAATGGTAACATTTAACCTTTCTAATATTGTAAGAACATATGCTAAATAATGTTATAATTATCTACAATGATAAATTTGTGCTTTTAATATGATTGATAAAATGTTTATCAATTAACATATACAAACGAACTGAATTGAAAGTTGACAAATGGAAATATAATACTCACTATTCAATTCCTATTGCATGTTAACGTTTCAAAACCCATGTAAGTGCCTAATTTTACAACTACTGAATACATTCGTGGTTTGGTCACGTATGCATTTATTTGGTCAAGACCATGTATTGCATTCTATGCGTTTCGAACTCTAAAAGCAATACAAGACTATGGATGTTTGATCCATATACAATGCATACAAATGTTATATGGTGAACGATCAAAGTTTGCTATGTACAATAGTTTGATGAAATTATTTCATCTGAAAAACCAAATAAACCTTAGTGCGAGATTGATTATTCAAATCTGATTGATTACAAAATGTATCGTGTTGAATGTAACACTATACCAAAACTACAATATAAATCTAAGAACTCGATCGCTGAAATGTCAGTTTGATCAGTTTACATAAAGCAGAACATATCTAACATCCTTAAAAGCTAAGGATAATTGAATGCATTTTTTTAAAGAGTATGTTATGATATTGCAGTATGGTTTTCTTTTGAATAGTTTGACCATTTGAAAGGAAAATGAATGTATAAGAATTTATGTAATTTAAGATACAATTGGGATGAAGAGGATGAATAGTCACTTCTGCTTCATAGAGAAACATTGGAAACAAGAATTGTAATAATAATTGATACTAAATATTGGAATAAGAAGTATGATTTCTATTCTGAAATGTATTTTCATATAGAAAATTGTTTTCTATGAGATTTATTTCTTTGAGTTCAAGATTTTTGACCAACGAACTCTCCACTGTAAATAGTTGTAGTGCATGAAATAAATAAATGGTATTAAGTGAATGATGGACCTTCGAATATAGTACGTTATTATAGTAATGGTGGAAATAGTGGGAGCATGCCATATAGCACTTATTAATTGCAACATAGTACGAAAATTGTTTCCGCAAAACTTACCATACATTATTTATGAAATAATGATTATTTTTCGGTATCGACTGAATAAATAAATAGACATAGCTATATTTCAATATGAATAATATGAATATTCTTTATGAAATAAAACTATATTGTGGTAATTTTTTTATAACAAAAGTGATGCATTGAAAAATACAAAAGTATCTAGTATTATTTACGGTTGTTTTGGAATTACAGACCAAGCCATAGTTTTGAGAAATAATTTTATTGTATGATTTTGAATCATATGATACTTGTTAATTATATCTCAAACAATAGCTATGCACCCATTCAGTGGGAGTATTATAAGAGTTGATGAACTCTTCGGATTGATACATATAGATGTATGCAATCATAATTCTATAAATACCAAAACGGTTCCACGACTTCGTCATATTCACCGATGAGTTATCTTTGTCATGGACATGTGTATTTGATACACATGTAGTATGTATATGGCAAACTTATAGAATATAAAACAGAATTAAATAAAATAACATGCGATGGAAATGATTTGATTTGATCGAATGAGTGAGTATATTGGAAAATGTTCCAAACGTACCTAAAATGAATAAAGATTCAATCTCAAAATTACTCCTGCATGTGATACATAATGATGCATCGATATGGAGTAATCGAACTTTGTTGGACAATATACAATTAATTGTGAGCGAAGTTGAGTTAGTTTCTTTCTATAAGGTAATGTACTTAAGTGTATTACACAAGTTTAATATTATTTCATCCGAATAACAATTTATAAAATTTTACAAGACAAGGGTTTATAAGAACTCCAACATATCCTAGGCCAAGGAATCGGCAGGTTATGCGAGTCGAAAGATTGCACGTAATAATTGTTCATGAGGGATCTTGTATGAATCTCCCCAAAAGGATTTTGAAAAGACTGTCATTGGATGGCATATTTATGTTTCGAACATAATTTTTGTAAACTAAAACCAAATTAGTTTTATAAATAAGAAATTCATAAAACAGTTATGAATACCTATTCTATTGCACCGAGAAACAATTGTTGTTCCAAGACGTACCAACTTCATTATGAAGAAATTTATTTGAGGAATTATTGGTAGTAAAATGGAATTGGATACGATCCATGGATAGAACTGATTTTATGAGATGAAATGAAATTAACTAACCTAAACGAACACATAGCATTAGAATGTTTAATAAGTATTCTCGCACATCGAAGAGAAACTATGAGTTTCTTATTAATGTCGAAAATATATAATCCTAGATTGTTTAGTTAAACCATTGAGAGTGTTGACTTTATATGGTATGATGCGCAAATCTAAAAGAATTCCAAGTACGCTATCAAAATATAGATTTTGGTGGTCGTAACTGAAGGGATATGATCCATTGACCTCGACTGTGTCTTTATGAATAAGACTAATGCAGTTGGAATTAAATTATCAATGTTGATAAGAATAATATAGCAAATTTCAATTGTTGAAATTAACGTAATAGATTCGATATTCAAAATGTTCAAGTCAATTTGGATTTACTCACAAAATTATCACTTGATAAGTCCTAGTATTTTGGTACATATGTATTGAAATAGAAATTCAAAATAACGATTTAGAGTAAGCTGTTTACACATATTAACCAAAAATGTATCGAAGTCAGTGGGTGCGATATTGAATTTGTGAGTCTTTGGATATGATCCAAGAAATGATACGAAAATATCATTTTATAAGCGTCAAGGTTGAATAAGTATTTTGATATAAATATCAAATAGTTTGATTTTTAATCAAAATGTAGAGAAAATGCGTGTTCATAAGAAAGAACGTTAAAAGGTACATTAATATTTCTAAACTATAAGTAAACAACACGTTGCCGATTTTAACGATGTACTTATGTTAAAATCAGCCTTAGTTGTTTTAATACTCAACATTAGATTAACAAATGATGACTATTATAGTCAGTATAAAAGATGTGGGGAATGTCCCAAATGATATGCAAGGACACCTTATTAAAATGGTTAATACTTAACATGTAAGATTGATTCCTTTGCATTAGCAAAAGGAATTATCATACATGTTGTGTTGTCTACGATATCATGATTTGCTTATGTATTTGATACATGAAGCAAATATCAAATCCAAATTGATGTCACTAAATGGTTGTTTGAATTGTTCTCGTGTATTTATGAAATACTAGAGAATTGTTTGCAGAAACAAAAACTCATTATTAGGGAGTGTCCGGACTCAAACTTCATAAGTGATATTAAGTATAGCGTGTAAATAATAAATTCAAGTTAAGAATCTTTAAGTTGGAAATGTTCCAAATGAATGACCATGGCTGATTCAATGAAAAGGCTAAGTACATCGTCTTAAATATTGCCATAATAAAAATAAAGTATACAAAAATATAAGTGCACAAATTTAGAACTGAGCTGATTCCAAATATTGAAAATCTCATTACAATGTTATATGATAACAATGTCGTGATATGGTTCGTAATAGAACTTGGAGCTCCTAAGAGGTTGAGAGACATACTCCGAATTGTTTCGCGTGATAAAGCAGTATATCACCGTCGGAGAGAGTTGATTGATAGAGTAGATAATTGAAACATAATAGCATACCCGTTCACAAAGGGACTAACCTAATTGGTTTTGAGAAATCGATTGGAGAAGTTGGAATAAGATTCCATAATTGACCCCAAGTGCAAGTGGGAGATTGATAGAGTTAGAGGATGCCTAGAGGAAATTATGTAATTTGTTATATACATCTAATTCGTTGAACAATCTTGTTCACAATAAAGGTGTTTCTTTCTATTATATACTTGATATAATGTGGTTATATTAATTAATTAGATTAATTAAAAGTATATTTAATAAAAAATCCATAAATGTATATTTTGTGATAGTAGTTACGAAGTGTTGTAATCGTGAGTAATTTATGACAATAAAACAAATATACCATTTTAAATGTTCATAGTCAAGATGCATTGAGACTAGATATCGGTGTATCCGTTGAGACTAGAGCATGTAACACTCTCCAAATGTTGGGCAGTGTATTACTCATGACTTTTAGGGGCACCTAGAGGTTACATACTGATAGTTATTGGATAACTATGGAACGACTCACTCGATAGTTTTTTGTTGGTTAATATACCTAAGGTCAAACAGAAAATATCGATGCGACTGATTTACACAGTTCTCTCGACTTGAGAATACCGTGGATCTTCAATATGAAAGCTCCGCTTTGATTATAGTCAAATCATGGCATGGCGTTCCATCGAGTGACTATAGTTGGGTCAAGTTGAAGTTTAACAACCCGCATATTTATCGATTTTATATTTAAACATTTTATTTAAATATTTTATCGTTAATCGGATTTTGGTCCAAAAAGCTACTTTTTGCATACAGCCAAATTAGGACTCGAGACCACTTCCATTGAGTTCAAAATGACGTTTGCGATCTTTTTAAGTATAAACTTCGATATGTTTGGAGTAAGTGGAATTTTCGTCACTTTTTCCCGCCTTTGACTTTGGTTTGGACTGCACCTTCATTAAGCTCAGCCCAAACCCCCCACTTCATAACTTCATCTCTTCACTAAACATTCAAGCTTCTTCAAAAATGGTGGTGGGAATGGGAAATTAAAACTCCAAACTCAAATTCAATTGCAAATCCAACATTCAACTCCAAATTCAAGTAGAAGATATTGGATTCAAGCTTTGGATTGCTTCTCCTTGCTTTCAAGCTTCATCTTCATCCATTTTAACGAAAAGGTGAGATTTTTGTCTCATATCTTGCCTATAACTGTCATTGGACTGTTGGGAATGATTCCCTATCGCATTAGCATGTACATTTGCTTATGGTTTGGATTGGATTGGTGAGAAACCCAATTTTTCAGCGTTTTTGGCAAAGTCTGAGCCTTAGGTCGCACTGTCTCGAAGCCTCTGTCTGCAGATTTTCATTCTGGCCTTAGGTCGCTCGTATGATAGGTCGTTGGGAATTAACTCGTCTGGCCTTAAATCCTCTCTGCAGCTTAGGTCGTTCGCCACCTAGGTCGCTCGTGAGTTAAGCATTAGGTCGTTTGGCCTTTATAACGTTAGGTCGCTCGCGAGTTAAGCATTAGGTCGTTTGGCCTTTATAACGTTAGGTCGCTCGCGTGTTAATACTTTAGGTCGCGTGGCCATCCTACTTAGGTCGCAAGGCCACTAGGTCGTTAGACCTTTAACACTTTAGGTCGCATGACCTTGCTTAGGTCGTTAGGTCGCGTGGCCATCCCACTTAGGTTGCAAGACCTTGTTAGGTCGCTCACCCTTAGCTCGCGTACCTTCTTAGGTCGCGCACCCCTTTTGGTCGCATGACCTCGTTTTGGACCTTAGGTCGTGGCATCGTTAGGTCGCGTACAACCCTTAGGTTGCGAGTCTGTTTTCCTTAGGTCGTTGGACCTTGTTTCTTTAGGTCGCATCACCTTGTCACCCTTAGGTCGCTGGACCTTACATCCCTTAGGTCGCTTGACACCAGTCTACCTTAAAGTCGCTCGACTCTGTTGGCATTTTAGGTCGAGACCATTAGGTCGTTTGACCTATTCTACTTTAGGTCGCAACTCACTAGGTTGTCCCGGCCTGTTTACCTTTTTAGGTCGCTTGACCTACTTACACTCCTTAGCTCGACATCGTTAGGTCGCTCGATCCTTTTCCTTAGCTCGGCTAAGACTTAGGTCGCATGACCTATATTTGGCTAGGTCGCTCGACCTGTTCTCCAGCTAGGTCACACGGCATTCTACCCTTAGGTCGTTCGACCTATTTTACTTTATGTCGTTGCACTTTAATTCGACCACGTTAGGTCGCAAGTATATTCCTACTTTGATGGTTTTGGGATTGATTTCTTTGGACTTTACTCGTCTTCGAACGTGAATTTATGTGATTCGATTTGTTTCAACAATCGTTTTGTGACTTGTCACTCTAAAGATATGAAGGTTTCAATACTAGTAGTAAATATCAAAACTCTTTCATCAAAGCGATTTCAACACTATTTTACTACAAAGTTCTTTCTTCTCAAACCGTTTTCTAATCTACTAGTATATACAAGCCTTTACTTCACTCGGATGAGAAATTGAATTAAACGACTTAGTAAAACGAGTGGTATGAAACGCTTGCGTTCACTTCGTCGGTTAGCTCTTGGACTTGTTCGATTGAACCCTTTTGTGACAATTTTCTAGTGAAGATTCACAGCTTGTTTGTAAATATTTAAGTTAGGCAAGTGGTTATGGGACATGAAGCTAAAGTCATATATTTACTAGCTTGGTGTGGTTGACACTTCTTGATGATCATGACGATCATTTTTGTGATTTGATTTACACTAGCGATTGAGCGATGTCTCTTTGTTTGCGAGGGAGACTAGACCTCGCTTGTGTGATGTTTCTACTCACATTCGTGGAGCATTCGGCTCATAGGTCTTCGGACCATTCGTGGAGCATTTGGCTCATAGGTCTTCGGACCATTCATGGAGCATTCGGCTCATAGGTCTTCGGACCATTCGTGCAGCATTCGGCTCATAGGTCTTCGGACCATTCATGGAGCATTCAGCTCATAGGTCTTCGGACCATTCGTGGAGCATTCGGCTCATAGGTCTTCGGACCATTCGTGGAGCCTTCGGCTCATAGGCCTTCCCCCTTTATATGATTTCTGGATTTCGTGTGTTGATTTCTGGAATTTGTGTTTCACCAATTTTCGTGATTTTCATTGACATGTTTTATCAATTTTTGTGCGTTGGTGAATTTGTGTGTCATTGACTTGTTATAAATACAAGTTTAGGGTATGATACCCTATTTTATCTTTGAGAAGATTCTTGTGATATTGATTTATCTCTTATTGATTTTCAATTACATACTTATAGTAGTATGCCACTATGGTTGTTACATGTTCATTCCATGTCTTTTACATTATACCATATCATCTGATATTTATAGCTAGACTGATCCATTTATTATTTTCTTATAAATAATACTCGGGTCAGACCGAGATGTTACAGGTGCTTCTGCTTGACTTCTCTTCTGGATTATCCTGACTTTTGGCTAACTACTTAGATTAGTAGTTTTTGGATGTACACATTTAAGATATAGATTCTATGTTGTGTACTTATTCTTTTGTATAGCACGTGTTGCTATTCTTTTGTAATATCGTGGATCTTTCTGACCACTACCCTGATGTACACTTTCATGTGTTATATTTATATTCATATCTTTTTCTGCCTTTGTGATATGGATGGCTGTGACTGATTTATGTTATGTTTATTTCTATGTTTGTTTCCGAAGATTATATATAGCCACCGTGTGATAGCTTTGGGTTTGTATCGGTATGTCGGACTTCCTCCTTAAATGAAGTTCATGCTATACTATCTGACATATCAGTGCTCGCTCAAAGAAGTTACATGGATGGTCGCTCCTCAACAGCCTTATTCTCCGTGCTAGTTGACAGCATTACATCGTAGTGTTCTTGGCTAGCGTGGGTATAGAGGTGGGGCGTTACATGAAGTATTGGAAGTGAAGCACTATTCAAGAGAGGATTCGTCTCCTCAGTTATATAGGGTTAGTATCATGGTCCACCCAAGTTAACTCAAAATCAAAGTCTCTGGCTAGAGCATTTTGGTTAATAATAATTGTTATTATTGAACCAAGGACTTTGTGTTTGGACTATAAAGTTGAATGTGGATGATATTGGAATTTTGACCATTACCAAATTCCATAAATCCAAAGTAATATGGTTTTGATGAAGAGAGTTGGTGTAAATAATTGTCACTATTAGGTACCGCTTATAATAAGTAAAATTGGATTTTTCTAAAAGATGTGTAAGCGAAGAATTCAGCCAAAATGTAACACCACCTGCTAAATGACGTGTAAACATTAATATTTGAATTGTTCAATATTAATCGCTGACTAAATTTACATCTTTAAGTCACACAACCGTAATGATGAATTCTACGAAAAACCACATGATTTAATTAATTTATAAAAGGTTGTAAATTAATTAAATTAATTAGTATTTGAGAAATATTAAATATTATTTATTTTATTTCATGTTTGGGAGTTATTTTTAATTATTTGAATGCATTTAAAAAAGTTACATTTGTGCACATTGATATATGATATCATTGTAATTAAATAAAAGATAATTACATTCGTTTTATGGAACCTTATGTCATTTGATGGCACGTAATTTTTAGCTATACCATGTAAAGAAATAGGATTGAAAAGAGAAAGTTAATCAAGAGAATTAATTAGAGAAGTTTTAATTTAAGAATAGGGAAGATTTCCTTCTTCCAAATAAAATATATTCTCTGATTCTTTCTTTACATACAATTCATTCTTTCTCATTCAATCTGTTACTTTCTCTCCTCCTAACTTTTCATGGCAGAAAACAAAAAAAATTCAAAATTCTTTCAACTCCATATGAAAACATCAAAAATAATTAAAACAAATGTGGTTCATCCATCTCTTGCAAGGATAGGATGGGGATCTTGAAGATCTGAGGAGATATCACCATTAAAGGTGTGACTTCTAGGCAACATCCTAAGGGGAGTCCATTTTCAAGACGTGCTTCAAGGCTTTGGGTAATAAAGTATGTTTTTCATTGATAGATAATGATATTTGATGTAATGTTTGTTGAAAGAGAAATTTAACCATCATAATTTGTATGTACATACCACTGCCTCATTTAAGTTGAGAATTGTTTGTGTAGCTTGAATTGTTTGTTGAATGAATCAATTGGTCTTTTATTTAATAAATCAAAACTAATATTTGTATATGTTTAAATATAATGTTTTTTTTTGGAACTATATTGTAAACATTCAATTTAAAGTCTAAATTTTAGATCAAAATTTTTGTATGTTCAATTTATCAATTGGGTTCTTATTTTGTTAAATTAGAATTAAAATCTATTATGCTTGAATACAATGCTCTATTATAAATCTATATTGTAAACATTCAATTCGAAGTATAATCCTCTAGATCTAAAATTTTGTATGTTTATATTGTTTTGATTGGATTTTACTTTAACAAATTAAGCTAAAATTTGTTTACGGATATTACAGCATTTTATTGAAGATTCGTGTTTTAAATCATATAAACCAAAATGTAATTTTAGATTTGAAAGTTTAAACGTATGTATTTTGTGTTTTTATTGTTTTGGAAATTAAAAAAAAAGTAAGATGTTTTGGAAACAAATCTAAACTTTAATTTGATTACTATAGTCTCTAATTTGTATTAATAGAGATATTTTATTGAATATTACATACATATAATTAATGCTTTGACAATAAACCTACTTTTGAATTGATTGCTATAAATCTCTAAGTTTTATCAAGTAGAAAGATTTGATTTAATCTTATACACACACGATTAATTTTATATTTATGTTTGCATATTTAAATTTTATTACATGTATTTCATATTGTCAAAGTACGATTAGATTTCTTTCCAAAAAAGGAAACAATTCAAATGAGGCAATAATATATACACATATTTATTTTCTTATATTTACATCCTTGTATTTTGATGCCTATAACTTGTCATTTATATGCTGCATTACTTAAGTTTACAAAATGGGAAATTGATTCAATCATCGTTGTTAACTTTTATTTATTTCTCATTTTTCCTTTATATGATTAGCTATCCATTTAATTTTGTTTATATTCTACACATTGCCATCAATTGATAACACCTATCATGTTGCACTTACAGAATTTACCCCATAACATATTTGTTTATACTTATATTCATACCATATATATGTTGTTAATTAATGACATTCACATGATCAATCAACTTAATTAAAGAGAGAGAAATGAAAGGTTTCTCTCTCCATAAAAATTTATGCCTCGTCATTAATTGAATAATATAAGAGATGGGAAATGAAAAGTTTCCTTCCCTAAATAAATTTAATAAGTTATTGTTACACACAAGTATGTACATAAGAGTATATTTGATATATTTTGATTTACATGCACATTAAATTAAAGCAAAACTTTATTTATAAAATTAAATAAAATATTGATTTTATTTAAAAGAAACATAGAAAAGTTCTAATTATATTTAAACTTCATACTTCATAGGCCCATTAAAGATCCAAAATGGCTAAAAAAAATTAAATTCACCCATTTCTTCCGCTACGGGCTGGCCTGGTTCCTTCACTTCTCTAGCTGGTCATTCAATCTTCTTCTTTTGCTACAACCAAGCCACTACAACCTTCCTCCTATACTCAAGACCATCGATTTGCTCTTCTTAGGCAATACTTTCTGGTATGTACCATTCTTGTTTGATTGCCTTATATTTCATATAACATCCTGACTCAAGTTATGTTGCTCGTTTTGGGTCGCCAAACATTTGGTTTCACTTCAAGAAGAAGCTTGAGGCTCGTCAAGTGAGATATCTAAGCTTAAGGAGGAAAACTCCTCACTTAACAACCATGTTATTGATTTAACCACGACGAGAGATGAAGCCGTGCAAGAAAAAGAAAGGTTGGCTGCTTCTTTGAAGGAAACAGAAGCTTTGCTCCTTATAGAAAAGAGTGACAAATAGATTCCTGATGATAGGGCAAAGGCTTTGTAATTAGCACTCGAGGAAGCTGAAATGAAAGGAGCTAGGCTTGTGGCAGAAAATACCCCCCTCAAGAGAAAGCTAAAAAGGAAAGAAGATCTTTTGAATAAGTCAACTGAAGTGATTAAGGCACGATGCAAAAGGTGAATCGTTCTCTCGGCATGCCCCTCGATACCATTATCAAGAATTCTATTGAGAAAACGCTATTTATCGCTTACATTGACAACTCTCATAAGTGTTCGGATTTTGGCTTCCCTACCCTCCCTCTAGAATGGAGTGAAAAGTTTGTGAGTAAATTTGAAGGGATGCCACAGGGATCTCAAGCACCTGAGAAAGAGGAGGTTGATGCTGCAAAGTTATTGACTTTTGATGACCCGCAAGTTGACGAGGAAACAAAATTAGATGGGAGGAAGAGAAAGATGATGATGAGAATAGAGAGGAAGGCAATAATGATGACAATGGTCCTGATGATGATAATTGATAGAGCTATTGGTATGCCATAGGAGCAATTATGTAATTTGTTACATATATCTAACTCATTGACCATTCTTGTTCGAAATAAAGTTGTTTTATTTCTATTGTATACTTGATACAATGTGGTTATATTAATTAGTTAATTTAATTAAAAGTATATTTACTAGAAAATCCATAAATGGTATGTTTTGTGATAGAGTTACAAAGTGTTATAACTATAAGTTTGCGGAATAGGGATCTTAAGGATAATTTAACACCAGGGAGGGTGAATAGTGTTTTCTATTTTTTGTGAATCCTTTTGAATTCTTTTGTGGCTGTAGTTTAAACAATGCAATTAACAACCATAGATGCAAACACAGATAAATATAAATGCAGTAAAAGTAAAAAGGAAAGAACACACAAGGATTTTATACTGGTATGGAATTACCCTATATCCAACCTTGTACAGATTTCTTTTCAAATAGTAAAGTCAATACATTCTCGATTTCAAGGCAACGAGACACACCCTCTAGACTTTCCGAGTTTTGGGTAGACTCGCTTGATTTACACGGGCCACAAGCACACTCACTTGAATTTTTGGGTCACCAAGCACACCCAATTGATTTACACGGGCTATAATCACACCCACGAGTATACGAGTATGATTTGATAGAGTTTTACAAACACAGATCGTTAATCTTGAATATAAATGATCATATAACCTCTTGAATAGCACTTTGATCTTGTTTAAGTGAGAGAGGTGAGAGAGATCAGAGAGTAGCCAATAGAGAATCAAATTAGCAGAGTTGAATTTGATTCTGATTGAATTTGAGAAGAATTTTGAGTGGAACTTCTTTTTAGAAAACAAGAGAGTGAAAAAGGAGAGAAAATATGAGAAAGTAGTTAATAAAAATTCATTGGTTTAACCTCGATTTATAGAGAAACAACAGTCATGTCCATTCGCGAAGAGATACGAAAAAAATACACTTCCATTCAAAATTTGAATTTTGAAATCTATGGTCCATATGTCCACATATGGGGTTAGTGTATGTAGACAAACTCTTTGAAAATTTTAAAAATTCTTTTTAAAGTTTGTTTTGAATATATTAAGTTTTGTAAAATATTTTGATACTTTGTACAATCATTTAAACATAGTCCATACACATTTTAATCATATTAAAACTTAAGAGAACTTTATAAAAAAAAATTTAGAATATTTTAAGTATATAAAGGATTTAATATGAATTTCTTTTGAAATAAAATAATACATATAAAGTATGAGTGAATATATTTAAAATCAAAGTTTTAAATATTATAATATACTTATAAATATTTAGAAATCATAAAGTCAAAACTATAACAAAGTATAACAGATTAAAATTATATTTAAAATATAAACTAATTAAAAACTTAATTTTTCAACATATAATAAGCTTGTAAAATCAAAATTTAAAAATAATTTGAAGATTATTTTGAGAGATCATTTGAAAACAAGAATTCTTCTAAAATCATTTTTGAAATTTAGATATTTAAAAACCATTTGAAAAGAAGAATAAAGAAAGATCAAAGAAGTGCTATCAAGATTTTAACAATAACCTATTACTCCATAACTTATTTGAAAAATCTTGAGCTCTTCAATACTCATGAGTCTTCAATCTTCAACTCTTGAATCTCTATATCAGTCTCTTGAATCTTTACTTGATAATATACAATCTTCTTAATTAATAATTATCTAATATCCCGCACTATATAGTATATATCTTGATAAGAACATTAGTATATATATTTTATATAACGTCATATGGTTGTTGTCATTAGAACCAATGCCTAAGGTACTAACAATTTCTTCCGTTTTGATGATGACAACCATGTATATAAAATATGTTATAACTCCCCCTAAGTTACAAAACTCCCTGTTAATCTATACCTAGATTTTATATATTTCTCCTCCTTTATCATCAAAAAAAATCTAACTAAAAAAACTCCCCCTAATTAAGGCACTACATAATATATAATACTGAGATATAAAAGCAATTATAAAAAGAAATAATAGTAATATAAGAGTGATAACATAAATAACTTGTATTAATCACATTAATCAATACATTATTTAAACTAAAGCGACAAAAAAAACAAATTCAAGCAATCAATTTAATTCACACATGTCAATCCAATCCAATCAATAAGACTATACACACCAATCAAAAGTAAAACCAAATCACACAAAACAAATCAAATATGTATATTATTATTTACAAAATCCAAATCTATTAACTAGAAATTTCGATGAACTTCAACCTGACCATCGGCTCCAAAGATTGGATCTGCTTTGATAGCATGCTGGTCTTCATCATCTTTGTTGATGGCACACTTTGGATTGTTGGTTGGTTCTTCTTTGGTAAGGGAAGAAATTATCCATCGAATAGCATCAAAATGCTTCTCTTGCTCTTTAATCATGTGCATTTGACTTAATTCTAAGCGTCTCTAACTAAGAATGAAGGTAAGAATATTCTTGAATGATTCAAGTGTTTGTTCAAGATTTTCAGATAGTTTTGATGTGGAGAAGCCATTATTGAAGAGATAAGTTTATATATGAAAGAGAGAGAAGACAAAAATTGATCATAATGATTTTCTGGAGTGAATACGTATATATAGGGGTGAGAAGTTAATTGAAATGAATAGATGTTTAGTAGTTATTTTATTTTTAAAATTTTAAATTTTTTGAAATCTCGCCGTTATATGTCGACATACTTGCTAGGCATATATTGACATATGCATCATATATTCCAAAACCGATTTATTTTGCCATTTTATTGTATTTGGCCTATACTCTTATACTTGTATGACTTTCCAGAGACAATTAACAATGTATAACAACAAGAAATATAATTTCACAGATAATAAAGGTGGAGTACATGAAATAATTTAGAAGTAAAAGATACTAGAAAATCCAAGTAAAAGGCTAGATAACTCAAACAAACAACTAATTAAGCTTTAGAAAGATGTGGATGAAGATGATAAAGAACCACCGAGCTTGCGGATGACCTTTCCAAAGAATTTATCCATTTTATTGGAAAGCGAAGTAAATTTCTTTAAAAAAGATTTCTTAAGCTTCCTTTGACTGTGAACGATCTTCTTTTGATTATTAAGAAGATCTTTGTTGGATGGATGAGATGGTATTTTGGTACTTTCCAATGAAGTATCCTCCTCCTCTTCTTATTCTTCCTCCTCGATTTCCATTTCATCTTCTTCCTCCTTCACCTTTTCCCTTATATCTTGCTCTCTTTCCAAGCCAATCTTTGTTCCTTTTCCGCAAGTGTTTCATAGGGCTTGAAAAAAGGAGAAATATGCATAAGTGAGATGTTGGCCTTGTCAAATATTTTTCGAGGAATGGTTTCCTCTCCTTTAAGGTCAACACCAAAGTAAGTGAAAACTCTACCTAGATACACACCATAAAATAATATGTTTTCATGTTTAGAATGATTTTTAGGAATAAATTCATCTAAAATGACTTGAGATCAATTTATGTCGTATTGACCATAAATGACGAAAAGAGCTTTGAAAACTTTTTGAGTCGGGCTATTATAATTACCCACTCAAGGAGTGATATTTTATTGCAAGAGAAGGCTTAAAATTCCTGCTTTTGGATGCAAGTTTTGTTTTTGAACTCAAAATCATCATTACTTCAAAAATATCATGCAAAACTTCATGATTTTTAATATCATTTTGAAAATTCAAAAGGTCCATTCCACTGGATTTGCATTCGAGAATGTTACCTAAAATTTCACAATTTATACCAATTTGTGTCCCTTTGACACTACTCCAAATTTCTCCTTCATTTCCATCATAAAACTTTACTTTTAAATTTGCATAAAACATTTTTACCAAATTTGGATAACAAACAAAATCATTTTGTGAAGCATCGATTAAACCAAGAATTTCATTTTGCAAACAAAGGTTGAAAAGATCATAAGTAAGAAAATCTTCAAAAATAGCAAATCTCCCGAGAGAGACTTTTCTGAAAGACATATACTCTATATAGGCGTGCAAGGCTTCTTTGTCATAAAAAAGAAAGCCTTTTGTTTTCTTAGAAAGCCTCAGAGTTGATGGAGTATTGCTTGAGGGTGCCATTGAAGAATAGTTTGAAGAGATAAGACAATTAATGTATTTTTGAAATTTGGAAATGAAAGAAAAATGAATAGATGGGAATAGAGTAAATAAATAGAGAATCAAAGGACATGTTCCCTAGTCAAGAGACATCTTTTCATAACATAGAGGTTGGTGAAAAGGAGGAGGGAAATTCAAATTTTGAAATTGAAATTCAAAATCTGTCTGCATGTGTCGGCATATACATGTGGGGTATGTCGATATATATGTTGAAATTTTCAAAAAGAGAAATTCACTAAATAATTCATATTACCTATTCATCTGATTATCTTATAATTATTACTTTATATATACAATAATAATTAAAAAATTATTTTAAATATATTTTATTTTATTTTTATTTAGTATTATATTATTAGAAAATATAAAAAATATTTTAAATATATACACACACAATATTCAACCACTATTATTATTAACCTATAGGTTATTCCTAGCAATCAACAACAATCAACAAAAATTCAAAATTTTATTTTAATGCGTACTTATTTTTTTTCCATTTCTCCATATTTCTCATTAATTATCACTATGGAGAAGTATTAGCATTCTCTACATCTAATTCATTATTGCTTGAGGTAGTGTGTGAATCGTCTTGCATTGCAGCATAAGCCTTTCTCTGTTTTCTTGACGAATCGGTAGTTAGTGTGTTTTTCGGTTTCTTAGGATGTGGACAGTCTCCTTTTATATGGCCAGATTCATCGCAGTTAAAACCTCTAACACCATTTTCGCTTCCATTTCCACTTCCTGGATTTTTATTATCATATCTCCTGAGATTACTCATTTTTTGTACTTCAGAAATTTTCTGAAATTTCTTGTCATGAAGGCGATTTCCTCATCATCATCATTGTCTGAATCTAGATCATCTGTTATGGCGTTGGAAGCAATTTATTTCTTTTCTATTACCTTGCTTTCTCTACTGCCCTGCATTTGTGCTTCAAACGACATTAAATTGCCAATTAACTCTTCAATTTTCAGAGTGCTAGGTCATTAGCCTATTCAATCACAAGAGTCTTTTGGTCCCATTCAAAAGTAAGTCAATTGATGATTTTTCTGACTTGATCCACTTCCGAAAAACTTTTACCAAGTGCAATTAGTGAATGAACTATATCTTGAAATCGACTACATATATCAGAAATGGAATCATTTGGACTCATTTTAAATAATTAGAACTGATTAATTAACATAGAAATTTTGGTATGTTTGACTTTACTAGTGCCCTCATGTGTAACTTGCAATGTTCTCCATATTTCAAATGCATACTTATAGGTAGACACTCTATTAAATTCATTTCTATCTAATGAACAAAACAAAACATGCATGGCTTTAGAGTTACTTTGTGCAACTGGCTTTTGGGTAGCAATCCAAGTTGAAAAATTAGTCTTGGGCTTAGTGTAATTATTTTGTGTTATGTTCCAAGTATCTAAACCAATTGACTGTAAATAAATTTTCATCCTACATGACTAATATGTGTAATTACTTCCATTAAAAAGCGGGGGTCTAGTAGTAGGTTGTCCTTCCACAAAGGAATTACTAACAAGTGGATTAACAGTGCTACTAATAGTATTACTAACAGTGTTGTTAGCTCTTAAAACTTTTTCAAAAATCAAAGTTATGGTTACTGTGAAAACCAATGCTCTTATACACTAGAGGAGGGTGAATATAGTGTTTTCTAATTTTTGTGAATCTTTCTGAATTCTTTTGAGATTAGAGTTTAAACAATGCAATTAACAACCACAAATTCAATCACAGATAAATATAAATGCATTAGAAGTAAAAAGGAAAGAACACACCAAGATTTTATACTGGTTCGTAGTTACCCTACATCAGTCCTGTACAATTCCTTATACATATTTCTTTTGAAATAGCAAAGTCAATACAATCTCGATTTCAAGGCAACGAGGCACACCCTCTAGAATTTTCAAGCTCTGGATAGACTCATTTGATTTACATAGGCCATAAGCATACACACTTGAATTTCCAGGTCACCAAGCACACCCAATTGATTTACATGGTCTATAGTTACACCCATGAGTATACAAGTATGATTTGATAAAATTTTACATACACAGATCATTGATCTTGAATATAAATGATCCTATAACCTTTTGAATAGCACTTTGATCTTGTCTAAGTAAGAGAGATGAGAGAGTAATAGAAAATCAAATTGGCAGAGTTGAATTGTAGAAGAATTTTGAGAAGAATTTCTTTTTTAAAAACAAGAGAGTGAAAGAGGAGAGAAAATATAAGAATGTAGTTAATAAAAATTCATTGGTTTAACCCATATTTATAGAAAAACAACAGTCATGTCCATTTGAGAAGAGATACGATGAAAATACACTTCCATTCAAAATTTGAATTTTGAAATCTACAATCCATATGTTGATATATGGAGTTAGAGTATGTCGACATACTCTTTGAAAATGGAAAAACTCTTTTCAAAATTTGTTTTGAATATATTAAGTTTTATAAAATATTTTGGTACTTTGTACAATCATTTAAACATAGTTTATACATATTTTAATCGTATTAAAACTTAAATGAACTTTATAAAATTATTTTTAGAATATTTTAAGTACATAAAGAATTTAATATGAATTTCTTTTGAAATAAAATACTATATATGAAGTATGAGTGAATATATTTAAAATCAAATTTATAAATATTATAATATACTTGTAAATATTTAGAGATCATAAAATCAAAACTATGACAAAGTATAATAGATTAAAAATATATTAAAATATAAACTAATTAAAAACTTAATTTTTCTATATATAATAAGCTTGTAAAATCAAAAGTTAAAAATAGAAAACATATGTAGTTAATGGAAACTTTTTCAAATTTGTTGTCTAAAAGGAATAACTTTTTTGATTGAAATCTAAGTCTTAGTTAATGAAATATTTCTATTATTGGTTTAAATAGAAAACATATGTAGTTTATGAATGTTTGTATATATGTTTTGTGTTGATTATTTTAAATTCAATCTTTTGGTTTTTGCATACTTCTGTTTAAAGTTAAAAAAAGGTTTCATTATAAACATAACTAGACTTTATTATAAAATATCACAAACCGTTGTATTTCATTTTAAATTAAAGTTAGACTTTAATTTGTTACTTTATATTAAAGCATATACTAAGTTATAAATTTTAACATAAAGATGTTGTATTAAGTTTAAAACATTATTTACAATGGTTTGTATATACATACATACATACATATATGTGTGTGTGTTTGTGTAATGACTCGGAATTTTGGTCATTTGATTTTGAAATATTTAATTGATTCTAAATATTAAAATATTTGTTTAAAAAGGTTTAATAGCTTAAATTCAAATATTGGGGTTATTTTAAAAGTTAACATTTGGAATTCAAATATAAGGATTATTTAAATATTGAATTGAGAATTAATATTTAAATAGTGTTTCAATTAACGGGATTTACAATTGAATGTCAATTTTAATTGATTTAATGGGCTTGTTTAGCTCCTTGTAAATTATAAATAATAACAATGAATTCAATTTGTAAATTTATTTACAGTAATAAATGGTTTGAATAAATTATCAGAAAATCAACTATTAATATGATGACTTGATTTTTAGTGTCGTATTTCTAATTAATTAATTTGGTTTTTCTCTAAATTTTAATTCAAAAAATATTTAAATTATCTTTTGACGATTTATCGGTAAACAACAGAGTTTTTGTGATTTTATAGAACTCAATAACCAGTGTATATTATTATTGTTTTGAGGTCGTGCCATTGTTTTGAGCGCGACCATAGTTTTGTTTTGTCATTCGAAGTTCGTACTCAAGCAGAAATCTGTGCGACAAAATGCCAGAAATCGCAAATTTTATATATTATCAACAAACATTCATTACACATCTCGTATCCTCTCTGCATTTGTTTCAATTTGTACCAACAAGTTTTCGTCTTTTGTAAACCAAGAAGAAGTTAATCCTCCCCCTTAAAAAATTTAAAGAAATTCAAACAAAAATCTAAAAATAAAAAAGTGGTGATCTTTGTGTTAATTTGGAGTAGATCTACAACTTGACATACGAAATAGAGGGTTCGGCACTAGAATTTGGGGTTCGTCGGTTTTGTGCTTTGCTTAGCAAACTAAGGTTTGCCTTTGACTAGGGTATAGGCGGTTTTAGCATGTTTCGAGTGTGGCATTGAGTTCGTAGGTTGAAGGAGCATCAACAGCATGGAGCTCGATCCATGTTTGCATTATGCGACATCAGGAAGTCAAGGTGTATAACCTCCAAGTCGTGCCTTCCTCTAGGTAATCAAGCTCCATGCGGTCCTATCCAACGTGATGTTGCAAAGAGAGGAAGTTCAGAGGTGGTTTCGTTTTGTTTAGTAGTGAAATGAGGGAGTTAGAGTGGATGGAAGCTACAGTCATGGTGGAGGGCATGCTTTGGAAATAGGCGGCCGTTTGAAATTATGGAAGAAGAGTTTAAAAGTTGATGGGGTAATTAGTTTATTTGATTTGTAATTAGTAAATTTAAAATATAATTTAAAAATTGTTAACTTATTTAGTGAATAACTTTCTTATATGAGGTCCAATCGAGACGAAAATTTTTGCGTTGCACTCGCAATGATGAAAACTTTCGATGAAACTGGTTTGGTTGAATTTGGCGCAAGTTGAAATTTGGGCTAAAATCGGACGTCGTTCGATTATAGCTCAAATCGGAACGCTTCGGCGCCAACTGGAATTTAGTTGAGTACAGCTCACCTCTTTGGATAAATTGGTAATGTTTTATAGTAGATATAAAAAATTTACTGCTTATGTTTGATTGAAATTATTGGCTATTTGGTTAAATATTCGCTTTTACATGCGATTGTCATTTAAAATTGAATTAAAGGGAAATTATGTGGTGAAATCTGGATTCCTCACCACGGTGATTTTAATTTCTAGCTTAACATACATGTTGATTCCATTTCAGTTATAACCCAGTTATATAGATTATCAATTGTTGAATATTGATTGTTTAGTACTAGTGGATATAACATAGTTTTATGTTCAAAACTTAACCTCTATAGTGATATAATCGGTAACAGCATTGGTTAAGTGTGTAGTGGTTATCGGCCTCGATTTAGTATTTTGAAAATACTATTAACCGCGTTTGGGTTGAAAATGGTTTTGATTCGGAATATGATTTTTAAATCTAACCTTTGGGATTTCTAGAATATTTTTATTCAAGTAATTTTTGGATTTCTCTATTTTACCCCAACCTTTTTATTTTCTTTTGCTAAACCATTTAGAAATGTTTTAAAGTTGTCTAACTATCAACTAATAATGACTTAAAATTGTTTAACTATTATTTAATAATGATTAAAAGTTATTTTTTTTCTATTCAATATTGTTTTAAAGTTATTTATTAATATTTTAATATTATGAAAAGTTATTTATTTAAATACTTGATATTGTTTGAAGATAATAATTATTATCTATTAATGATAATTTGGAAGTTAATTATTTATGTTAATAAGGTTTTTGAAGATTAATTATTGTATTAATAATGTTTTGTAATTATCAAATATTTTATTAATAATGTTTTGTAGTTATTTATTATCATACTAATAATGTTTTGAAGTAAATTAATTATTTCATTAATGATGTACCAAAAGAAATATACTGTGTTATTAATGTTGTTGAAGAGTTAATTTATTATTTATTTTTGATATCCAAGGTTAATTATTTTATCTAATTAATTGTATTTATAAATCATAATTGATTTATAAAGGAATTTCATTTAATAAAGAGTTTATAAATGAAAATGGAGTTTTGGATTTACAAAGGATTTTATAAAGGGATTTTTATAAAAGATATTTACAAAGGAGCTTACAAAAAGAATAGAATTTTAGAAATGATTTTAAATATTTATAAAATAATTTATAAATAGATTTAGAGATTAGTAAAGAAGTTGTACAAAGAGTTTTTGAGATTTATAAATGATTGTATAAATTTATAAAAGAGTTTTGTAAATTATTTCGAAGATTTATTAAATTAGTTTTATAGATAGTTTTAGAGATTTATAAAAGAGTTTTATAAATGGTTTTATAGATTTATAAAAGAGTTTTATAAATGTTTTAGAGATTTATAAAGAAGTTTATAAAGGATTGTAGAGTTAAATAAAAATGGAATTTACAAAAGGAAATGAGATTTGATTTTCATAAATGATCTTTTAATAACTATTGTGCTATGGAAAACAACTTTCCATACTTAAAACCAAAAAGGAAATCTTTTTCGGTATTTGTAAATATACTTATACCATTGAAATAAGTATATGAATATTTTTCCCAAGTATTGAGAAAAGTTAAAGGGTATGTGAATATGTCTTTGTAAAAGTATTTTTAATACACGTACTTACAAAATGACTATAATTAATGAAAGATTTGATTAAAGAGATTAGTGGTTGCTTATATGCTTAACTAATGTTGGTTTCCCAACGGAAATAAATCCCTGATTTGATTTATGCTTGTTTGTTTGTTTGATAGTTAAATAACCGACTATCAAACTTGGCTGGTTTTAAATTATCATTGTCGGTTTGAAGAGACCGAGATCTTGAAGATGATTGAAGACACAGCTTTTGAAGTGCAAAAGCTACTTGCTACTAATCCCGGGGGTGATCCAAAATGGATGTAGTAGAAGTAGTGCCTTCGATTTCGTTCAGACCCAGTACAAACTTGTATGGATGAATGCTGGCATTGCATTTCTGCTTGGAGGGTAGTGTTAGCATTTCAAGATGGTTTGCTATATGAAAGTTAACTGTAGCCTCAAGCCTCATCAACCTGGGAATGACTAAAATCAGGGAATATGCTTCAAGGCTATGTGGTTCGCTACCATTAGGGTATGGTCATCACCCAATCTAGATCGATATTTTAGATCATGTATGCTCGAAGCCCATTTAGGTTGTTGATCCCAACTAGGGTGATGGCATATTTGACGCTATCCAGTAAGGGGTAGGGCCGCTGTTGACTCGCAGGGAGTCCATGTGAGGCTATCACTATGTTTTATCTAGAGATGCACTATGATAGATGGTACCCAAGTGCCTTGTCATTGACGGAATCCATTTTTCAGTAAGTGCCTTTCGGACTTAATTGTATACCTATTATGCTGGAATTCAATTAATGTAAAAATTTCGGCCATGATTCAATGTTTATTTTAAACCCTAGACGTTATTATAATATCAAAGGATTTTCTATAGAAATGTTTTGGTTATCGTAAGGTAAAAACCGGTCCGTGTTTATATGCGACATGGTCTTACGATATTCCTTTATTTTCAAAAGATTTTTATAACATTAAAATTCAATCGAGGTGTGTTTCTCATGCGTGGTTTTCCAGACTGATCCATACGTTATTTTTCTTATAATGCTCGGGTCGGACCGAGCATATTTACAGATTCAGTTTGGATACTTGGAGCTTCAGGAGATGAACTGGATTCCTCCAAGTCATATTCACGTATATTCTATGTTCCGCTGCATTGGTTGTTTTACTTATTAGCAATTATGAGGATAGGCTATTATAACTATCGAGACTGATGATTAATGATTAGTGTACCCTGGTTTGATGTATGTGTATTATAGTTTCCTTTTGGTAAAGATTTGTTGTATATTATATATTACTCGTAACGATATGAGATTTTATTCTGTCTTTTTGACACTCTGATGTTCGGCACATGACTACCATGAATGTATTAGTGTCGACTTTTGAGGGTCGAAAAGGCGGGTCATTATAGTGTGTGTGTGTATGTTAATTTGAATTAAGATTTATAAGATGTACTTTTATGTAAAATCATAATTTTTATTCTTAAACCCTTTTAGTTTTGAAACTAGGTTCAAAATTGTTGTCTTTCATTTTATAATTATAAAATAGTGAAACTTAATTTTAACTCATTTATATGTATAAGTCTATTATATATAGATGTGGGTGTATATGTGTGTGTGTATGTATTTTAAATAATACTAAGGACAATAAAGACACATATGAACGAAACATCATCTTTGTACACAATTTATAGTAGGATACATTTGGACATAGTTACATTTCATGTCATGAATAAATTGCTAGTTAACGACATTTAATGAATCAATCAATTTAATTTAACAGAGAGAATGAATGGTTTCTCCCTCCATGTAATGCAATTTATGCTCTCAATAAATTGCTTGTTTAAGAGAAAGAAACGAAGGTCTCCTTCACTAAATTATCTCTTATAAGTAATTGTTAGGTGTATTTGATACACTATACATTTAAATTAAATTAATTTTAAACTTCCTTTTACCCAATTTTAAATAAAATAATATTTTATTTAAAGTTTTATTAGATTGGATCTAACATACTTTTAGACTTCATAGGCTCAATAAAGATCCAATAGGGTAAAAAAAATTAATTCGCCCACAACTTCCATTGCAGACTGACCCAGTTCCAACATTGGTATCAGATCCCAATAGCCTATGCGGTCTAAATTCGTCATGTTAGGGCTAACTGATTAAGCTTGTCTATTTAGTACGGTGTCTAAATAGGTAATATCTAGGATTGGAATTGGGTAATCCAATATCTTGTCCTACCTGGTTACCAGCCTGGCCTGAAAGGTGAATTGAGCCCAAAGGTTGTCCTTAATAGAAAATGCCCAATTTGAATTGGACCTTGGGCTAATTTTCGAAATAATATTGAAAATTAAGACAATATTTTAAATTTAAAAGTTAAATTTAAAATAAAAACATGTTTATTATAAAAGGTTATACTATAACATAAATTTTCAAAATGTTTGAAAAGTTATTGAAAATTTCAAAATGTTTGAAACTATTTAAATATTAATTTCAAAATTTATAATTTATTAGTAAGATTAATAAAATAAATTAATTAAGTGAGTTAATTAATTAATACTTATATGCATGTATTATATATGTTATGTTATTTTAGAAGTGTTTAAGATAACGTAAGTATACATGGATGTATGTAAGATAAAATTTGAAATTAATATAATTCAATTAAAATTGTTTAATTAAATTAATTAATTAAAAGGTTAATTAATTAAATAATAACATATATATGATATGTGTTTTGTACTATAAAGGTTATATTATTTAATTGATTAATATTTAATTAATTAATATATATTTAAAGGTCTTATGTACAACACACATATCATATATATTTAATTGATTAATATTTAATTAATATAATATTATACATAAGACTGTTATATAAATGATATGAAATATAAAATTTATATAAATATAAAACTTATATAATATGTGTATAACTAAAAGTGGAATATTAAGAAACCCTATATATACCTAAGGAATAAATACATACGTAAATGTACGTGTACCATGATTTTCGATGTGTCCGACACTTGAATCATAAGGGTATTTCATAAAAAATACATTATTCCATAAGTTTATATCACTCAATGTGTGTGTATATATAAATATATGTACACATATTGAAGATTATGGATCTTCAATATAATGTTGTCATCTGCCATATATATATATATTAATAAATTACTTGCATACTCCTTAGTGGTTGAGCAAACTCAAGCCAAGGATGTTATTTTTAGTATCATTAATATATTGAATAAACGAGGTAAGATAACTATATATATTTATTGAGCAAACTCAAGGTTGAAATGAGATTAGGAGAAGGAAACATGGGTTAGGAGTTGTATGCGATACAACCGATAAGAAGTTATCCATCGTTTATGGGGCTATGATTTATTGAGCAAACTTAAGGTTAGGATACCAAGACAGAAGAGTCCTAGCACCCACTAGTGAAGTTGAAAGACTTCTATGTTTCATCTTAGAGTTTAGAGAAACATAAAAGACTAGTGAAGCCTTATTAGATAAATATAATGATAACATTTAACCTTTCTAATATTGTAAGAACATACGCTATATAATGTTATAATAATCTATACTGATAAATATGTGCATTCAATAAGATTGACAAAATGTTTATCAATTAAGGTATACAAATGATTTGAAGATCGACAAATAGAAATATAACATATACCTACCAATAAAGATTATTGCATGTTAGCGTTTCAACACCTATGCAAGTGCCTCGTTTTATAGCTACTAAATACATTCATAGTTTGGTCACTTACGCATTTATTTGGTCGAGACCATGTATTGCATTCTACGAGTTTCGAACTCTAAAAGCAATACAAGACTATGGATATTTGATCCATATATAATCACATATAAATGTTATAGAGTGAACGGTTAAAATTTGTAATGTACAATATTTCGATGAAATTAGTTCATCCGAAAAACCAGATTAACCTTAGTGCGAGGCCGAGTATTCAATTTGATTGATTACAAAAGGGTCATATCATGTTAAATATAACACTAGACCAAAACTACAATATAATCTAAGAACTCGATCACCGAAATATCAATTTGATTAGTTTACATAAAGTGGAACATATCTAATGTCCTTAAAAGCTAAAGGATAATCGAATGCACTTTTGTAAAGAGTTCGTTATGATATTGTAGTAGGGGTTTCTTTTGAATGGTTTGACCATTTAGAAAGAATAACGAATGTACAAGAGTAGATATGATTTAATGTATAGTTGGGATAAAGAGAGTGAATAGTCATTTCTATTTCATAAAGAAACAACGGAAATGAGAATTGTAATTGTGATGACCCGCCTTTCGACTCTCGAAGATCGACACTAATATATCATCAGTATTCACATGCTGCAAATTCAAGTATTGGAGAGGCAAATAATAAAGGGTTTTCATAAGAAAGAAAGAAAGAAGATAGAATAACAGAATCTCGCATTTGCATTAATTATAAACATGGAAAGTACATACAATCACTCCAAGTGGTTCATCAGAGTTACGATAAGTACTAACCCAACCAGGAATAGTTATAACTGCCTATCCTTACTGAGGCTATATATACTAAATATATACTACATGACACAATGGAAATTTGAAATAGATCACTATTGACAAAAGGACTCTCCGGTCTTCATGCTCCATGCTCCAAGCTACCTGACTACTTGGTTGCTCGAAAAAAATAGGGCACCTAGAGTTTAAGGGAAAAAGAAAATAAACTCTGAGTCAGTCATGGGACTAGTGTGAAAAACTCAAAATACGAGTATTTTGGAAAACAAAAAGGATATCTCATAAGACCACGCCGCACAAAAACACGAAACGGGTTTTTATCTTATGATAACCAAATCATTTCAACGTAAAATATAGTGATATTATTTTTAATGACATTCTTTGAAAACTTTTCAAATAAACATATTCAAATAGCTGAAATTGTTATATTGGTTAAATTCGACGGCATAATAGATTTACAACTAAAACAAAAGGCAATTATTGGAGATTTGGATTTCCAATGAATAGCGAGTAAGGGACTACCTCCCATACAGTACATTTCCAGAGGAATGTACCAAGAATCGACATCTTCGAAAACCTCTGAGAATTAGGACCGGCCTACCCAAGACCAGGAGATGCTACGGATAACACTAGATATGATATCACCCCGGCCGTTACCGACCTATTGGAGATCCCATAGCATACACCACATAATTTAAACATGACATCATAGCGGGTAGAAATAAATAGATCTAGAAAGGTGAAATCATACCCTAATGGTTGCGAACCACATAGCCTTAAAGCAACCCATGTTTCACAATTCCTTGGGTATGAGGCTTGAGGTATACCTTTTTTAGAACATTTTCGCTTAAAATGCCATATTGCCATTTCCAACAACACACTATTGATTTCAATAAAAGTACAACCTCTGAGCTCATACGTCTTAGAGAAGGGTGTTAAGCATAAGACGGGTTAGCTCTTACACTACCAAACAGATGTACGTTTGTGGAGATCAATGTACCCTGTTATTAGAAATACAATGTCAAACATTTATCCATACAAGTTGTCCAAGAACAGGACAAACCAAAGGCATTCTCCTACCACATCCCGTCGGGCATTACCCCTAAGATTAGTAGAGGGTAGTCCTTGCATACGAAGATCCCATAACGTAGGGACCACTACTATTTATTTATCTCGGGAGATACTCCGAAATTATCAATAAGAAGTCCTTTTGTTATGAAGATCCCCACCTTCAACTTCATTGTCTTTAACATGTCTTCACTTTCGAACTTGTAAATTGGTTTGAAGTGGTCTTCGAATAAGAATTTCCCAAATTTGATCCCGGTTCCTTCGAACCAATCATCGATAAAAAGATGTTAAGTAAATAGATGCTTGTCATTTGATTAATTACTTTCTCTTTCTCAAAAATATCTTCTAAAGATATATATCTTTAAAACATTTCTTTACGGTATATACAGAATTATTAAACCTTTTTTTAACTTTAGAAATACCAAATCAAAATTATTTCTCATAAATCATATTGCAAAACCATATTGAGTAAAAAAGGGTCGATAGAAATTATACTAATTCTACTCAATATCCATTTCTGTATTCAACCTTTACTATCTATCAAATAACAGAGAAATCACCTTTTAAATTCACGCGGATAGTACGGGTTCCCTCCTCGAAATTTAATACCAAGTATAAGAAGATTATTTCTATATAATCCAAGTTGAGTTAAATTTGGAAAAAATTAAATCTTTTATACTTGCCTCGTTTTCGACATTTCGACCTTATCTATTTCTCACCCAAGAAAGAGGCCAGGTGAGCCAGCACACTGGTTGCTCCTGAACATCTCCTTAGTTTAAGTACCTCCCATCTAGATCTCACAAATATAAAAATATAGTCTATTCATCGGCTTTTAGAGCCAAAATTAAATCACTTGCTTATAACAGCTTTTCTTCAAATCATTTATTTAAACTCTTTTAAAATAATTATGAAACCTCTAAATCATCTTTAAAATACTTAATTAATTATTTAAAAACAATTATAAAAGATCAAGAAAGAATACTTAAGTTTAAAGTTGTATTTCAAAAGTTATTAAAAGTGCTGCAAAAAGGGTCGTGCACGAATAGTGCTTTTAAGGCTTATTTGATCAAAACAATTTTTCTACCATTTAGAAATCCATTTTTATAACTCAAATCTCTTTTAAAACATTTATAGAATTTATTACATATTTATAAAGAATTAAAAATATTACTTTTAAAGAATTTATTGCTTTGATTTACGAACTGCCAAAGCGCGACTATTTTGAAAACTTGATTTGCTCATATTTCAAAATCTACTAAACGAAATCTCAATCTTTTTATTTTGTTTGAAAACGTGATTATAAGAGTTCGGAAAATTCTTATTACAAAGAATTCCGACTCCGAACCCATCGTATAAATGGATTTAACTTTCTACGGCACGAAATCGCGAACTGCCGTTACGCGGCGCGCTTATTTTTGACTCAACTTTCATAACTTGTCCAAACTTCACCAACTTGGGTTTTAGTGTTTATAAAACATTTATAAACTATTTTAAATCATATCAAAGGGATTTAATGATTCCATATCACTTTTATAACTTGATTCGGAAAGTGATTTCTCTGTGTAATATCGACGTGTATTTAACGTGACTTGTTTACACAATTAAACACTATATTAAAACAACCAATACTTGATGATCAAAGCATAGTAAACATCTATAGAAATCATATCACATCATCATCATTATATATATATATATATATAATATAGAGTTTCTTACTAGATTTTCAATCGGACTAACTTTAAAATGGCTATAGCTCTGCTATCTCGAAATCGGAGCTCAAGACTACTAGAACAAATGCTCCTAGGGGATTCGGCCTTAGTCTTGGAGGCTTGGAAGGGCTCGACCTTGCTTGGCAAGTGGTAGTGGAGGGCTTGGTAGCACACGGCCTTGATGGAGGAGTAGGAAGAGATCACTACCTTAAACTTTGGTTTGAAGTCGTATAGATTTCTATTGATTTTGGTATAACTTTATTTTGATTTTATAATATTTTCTTTCTTAGGCTATGGAAGCCATTAATGTAGAGAAGAAGAGGATGAAGGGCTTAGGAATTTATGAAAAAGAAGTGTGAATGAAGTGAAGAGAGGTGGGTGCTATTTATAGGTAAAAATGTGAACAAAAATATCATGATATTTCCATACAAACACATCACCATTACATCACCACCACACCCTCTCCCACTTCATCATTCTCGGCCAAACATCTTCCCCATGTGTGTGACCATGTGCTTGTACTTAGGGTGTAAGAGTTTGACTTTGGGTTTACTTAAGGATGAAATTTTTAGGAAATATCTTCGATGTTTTGTAATATATATATATATATATATATATATATGTATGTATGTATGTATTTTTAAGTATATTTGTATGTACATATGTGCTCATGTATACGTACATGTATGTGTGCATATGTATGTCTCAAATGATTCGCAATGTTGCATAAATTTTCGACGTCGAATCGTTACGGATTCCAATTTCGATTTTCAGTCATATTTTTAATTCTTATTATATATATATAAACAAAGTTCGATAATAATATTTCTATCATTATATAATAATTAAAAATGCTTATTAAAATAATTATTAAATCATTTAAACTTAATTTAAATTCAAAAATCATTTATTTAAAAATAGTAATATCATTGATGATGTCATAAAGAGATTATATTTTCAAAAATAAAACAAATAATTTTATTACATATTCTCATATATATATATTAATGAGTGTATGTATCCAACTCCGTGCATGATGTCGGATGGTCTAAGAGCTGTTTATTGATAAAACGGTTTTTGGTCATTTTTTCGATATATCTTCCAAGGTATGTATTTTTTTAAATATTTATTTAAAATAAGATTACCAATATTATTTGTTATTCAAAACATTATCATTTATGCTAAAAAATCTTATATTTGAATAATTTAATTTTTTTTCCAAAGTGATGAATTTATGGGTCATTATAGTAATAATAGTGTTGATACTTAACATTGGAATAAGAAATATGATTTCTATTCCAAAATGTATTTTCATATAGAAAATTGTTTTCTATGAGATTTGTCTCTTTGAGTTCAAGATATTTGATCAAAAAACTCTACACGTTAAACTAGTTGTAGTATATGAAAATAAACAAATCTATATTAAGTGAATGATGGACCTCTGAATTTAGTACACTATTGTAGTAATGGCGGAAATAGTGTGAGCATGCCATATAGCACTTATTATTTGCATTAAATCACGAAAATTGTTTTCATAAAACATACCGAACATTATTTATGAAATAATTACTATTTTTTGATATCAACTAAAAAATAGACATGTCTATATTTCAATATGAATATTTGTTATGGAATAAAACCGTAATGTGGTATTTGTTTTCACAGCAAAAGTGATGCATTGGAAAATACAAAGGTATCTTATATTATTTATAATTATTTTGGAATTATAGACTAAGCCGTAGTTTTGAGAAATAATTTTATTATATGATTATGAACCATACGATATTGATCAATTATATCTCAAACAATTAAGGGCTATGCAGCTATTCAGTGGAAGCATCATAAGAGTTGATGAACTCTTAAAGTTGATACATATAGATGCATGCGATCGTAAGTCTATTAACACCATAATGGTTCCATGTACTTCATCATATTCACCGATGTGTACATGGACATGTATATTTGATAGACATGAAGTACGTCTATAGTAAATCCATAGAGTATAAAACAAAAGCAAATAAAATAACATGCAACAGAAATGATTCGATTTGATCGACTAAGTGAGTATATTGGAAGAAGTTTCGAACGTACCTAGAAAATGAATAAAGATTCAATCTCAAAAGTCACTCCTCCATACGATACATAACGATGCATCGATAAGGTATATTAGAACTTTATTTGACAATGTACGATTAATTGCGAGTGAAGTTGAGTTAGTTTCTTTCTATAAGGTTATGTAATTAAGAGTAGTACACAACATTAATATTATTTCATCTAAATAACAGTTACAAAATCACATAAGATAAGGGTTTATAAGAAACTCCAACATATCCTAGGCCAAGGAGTTGGTAGGTCGTGCGATTCAAAAGATTGCACGTAATAATTGTTCATGAGGGATCTTATATGAATCTCCTTAAAAGGATTTTGGGAAAGATTGTCATTGGATGACATATTTATGTTTTGAACATAAGTTTTATAAACTAAAACCAAATCAGCTTTATAAATAAAGAAATTCATAAAACGTTGTGAACACCTACTCTGTTGTATTAAGAAACAATTGTTGTTTCAAGAAATACCAACTTCATTGTGAATGAATTTCGTTGAGGAATTATTAGGAGTAAAACGGAATTTGATACGATCCATAGGTAAAACTGATTAGATGAGATGAAATAAATTTAACCAACCAAAATGAACACATCGCATAGAGTGTTTAATAAGTATTCTCGTACATTAAAGTGAAACTATTAGTTTCTTTTCAGTGTCGAAAATATATAATCCTTGATTGTTTAATTAAACCATTAAGAGTCTTGATTCTATGATATGGTATGATGCACAAATCTGAAAGAATTCCAGGTACGCTATCAAAATATAATTTTAGTAGTCATAACTGAAGGGATGTGATCCATCGGCCGCAATTGTGTCTTTATGAGCAAGACTAATGCAGTTGAAATTAATTGAGCAATGTTGATACGAAAATATCGCAAATTTCAATTTTTGATATTAGCATAATAGATTCGGTATTCAACGTGCTCAAGTTAATTTGGATTTACTCACAAAATTACCATTTAGTATGACTTTATGTTTAGTACATATTTAATGAAATAGAAAAGTCCGAATAATGATTTAGAGCAAACTGTTTACACATAATACCAAAAATGTCTCGAAGTCAGTGGGAGTGATATTGAGTTTGTGAGTCTTTGGATATGATCCAAGAAATGATAGAAAGTATCATTTTATAAGCATCAAAATTGAATAAATATTTTGAGAGAAATATCAAATAGTTGGATTATCAATCAAAGTGCAGAGGAAGCGTGTGTTCATAAGAAAGAACGTTAAAATATACATTAATATTTCTAAACTATAAGTAAACACGTTGTTGATTTTAACGATGCACTTGTGTTAAAATTGACCTTAATTGTTTTAATACTCGACTTTGGAATGTAAATGATGTCTTTTATAGTTAGTATAAAATATATTGGGAATGTCCCGAATCGAATGCAAAGATAGTTTATTAAATTGTTTAATACGAAACATGTGAGATGAGTTCCCTGTGCATTGGCAATATAAATTATCATACATGTTATGTTGTCGATGATATCGTGATTTTTTTATGATACATAAAGCAAATATCAAATCAAATTGATATCACTAAATGGTTGTTGAAGTGTTCTTATGTATTTATGGAATAATAGAATTTATTTACAGAAATAAAAAATTCCTTATGAAGGAGTGTTTGGATTCAAACTTCAAAGTGATATTGAGTATAATATGTCAATAATAAATTCAAGTTAAGAATCTTTAAGTTGGAAATGTTCCAAATGAAAGACCATAGCCGATTCAATGAAAAAGGCTAAGTACATCGCCTTGAATAGCACCGCAATAAAAGCAATGCATATAAAAATAAGTGCACAAATTTATAACGGAGCCAATTCCAAATGTTGAGAATCTCATAAGATTGTTATTTAATAACAATGTCGTGATATAGTTCGTAACAGACTTAGAGCTCACTAGAAGTCAAGAGACATACTATGAATTGTTCCACATGATTAAACAGTTCGGAGAAAGCTGATTGACTAAGTAAATAATTGAAACATAATAGCATACCCATTCACAAAGTGGCTAACCCAATTGGTTTTAAGAAATACGATTGGAGAAGATGAAATAAGATTCCATAATAGACCCCAAGTGCAAGTGGGAGAATGATAGAGTTAGAGGTATGCACTAGGGGCAATTATGTAATTTTTTTACATATTTCTAACTCGTTGACCAATCTTGTTTGAAATAAAGGTGTTTTCTTTCTATTATATACTTGATATAATATGGTTATATTAATTAGTTAATTTAACTAAAATTATATATGATAGAAAATCCATAAATTGTATGTTTTATGATAATAGTTTCAAAGTGTTATAACCGTGAGTAATTTATCACAATGAAAATGAATATACCATTTTAAATATTCCTAGTCAAGATGTATCGAGACTGGATATTGATATATCTTTTAAGAGTAGAGTATGTAACACTCTCCAAATGTTGGGCACTATATTACTCATGACTACTAGGGGCACCAAGGGATTACATACTGATAGTTATTGGATAACTATAGAATGAATCACTCGATAGTTTTCTGTTGGTTAATATAACTAAGGTCAAGCAGAGAATATCGATGTGACTAATTTACATAGTTTTCTCGATTTGAGAATACTGTTGATCTTAAATATGGAAGCTCCACTTTGATCATAGGTAAATCATGGCACAACATCCATTGAACAACTATAGTTAGGTCGAGTGAAAGCATTGGAAGTGAACCACTATTCAAGAGAGGATTCGTGTCCTGGGTTATATGAGGTTAGTATCATGGTCAACTGATGTCAACCCAAAGTCAAAGTCTTTGGCTAGAGCAGTTCGGTTAATTATTATTATTATTATTGAACCAAGGATTTTGTGTTTGGACTACAAAGTTGAGTATGGACGATAATAGAATTTTGGCCATTACCAAATTACATAAGTCCTAACGTGATATAGTTTTAATGAAGAGAATTAGTGTAAATAATTGTCACTATTGGATACCACTTATAATAAGTCAAATTAAATTTTACCAAAATAAGTGTAAGCGATAAATCAACTAAAATGTCACACCGCTTGTGAACGTTACTATTTGAATAGTTCGTTATTAATCGCTAACTGAATTTACACATTTGAGTCGCATAACCGAAATGATGAATTCTCTAAATGAACCATATGATTTAATTAATTTATAATCATTGTAAATTATTTAAATTAATTAATATTTATGAAATATTAATTACTAAATTTATTTAATTTGTTTGAATGCCATTTTTGTTTAGTAAAGTGCGTATATAAAAGTTATAAATGTGCGTATCGATATACGATATCTTTACAGTGTTTAAATGTGATTTAACAAGAATAAATGCTAAAAAAGGGTGCTTTAAATACACCAAATTAGTTAATATTTGTTAAATATTAATTATTAAAATTTTATTTGAATTTATTTGAATAAAATTAGCATTTAATAGAGTGCGTATATAAAAGTTATAAATGCACGCACATTTGAATTGGATTTAAATAGGATTTTGGACATTTTTTGAGAGCCCGTGTAGCACCATCTATGGCTAGCCATGCATATAGAAGAGAGAGAGGATTTGATTTATATTTGAAAAAGGAATTAAGAGGGGAAAGTTTTAAGGAAGGAATAGAAAAGGTTTCTATCATTCTTTTAAAACAAATCTCCCGTTTATTTTCTTTGGGTATTGATTTCTTTCCTGTAAACCTCATTCTATCTCTTCTATACTAAAATTTTTCATGATTTTCGAGCCTCTAAAATTCCAAAATAAAATATCGAATAAAATTGATAACAAAAGGTGGTTCTAATCTCTTAATTCTTGCAAAATTTGAAGATCAATTCACGGAATCTAAGAGCCTTTGATTCATCATTCAATGTGCATTCTCTTGGCAACATCTCAAGGTAATAATTCTAATTTTATTTATTTATCATTCACCTTGTTTATATAATGTGGATCCATCACATATTTTATCTCATTTGACTATTTGTTTATTTAATCATATAGATTAGATCCCTTTTTGCTCCATCTTAATTATTTATATATGTTCACCATGTTATATCGATTTCGATCCGTTTTAAGGTACATTTTGGATTGCTTAACTATTCATATTTTCATTACTAAATCTACATCATATGATCCCATATTTAATCAATTGTTCATATTACCTGTATAGTTTAGATCAGAAACCTTTGCAACATATACATATGTGTCTTATTTGTCCTATCTATTTTGTTGTTGTTTCAAATTTTTTGTTTAAAAGAAAAAAACCTTTTTGATTGAAATCTAAATCTTATAATGAAATATTTCTATTATTGATTTAAATAGAAAACATATGTAGTTTATTAATGTTTGTATGTATGTGTTGTGTTCATTATTTTAAGTCCAATGTTTTGGTTTTTGCATACTACTATTTAAAGTTAAAAAAAGGTTTCATTATAAACATAACTGGACTTTATTACAAAATATCACAAACCTTCGGATTTCCTTTTAAATTAAAGTTAGACTTTAATTTGTTACTTTATATTAAGGCATATACCAAGTTATAAATTTTAACATAAAGATGTTGTATTAAGTTTAAAACATCATTTACAATGATTTGTATATGCATACACACACACAAACACATGTGTGTGTGTGTGTATGCTAATTTGACATAAGATGAACTTTTATGTAAAATTATAATTTTTAATCTTTAAGCCCTTTTAGTTTTGAAGCTAAGTTTAAATTTGCTATCTTTATAAACTTATAAAATAGTGAAATTTAATTTTAACACATTTATATGTATAAGTCTATTGTATATAAATGCGTGTTTACGTTAATTTGACATAAGATTTATAAGATGGACTTTTATGTAAAATTATAATTTTTAATCTTTAAACCCTTCTAGTTTTGAAGCTAGGTTTAAAATTGTTGTCTTTAATTTTAAACTTATAAATAGTGAAATTTATATTTTAACACATTTATATGTATAAGTCTATTGTATATAAATGTGTATGTATATATATGTATGTAGGTATTTTAAATAATGCTATGGATAATAAAGACACATATGAAGGAAACATGTACGCAATTTGATATGTTGCACTTGCATAATTTACAGTAGGATATATTTAGACATAGTTACATTTCATGCCATAAATAAATTATTAGTTAATGACATTTAATGAATCAATCAATTTAATTTAACAGAGAGAATGAAAAGTTTCTCTCTCCGTGTAATGCAATTTATGATCTCAATTAATTACTTGTTTAAGGGAAAGGAACGAAGGTTTCCTTTCCTAAATTAACTCTTATAAATAACTGTTAGGTGTATTTGATACATTATACATTTAAACTAAATTAATTTTAAACTTCCTTTTAACTAATTTTAAATAAAATAAGATTTTTTTCATGTTTTATTAGATTGGATCCGATATACCTTTAGACTTCATAGGCTCAATTAAGATCCAATAAGGTAAATTTTTTAAAATTCACCCACAACTTCCACTACGGGCTGACCCAATTCCAACAATAATGACGACTATAATGACGTCAATGGTGGAGGTGGTGGAAAGGGCCTTTCTGGGCCATCAAATGACAAGGATGGGTCGTGAGATGCTAACCCAGACCTAACTGCTCACGACACAGGGATCATTGAAATTCCTGATCCTGCAAGGACAAATTCTCCCAAAAAGGACAGCGCTTCTCAAGGCCAAAAGTCTAAATAAGGGAAATGTCCTGTTATCTTCAGTTCCTCTCTCTCAGGTATGGATCTCTTTATCCCAATGTCTTAAGCTATCAAGTAATTTTAAGTTAACACATCGATTATTTTAGTTAAGGAGGAAGTCGAAATATAAATATGATGTAATGCTTGAAAAGAAATAAATGGATATAGATCGTCAAAATAGGAAATTAAATAAACAACCGACGGAATACTATGAATTGTTTGAGAAATATAAGAAGCTTGCTAAGAGGGTGTCAAAACCGAGATATTTCAAAGAAAGAGAAGTCTCTCCTAGGATGAAGAAAGCACATCTCAACCATGACAAACTTTTGGCAGAGAATGTAGAATTAATGACTCTTTACTGGATTTTATTTGACGACATGAATGCCTTGGAAGAATTTCTTTACGAAGTCTGTTTAAGGGGCATATTCGTCAATTTCTCTTACTTAGGTGACAATTGTAGGGGTCTGCTTAGACGTTTTCATTGTAGGTATTTGAATGGGCATCAATTTGATCCCTATCTCGGAAAATGTTGGAATTTTCCCAAAGTCACTCCTATTCCTCTTTCTTCTCGCTCTCTTCCCCCCCCCGAAAAACTCAAATATAACAGGAAAAGATTTATTTCTGAAATTTGTAAGAAATCAGTATTGTATGAACCTGAACAACTTGTATAATTGCAACTGGATTTACTTATGTATTTTATCATTTTAGTTTTCTTATCCTTTATTTAATTTCAGCATGTTGTACAAAATAAATCCCTCTCAAGCAGTACTGTCCTAGGGATCTCTTGAGTAAATTTGTCAAGCTAAAGAAATATTTTATAGAAAAAAAATTCAATTCTCAAAACATCATAGTTGGCAAGACATTGTTTCCTTCGAGATTTACAAGAAGTTTATATGCGTTTACCTCGCTTTCTCTTTGACTTTCTAGGTGACGAAAAGGTTAAATTACTCAATGAAATCCGATCTTATACATAAAACTAATATGTGGTCATGATAGCCCTTCAATTGGGGAATGAGATTATCGTCGGTTCCTTCCTGTTTATACCCCGGAAGAAATTAAAGTTTCCTTTGACACTACACTCGCTTTATCTGCTTAGTCATTCGAAAAGGCTAAAACCATTGTTTTAAAGCTTTAAGAACAAATTGAGTGTTTGAAAATAAAATTGTGATGTAATTTAAACTTTCTTATTGCCCGTAAACTTTTTTTGTTGTTGAATAAAAGAACTTACTTTTCATGGGCTAATCTTATTTTACTTATTCTTAATAGGAAACTCAACTAGTGCATATATTTTATCCTTTAGATGCTTCACGAGTTGTTGAGGTTAAAGACAAATTGCTTGCTTATATAGAAGAGAAATGTTCATCTCAAGACGCCTCAACTTCATGATTTCTAGATAACCCTGAAGTGCAAGAATGGCATAGGAACTATTTCACGTTAAAATCAATGTTCAAGAACTAAAGGGGAATGATCGCTCGCATAAAGGAATAGCTTAAAGAAAAGGAGAGAGAGCTTCAAATTTTTTAAAAAGAGTACCGATTTGGCTCAAGGGCCCAGTATTTTAATTGAAGCTGACGTTAAGATAGCTAAGTTACACGAAAGAATAAGCGATCTTGAGGTAGACCGTCAAAGTTATTACTAGTCATTAGAACTTATTTCGAATGAAAGTGAGTTCAGCCTTCCTTCCCCTACTTCCGACAAATCTAGGTCTTTAGTAGGCCGGGAATTCCATATTTTGTTGAACCCTCCTTCGTGCTTAAGTAATGAGACAATGTCATAGTGGAGTAGAAAAGCTAAACTTGAATTTCTACAACACTTCAGCAAGAAATTAGCGAGTACGAAAGTAAGGTCCAAAACCTTGATCCTGAGAAATATGATCTTAATCAAAAGATTGAAGAGTTGAAGAGTATGGTTCGAACTTTATAAGGAGCCACCAAAACTCTCCATCGTGCATTGAAAACTCAAATCAATTCCACCGATGATGCCGATATTGTTTAGAAAAAGGAAAAGAAAATCAAACAACTTTTAGATGTGTCCATTTTCCACATTACTGATCTTTTAGTTTCCAAGGATTTGGAGAAGACAACATAGAGCCTCTAGATTTGTCAAGGGCTTGTTTCAAATGGATTTCTTTGTCCAATTTTTGTACTTGTAACTTTGAACATAACGTTTTAAATTATAAATAAATTCGTAATTGAGTAGATGTTACCTCAGTTATGGCTTTTAATTTCTTTTTGACAAATCAATATCTTGCTTTTCTGCATTCTTAGCTTTTGATGTATGAATTGATATTCAGCTCATCGGGAGAATTAAATTTTTTGCTGTTTGAGCTTTTCAGAGTCCTGATATAAAATCCTCTCTTTCTAATATAAATGTTCAGCAGCTCACTTAGTAACAGAAATTCACGTTGGGCGAATTTGAATTGAAGGCTAATCTAAGGAGGTCCTGCTATCAGGAAATAGAAGACTAGAAAATCTAGTAACAATAATAGAAGACCAGAAATCCACATCTAGCGATAATAATAGAACATCAGAAATCCATATTTGGCAACAATGATAGAAGACCAATAATCTATATCTGGTAATAATAATAAACGACCAGAATCCCATATCTGGCGATTGGTAGTAGAACACCAGAAATCCACATCTGACGGTGGATAATTTTGTTTGCCGAGGAGCACAAATTGATCGTAATCGACGGATCTTCCTCTAGAAGATTGATCAATTCAAAGCTCTACTTGGATTGGATTTTGTTTGATTTGATAGGGAGCGCTTCTTTGCTTGGATTTTGATTGATTTGATTGGGACACTTCTTGGCTCGGACCCCTTATCACCGTCATATGTGATGAATTAGGTATGTTGTCTGATGCATTTGGTTAGCTATCTTGAGCAGGACTAAAGACTTACCCGACCCCCCTCTATGAGGCACTTTTGTGAAGAAACCGAAGGCTGGTTCGGTGCTTTGGACGGATAAAGCTTACCTATCGTTGCTCTAGGAGGCACTCCAACCAAGCCATGTAGGTAGGGGTTGAAGGCCCGCCATTTTTAGGCTGGACCGAAGGGTTACTTTGGCCTCCCTCTGGGAGGCGTCTTAACCAAGCCTTTGATGACGGGGTTAAGGGATTATGCTCCGGCTAGGCCATGTAGGCAGGATCAAAGGCTTAGTCGGTGCTTTGGTCAGGCCCTTTCGGAAGGGACCAAAGGCTTACTCCGTCCTCCCTCTAGGAGGTGCTTTGTCTAGGCCATGTTAGCTAGAGATAGAGGCTTTAGCACCTTACTACTGTCACAGGTAATGATTTAAGCTTTTCCATTACTTAGTGCAGTCTTATCCCCCAACCATGTAGATCCACTTAATTGCAGAACTCTTTATTATCGTAAATTGGCTTAAATTTTTTTTACAAATTCATTGAGTTTTCCTTGCCGTAGAAAATCGATGATCATTCCTTCCAAGCTTCTTCCCTGATTGGTATCATGACCATTTGCAAGGTGATAATGACAATATGAGTTTCCTCGATTCCTTTTGAACTTGGGCATCTTCTTCTGCGAAGGTCAATAGTTGAGACATCCTTAGTCAAGAAATAGATGTTTTCAATAGAAGTGGTGAGGGTGCAATCTTTTGGAAGTTGCAATTTAGAGGCTAGTCCTTTCAACTAGTGCTTAACCCTTTTATTGTCCATGCTAGGTTCCTTAGCTCCATAACAAGCTTTCTTTATAAAGAATCTCGAGTTTTGTTTTGTCTTTCAGAGTGGCTAAGAATATTTTCCCACCTTCTAGTGAATCGTTCGAAGTCCTTTGTCATTTCTCTTTCAAAAATGGTCCCTTTAGCTTTAAGTTGAATCTATTTTCTTATCTCTGAGAAGAAATTATCTCTTTTGCATTGCTTTCCTAGAGCAAAGATTGGAGATGAAACGGATTCAAGCTCCATTTATCTAGGTTATAAGATGTTGCTTGTCTTCTCTCATTTTTCATAATCTTCAATGCCCTAATTCTTAACACTTTTTCTTCGTGAAGCCGGGAATTATTAATAACTGGATAATGCGGCCTAACAATTTGGGGCTCGGATGATCCTTGTCTGGAGAATTTCCCACAATTAATTGTGATAACTAAGTAAGACTTAGTTGGTGTGGTTGATTGGTGTCAGGATCAAGGATAGGTTAATTTGAATAGGATAACTAAGTAAAACTTAGTTAATTTGGAATGGAATAGCTAAGTAAGACTTAGTTTCACTTGGGTTTTTAACGAAGTCGGAGGTTCAAGCCCTCCTTCTAGCGCTAAAATATTAGCGAATAAATTCCCTAACCCCAAAAATGTGAGAAAGTAGTGCAAACCCAAAGAGAGGCCTTGTTGAGGCTTGTCGACGTCATATCATTAAAGTCGAAGTTATATATGCTATGGAATTGTTCAATTTCCATTTCCTTGCATGTACAATATTCTCTATTACAATAAACTGAAATCGCTAAATTTATTTAGGATTTACAAGAATAAAAATTGTAAGAAGTAGGAGGGGAAAAAATCCTACCCAAAAAGGCACCCCTAGGGTCGTATTTATAGAGGTGGCATAGGGCCACTTCGCCTTCCAGGACTTCGGTGTGCTCGACTTAGGTGGTGTCAACCTGACATTAACTTCGTTGCTGAAGAGGCGACATTGTCCCTCTCAGTGTCTTCGATGTGCTTCAGCATTAGCATCATCAAAAGTGTTGGTAGCGCCTTTGGCGACCTCCATGTGACTATATGCTAGGTCTCCGCCTCACAATCTGTATGCGATAACTACAATTTAGGGCATTGACGTCTTCATGGATATTGATGACTTAGTGGATAACAATCATAAGGCAGTGTTGATGACTTCATGGATATCGACAACATTCACCATCAATACCGCTTCGTATAGACACACGGTGTCCTCCAAACACTAATGGAACACACCATATGTCAGATGAAGTGTGATTTCAAACATTAATGAAGAGAGGTATAACTTTGCATTCCTTTGACGTCGTCATAGAATAACACCTTCGAAGTTCTACGAAGTGTGGTCCCGCTTGAATGTAGTGTTAATGGCCTTCAGGGTTATTGTCGATGAGCCTACTTTGGTCACGATAAGCGAGTAGCAGTGCCATTACTACATTGATTGTGGTATATCTTCGACGATGGCGACGTGGATGAAGTGCGACTCCTTGTTATTAATGGTGGTGTCGTCAGAACTGCGCATCAATGATATGTGCTGTAATCACTTCGACACTCATTGATGGCTTATGAAGTGAACTGCATTTGACCTCTTCGCTTCCTTGTGGCATTGTATGTATATTGTTATTTGATGAAGTGCGATACCCGATCTCTTTGACACTGACCTATAAGTGCTTTGGTGGTTATACGTCTTCGACGATATTCATTGCAATCGACGTGAACGAAGAGTGGTGTTCCATCATGAATGACAATGTCAGACCCATATCTCTCTTTCGCACATCTTTGAAGTCAATCATGGTGATAACTGATAACAGCCTTGTCTTCTTTTATTGACGAAGTGCTGCATCCTACCTCTTTGAAGTATTTTATCATTGCACTGATGTATTCATGTAACTTCGTAAGTCTTCGACTCCATCTTATCATTGCTCTTATGCTGATGCCAGCTCTATTATATTAACACGGCTTATTGAAATGACTTCGCAGCACGTTGAACCTCTTCGACAAGAATTATAGTAGTAACACTACGCATAGCAGAGCATGTCTATTATTTTTTAAATGTCAATCCTTTTATATTTTTGTACACAGTGACAAAACCGTATTCTAATGTGTATCTAGGTATGCTAACTACGTAAATTTGATTCGATAGAGCTAAGATGACAAGAGACCAATAACTACGCATAAGTTATAAAAGTACTAGTCATAAAGTAACTTATGGATAAATGTGCCTAGGTAAACATCAGGGAGAATCTTCATCTTACAATAGATGAATTCATCTCTCACATCAAAGACTTGAGCTGCAATAAACATGACTTTGTTTGAAGAGAGCATCGGAAGGAATGGAAACAGATGAAGCTATGCTCAAGCTCAATGGTGAGCAATTACTTCAAGGTAGAGAAGAAAACACCTATCAAATTGGAGTGGATGCTATCAATAAAACCAGAGACACAACATCTCTGGTTCTCTGTAAGGTCTCTGGTTTTATTGATAGTCTCTCCTTTTTTAAAGAAGGGTTTTCTCTCTACAAGGTCTCCAGTTTTTGTGATAGTCTCTCTGTGTTTAGTGATCGCAGGATGACATTTAAAGCATTCAAATAGACTGAGAAAGAAAGAATATATGCCTATGTTTGAAATGTACAGAAAAATTGATATGAAATGATTCAATTGGATAAATATCTCATTTTTGAATGTCATCATCTTTGATGTCAATTTTAGATGCCCTATACCACGCCCTTTTTACATGAAATGATTCATCTCTGATGTTAATTGGATAAATATCTCATTTTTGAATGTCATCATCTCTGATCTCATTTCAGGCCCGTTGTAATAGATGCCCTATACAACGCCCTTTTTACAACGGGCAATGTATGCCCGTTGTAATAGAATGCTATTACAACAGCCCTTCCAGACCCGTTGTAATAGATGTCAATTTTACAACGTTCACAAAATGCCCGTTGTAATAGATGCCAATTTTACAACGGTCATAAAATACCCGTTGTAAGAGGTGCCAATTTTATAATGGTCATAAGGCCCGTTGTAATAGGTGTCAATTTTACAACGGTCAAAACATGCCCGTTGTAATAGGTGTCAATTTTACAATGGTCGTAAAATGCCCGTTGTAATCAATGCCAATTTTGCAACGATCATAAAATGCCCGTTGTAATAAATGTCCGCTGCCAATTTTCAATAATCAATAATCAATAATTACAATGCTTTCTTAAAATTAATATTTATTATTTATTAATATTTAATAATTAATCATTAATAAAATTATATTAATCATAGGTTACTAATTATAATATTATATTACTAATTACTAATTACTAATTACTAAGCATTGATAATATTATATTATTTATTAATATTTGATAATTAATCGTAATAATATTATATTAATCATTTATAACTTATAATAATTAATGATTATTAATAAATAATCACTAATTACTAATTATTAGTCTTTTTAGTTTATATCAAACAAATGTTTATATTTAAACTTGTCAGTTTATGTTTATAAGTTATTATAATTAATGATTTATAATTCGCAATTCATAAATAATGGAGTATAATAGAAATTTAAAATGACTTCATTAAAGATTGAAAACTAATTTATATATAATAAGTTCTTCCGCTCTGTGCTTTCATAACTTAATCAAATAATAATTAACCCTTTAGCATTTAATATTTAATAATTATATTTAATATTTAATGTTTTAAAAAAAGTATAATTTTTAAATTTTCTAAAATAAACTTAGAAATACTTATATATTTTTTGAGATTTTCTTAAAATTCAAAAGTAAAAGTTTATGATAATATTTGTTTTTGCAGTTATTTTGGATAAGAAACTAGTTTCGTTCTGTTGCCCCTGAAAATTTCATTTCCCGCTTCTCCCTTTTTCTTAACCCTAGATTCCACTTTCCACCCGCGATATGCCAAAACAAAATATCCATCCCTATTCCTCCACAATCTTCACCGCCTCCTTCATCGAGTTCCTCCTCTTCACCAACCCAAAAGGCCTCAACGAATCCACCATCCGACCATCTCGAAACTCAATTCACCGGTTTGATCCCTCCTTCCTTGTCCAAATGCACGCTGCTGAAGGAGCTGCATCTGGAAACCAACGTGTTTGTGGGGGAGATTCCAGATCTAGAAAAACTAGGGGCAGACACAACTGGAAGCCTGAACCTAAACCCGGATAGAATGTTCCCTAACCACATACCGAATCCAGAAGATCCAGTAGCTATGTCTCTAACACAATCATCGGTCATCAGTAAATCTACAGACTTAGGAGTTGTTTTTGATACAGATGTGGATCGTAGTGGAGTAGTGGATAAGGATGGGAAATGTGATAAATGGTGATAGACTGATTGGGATTATGGCATGTATTGTACTTAAGGAACGTCCTGGTAGTATGGTTGTGACTGATGCAAGAACTAGTGTGGCCTTGTCTGAGTTCATTGGGACTAAGGGAGGAAAGCATTGCCTTTATAGGGTCGGTTATAGGAATGTTATCGATAAAGGTATAAAGCTGAATGAGGACGGGGTGGAGGCTGTGTTGATGGTGGAGACTAGTGGCCATGGTGCATTGAAAGAAAACTACTTTCTTGATGACGGTATGTTTATTTTTTTTCACACTATTTTTTGTTTACTGCATTCAAGATTAACCGGACACTGTGTGTAAGCATCCAAAGAAAGTGCGCACCCCAGAAACGTTAGTGTTATACTTGGAAACCAAGAGCATAACCGTAAATATTAGTGTTATAAGTTATAACAAGTAAAATTAAGGTTTTTGTTGTCTATAGTTATGAATTTTGAATGCAAATAAGATACTCGTCTTCCTCTCTGAAACCATCTCCAATTTCTAACTCTGTTCTTCTCAGGTCGTAAATGATAGAGGGGTCAAAAATTTAAAAATTGGATTAATTACAGAAAGAAGGGTTTGTACCGCTATAGATGCGGGGGTGGTGAACAATTCGCCAGGGAACACTATGATCCCATTCGATGTTTCAGATGTGATTTTCTTGGCCATAATAGGAATTGGTGTTCGATGAATACAAAAGATATGGAAATGAAAATTAAGATCACTCATATAAGGAAAAGTTAAGTATTGCTGATCATGTTTTTCATTTGTATTAAAAATTATAAAGCTTAAACGAGTTCTTTTAGATCATATATGGATAAAATGAGAGGATGGAATTGGCTTGTTAGAGAAATGTTTATACATTTTGATAATATTAATTCGGTCAATATTGGTAAAAATTTCAAGAAAAAATTTGGGTTTCCTATTGAAGATTCTGATGCTAATATGTTTAGTGTTAAAAATGATGTAAATGGTCTTTCAAATATTGGAGAGAAAAAAAGTATGTTGGAATGGGTTAAGTGATGATTTTTTGACAGACATAAGGGAGAATAGTGCTCTAGTTAGAAGTACAAAAAAATGGGAGACCTTATAGGGAGAGAACTAATTGCTTGCACCAAGACCCATTCATTTATGATCCAATAGTGATGGGTTTTGATTCTAAGACTAATGAACAAGAAAATATTGATGATATGTTAATGGTTGGAGAAATCAAACTACAAGGTTCTAGTAAATCAGGTATTGTAAGAGATAAGTATGGCATTGGCTGTAAAAATGTAATAAGAAGATCTAAATAGTTATAGAAGTTTAATTTTAATTGTCTAATACATATATTCTCTCCATTTCCTATAAATAGTTATAGAAGTTTAATTTTAATTGTCTCCCTCACATATTCTAAGTTTCTAACCCAATGGTAGCCCGTTTCAATAAACTAATTGCCTTAATTTTCCTTGTCTTCTTCTTCTCAGGTTTTTCCTTCCTTCTCAACAATATTTACACAGTTAAAATTTAGTTAATCTTTACAATAATATAGCAGTTTCTTAATTACTAACGTTTCTCCAAGAATTTCATCACACCAATCCCGTAAGCTTTTTGATCCAGGTAATAAAATCTTGATCGGATTATTAGATAAAACAACATTATTCATTGCACACATAGTTAACAGGCACACATGATGAGTTAGGAAACTCTTTAAAACGGGTCTCCATCACCGGATCTGCGATAAGATCCCACGCCAAATCATATCGGATAATTAATTAACTTAGTTGAAGTACTGCTACTTTTGTTGACCAAACCACTTTTCTGATTATTACCATTGCGAGCATTGTTTCTTCTATGTTCATTTCTGGATCCACTCTTTGAATACTTCTTTTTACCCAGTAATGCTCGTGAATGTTGCATTGCAATGTTGTTCACCTCAGGTTGAATTGCTTCTCTGTCATCATCTGATGACAGTTCTTTTGTGAATAAGTTAGAAGAAGAAGAAGAGAAAGACTGGATTCCATTGGCAAATGTAACCAGGTTAAAGTTAAGAAACAATAGAACTAACAGTTCAAGAGCAAGACTTAATCTATGAGTGTTTTCCATTTCTTTTCAATACAGCTTACGTGACTGAAGTATATATGCAGTAAAAAAAGAATGCTGATCTTCATTTATATTTCCTTGGGGACGGCATGTTATGGCACAGACATACACACGCACTTATATCTAAATGAGACATATTACAAATGGCAGAGCAAAAATAACAGATGAAGTGTCTGGAGAATAGTATGGTTGGATACATATAAGGCAGAGTGTTCATAATCCAAATATTGCACTTGTGCTGTTCGATCTTCCACCTTCTCCATTGTTGGTAATATTCTTAACAAATCGATTTGTGCTAAGTAAACAATCACTTGCTCTTGACTACTGAATGTATGTTTTACGCAATGTTAATATAGGGAAAGAAGCGGTTAAAACAGAGAAAGCACCTGCAGCAATCGGACCATATTCTCAGGCTATCAAAGTTAACAACATGGTATTCGTATCAGCCATTCTTGGTCTCTGTCCCAAGGTTCCATTTTATATACATATGTGTGTGTATTTCACAGTATCATGTGTGAACTCAAGTGTGCATGGACATTTACAGTGCTATTTTGTATATGCAGACAGGAGAAGTAATTTCTGACGATGTGGAAGAACAAGCTGAACAGGTAGGTCAACATGTTGATCCGACGGTCCAGACCAAATGGCTAGCTGGTGATTCATAGTTTTTTCTTTAAACATGCGTAGGTGATGAAGAACATAGGAGAGATACTGAAAGCAGCCGGTGGCAGTTATTCTTCCGTTGTTAAGACTACCATTCTGTAAACAATAATTATTATACTTCACTTACTGTCTAGCTAACTAGTTGTTGTATTTCGTATTAATATGTGTTGCTTGTAGGTTGGCTGACATCAAGGACTTTGCAAAAGTGAACAAGATCTATGGAAAATGTGAGCTTCAATGTTTAATTGTGAATTTATGAATGGAGTAGTTATATAACACTTTCATTAACTCATTTCCCCTCATTAATGGCTAGAAATGGCACCCTGATAAGCACAAAGGAGACTGCAAAATTTCAAGAGATAAATGAAGCCTACAAAGGTAAATTTACTTTGTTTTATTCCCTCAGAAATTGCATTTACACATGCAATCAGATACAACAATATATTGTTTCATACAAGGATATGCATGTTCGTCGTCTATGCTATGTTTTGGAGTATTTATCCTTTTACTGGCATATCCCTGAATTGTAAGGGAGATATTGACAATGAGCAACTCATTTTTCGTTTGCAGTGCTTAGCGACCCAATAAAATATCTTGATTATGGTATATCTAGGAATCATGAGATAAATAGATATAGCTTACGGGTGAGAACTATTCCTAGAATGCCATTTTAATAATCTACAAAATCATTTCATGATTCGTTCCATGCAGAGCACATACAGTGACCAGTAGAAAGACCAAAGCATAGTAGTAAGATGCTTATTTTTCTTTCCGAGGAAGAAATAGAGACATCCACCACCACATATGAGCCTTGTTGCTATCTTTCCGAGGAAGAAACAAAGATGCAGACTATCAAAGAGGCCGTTTGATCAACCGTCGCGTGACATAAAGACTTCATTTCTGTGGTATAGTATGATTGTACTTAGAACATGATATTTGTAGCAGACTGTTATGGGTTAATGCTTTATGTATTTGGCATGTAAACTTATCTCACTTTTTGAAGTGTTAGAATTCCATGACTCTAGCTTTTAGTTTTTTCGTATGTGATTTTAATTATTTTACGACAATATTTAGTATTAGTATGAATGTATTGCATGGATGTTGCTGTAATTTTTTTAAAAATTTGCATTTATTTTGCCACGGACAATGTGCGTTGTTATATGAGCTTTTTACAACGGTCAATGTATGTTGTGAAACAGGCTATGCAACTAATATGGTTAGTCTATTGCAACGGGTTTTGCCCGTTGTATTATAGTTTATTACAACGGTTCTAACCCGTTGTAAAAATGTATACTGCAACGGTTTTTACAACATGCTTTGCTCGTTGTAAAATGTGGTTGATCTATTACAACGAGGCCTATTACAACGGGCACACATGTCCGTTGCGAAAATCATATTACAACGGGCATTGCCCGTTGTAAAAAGACTGTTTTGTTGTAGTGTGAAGTTTTATTGATTTTCTATAGATAGAAGGTGTTGGATCTATTTGTCATTGTAGATGGATTAAGGAGAGCTTCTATGTTTATAGAAGTAAGTTACGTTGACTGTTATCTTAATTTTATGATCCTAAAGAAATTTTTAATATTCGTTTAGATCAGATACTAGATAGGAAATATAAGTTGATTATCTGATGGTATATATGAAAGAGATGCCACTTAAACTTTATTTTTTCACCTCGCTTCGTTTTCTCTATTATGATTCATTATAGTACTATTAAGTTATATTTATATGAAATTGTTATTATTAAAGTTTGACTACTTTCCATTCATTGATCAATAAATTAAGCATAACAAAATCATAGAGACTGTTAACTGTTGCGGTTAGGGTTATTGGTAGAATGTTATTTTGTACCATGGTCGTATCTCCTACATCATCTATTCTTCTACCATCGTTCATAGGTTTATATATAACCTAGCATTTTACATTAGATAATACTTGGATAAGATACTTAATATTGATGCACTTATTTAAGTTCGTTATAATCTGTTTACGTATTTTGCCACACTCATAATTAAAAAAGATCAAATTTATTGGTTTCACTTTTGTTTGTTTTACTGTGTACTGATCTTAGAATTTTTCAATTGTCCCTAGTTTGTTTATAAGTATTGAAAGTTATATTGGTTGTAATCCTAAGTATAACATCAAAAGCCAGCTAGTGCTATTTGTCTTGACATTACACTAAATGATGAAAATTATTTATTTATTCATATTTTTTAATAAGTGAAACACATATTGTAAGGTATTTATATACCCTTCTTGGTTACCAATGTGAAAAGAAGTAGAAATAAACAATACAAAATTAAAAATTTCAATATAAATTTACAGTAGACGTTAGATAGATTGTATATTGTTTTAATGTAGCATCATCTTAAATGAAGTTTACTGAAGTAGATGATAGTAATTATGATTTCTAACTCTTATTACAATGCAAATTAGAGTTTATGAGCGAACCTTAATCAAAATCTATCTGCACTTCAGTGAACAAGAGAATTCCAGCTCCAGGTATCAATTTATCTCTTTTATTGCCAGCTTAAATAATGTTGTTGGCTTTTTTCAGTTGAAATATGTGTTTCCACAATAAATACCAATACTAACATGAATTTTTTTTCCAACCAGTTCAGGCCATAATACCATTCCTAGTGATTACTTTGAATGCAGAAAGAAAATAAACCAAAAAATACATTAAACAGCAACCTATTAACATCCATTTGAATATTTCATATTTTGATAAGCTAACTTAGTAAAATATTTTTTTCATGTACGTACTTGGATAAAATTGAAGCATTTCATGAGTTTTTCTATTTGATTATAATATTAAGACCTTAAAAAAAATAAAAGCTACAACGGATAAGGTAGCAACAGTCCAAATTAACACTCATTTTCAACTTTGAATACATTTTTTTGCACACATCCATCGGACGTGCATATGTACTACTAATAATAAATAGACTTAAGCATAAGTTTCACTTGAAGCTAAAAGAGAAGTTAACTAACATAAATGAATAATACAAATAGAAAACATATACGGCGAAATGAATTCAAATTAATTTGAATTTAAATTAGTAAATGTCTCTATCAAAATTTATTTTCACTCTAAGTTCCATATGAAATTAAATATATTTCATTCTTAGACATTGTTTATTCGTATGTTTATATATATGGGAAAAAAGTGGAGTTTTTTAAACACTTTAGTCATCATAGGTTTTGGTAACCGTTTATAAACTAAAAAAGTTTTTATGTAAGAGATGCTTCTTTCACAAATATCTAAATTATAATCTTTTGTATTTTACAATTATTTTTAAACTATCGAAAATATATATATTTAGTTTGATTATTTTTTAAATTTATTAGAGAATATGCATGATTTACTTAATATGTTTTTTTTAAGTTTAGTTAATAGCTTATGTTATAGGATGATCACACTCTTCAAACTTTATGTGACAGATTTGAACATAAATATGAATCTTACTAGAATTATGTTCTCAACGATTCGAACACTTCGTATGGTTAGCAAAAGATTATTGGAGTAATGCGTGCACAAATAGTTCTTTTATTTTCATTCAATATTTGTGTATAAAAATTATTTGTGAACATATATGTCAAATTATATATATTATGAAATATAATTTCTTAGATGTTTATTTACATGCATACAATGAATAAGCTTACATACCAACAATGTTTATAAGTAAACAAACTTCAAATAAGAAGGATAACATTGAATATTATTATCACGCAATTGATAAAAGAGATTTAATTGATATCGATTTCATTAATTTCCTTTTAAACTAATTCTAGTAGTTTTCTTTAATCGAAATTAAATTTAGTTAAAGAATCAGTTGTACATTAATTCACATTAAAGTTAATCAATTAGAGAATTAATATTTAACCAATTAATTCTTTTTAGTTAAGTTTTTTAACAGAAACTTTTTAGAAGCATTATAAGTTTTAACCCTATAAGAGAGTATGTAATGTGTTGTTGGAATTGGACCAGCTTGCAGTGGAAGAAATGAGTGAATTTCAAAAAATTTACCATTTTGGATCTTTAATAAGCGTACGAAGTCTAAATGTATATTAGATCCAATATAATAAAACATTAAATAAAGTCTTATTTTATTTAAAGTTGGTTAAAAATAAGTTTAAAATTAATTTAGTTTAAATGCATAGTGCATTAAATACACTCAACAATTATTTATAAGAGTTAATTTAGGAAAGGAAACCTTTTATTTCTTTCCCCACAAACAAGTAATTAATTGACTGTATAATAAACATTATTTGAAGAGAGAAACCTTTCCTTTTCTCTCTCTCTCTAATTAAATTGATTGGGTCATTAAATGATATTAATTAGAAATTTATTCATAGCATAAAATGTAACTATTGTCCAAATGTACTTTACTGTAAATTATGTAATTGCAACAAATCATTTAGTGTATAGAGATGATATTCTTACGTATGTGTCTTTATTATCCATAGTATTATTTAAAATACATACATCTATTTACATTTATTTACAATATACATATACATATAAATGAGACAAAATTAAGTGTCACTTCAATAACTCCAAAAAGTCGGCAATTTTGAACCTGGTTTCAAAACTGAAAGTATTTAAGATTAAAAATTATGATTTGATATAAAAGTCCATTATATAAATTTCAATTCAAATTATATATACATGTATGTATATAGGTATTATGTATATATACACACGCATATAAATTTGTGTGTGTATATATACACAAAAAATCATTGTAAATAATGTTTTAACATCTTTATGTTAAAATTTATAATTTATTATAGGTTCCAATATAAAGTAACGACCAAAGCCTAACTTTAACTTTAAAAGGACATCCAAGGGTTTATGATATTTTGCAATAAAGTCCAGTTATGTTTATAAAGAAAACCTTTTTTCTATAACTTTAAACAGAAGTAGGCAAAAACCAAAAGATTGAATTTGAAATATTGAACACAAAACATACATGCAAACATAAATAAATTACATATGTTTTCTATATGAATCAATAATAGAAATATTTCATTAATTAAGAATTAGATTTTATTCAAAAAGTGTTTTAAAAAAATAAGAAATTTGAAACAACAACAAAATAGATAGGACAAATCAGACACATATGTATATGTTGCAAAGTTTCAGATCTAAACAATTAGGCAATATAAAAAATAATTAAATATGGGATCATATAATGTAGATCTAATACTGACATCACGAATTGGCAAACAATCAAAATATATCTTAAAACAGATTCAAATTAAAATAACATGGTAAACATATGTAATTAATTAAGATGGAGCAAAATGGATCTAATCTATTTGATCAAATAAACAAATACACAGATGAGATGAAATAGGAGATGGATCTAAATTACATGAATGATGAATATATATAAAATTAGAATTATCACATTGAGATGTTGCCAAGAGAATGCACCTTGAATGATGAATCAAAGGCTCTTAGATTCCGTGAATCAATCTCCGAATTTTGCAAGAATTAAGAGATTAGACCCACCTTTTATTATTAATTTTATTTGATATTTTATTTAGGAATTTAGAGGTTAGGAAGCCATGAAAATTCGAAATTCTCTGATAGAAGAGCAAGAGGGATGACTATGACCAGAAATAAATCAATCGTCTAAGAAACTAAAGTGAGATGTGTTTTAAAGGAATGATAGAAACTTTTCCCATTCCTTCCTTAAAACTTTCCCCTATTAATTCCTTTTTAAATGTTAATCAACTCCTCTCTCTCTTCTACATGCATGACTAGCCATGGATGGTGCCACATGGGCCCTCAAAAATTTCCAAAATCTCATTAATTAGCATCATTCCCATTTAAATCTAATACAAATGTGCGCACATTTATAACTTTTATATACGCACACCGTTAAAAACTAATGTTATTCAAATAAATTAAAATAAAATTTTAGTAATTAATATTTCATAAATATTAATTAATTAATTAATTTAAAGCCACATTTTTAGTATTTATCATGTTTAAATCAAATTTAAACACTCTAAAGGTATCATATATCAATATGCGTGTTTATAACTCATATACAAACACACTTTACTGAATGCTAAGGACATTCAAACAATTAAATAAAAATATAGTAATTAATATGTCATAAATATTAATTAATTAAATTAATTTACAACAATTATAAATTAGTTAAATCATGCGGTTCATAAGAGCATTCATCATTTCGGTTGTGCGACTCAAAGGTGTAAATTCAGTCAGCGATTAATATAGAACTATTCGAATATTGACGTTCACACGTCACTTAGCAGATAGTGTGACATTGTGGCTGAATTTATCGCTTACACATCTTTTAGTAAGATCTAATTTTACTTATTATAAGCAGTACCCGATAGTGACAATTATTTACACCAATTCTCTCCGTCAAAACTATATCACTTTGAATTTATGGAATTTGGTAATTGTCAAAATTTCAATATCATCTACATTCAACTTTACAGTCCAAACACAAAGTCCTTGGTTCAATAATAACAAATATTATTAACCGAAATGCTCTGGCCAGAGACTTTGACTTTGAGTTGACTTCAGTTGACCGTGATATTAACCTCATATACCCGAGGAGATGAATCCTCTCTTGAATAGTGTTTCACTTCTAATGCTTCCACTTGACCCAACTATAGCCGTTCGAAGGACGCTGTGCCACGATTTAACTATAATCAAAGCATATCTTTCACATTGAAGATCAACAGTATTCTCAAGTCGAAAGAACTGTGTAAATTAGTCACATTGATATTCGCTACTTGACCTTAGTTGTAACATCCCATATCTAGAGGCCAAAAGCTAAGCGCTACAGATGCTGCCGTCATCCATGGTATTAACTTCTGGTGACGAAATACGATAATGCTAATGGTATCCATAATATCAGAAGCACTGGAATATGTACAAAATCACAGATTTCAAAAAAACAATTATGGTGATTACATTTCAAACAAAGCCATATCCAAGTTATAAAATCCCAGAAACGTATCACATACAATGATCAATTATAATTTACAATAATACGCCAAGAGCGACATATGACGATGCCCCCTTGGATGATCAAAGCAATATAGTCATATCTGACTTAATACACAGCAGAAACAAAATAAATGAATTCCTAAATAGTTATCCGTCAGCTAAATTCTCGTCTCTGGAAGCTTTATTCACCAAAACTGCGAAAACTTGAAAATCTAAACCCTCAAAATCAATTTGGAGCACCCGAGAGTTTAAGGGGAAACAAAAACTTCGAGTCAGACATAAGCCTGATATGAATAATTCTATTACATCTCGGTTTACTGATATTAAGTGAGACCACGCCGCTTAGTGGAACGAGTTTCTCCTTACTAATATCCTCTTTCAAAACATATATTTTGCAAACCCTTTCCTGCAACCAAACTGGTTAATCAAACTGATTATAATAATAATATAGCAAGTTCCATTATGCTAAAAACAGGAAATAAATGGACTAACTGTCTAAAATCTGGGCTAGCTGTTCTTAACTGGAATAACTGTCCTATAACTGATTATACCAAAATAGAATATCTTTTATGCTAATAAATGGACTATATGTCCAAAACAAGTAAAAAGTGGACTAACTGTCCTTAAAAAGTAGCAAGGTCTGTTATGCTAAAAAATGAACTATCTATTCTTAAACTGGGCTGACTGCCCTAAACTGGACTAACTGTCCTCTGGGCTGACTGGCCTCAAAATGGACTAATTGTTCGAATTTAAATGGAATGATTGTATGAATTTTCTTTGGGTTAATTACCCTTTAAATTTTCCTTGAAAACCTTCTTAAAATGATTTAGTCCGTCAAATCATAAATATACAAGGAAAATATGTCTTTAGCTTTACTCCAAGCTATCATTTCATGTTATATATATTTTACTCAAAATAATGTTGATGACGTTCAATAAAGATTGACTATCCTTTTTTTAAAATAAGTAAAAGTCCTTTATAACTTAAAACACTTAGGCTATCTGCCTATTTATTATATTCGAAACCTTTGTTTAAAACCTTTAAACAACCATTTCGAAATCATTGAAGGTAACTCCTTCGAAACCATTGGAAGACCCTTTCGAAAACATTGGAATAACCTTTCCTTTATTTTCTCCGAAATCTTCAAAATATTAGACATCCTCCATTAAAACCTTTTAAACATTGCCTTTTGAAACCATAGGAAAAACCTTCCTTTTCAACCTTGTCGAAACCTTGGGGAACCACCCCTTTCGAAACAATTCATAAAAACCTTTCGAAACAGTCATCTTTTAGAAATCACTTTGGGTTCAATTTAAAACATATGGATACTTTTCGAAACCATTCAAAGTTAACTACTTCGAAACCCTATTTTAAAACGTTTCGATCAAAAATATTTGGATTATGCCTTTAAGTAGAGCAAAGGATCAGAAAACCAATAGAGTCGAAAGAATCTGCTTCGAAACCATTTTTAAACAAAGAAGTGATGGTGTCGAAACCACCCCTTCGAAACCATTGGAGATGAGGCAGATTTTTTGGAAAACAAAACAATCCCTTCGAAACCATCTGGATCGAAAGGTAGGAAGCGGCAGCTATAGGTTTCCACCATGTCAAAAACAATCATTTAAAACAAGAGAGCAACTCAATCGAAACCATATCTTTTTAAACCATTTGACTTAGTCGAAAGCTAACTAAGCCGAAAGCAACTTAGTCGAAAGCAAGCAGGCATATTTTCCTTTAAAACAAAAATAATGCTTCACCTCTTTCGAAACGTCATGGTTTCGACCCTATACCTTTCGCCCTCTTCCAATTCAGTACGTACTAGTTACCTGATACCATGTGCATTGGTTTCACTACGTCGGAAGGGAAGGGATAGAGGCGGAACCTAGGTGCCGAAGGAGACAAAACAGTAAAAAAGATGTTTGTTTGTACTTTAAAACTATGCTTTTGTACCTAACCTGCCTTGTTTGTCTAAATTTGATTGGTTGCCGGATTTTTCTTTTCAAAAGTGCTGCCACCTTTCCATATTTAACAATTTAAACATTTTTATAAAAAGCCCCTTCTCCACTATAATTATATAAAACATTTAAGTCTCATACCTTAAATAATTTTATATAACTATTAAAACACTTAAGAAAAATCTGGAAAATTTCTAGAAAATCACTTTATATATGTTCTCTAACATATTAAAATTTCAGATCCAAATAATTTATTATTTTTCCGTAAATAATTTATAATCCAAAATACCATTTTCTTTACTAGAAAATTCATATTAAATCCACGAAAATTCAGAAAAAATCTGAAAATTGAAACCCATCTCTAAAATATCTTTTTAGATCTTCATAAAAATTCACAAGGCAATTGGATATAATTTAATAGAGGTTTCATCTCAAAACATGTCATAAAATTAATATGAACATTCATAAAAATCAACAAGTATATATATATTCATTCTATCTTTAAAAAACATGGAAAATACTTGCAAATTATTCAGATTTAATCTTAAAACCGAAACCAATAAAATTTGAGAGGTAAACAATATTCACCTTAGCTTTAGAGATTAAAGGAGCTTGAGATTTGGATGAATTTGATTTGAATTTAGATTTTCCTTTAGCGTTTCTTACTTCTTCTTCCCCTTTCCTTGTTAATGGTGGCCGGCCTTGTTTTACAAAAATTTGAAATGAAAATGAACGTGAATGCCATACACGGCTGTGGGTAAAGATATAGGAATGGGCTCTTTCCTATTTTACCCCTCCTTTAATTCATTTTAAACCCTTCTTTAATTCATTTGTTTTAAATGGCATGGCTACCTTTAATTAAAATCAAATCTCAATCCCCCTAATCAACACATTATTTTATTTAATTCAACTGATTAAATATCCTAAATAATGTTACCAAAAATCTGGGGTGTTACATATACCCCTTCTTAAAGAATTTCGTCCTCGAAATTACAATAAGGCACGCAATAAATCAACAAGAAGGTAAAACGTACCATCAAACAAGTCAGGATAAGTATCTCTAATCTTGCTCTCAACCTCCCAAGTACAGTCTCTGTCATCGTCACTCCACTGGACTTTGACTAATCTTACCGTCTTGGTTCTAAGCCTCTTCTCATCTCTTGCAACAATGCGAACTGGCTTCCTCACTATGGTCAAGTCCGGTTCTACCACTAAATCATCTAGCATAGTCGGTGCAATAGTAGTTTTCGGGTCTCTAACACACTTTCTAAGATGAGAAACATGAAAAACATTGTGGATACCTGCCAAACTGCTCGGTAACTCAACTCTATACGCTAGCTTCCCAATCCTCTCAAGAATAGGAAAAGGTCCAACGAACCTCGGCGATAACTTCCCTGATTTTTCAAATCTAATCACACCATTCATCGATGAAACCTTGACGAAAACATGGTCTCCAACTGAGAACTCTAAGTCCTTTCATCTCTTATCCGCATAACTCTTCTGCCTAGACCGAGCCTCCTTCATTCTAGCCCGAATGACCTCAATCTTTTCTGCAGCCTCTCAACCAAATCTGGACCAAGAATCAACCTATCCCTAGTCTCCAACCAACATACGAGAGATTTGCATAGCCTTCCATACAAAGCTTCAAACGGTGCTATCCCATTACTAGTTTGATAACTGTTGTTATACAAAAACTCGACTAGATGCAGATGGTCCTCCCATGATCCCCCGAAATCTAGGACATAAGCTCTTAACAAGTCTTCCAAGACTTTGTTAACCCTTTCCATTTGCACATATGTCCGCGGATGTTAAGCGGTGCTCAAATTAAGCTTGGTTCCTAAAACTTCCTGTAGAATCTTCCAAAATTCACTAGTGTACAAGGGATCTCTGTCACTAATTATACTGCTAGGAACTCCATGCAGTCTAACCACATTCCTCATGAACAACCTCGCTAAAACAGGTGTCGTCCTGGTTGACCTAACTGGTGACCCATATACTTTCATTTCCCCTATTCGACCTTGGCAACCCATCAATGAAGTCCATAGAAATAGAATCCTACTTCCACACTGGAATGTCTAACGGTTGAAGCAAACCATTTGGCTTCTAGTGTTCGGCCTTGGCCTGCTAGCAATTCAAGCACTGCTTTACACATAAGCCAATGTCCCACTTTATACCTTCCCAGAAGAAACCCCTCTTCATATCCTGATACATCTTAGTACCTCCTGGATGAATGGTGAACTTTGAACGATGGAATTCCTCTAAGACTTCCTATCTTATGTTTCCTACACTCGGAACACATAATTTTACTTTCTTCTTCAACTACCCATTTTGGTCAAGACTTAAACCTTTCAAGTTATCGCTACCAGTTCCTTCCCTAAGCTTTCTGATCCACTCAACTAACATTGGATCCTTCATCTGCTTAGAAGCAATCCGCTCGATCAACACTGGTCGAACTTCCAAACAAGGCAATACAACTGTATCTTCACTAGACCCAGCCTCGGATCTCCACTGCACTCTGCAACTTGCTAGTGCTTCCAAGTCTTTCCACTCAGCAATCATTGCTAACACTGCATTCTGATGCTTTCTGCTAAATGCATCTGCAACCTTGTTGCCATTCCCTGGTGTGTACTCAATCCCAAAATCATAAGCGGCTATAAACTCTAACCATCTCTGATATCTCATGTTCAGCTCCTTCTAAGAGAACAAATACTTCAGTGACTTATGATCTGTATATAGCTCAAACTTCTTTCCAAAAAGGTAATGTCTCCACACCTTCAAAGTAAAACTCACTGCAGCCAATTCCAAATCATGCATCGAATACCTGACCTTATGCGGTCTAAGTTGTCTAGAAGCATATGCAATCACTTTACCTCTTTTCATTAGCACAGCTCCTAACCCTGTTCCACACGCATTGGTATAAACCACCAAATCATGATTCCCCTCTGGAACAACTAACACAGGTGCATGGGTCAATAAGTGTTTCAAACTCTGGAATGCTTCCTCACACTTATCGGTCCACATAAACTTTATATCCTTCCTCATTAGCTTGGTCATCGGTGCCGCTATCCACGAAAAATCCTGAATGAATCTCCGATAATAACCAGCCAACCCTAGGAAACTCTTTATCTCGGTTACTGTCTCGGGTCTCTTCCAACTATTCACTACCTCGATCTTAGTCAGATCTACTGACAACCGTCTCTTTGAGACTACGTGACCAAGAAACTTCATTTCCTTCTTCCACAAGTGACACTTCGAAAACATAGCTTTCAGCTGATGCTGCCTCAGCTTCTCAAGCACCACTCTAAGATGAACTTCATGCTCTCTCTCATCCTTAGAGTAAATCAAGGTATCATCTATGAAAACCAATATGAACCTATCCAAGTGCTCTCGGGAAATCCGGTTCATCAAATCCACAAAGAAAGCTGGCGCATTCGTCAGTCCGAACGGCATAACTAACCATTCGTACGACCCATATCTGGTCCTGAATGCCGTCAAAGGTATACCATCCTCTGCTACCCTGAGTTGATGGAACCCTGTTGCCAAATCCAACTGAGAAAATACCTTTGCTCCACTCAATTGGTCGAACAAATCGTCAATCCTAGGCAATGGATATCGATTCTTTATCGTCCTCTCATTCAACTTACGATAATCGATACATAGCCTCAACGATCCTTCCGGCTTCTTAGCAAACACTACTGCTGCACCCCAAGGCAAACTACTAGGTCTGACAAAACTCTTGCCTTCCAAGTCCACCAACTTCACTTTCAACTCCCCTATCTCTGAAGGGGTCATCCTGTTCGGCAGCCTACTCACTGGTTCTGCCCTTGGAACCAAATCTATCCGAAACTCAATGGCTCGCTTCGGTGGCAATCCAACTACAGGCTAAAAAAAGTCTGTGAATTTTCTAACCATGAATACTCGACTCAACTCATCATCTAATTCCATAGCACCCAACAAAGCAAACATTTCACCGCCAGAACCTTCTACGGTAAAAAAAATCCTATCGCTACAATCAGGGTGTCTAAGAGATATCTTCCTATCCTGGCAAAATGTCCTAGCATCGTACTCACTCAACTAATCCATACCAAGGATAATCTTGAACCCCACAAAATGAAACAACTGCAAACTGCAAACAAAAGTATGACCTAATAGGTCAAACTCTAATTGGTCACATCTCAACCCTAGAGTTGCATATCCTCCTATTGAATTCGCAACCCATAGGGAGGTAACTAAATATGTGGGTTCAAGGTTAAGCTTATCTATCAAACATCTAGATATAAAAGAATGCGATGCACCAGTATCAAATAAAATGCTAACAGATATACTATGAATCTGAAGCGTTCCTCCCAAAACTGCCTTTCCCTTCTCCTGGGTTGTTGCCTTAGAAGCAACAGGCTCCAATGCATACACCTTTCCCTTACCATCTTTAACGGGCTCCTTGCACTGGTTCTTGCAATGACCAATCTGGTCATAGTTGAAGCACCTGACATTCTTTCCCTTAGCCACATCCTTTGCCTTCCCAGCATGACACTCATTAGAAAATTGCCCCTTCTTGTCGCACTTATAGCAGACAAACTCGGCCCCTCTTGGCTGCTTCACCTTTCTGAGTACCTTTCTTGGGAAAGAACTTCCTCTTTCGGCCCTGCCCAATCTGGACCTCCATAGCCTTGCTCTTCTCTAGAGAATCAAGAACCTCTTCTTACCTCATGGCCATCTCCACGACAATATCAGAAGGATCCCTAAGGCGAGATAAAGTAGCCCTGGCCAACTCAGGCTTCAATCCCTTGATGAACTTCTCATTCCTCTTCATCACGGAATTCACTGAAGCATACCCACACCAGGCCAACTCTTCAAACTTCCTGGCATAATCTGCAACCGACATATCTCCCAGCTCTAACTCAGTAAACTGCCTGATCAGAGCTAACTGGGCCATAACAGACATAAACCTCTCCCGGAACCTTCTCTTGAAATCCTCCTAGGTCATTGTCTCTTCATCCACCGTCACAGTCACACTATTCCACCAGTACAAAGTAGTTCCCTGAAGCTATCTTAATTTCAACCTCCTCTTCTGCTCATCATTAAGCCCCAAATCTACAAAAATCCTTTCGCAGTGCAATAATCAGTTCTCCACCCCAATAGCATCCTCCGTTCCCATAAACGGCTTCCCTCCAAGCTTAACATAATCTTCGCTCAGCTTAGCAAAATGGTTAACCACTGGAACTTCCTGAACCCCTACTCCTGCAGCATTTCCTCCTAGCACTCCGGCTGCAACTCCCGCATACATCATATTCCTAAAAAACTGATACATAGCTTCCATTCCGATCTACGGGACCTCAGCGCCAACATTCTCAATTTGGGCCTGACCTTGACCTCTCCCCGCATTAGGTCCGGCATTCCATTCAGTGCTTCCCCTTCCTGGGTTAACTTTGCTTCTTCTACCATCCATATATGTATTCAAATCTCACGAGGTATAGAAAAGATAACCTAAGCAAAGATACGAGACTAGAGATAATGCGCATACTTATATATAGCAAATACAAGTACGTTACTATAGTGTTATCCCAAACCCCAATCTTTCTTTAATTCCTTTGGATTTTGTTTTCAAAACCATTTTTAGTTAAAATTTTTCATAAACCTATGCTCTGATACCAAGTTGTAACATCTCGTATCTAGAGGCCAAAAGCTAAGCGCTACAGATGCGGCAGTCATCCATGGTATTAACTTCTGGTGATGAAATACAGTAATGCTAATGGTATCCATAATATCAGAAGCACTTGAATATGAACAAAATCACAGATTACAAAAATTCAATTATGGTGATTACATTTCAAACAAAGTCATATCCAAGTTACAAAATCCCCAAAACATATCCCAGGCAATGATCAATTATAATTTACAAAAATACGCCAAGGGTGACATATGACGATGCCCCCTTGGATGATCAAAGCAATATAGTCAAATATGACATAATACATAGTGGAACAAAAACAAATTAATTCCTAAATAGCTATCTGTCAGCCACCTACTCGTCTCTGAAAGCTTTATTCGCCAAAACTATGAAAACCTGAAAACCTAAACCCTTAGCCTACTCAAATCAATTTTGAGCACCCAAGAGTTTAAGGGGAAACAAAAACTTTGAGTTAGACATAAAGCCTGGTATAAATAATTCTGTTACATCTCAGTTTACTGATATTAAGTGAGACCACGACGCTTAGCGGAACGGGTTTCTCCTCACTAATATCCTCTTTCAAAACATATATTTTGCAAACCCTTTCCCGCAACCAAACTAGTTAATCAAACTGATAATAATAATAATATAGCAAGTTCCATTATGCTAAAAACAGGAAATAAATGGACTAACTGTCCGAAATCTGGGCTAGGTGCCTTCAACTAGACTAACTGTCCTATAACTGATTATACCAAAATAGCAATATATTTTATGCTAATAAATGGACAATCTGTCCAAAACAGGTAAAAGGTGGACTAACTGTCCTTAAAAAGTAGCAAGGTTTGTTATGCTAACAAATGAACCATCTGTTCATAAACTGGGATGATTGCCCTAAACTAGACTAACTGTCCTCTGGGCTGACTGCCCTCAAAATGGACCAACTGTCCGAATTTAAATGGACCGACTATCCAAATTTTCTTTGGGTTAACTACCCTTTAAATTTTCCTTGAAAACCTTTTTAAAATGATTTAGTCCGTCAAATCACAAATATACAAGAAAAATATGTCTTTAGCTTTACTCTAAGCTATCATGCCATGTCATATATACTTTACTCAAAATAATGTTGATGACGTTCAATAAGGATTGACTATCTTTTTTTTAAAAATAAGTTAAAGTCCTTTATAACTTTAAACAGTTAAGCTATCTGCCTATTCATTATATTCGAAACCTTTGTTTAATACCTTTAAATAAGCCTTTCGAAATCATTGAAGGTAACTCCTTCGAAACCATTGAAAGACCCTTTCGAAACCATTGAAAAACCTTTTAAACATTGCCTTTTGAAACCATAGGAAAAACCTTCCTTTTCAACCTTGTCGAGACCCTGGGAAACCATTCATAAAAACCTTTCGAAACAGTCAAAACAATCCTTTCGAAAGCATTTTGGGTTCAATTTAAAATATGTGGATACTTTTCGAAACCATTCAAAGTGAACTACTTTGAAACCCCTTTTTAAAACATTTCGATCAAAAACATTTATAGCAAAAGGATAAAAAAACCAACAGGGTCGAAAGAATCTGCTTCGAAACCAATTTTAATCAAAGAAGTGATGGTGTCGAAAACACCACTTCAAAACCATTGTAGAGGAGGCAAATTTTAGAAAACAAAATAATCCCTTCGAAACCATCTGGATCGAAAGGTAGGAAGCAACAGATATAGGTTTCGACTATGTCGAAAACAATCATTTAAAACAACAGAGCAACTCAATCGAAACCATATCTTTTTAAACCATTTGACTTAGTTGAAAGCTAACTAAGCCGAAAGCAAATTAGTCGAAAGCAAGCAGGCGTATTTTCCTTTAAAACCAAAACAATGCTTCACCTCTTTCGAAACCTCATGGTTTCGACCCTATACCTTTCGCCCTCTTCCAATTCACTACGTATCAGTTACCTGAAACCATGTGCATTGGTTTCGGCTGCGTCAGAAGGGGAGGGATAGAGGTGGAACCTAGGTGCCGAAGGAGACGAAATAGTAAAAAGGCTGTTTATTTGTACTTTAAAACTATGCTTATGTACCAAACTGCCTTGTTTGTCTAAATCTGATTGGTTGCCAGATTTTTCTTTTCAATAGTGCTGCCACCTTTCCATATTTAACAATTTAATTTTTTTTATAAAATGCCCATTCTCCTCTATAATTATATAAAACATTTAAGTCTCATACCTTAAATAATTTTATATAACTATTAAAATACTTAAGAAAAATCTGGAAAAAATTCCAAAAAATCACTTTATATATGTTCTCTAACATATAAAAATTTCAAATCCAAATAATTTATTATTTTTCCATAAATAATTTATAATCCAAAATACCATTTTTTTACTAGAAAATTCATATTAAATCTACGAAAATTCAGAGAATCTGAAAACTAAAACCCATCTCTAAAACATCTTTTAGATCTTCATAAAAATTCGCAAGGCAATTGGATATCATTTAATAGGGTTTTCATCTCAAAACATGTCATAAAATCTATATGAACATTCATAAATCATCAACAAGTATATTTATTCATTCTATCTTTCAAAAACATGGCAAATACTTGCAAAATATTCGAATTTAATCTTCAAACGAAAACCTATAAAATTTGAGATGTAAACAATATTCACCTCAGCTTTAGAGATTAAAGGAGCTTGAGATTTGGATGAATTTGATTTGAATTTAGCTTTTTCTTTAGCTTTTATTACTACTTCTTCCCCTTTCCTTGTTAATGGTGGCCGACCTTGTTTTACAAAAATTTGAAATGAAAATGAACGTGTATGCCATACACGGCTATGGGTAAAGATATAGGAACGACCTCTTTCCTATTTTACCCCTTCTTTAATTCATTTTAAACCCTTCTTCAATTCATTTGTTTTTAAATGGCACGGCTACCTTTAATTAAAATCAAATCTCAATCCCCCTAATAAACACATTATTTTATTTAATTCAACTGATTAAATATCCTAAATAATGTTACCAAAAATCTGGGGTGTTGCATTAGTTATATTAACCAACAGAAAACTATCGAGTGAGTCATTCCATATTTATCCAATAACTATCAGTATTTAACCCCTTGGTTCCCCCAACAACCATGCGTAATACACTGCCTAACATTTGGAGAGTGTTACTTGCTCTAGTCTCAACGGATACATAAATATCCAATCTCAATGCATCTTGACTAGGAACATTTAAAATGGTATATTTGTTTCATTATGAATAATTACTCACGATTACAACAATAACTACTATCACATAACATACCATTTATGGATTTTCTATTAAATATACTTTTAATTAAATCGACTCATTAATATAACCACATGATATCAAGTATATAATAGAAAGAAAACACCTTTATTTCGAACAAGACTGGTCAACGAGTTAGATATATGTAACAAATTACATAATTGCCCATAGGGCATACCCCTAACTCTATCAATCTCCCACTTGCACTTGAGGTCAATTATGGAATCTTATTCCAAATTCTCCAATCAGTTTTCTCAAAACTAATTAGGTCAGTCCCTTTATGAATGTGTATGCTATTATGTTTTAATTATCTACTCCATCAATCAACTCTCTCTAACGGTGATAAACTGCTTTATCATGTAGAACAATTTGGAGTATGTCTCTCAATATCTAGTGAACTATAAGTTCTGTTACAAACTATATCATGACATTGTTATCATATAACAATGTAATGAGATTCTCAACATTTGAAATCGGCTTAGTTCTAAATTTGTGTACTTATATTTTATATACATTGTCTTTATTGTGGCGCTATTCTAGGCGATGTACTTAGCCTTTTTCATTGAATTAGCCATGGTATTTCATTTGGAACATTTCCAACTTAAAGATTCTTAACTTGAATTTATTATTGACATATTATACTCAATATCACTTTTGAAGTTCGAGTCCGAACACTCCTTCATAAGGTGTTTTTGTTTCTGTAAATAATTTTCTAGTATTTCATAAATACATAAGAACACTTCAAACAACCATTAAGCGATATCAATTTGGATTTGATAGTTGCTTCATGTATCAAATACATAAACAAATCATGATATCGCATACAACATTACATGTATGATAATTTCTATTGCCAATGCAAAGAAATCAATTGTACATGTTCCGTATTAAACAATCTAATAAGGTGTCCTTGCATATCATTTGGGACATTCTCGACATCTTTTATACTTACTATAAAGTCATCATTTATTAATCCAATGTTGAGTATTAAAACAACTAAGGCTGATTTTAACACAAGTACATCGTTAAAAGCAACGACGTATTGTTTACTTATAGTTTAGAAATATTAATGTACCTTTTAACATTCTTTCTTATGAACACAAGCTTCCTTTGCACTTAGATTGATAATCAAACTATTTGATATTTTTATCAAAATACTTATTCAATCTTAATGCTTATAAAATAACACCTTCTATTATTTCCTGGATCATATCCAAAGACTCACAAACTCAATATCACTCCCACTAACTTCGAGACATTTTTGGTTAATATGTGTAAACAACTTATTCTAAATCGTTATTTAGAATTTTCTATTTCAATACATATATACCAAAACACTAAGTCTTGTCAATTGACAATTTTGTGAGTAAATCCGAATTGACTTGAACATGTTGAATATCGAATATATATAAAATTAGAATTATCACCTTGAGATGTTGCCAAGAGAATGCACCTTGAATGATGAATCAAAGGCTCTTAGATTCCGTGAATCAATCTCCGAATTTTGAAAGAATTAAGAGATCAGAACCACCTTTTGTTATTAATTTTATTTTGGAAATTTAGAGGTTAGGAAGCCATGAAAATTCGAAATTCTTTGATAGAAGAGCAAGAGGGTTGATTATGACAGGAAATAGATCAATCGTCCAAGAAAATAAAATGAGATGTGTTTTAAAGGAATGATAGAAACCTTTCTCGTTCCTTCCTTAAAACTTTCCCCTATTAATTCCTTTTTAAATGTTAATCAAATCCTCTCTCTCTCTTCTACATGCATGGCTAGCCATAGATAGTGCCACATAGGCCCTCAAAAATTTCCAATATCTCATTAGCATCAAACCCATTTAAATCCAATTCAAATGCGTGCACATTTATAACTTTTATGTACGCACACCATTAAATGCTAATGGTATTCAAATATATTAAAATAAAATTTTAGTAATTAATAACTCACAATACTAATTAATTAATTTATTTTAAAGCCCCTTTTAAGTACTTATCATGTTTAAATCAAATTTAAACACTCTAAAGATATCAAATATCATTATGCGTGTTTATAACTCATATATATACGCACTTTACTAAATGCTAAGGGCATTCAAATAAATTAAATAAAAATTTAGTAATTAATATTTCATAAATATTAATTAATTTAATTAATTTACAACAATTATAAATTAATTAAATCATGTGGTTCATTTAGAGCATTCATCATTTCGGCTGTGCGACTCAAAAGTATAAATTCAGTCAGCGATTAACATCGAACTATTCAAATATTGACGTTCACATGTCACTTGGCAGATGGTGTGACATTTTGGCAGAATGCTTACACATCTTTTAGTAAAATTTAATTTTGCTTATTATAAGCAGTACCCGATAGTGACAATTATTTACACCAATTCTCTTCATCAAAACTATATCACTTTGGATTTATGGAATTTGGTAATGGTCAAAATTCCAATATCATCCACATTAAACTTTGCAGTCCAAACACAAAGTCCTTGGTTCAATAATAACAAATATTATTAACCTAAATTCTCTGGTCAGAGACTTTGACTTTAGTTGACCGTGATATTAACCTCATATAACTGAGGAGACGAATCCTCTCTTGAATAGTGTTTCACTTCCAATGCTTCCACTTGACCCAACTATAGTCATTCGATGGACGCCGTGCCATGATTTAACTATAATCAAAGCAGAGCTTTCACATTGAAGATCAACAGTATTCTCAAGTCGAAAGAACTGTGTAAATTAGTCACATCGATATTCTTTGCTTGACCTTAGTTATATTAACCAACAGAAAACTATCAAGTGAGTCATTCCATAGTTATCCAATAACTATCAGTTCATAACCCCTTGGTGCCCCTAACAGTCATGACTCATGAGTAATACACTGCCCAACTTTTGGAGAGTGTTACGTGCTCTAGTCTCAATGGATACATGGATATCCAATCTCAATGCATCTTGACTAGGAACATTTAAAATAATTTATTTATTTCATTGTCATAAATTACTCACGGTCACAACACTTTGTAACTATTATAAAAAAACATACCATTTATGGATTTTCTATTAAATATACTTTTAATTAAATTAAATAATTAATATAACCACATTATATTAAGTATATAATAGAAAGAAAACGCCTTTATTTCGAACAAGATTGGTCAACGAGTTATATATATGTAAAAAATTACATAATTGCCCCTAGGGCATACCCCTAACTCTATCATGTGTATTGTTCTGTATCTTTAACAAATGCATCTTACTGTAGAGAAATATTAAAGTATGAACTCACAATCTGGTTTTAACAAACACTTTTATTTTCTTTAACAAATTTAGCCAAAGGATAAAATAAATGAAAAAAAATATTAGGAGATAATTTTCTTCAACTAAAATAACTGAAATATTTTAGGGTAATATGTTTTATGCTTTTAGAGGTAATATCATGTTTCACATATTTGTTTTTTTAAGAGATCATTATTATATTGATGGCTTGATTAATAATTCAATAATTCATAACTAATTATTTATAACTACATTGCTTAGAGCCTAATTAATTGTAAAATAAGAAAACAACTGTAATATTGGAAAGCATATATATGATCTCTTAACATCCCTCAAACTCATGATGCGCATTAGTTGAAGTTTGCCAATGCTAGAAATAATCAAAGAAAAACCATTAAGAAATAATGTCATCTATGCCATCCAAAGAATGTAAAACCAATCGGTCAAATGCTATTATAGAGTAACATCAAATAAAAGCTTTAGCCTGCTTGGTGGGCAGTTGTCAACAAAGATGACAACAATGAATAAAAAATCCAAAGTTGAAATACGGAAAGAGAAAATGGGAACAAGGAAATTCCTATGGGATTGGAAGTGGAATTCCAATCTGGATTTGAAGAGTAACTCCAATTAGAAACCCAAAGTCGGAATCCGGGAAAAGAGAAAATAGAAATAAAGAGGTCTCATGGGATTTAAAGAATTATTCCAATCGGGATTCATTACTGCCGTTGTTGGAAGATTGACGCCAATCAGAGAAGGACTGGTAACTAAAATCTGAAAGGGGAATAACAATCATAAATTGTTTCACAAGTAAGCTAAGTAACACTCTTGGGGAAGTTGGGCGACTCGTATCTGAAGTTTGTGAATCCAAGTTGAGCTATGCATGATAAATGTATGCTTTTGAAGATACGAGAAAGTGGATGCTTTGATAAATCAAACCATTCAATTTCCAGTAGGATTGAAACCTTGCTTCGATGCCATGTTGAAATATTGAAATAGAAAAATATAGTATACAGAAGAAGATAGGAGAGAGAGAGAGAGCAGAAGAAAGCAATAAATATTAAAAGACTACATCTTTATTAATGACTTGATTAATAATTCAATAATATATAACTGATATTTATAGCTACATTTCTTAGAACCTAAGTAATTATAAAGTAGAAAAACAATTATAATATTAGAAAGCCTAGATATTAAAATATCTTTGATTTATTTATTGACATATAATAATGGCCTCTTAACATGTTTAAGCTTGAAGACAACATTATATATAATATATATTATTGAACATGATTATAATTTTCATCTTACATGTATAACAATCAGTAGATTATAAATACTATACCGTGTTGATGTTTTACACAGAAAAAAATATTGGAAGCATTCATACTAATGTTTGATTGATACTTAAGAAAAAAGTCATGTTTAATGTCCGATTGGATCTCCAATGGAAATTCATAGTCAATATTAGAAGCCATGATGTTATGTCAAGACATAAATGAATATAGGTTGATTATATAAAAGAAAAAAGCTGAAATTGAAAAATTATCAATCCAGCAGTCTACTTCAAATTTAAAATATGTTTGAATGTAGAGTTAGATAATAAGTGGTGTCGGTATATTAAAGAAGTAGAGGTATACCTGATGTTTCCACTAAATTGATTATTATAAAGAATTTTCCAAAACATGAATGTATTGATGTACATTATTGGAATGTAATTTTTGCAGTTGTTTTTTCCTGGAAAATGGTAAATTTTATCTTTAACTAAACAGGGTTTCTACAGGTTTTGATTGCAATAGGACGAGTTAACTTTAGCTATTTTTGCATTTTATAAAATCGTTATTTTGCTACAAATCATTCCTACTTCCATTTTAGTATTTGTTGTTTCGTTACATACATAAGTATCTATTTAAAAAAAATACTTTGTTCTACATTGTAATACAACCATTTATAATAATTTATTCAAATAATAGAAATAATAAATTTCAATAGTTTCTATCATTGAATGGATTTCTTACATCTTTTGATCAAATTGTTATCTTCAATGAAATATCATCAAAAGTATTTATATGTGTATCTACAAGTATTTTGTGCTATATTGATATTTGTTTACTTTAAATTATGTTTATTACTACATTATTCAGTTTTACGTTTACATAAACATTTGATTTAATAGAAAAGTTATTTGTTTGTTTCAAAAATTTATCAATAGTATATGCGAATAATGTGAAGTCAAACTTAATGGGATTCGAGATTATTAAAGCAACTTTACTTAGGTGTGAGCATTCTTTGGTCAAAACAAATAAACCGACCAAACCAGTTTATGTAGATTGGTTTAATTTGGTTTTGAAAGTAGATTGGTTTTGTAACAACCCAAAATTTAACCCATAATAATTAATTCGTTAATTAATTAAATAATAAAATAACTTTATGAAATTATCAGAATTGAGTCATGGGAGTTCCACCATTGTGTCCGTGGTAATTTTCTGGTCAATTTCTATATATAGAACGTTAGAATCCGAGCTAATATTAACAAGTTACAAATTAAACAAGAATCAAAGGAAAACAAATAAATAAATAATAATATATAGGGAGGTCGACCAGGAGGTCGACCAACCCCTTGCCTAGGTCGACCGGCCGGTCGACCTAACTAGAAGGGCGGTCGACCCCTAGGTCGACCCGCCTCTTGTTTTGAACGAAGAATTAATTCTTCGTGGCAGGTGCGATTTTAACAGCTCATTTGCATTCTTTTGCTCCATCTAGTCCTTCCATGCTTCCATCCGATGACTCTTATTCAGCCTATGACATGGTTGCATCCTATTTAATCTCCAAATTCAACGGTATGAGATCCACTTCTACCCCTATAAATAAGACCCTAGGCCTAGCACTTCTTCTCATTCTAGATTTTCTCCCATTGGGTTCACCTTTTCAGGAAGGACCTTAAACAGAATAATTTTCCAAGGAGAAAATCGTTTTAAATTAAAATATTTAACAACCCCAAGTGGATCCGGTAAGACCAAAGGAAGAGCTAAGGACCACAAGTGAGTGATTGTAATTATTTTAGATTTTTAAGTAATTTAAAATAATAGGCTTTCCAATAGTTGTGGTTTTACTACGATTTTGGAATAACTTTTTTAGCAGTTATTTATAGTTTTAGATTTATTTTCAGTCTATTTCTTTTTAGCTATTCTTTTCAGTTAATTCTAGTTTATTATTGTTAATTATAGCTTTTCCATTTTATTTACAGTATTTAAGTTTATTTACATCTTTTTCTACGCTTTGGATTTTCTTCTGTAATTGTCAGTTTTCTTATATTTCTCCTTTTTCTTCGCGAATGGATTAGAATAGATTAAACGCGAATACAGATTAAATTATAAGAATACTGAAATTACGAAAAATAAGATGTAAACTATGAAGACTGTAATTAAAATGGAATTGGATTGAAATTAAGCCTAATTATTGGACTTGGACTGAATTAAAGAGATTGGCCTAGTTATAACTTATAATTATAACTAAAAAGAGTAAATGATGAAAGAAGCTTATTTTTACACTTAGACCTTGGGTTAAGTAATAAGCATGATTATAACGTAGGTTATAATGAGAAACAAAACAGAATGAGGCTTATTTTGAGACTTAGGATAAATTAATAAGCAAAGATAGCAAGAATAATAGTAAAAGTTTATTTAAATAATTTATCTAAGTTAATAAGCAAAGATGAAAGTAGGACCCGTACCAACAACATTCTATGGTCTTTCTATGGACACGGTGTCTCACATTAGCCTGAAGTGATGCTGTAGAAGCAGTAAATAAATGGTCAAATAATAGAAGTTCAAATCATGGGGATTTGGACAAGGGGCGCAACTAGATATTGTTTGGATGACGGGCCTGTACCAACAGCATTCCCTATTATTTCTATGAACACGGTGTCTCATATTAGCCTGAAGTGAGATGAGGGCACGCTTATGCTGGAGTAGTGGTAAATAAATGGTCCAATAGGTGGAGCAACATGTAACATGAGCATAGTGGTGGCCACGCGTGCGGCTTCCAGTTGGTGCTCAGTAATCGTTATGAGTTCCATGCGCTTAGTAGGTGCCTTTCGTAGGCACTAGTGTCTAAACTTCAGTAGACACATAGTAGAAGGCCGATCGAAAGGGTAGAATTAGGACTTCAGCCTAATTAAAGTAGGATTGGGAATTCAGCCTAATCAAGCAGCTATCAAGGACAAGTGCAAACAATCGAAGTTATCTAATTGAATTAATCTAGTAGTTAAATCGTATTTATTTCTAGTTTTACCTTTCCTTCTATTTCCTTTGTTTCTTTTTATAACTAGAACTGTTGCAAAGTCTATTATCTTTACTTTGCTTAAAAATACTAGTAATTACTATCATTCACCCGACTTTTAGTCCGACCCACTCATCTATTTTCCCCTTTTCCCCCTCATAGGCAATCAGGGGCAAGGGCGGTAGACTGCAGATTCTTGGAGACTCCTTTGGCAGAGATTTTAGCATGTATTCCTTTTGTTCATTTCCAGTTTTTAGTTCTTTTGTTGTACTGGCACTATTTGAGGGATGTTTTATACTCTGATTTTATTGAGACTATGGTTTTTAATTTCGCAAGACATGTATGGGTATTTTGACTTATGATGTATTTGGTATTTGGTGACTTATTTGGTTTTTAAAGTAATTATGAAGTTTTGTTCTAAATAAGTTATTATTTTAATTGTTTCCGCTGTTTTTATCTATTTTTGTCTTGTGAATCTTAGTCTCTGCTAGCTTTAGTTATACCTACAACGCACCACACCTTTTAGTGTGTCCTTTTGGGTATACTAAGATGTGTGGGGTGTATCGGGTTTATAATTGGCCCGTGAAAAAAATAGTTCGGCTATCGGTTTAACCAAATTAATGAAACTTTTATTACGAGTGTTATGGCATGAGTTTTGCGCGTGAATTGTTTTTCTTATAAATTGCATATGTTTGAATCAGTCAAAAAAATGATTTATTTATTTTCAAATGATATTAAGATTTATATATTTGTAATGAAGTATTTTGAATTTGTAAAGAAAGTTTAATTTTAGATCCTATTTTTAAAAGCGTTTTGAATTTGTAAAGCATGTTTAATTGTTAGATCCTACTTTTAGGAGCGTTTGAATTTGTAAAAGAAATTTAATATTAGATACCATTTTTAAGTGATAAAGATTTAATAATATATAGATGGGCGTTTTTGGTAGTTCACGTTGATACCAAAAAAGTGTGACACCAAGCTATTACTATTATTAAAGACGAGTGTTACGGCATGCGCTTCGCGCGTGAATTGTTTGCCTTGTAAAATGTATATGTTTAAATCATTCAAAAAAATGATTTTTTATTTTCAAGTGATATTAAGATTTGTATAGTTGTAAAAAAGTATTTTGAATTTGTAAAGAAATTTTAATTTTAGATCCTATTTTTAGAAGCGTTTTGAATTTGTAAAGTATACTTAATTGTTAGATCATACTTTTAGGGACATTTGAATTTGTAAAAGAAGTTTAATATTAGATTCTACTTTTAAGCGATTAAGATTTAATAATATATAGAAGGGCGTTTTTGGTAGTTCACGTTGATACCAAAAAAGTGCGACACCAAAACTATTAAACTATTATTAAAGATATTATCAAAAGTGAATATTAGGCTCAGGTCCCTAATAAGTTTCAAAATACACAAAAAACCCTAGTAAAAAAATATATGTAAATTAGGTTCCTAGAATTAAGTTACTAAGTAATTGCATATATTTATGCAATTATTCACTGAATAATTGCAGACATTTATGTAATTATATCCAAAAGTTGCATAAATTTATGCAATTTTTTCGGTGAATAATTGCGGAAATTTCTGCAATTTTTTTGGTGAATAATTGCGGAATTTTCCTCAATTTTTCAGTGAATAATTGTGGAAATGTATGCAATTTTTTGATATAATTGCATAAATGTCTGCAATTATTCACTGAATAATTGCATAAGTGTATGCCATTATTCGGTAACTTAATTCTAGGGACCTAATTTACAAACTTTTTTTACTGGGGTTTTTGTGTATTTTGAAACTTATTAGGGACCTGTGTCAAACTGTCCCTTATCAAAATTACTAATGTTATAATGATTTTTTTAGATTAGTTTAGTGGTTTAAATAAATGTTATTTATCGCATATGTAAAAATATTATTAAAAAACTTAAGAATACTAAATAAGAATACTCCACTAATATATTTAATGTTATATTAAGCCGAATAAATATTTGATACATAAAATGTGAATAATTTTTTTTCATTTGGTTAAATCGGATAACCAACCGAATCAACCAATCTTAGTTCGGTTGTTTTGATTTGGTTTTTCATTTTTATCGATTTCAGTTCGGTTTAACAATTTTTATTATCGGACTAACCAAACCAATCAAACGTTCACTTCTACCATGAAAGTTTATCAATAGTGTATGCGAAAAACGAATTAAAAAAATTCTATACATGAACATAAGTTCTCACATTTACATAATAAAGGAAAATATATAAATGCACTGTTAGATAAATTATATGAATAATCTTTGTACCTAGCAAAGGTTTACGGTAGCTCAATATAATAAACATTTATTTTTGGCATGTAAACAATAAAAAAAACAACTATTTCTCCTGTTTCCACCTAACTTTTCCAATTTCCTGCTTCTCCCATTTGGCGCCAGTTGGTAAAAAGGAATCAATTTCCTTCAAACATTGAAATAAAACAGACCGAGATCCCCAAACTCGATCTTGAAAAATAATAGATCTAGATGAATGCGCCCCCTAATTTCAATTAGGTAATTCTGAATATCTCAAATTCTAAATTTTTACCACATAATTGTGCCTCATTCGGGCTCAAATAAGCTCAAATTGGATCTAACTGCATGAATTAGATCCAATACATTCATGGCTACCGCATCTTTGCCTTCTGATGATCAAACCGATGAAGATTTCTTCGATAAACTCGTTGACGATGAGATCGAGGTTTCTGGATCCGATAATCATTCAAAAGTTGAGGAAAAAGATTCGAAGCTTGAATCTTGTTCAAGTTTGAATGAGGAATCTTCGGTTGTAGCTAAAGATGAGATCGAATCTAGAGGTAAAGGTGTGAAAATTGTGCAGTGGAGCTCCTTTAATTTAGACGATGAATCAAATGGGTTTGAATCTAATTTGGATTTTCTAAATGAAAATTCTGTTGGCTTTGATAATGCTGTTATTTCTAATGATTTGGTTGACAATACGAAAGGAATTCAATGTTGGGAGAAAACAGTTGATAGTAGGCAGAATGCAGCTGTAAATAACAACAATGCTCAATGCTGGGAAAATTATGTAGAGAACCAACAAAATGGAGATTTGTATAGTACCCAATATTGGGGAAGTGGAGCAACTATTAATGATTCAAACGAGTTGGAAAATTGGGAAAACTCATATCCCGGTTGGAAGTATGACCATAACACAGGGCAGTGGTATCAAATTGAAAACTCAATTTCTTACGGAATTCCACAGGCTGAGAATTATAATGTTGATAATGGAAATGTTATGGAGAATGTATCTCATGGATCCACAGACCAATATATATCAAATGAAAAATCCAAGGCTTCTTATTTGCAACATAGCGCCAAGTCAAATGTGGAGGCTATAGATTTTTCTCATGATGAAGTGAATAACGGGTACCCGCCAAATATGGTGTTTGATCCTCAATACCCAGGATGGTATTATGATACAAATACTCAGCAGTGGTATGCTCTTGAATCATACAACCAAACTATACAACAAATGCCCTATAAAGTCCATGAGGAAAATAATTTTAATCAATATGAGCAAAATGGTGTACAAAGTGTAGATGATAGATATATTCAAAAGAATATGTGGCAATCAAATAATTCTGTGCAGAGTGTATCTACGGTTGCTGAAAATCAGCAGGTTGGGAACTTTTATAATAATTCAGTAGACAATGGACCAGACTATAATAATCGAAATGCAAGTTTTAAGATGTTTCAACCTACTGCAAGCAATAACTTTGAGAGTAACAATAGTGCAAATGGGTTTCAAAGTTTTGTCCCTAAAGAAAATGCATATCAGTTTAATCAGCCAAACACGCAGGCAACTTTGCATGATCATTTATCAAATAGCTACTATGATGACTATTATCAGCAACCTTTTCAGAATACAAATGCATCACAGTCTCAATTTTCATGTGCAAATGAAAGTAGATCATCAGCTGGGCGCCCACCACATGCATTGGTTACTTTTGGATTTGGTGGGAAACTTATTGTCATGAAAGAAAGCAACACTCTTGGTGCAAAATTGGGTTATGACACTCAGGTGCTGTTGTAAACAAATTAATACATTATCCGCTTACATTTATGTTTATCACAATTGACCGTCAAATGAATATCCATCTTTCATAACCATGGTTTAAAAAGTATGGGCACAGTTTGAAATTCTGGTGGTAAAATATTATAAATTTAGGAGCACCAGAGAACTACAAATCACTGAAAATTGAAAAACATAAGGACTTTTAGATCTATAATCTTACTTTTGTTTCCTACTTTGTATAACACAAGCGATGCTACTATTAACCACAACTAGTTAACATAAATCATATTGACCTAAGTATGTTTTATAGGATATTGGCAATGGAACCATTTCAGTTCTTAATTTGATGGATGTTGTAGTGGATAAAGTTGATTCTTCATGTGATGGCTATTTTAACGATTTGTGCCGGCAGCCGTTTCCTGGTCCACTTGTGGGTGGGAATGCTGGGGCAAAGGAAGTAAATAAATGGATTGATGATAAGATTCAATCTCATGAATCCTCTAATATTGATATGAGAAAGAGGGGACAACTGAAGTTACTTCTATCATTGTTGAAGATCTCTTGTCAGCATTATGGAAAACTTCGGTCTCCTTTTGGTGGGAATTCATCACTTGATGTAAGGGTCCTTTTTTTTTTTGAAGGAAAAAAGTGGTGTGGGGGTTGAAGTGTACTTATGCATAGTTTGTTATTGGTAACCTGCTTAGAAATACCAGCCAAATTTTAGTTACACTGTACCCTATTTCATGGCTGCAGAGTTCAAGTTTCACCCTGATGTAGACCAGCTTTAAAGTTTAAACTTGTAGGCTAATCATCTTCACCACTTTAGTTGTTGCACTATTACATCACCATAGAATGCATTTCTTTACTAGTATGTTTATTTTCTGCTTGATACTATAAAACTTATGCATGTATAAAATGCACAAATGACTTAATCTGGAGTCTGCTGTTTGGTTATAGGTGGTTGGTTGTACACTTAAATGAGAAACAAAGTGGGTATATTTTTCAGTTACTTGTTGGTTCCATAGATTTGTTGTGGCAGTAATATTATACTTAAAGAAAAAATTCTATTGGTATATTATTACCAAGTTGTGCTGAATAAGCATAGGTTTCTACTTAATCACACTTGTGATCGAAATAAAAGTTAATACATCACAACTCAGAAGAGTGTTTAGCACGGTAAAAAGTAGTAGTAAGTTATAATCACCTGATGATTTCTAGCAAATCATATCCTTGACATCCATTAAAGAGCTACTCAAATGGTTATCAAAAGGAGTCGTCAGTCAGCTATCATAAAGCATGTACACTAGCTGATTTCTTGCTCCTTTTTCATCACATGGTAGGAAACAAATGGACCTGAATCAGATGTAACTAAGCTTTTTACATCAAGTGCTCATTCCAGAGGCTGTGGGATATCTACATGTTGTACTCTGAAGTTTCCTTCTGAAGGACAGATATTAGTAATGATTTAATCGATTTAGCTCTTGGATGTGAATAATATATCTTAATTATGAAACGTGATGCCTCTATTTTTTTTTCTTTTCCTTTTAGGAAACTGCTATTAATGTGCAAAAACTTCTTCTTTCTGGAAAAAGGAAACAGGCCCTCCAATGTGCACAAGCAGGTCAATTGTGGGGCCCTGCTCTTGTTCTTGCATCACAGCTTGGTGAGAAGGTTTGTATCATAATTTGCATTCTGTTTGCAGATACAGAACTATAACTATTGTTATTTAAAATCAACGGTATCAATTAACGGTATCAATTTCTTTTTTTTTTTTTTTTTTTGGAAAACTGATGCAGTACTATACCCAAACTGTAAAGCAAATGGCACAGCATCAATTTATATCAGGATCACCCTTACGTACTCTATGCCTTCTAATTGCTGGGGAACCTGCAGATGTGTTTTCCTCTAATAATTCCACTGAATGTAACTTATCTGCTAATGGAATTTCACCTCAACAAAACAAAATGGTGAGAAAGTGTATATCGATGTTATATTTCATCCAACTAGTTTCAAACTATTTTTTTTAACCAAATGCAGTGTCTAGATAACATGCTTAATGAGTGGGAAGAAAACTTGGCCATCATAACAGCAAATAGAACAAAAGATGATGAATTTGTAATTGTCCACCTTGGAGATTGTTTGTGGAAAGAGAGAGGAGAGGTTTGTAGTAACCGTTTCTTTTTTAAGTTGAATTCATACTTCGGGTAACTGAAAAAATGTGTATAATACTTAATACCCCTATATTTTTGCATTGTCTTGCAGATAACTGCAGCTCACACTTGCTACTTGGTTGCAGAAGCAAATTTTGACGCATACACTGACACTGCCAGATTGTGTCTTATTGGTGCTGACCACTGGAAATATCCACGTACATATGCGTATCCTGAAGCTATTCAGGTTTCGCTTCTCTTCTTGGTCCATATAGATCCACTTAGCGAATTCTTAATTTGAACTTCTTCACACCAAATGAGTTATTTTCTTAAAATTGATATGGTGATATGAGGAAAAAATATATTAACATTTATACATATGCAGTTATCATTTCTAAACATTCAATTTAAATATCATACATGCTGTTTGGTACCTCTCTTTAAATTTGTAGGATGTCCAGAAATAGCACAACAGTATGTTATACTACACAGGCTATAAATTCAAATAATGCTGCATTCTTTATTAGAGAGTTCAGTTCTTATGTAATCGTAATGGCTGGTTTCAAACATCTTATCTGTATTACTTCTTGTTTTTTTTTCTTTTTTTCAATGTTGTACCTGTGTACTTGCTCCCCTTATTCAATTCGGTAACTTACAGAGAACAGAAATATATGAATACTCAAAGGTGCTGGGAAATTCTCAGTTTGTTCTGGTTCAGTTTCAACCGTATAAACTTGTCTATGCATACATGCTTGCTGAAGTAGGAAAAATATCTGATTCGTTAAGGTGAAGAATATGTTATAGCTTCATTATTTTGCATGTCAACTATCATTTCATTCATCATGAATTTGATTATTATTGTAGATACTGCCAGGCAACCTTAAAGTTGCTTAAAAATTCCAATCATGGCCCTGAAGTAGAAATGTGGAAATCACATTTATCTTCCTTTGAGGAGAGATTGAAAACACACCAGCAGGTAATATAAATCATAGATTGCAATTTGCAAAGTATTTATATGCAACATACTAATTTTGTTGCCATTTTCTTTCTAGAGTGGATACAGTACAAACTCGACACCCTCTAAATTAGTAGGTAAACTTTTTACATCTATCGATAAATCCATAAGTAGAATGATGGGTGGCCCAGCTTCACCTCATCCTCCTAAAGAAAATCATACTTTGGGAGGCAGCCAATCTACAATGGCCATGTCGTCATTGATCCCATCAGCATCTGGAGAAGGAATCAATGAATGGAATGGTGATAACAAAAGGAAAAATAAGCATTCTAGAAGTGCTTCTGAGCCTGATTTTGGCAGTAACTCAAAACAGGTCTGTTACCTTTGTATTTGTCGGTATTATTGTTTTGCATATTAGCTCTATCATTTACTATTTGGATGTTACACTGTTTCCTTTCTTTCTGTGCTGGATTATACCCTTTACTGCAGCATATTGATAAATGCCAGAAAAAAAATATATATTGAATTTTGGGCTTGAGTTGGTGTATTTTTACTACTGATAACAGTTGATAGATGTGTTTATATTGTATTTAGGATTCATCAAAGGAGACCAGCTTATCAGATGCAGAGAGTAAATCAGCATCCCGTTTTGGCCGGTTAGGCTCACAACTTCTTAAAACTGTTGGTTGGATGTCACGATCCCGTCAGGTATTTTTTTCACAATATCAATTCGTTAAGTTGTGCGGCAACTTCTTCACATTCTACGTGTACCAAGAAATCAATCATCATCTTGGCTTCTAGGATCCTGACTGTCTGTCCCATTATTAATCAGTTATATCCATTTTTATCTATTAACATTAAAGGAAAAGAGGAAAAGAAGCAAGCGTCGAACAAAAATAAATATTATTTGTCGAACAAACCAAATTTAAAATCCATATTAGAATAACCGAGTACGAAGGGGTTTCTTGCCAACCATGATTCACCCCTTGATCTTCCATTACATCTAAAATCTTTTATTTTTTTTGACCTTCTGAAACTATTATACAGGCCAAATTGGGTGAATCAAACAAGTTCTATTATGATGAAAAACTCAAGAGATGGGTTGAAGAAGGAGCTCAGCCACCCGCTGAAGAACTTGCTCCACCACCACCCCCGACAACATCATCATTCAATAACGGAAACTCTCAATATAACATAAATAATGCTTTTAAGAGTCCAACTGATGCTGTTAATGGAGCTCCAGAGGTGAAGTCAACATCTCCAGGACATAGTCCCGGAATCCCACCTTTATCACCTAACCCAAAGCAATTCTCTGCTCGTGGAAGAATGGGCGTTCGATCGAGGTAATATTTTATGGCGGATCGTAAACAATTCTTCTGCTATTTAGTCTATTCCATAACAATCCCATGATTGTCTTTGTTCAAAACTCATAAAATTAGACTATCATCAAAATGACTAGTTTAGTACTACAAGCATAAAATTTTGTTCACCTGATGATAACATATAGAAAACACAAGAAGTTGGGAATATATGATATGGGGTAAGTGACTGAAAATAAATATGACAGTCATTATCCAGAATTTTTAATGGTAGAACCATAAATGCTTTATTGGATTTCTTTTTAAGGTGCAACAGTTCACAAAATTGGCAGCCTTCACTCTTCACTGTCCATCTTGCTACCATACAGTTATGCTCATTTAGTTATAATCTTCTCTTTATAAAATGTGAATAAATTGGAAGTCAAGTCTTTTTTTTACATTTCCAAAAGCATCCATGCATGCTTCTAAACATTTTTCAATGGATACTTACATTCTTACATCGACAATGGAGCAATAATGCCAGTTAAATGCACACAGTAGGGATTATGAACCTTTGCTCTAGTAAAAGACCATAGCACGGGTATATACAATGTTCCAGGTCATTGAATCCAATATCCTATAGGTTAGGTCACTGGTGCATTTTAGCAATTTTTTTGTGATTGCCAGAATGCGCCAATGCTCTAAGCCATTAGATCTTTGATCTGATTGTCCAGAATACTGCTTTAGATTAATGCATATGACCTGTATGAATAATTAACCATTAGTAGAAATTAGGATCCACACCTTATTTTCAAACTTAATATATGAAAAACTCTTCTCAATAATATGTTTTAAATTATGCTCCTAAAATTATTTTCAATAATTTTTTTTCCCGAAAATCTAATCTGATCGCAGGTTTCTATTATCAAAATTAAACCCTTTTCCCCCCCGCAATGCAGTATAAACTTGCAAATATTTACAGTTGCTTGAACTGTAAATATTTGCAGTTTGGCTGAAACTAAAAATATGGGTGTTTTCTAAAACATACTTCTGAGGAGAGACACGATGTGTTTTACAGAAGTTCCCTAGCCATTGACTACAATTTTTTTTTACAACAGATACGTTGATACGTTCAACAAAAATGGTGGTAATAGTGTAGGTGCACCAGTACCAAAACCGTTCCCAACGCCTCCAGTACCATCTCTAAAACCACTATCCAACGCCAAATTTTTCATCCCAACCGCACCTGCAAACACCGAAGAGCAGAAAACCGATTCAAACACAAATTCGGAAAACATTCAAAACTCAGTTCAAAACGAAAAGCCTCCTCCACAATCAACATTTTCAGGAATACAGCGGGTTCCCAGCATGAACAGTATACTGCCTTCTGGAAACAGTGCTAAGTCAGCTTCCTCAACAAGTGATAAGGGCTCACATCCTTCTCACCCTCGAAGAGCTTCTTGGTCCGGAGAAATACATAACCCTAATTTAACCAAGCCTCTGATTAATGGTGGAAATTATGGGGACCTGCATGAAGTTGCCTTCTGATACTACTTGCATGTAGACAGTGGAAAAAACCTTAATACAGACGTCCGTATCAAAAATTTGATACAACCCCCTTAAATTTCACCATGTGTGTTAAAAGACAAATGAAATTTTTTTTCGGATAAAATTAAAATATGTTCCGTTTTTTGGTACACTTGGAGTGGAGCGATATAAGAGAGGTTGCATCAAATTTTTGATACAAATGTCTGTATCAAAATATTGTTCCGTGTACAGTGTTGGTTTCGAAGAAGTGCTTTATTCACACATAATGGCAATGTTGTACAGCTAATTTGTTTATTTGTTTGAGCGAAAGAGAAAACACTAGAAATTGGCTTGAATTCTCAGGAATTTTTTCTTTCCTTTTTTCAGAGGTAAAATAAGTGCATTCTGTTACTTTGTATTAATACTTTGATGTAACCAGGGAGCTGTATGTACTAAACTGTATGATAGTTGAGTATGTTTGTGAAAAAAGTTATGTTAATCAACAAATACAATTTAGTATATCGTGCAGTCAGTTTGTTGGTGTAAAAGTGTGTTCTGCTTTTGATATTGGTATGCTGATGTTTGTTTATTTTATTTTATTTTTTATTTTATTTTTTCATTAATGCCAACAAGTGTCGATCTCGAGGATCGAACTTGTGAATTTTAGTTTTGTAGTCTGAACTACCAACCAACTAAGTCAATCCTGTTGGTTATGCTACTGTTTATTTTGTTAGCTGGAGCAGCTATTTCAGCTTGTTGATGAGCACTGTAAAAAATTTTTTTGTCTCAGTATATCATTGAACTTCGAGTCCATTTTTTTGAGCTAGGTTGTATAGAAAGTTTGGGATTCAAATTTTGCTAACTTTGGCTTATCCATGGTGTGAGTATGCTTTTATTTCCTTGGTCTTACTCTGATCATTGGTTCTTGGAGCATGAGTTCGGATAGTTTGATGTCGTGTAGTTAGATAGTGACTCACCCAATAAGGCTTTGGTTGGTCATTTGACCAACCAAAGCAACCTCTGAGGCCGCTTAGTTATTGATGTTAAGTTTATATGCGATGGTAAAAAAATACTACTGTTGCCGTCTACTTATTCGGCATTATAAATTGTGGAAAGGACATGGTAATAATATTTTTTTATCATTGTTTATTTGTCTATTTAAATTCTTATTTTTTAACCATTACCAACATAAAATCATTCTTTGCTCTTACTTTTACTGCCCATTCATTTTCTTATAATAAATATTAATTTAGCATAAAAAATATTGAATAGCCGAATAGGGAAAAAACTGATGAATTCGGCCTATGTTGCCTTCAATCAATCAACCAAAATTTGGATTTTTGTGATAATTCTCCACCAAACCAACATGGTAATAAAAAAAAAATCAACAACATTCTCAACAAAGGTCTCAATTACGTTCTTGTTAGCAATCACAACAAATCAGTCCTAGATACATTGATCAATTAACCAACAAGTAGTCCAATATTAGTCCACAATATCGATCATAGAATTATAAGTGTAACTCACAAGGCAACTATAATCAAATACCCAATTCAAGTAGAAAATTAAATCGTTAATTTGATTCTTTATGATGGGGGCCTTGGTAAAATTTAAAATGATTTTGAAGACTGCGAACGAAAATGATGATGAGTTATGCTGTGGAAACAATGATTTTGGTTAAGAATCTAGATGGACCCAGAAAAAAAGAAGCAAATATAGGAGGGATTAACATCAATGAGGCAACGAATCCTATAAACAACAAACTACCACCCAGAAATTGAAATCAAAGAGGATGGATGACTAATGAACACGAAGAACTTGTGTGTTGGCTAGAGCATTCAAAAGATCTAAAGAAAGGTACGTCACAAACCGACTTTGCATTTTGGAAATCTATTTCCAACTTGTTCCATTCTCATCTTCCCTATATTTTTCCTAATGTTGAATCAAGTGCACCAGACAATGGAGTAAAAGAAGCGTCTTTCAAACAAATAGCCTTTAATTCATTATGCACTAGATTCTTTATAGCATTATCATGAATAATATTGGCAACACTAAATCATATTTAATGCTTTATATGGAGGTTAGAGAAGAAGTGTGTTTCCGTTTTATTTCAAATCCTATTCAATTATTAATTACTATAATTATAACTTGATCTAAAACATATTGTTATCAATATTGATATAATGTCAAGAACATCATATGTTCTATGTCCAAGGAGGATATTTTGTGTGTGTGAATTTTAAACAATCTTTCTTCGAATGATTTTTTAATGCAAATATTTAATTTGTTTTATTTCAATCATCAGAAAAAATATCTAAAAGTTAATTATTTATTTATAAAGTACCATTTAATAATTTAATTATCAAATATAAGAACTATGTAAATGATATCTATTGCAACAATTTCTAATTGACATTGTCAATATTTATACATATATGTATGTACGTATGTATGTATACATAATTAATCATATTAGTGCTCTAATATTTAATTTACTATATTAGATAAGGGTATATAACTTACTATTAAAATATGTTAGTGTGTTAAGAATTTCAGTACGAACTCAACGGCACAAGTTGCATTTAAAACCAAGTTCATATATGAAAAATACAATGGTTAAAATTTATGGGGTTCATTGTATAAACAATATAGTTATTAGGGACTAATATGAAATTTACTTTTATCTCCCACCTAAACCCTATTCGTGTCGTTGTCCTTGATCGTCACTCCTCAACTCACGACGCTCACCGCCAATAGTCCAGTAACTCATCCCCTAAGCTCGTCGTGGCAGTTCATCGAACAACTTTCAATAGCGCATCATAGTTCATCGCCTAAACCCTAGCTGAAAGGGAGTGAAGATTAAAGATTTTAAGGCTAATTTAACACTAGGAGGGGGGGGGGGTGAATAGTGTTTAATGGATTCAAAGATTTATATGGACTAATTTAAAAATTATGATATAAAGTATAAACAAATGCAGAACTTAATCACAAAACAATCACAGATGCAGAGAGTAAATAAAAAGCAGTAAAAGGAAAGAACACACCGGATTTTATACTGGTTCGGAGTTATCCTACGTCCAGTCCTGCACCAAGGCAAACACCTCGTACAGATTTTTATTATACCAATGTCGAGATTACAATCCTCAATTTATAAAGGCCTTGAGATACCCTCCTGTCTTCAAGTCTGGGGCAAACTCTCTTGATTTACGGGACACAAGATCACCCAATTGATTTCCAGGCACAACCACACCTTATAGAGAGACTCGATAAACTTTTGATTATATATTGATCCTACAACTCTGAATAGCACTTTGATCTTCGAGAGAGGGTAGAGAATCAAACAAGAATGAGATTCTAATTTGATTCACTTGAGAATTCGGCAGAATTTCGGCACGATCTTAAAAATACGAAAATTTTAGAATATGGATTTGTGGAAAAGAAGGAGTGAAGAAAATAGTTAGTTAAAAAATTCGTTTGTGAAGGCTATTTATAGACTAGTAACGGTCATAACCATTCGTGAAGAGATTTAAACGAATAAACACTTCTTTTGAAAATTGAAACTTTTGAATTTAACGGCCACCATGTCGACATGGGGTATCCCATGATGTCGACATCCCTTAGTTAAAAACAATGTAAAATTTGTTTTGAAAATGATATTGAAAGGAAAACAAGATGAAATGATTCTGAAGTAAAATAAACTAATTTTCCTATGATTTAAAATAAAGAAGAGTAGAAAAATATATTTTTAGAATGTATATATATATACATTTGATTTTAAATCTCAAGTATATATATATTATAAAAGAATTTTAAAAAATCAGAAGATAGTTTAAAAACAAACGAAGTTTAAAACAAGAGTTTATTTAAAAACAAAAACAAAGAATATTTTAAGGCTAAAACATCTTTTTGAAAATCATTTAAAAAGATAAATTTTAAAGCTAAAACATCTTTAAAAAAAAACGGTTTTGAAAATCATTTAAAAAAACCATTTTGAAGTAGTTTTGCAAGCTTCTTCCTGCAGAATATTTCATCACATTAGGACTCGAGAACTTGTACAAAACCAGGATGTTCGTGGGTTTGCATGCCACTTGGCGTAGGTTTGTAAGCTACTTGTCGTGGGTTTGTAAGCCACTAAGAAGGTAGAAATGGGTTCCATCCCAAATGAAATTTGGAATGAAGATTTCCATGCTATTACGAAGTTTTAACAAAACTAGACACTTATCTTGAAATCTTGATCTTGATACTCATGAGTCTTCAAACTTGATTTCTTCATTCTTGATCTTTATACTGTACAGTCTTCAATAATCAATACCTGCTTTATATATATCCTGCATAATAACATTCATATATATCTAGACAATAGTGTTAGTATATAAGTTATAATAAAATAAGTTACAAAGGTTGTTGTCATCAAAACCACTATCTCCAGTTCCTAACAATCTCCCCCTTTTTGATGATGACAACCTTATAAAATATACTTACCACTTCGATCATACCATAACTCCCTCTTACACCAACAACTCGCCCTTACTCCAAGCCTATTATTTTATATAATTTCTCCTCCTTTGTCATCAACAAAAATAACATATAAACCTTGAACTTAATAGAAAATGAGATAAACAAACATATGACAAAAGGATAATAACTATGTATGAGTGATATAAAATATAGCATCCTAAATTAAATGGAATTCAAGATTATTTATACACTAAAGATTTTTTTAGAAGAACATTAGTTTTATTAAGATAACATTTATATATAAATTAACAAACCAATATATAATCAAGAAAGAGAAAAATAAAAACGAAAAACGCTAACGAGGACCCTTAATTATTGGTGATTTATGGACCGAACAGTTTGGATAGTGGAGACAAAAGTTTCCACGTTGTTCGACCAAGTTCCCATTAGCATCAAAAAGGACATCTTCAACGCAAATCACGCCATCGTCTTCGTCCATATGAACATCCGGATTCGGCAGAGGATGTTCTTCTTCTTGATCCTATTGTGGTTCTTCTAGAGGTTCTTCTTCTTCAGAATCTATGGCTTTTGATGATTCTTCGATGACAATGGGATTGGCATGGTTATCCATAAGGAATTTTTGTAAATTCCTAAGGAATCTGCCTTGCCTATCTTGTTCTCTAGCCATTCGTAGTTGACTCACTTGAATTTCCATCATCATTTGAAGCAAATCATTAATCTTCTCTTGTAATTTGATGACTCGTACGTGTGTGGAACGTTGAAAAGGACCAGAATGAGGAGAAGTGGGTGAAGAAGGTTCATTATTAGAAGAGGAAGCCATTAATTTACTGTTTTAGAAGTTTATTACAGAGAATAGAACAGAGAAAAGGAGTAAAAGTCGAAATATATAAATATATAACCAAATAACTAATTTTAGAGGGAAATTTAAATTTGAAAATCTCGGCCTGTATGTCGACATAGGGGGATGGGTCATGTCGACATGCCCAGTTCAATTTTTGAGAAATTTTTATTTATATTAATTATTAACTATACTTGTATTATTTATAATTTATATTTCAGTTAATGAACATATACCTAATTCTCTTCTAAATTTAGTAAAGTTTTGTTCATTTAATGGTTTGGTTAATATATCAGCAATTTATTTTTCAGTATTAATATATTCAAGAGTTATGACTTCTTTACTTATATTATCTCTAAGAAAATGATGTCTAATATCAATATGTTTTGTTCTAGCATGATGAGTTGGATTTTTAGATAGGTTTATTGCACTAGTATTATCACAATAAATTGGTGATTTAGTTATAGTTAATCCAAAATCTTTTAAAGTTTATTGCATATATATAGCTTGAGAACAAGCCAAAGCAGCTGTAACGTTCCGACTTTTCGACGCTCGAAAGTCGACATTAATACGTCCACTGTATCAAATGCCGCGCAATCGAATGCCGGAAAACCAAACCATTAGGGTTAAAAAGAAGAGGTAGAAGAAGACAGAAGAAAAATAAAGAAGAAGAAATAGAAACAGAAACAATATCAGAATCTTACATTCGCAGCGGAACAATATATGATAGATAATCACTAGTCTTTTAAAACAAAGAACTATATCAGTTTATACATACATCAATCAGAGTCAATATACAACTCAATACAACAATGGACAGTTACATAAACTTGTCCTCATACAGAATACACAGCGGAATAAATAAACAAGTGCGGTAGTACATCTCGCCATCCAGCTCATCTCCAAAGCTCCAGAATATCCTGATAACATAACTCTAGGCTGCCCGTGTGGAAAATTATGGGCACCCAGAGTTTAGAAAGGGAACAATAAACTCCGAGTCAGTCATGGTGACTGGTGTGAGATCGTAAAACATTTATTTTCACAAAGAAAATAAAATTAATTCGCAATGCTTTTGGAAAATGAAACTACCATAAGGCCTCCCGCCATACACATAATGCAAACGCAGAATTGGAGGAGATTTCTCCTTATGATAGTCAAATATGCTTGCTACGCAAAATCTTTCTAATATTTTATTAGTGCATAGTGTCGAAACCATTTCGAAAGTATAATATTAATCTTAGCCAACATACAACCATTATTGTATGCCTACTATAGCTACCATCTAAACAGTGGTGACCACTATAAGTAAATGGCAGGTTCTACAACTAAAACCGTACAGGGTTCGTATTATTTCTTTGGATTTCCAACAAATGGTCAGGCAAAGGAACTTCCTTACACCGAAATGAAACGCCTCTGGAAAGACGCCCCGAGAACCTAACCGGATCTCTGCAAACACAAGGCCGATGCTACCTCACGCTGCACAGCTGTAACTAGGTAACCAACACACTGACACTACCTCACGCTGTACAGCTGTAACTAGGTAACTAACACACAAGTATGCCATCCCCCGGTCGTTACCGACCTTTATCAGAGGATCCTCAACCACAAAGCAACAATCACAAAGTATAACAAATGTGCAGCATCAACATAAGTAAAATATCTGGGCTCCATACCATGATATCACCTTTTATCCAGAAGGAAATGACATACCCTAGGGGCGCGACCCCTAAAAACCTTGCCGCAACATTCCTGTTTCGACCATTACCGGGTTGTGAGGCTCGACGAAGTCTCGTCCACAAAGCCACACTTTTTCACAAAGCCACGCATTTTCACAAAGGCACGCTTTGATCAACAAATGATCAACAGCACTTCGTATGCCACATTACCAAATTGGGAATGTATCACTAGTGACCATCAACTACATAACCTCTGAGCTCGTACGTCTTAGAAAAGGGTGTTAAGCTAAGAGAATAAATTCTCCGCCACCAACAGAAATGTATTTGATAGAAACCATCTTTACATCTCAAAGTGTAATGTCAGACACACATCCATACAAGTCCGTTCCGGGATCGAACGGAAGCGAAGGCACTTCCAAAGAAGCCCTTGCAATCTGGGTATTCACTAATCACGTTCGGACTTCCCATCACAAGATGAGTGATATAAATCTCTATACCGAAGCAACTCGGTGCAGAGACATTCGACAGGTTGTCCTTTCATTTTCGAAAATACCCGGTCTCCACACCGGTCTTCAAATGTTATCCATTCACGACGTATCACTATTCAGAATGGGTTATATGACACAAGGTCCTCTCCCGGCTTAACCGAATAATGAGCGTTTGTTTTAAAAACAAATCAAGTGCCATTTCAAAGGCAAATATTGATAGTCGGTTATTTAACTATCAACAACATTCACAACAATCAACCAATTTAAATAATTTTTCCCAAATTATTAAATTTCAAAATATCTTCACAAGATATATATTTTCCCACACTTCATCACTTTGAAAACAACTTCAAATCATATTCACTCGCGGAATAAAATTCCCGATATTATTCATTTCCCTTTTTCTTTATCAATTTCCACTGTGAATTTAAATTTCTAAATATTCACTTTCAAACACCAAATCAATTTCAAATTGATTTCAAATTTATTTCAACCCCAAATCAATTACAAATTGATTTCTAAATTTATTTCAACACCGAATCAAATTTCAAATTGATTCTAAGTTTAAACCCAAATAACAATCATTTTACAAATCGATTTCCAAATTTATTCTCAACACAAAAATCAATTTTCATTCAAACACCAAATAAATTTTCATATTAATTTTCCAAAGATTTATTTTCAAATACCAAATCAATTTCAAATTGATTTCTAAAAATCTATCACCTTTTAAATAAACCCCTTTATTCTTTCCAAATCATTAAAATTCCATTTTCAAGAAATTCTTCAACTTTTAAACAATATTACTCAAAATCCTTTTATTAAAATTCTTTCCCATATTTTTGGAAATAATTCGACAAGATTACAAAAATCAACTTTATGCTTTTAAATTCCTTCTTTTAAATTTACCCAATTATTTCAAAAGAAATTTACTTAAAATTTCCACTTTAATTTCAAAAATCCAAATTTATTCATTTCTGGTATCCAACGATACCAAAAATACATTTGGCTAAATTATAGCCTTCAACACATTCAATCACAAATATAATCATACACAGATTATAAATAAATCATCACACAACATATGAAACAAATTCGTACAACATATGAAACAAATTCATATAATTTGAGGAATCCAGTTGGATCCCTCCAACTTGTTTCCCTGCATCCACAGACGTTAGCACAATACCAATTCCACTTCGAGGTGGAATATCGTGGTATATGGGATTTATAAAATATCATCCGCTATTATGCGGCGCATAGGGTCTCATCTGCTATATAATGCGGGAAATCACAACTCCAATATATACATATTCCAATATATATATATATATTGCTATACACTACTATATATATACTATCACTCAAGCACACAATCAACACAATCAATAATTTTAAATATAACTATTTAAAATTTAACAAAACCCTTTGTTTGAGTGAGAAGATCTCACCTTTGCTTTTATTTTGCAGTCCATTTTCCATTCCAGTTTGTTTTCTCGATTTATAGACCTTGTATAAACAATTTATACAATTTATTAATATTCGAATTAAATCGAATAATCAATTTTCGTTTGATAATTTTAATTATCCAATGATTCTATTTTAAACCAATTTTCCAATAATAAATAATACTTTTTATACTTGTATTCTATTTTTTTCTTAACTGTATATATATTTATATATAAACAAATTATCCTATAAAACTTACTGTACAATATTTATTTTATTTCTTTCTATTTTTCAGTAACATATTCCTATATACGCATATATATATACATAAAATTAAAGTTAAAAATGGGTTTATACCTTACTGCTAAAATCCATCACAACCCAAATTCAAACTTGAAACCCAGATTCGATCGAACCCTGCCAAGACGTCTCGCTGCCGCAGCCCTGCCGAGCTTCGAAGAAAACATCCCATCATCTACTCCTGTTCCAAGCAAGCCGCCCCCTTGATGCCTTCGCTGCCCTAATAATACAACGTCTCGACTTGCCACTGACGTGCGCGACAGGCCCTTCGTCGCCAACCTAGGCGATTTACAGATCGCGACCACGATGCCGCTCGACTTGGACTGTTTGCCTTGCGAATCATCATGCGCTCCCCTCCAGTGCCTCATGACCACACTCGAGCTGCATCGACCAATTTCCCAAATCGCGCCTCGAACGTTAACATCGTCACAGTAGGCGAGTGGCTTTGAGCGTGAAATTGAGGAGAAAGGAAAGTTACACGTTTTTAATTTGAACGTGAATTTAAAGAAAACGAGGCGGCCATTTATTTGATTTTGAATGAGAAAGGGGTTTCTTTTGCCGGCCATTTATTTTGATTTTTGTATTTATTTTTTCCTCGTGAAGAATGAAAGGGAACGAGATATTTCTTTTGAAATGTTCTGCTTTGAAACGAAATAAAGGGATAGTAGCGTGTTGAATGGGAGACAGTGATTTGAAGGCATACAGCTGTGATGTGAATGAAATACAGCTGTGGTTGGACTAAAATATCCAATTTAAATTCAAATTCAAATCGTTCCGATAAACGCATCTCAAAATCTTGACCTCCTATCGAGGCGTGCCGCTAGGTGTTCATAATGTTATACGCCTATTCCGAACACAATGGAAAAAGTTTCGAGTCCAAATTCGATCGTATGGAGAAGATAGCTTTTTGGACCCAATTATTAAATTAAATTTTCAATTTAATTTCAGCGCGTTTTCTTATCGTACGGCCAAACGATCACTCCAAACATTACGAAAATTGAAATCCGATAATAATACAATATTACGGATCCAATGGAACAAGTTTCGTCGAATTTCGAGACTGTGTCCCGGAACACTATTTTTAATTATCGATTTAAACGATAAAATTCAAAACTGAACAAAACAGTTTCAATTTCAATTCTGAAGCTTCCATAAAATTCAAATCTCACCCGAAATATGGATCAAAATCTTAATCCGAGATCTCACCCGAAATTTTACATTTTTCTTATTTTCCATAATATTTTTTATTTTCATATTGATTCAAAAGAAATTACTCAATCCAATTATAGTTTACCAACTTCTTGAACATATTCTTTACATTTTATATTAATGAGTCATAGCGAAAGGTTTCATTTCTTTATTATGTTCAAATAAAAGGATATTATTCAATCATTACCAAATCAATTAAGCTAATCAAGCTACTACTCTTCTAAAAATATTCCTTTTTCCATGTAAATCAAGTATGTTACCATTTTTATTTTTACTAAGAAAGTTATAACCGTTAGATAAATTTTTGACACATCAATTTTAGATGCATAAGTACATCCGAGACATTCCCGAGATGCATTATAAGATCCGAGATGTCAATCTGAGATGTACACCCGATATGTACTCATCTCGTCCGAAATCTCCCCCGATACGAGATAACTTGTGTAAAAATTCCGAGACGAAACGTGACCGAAATCCGATATTTAAAACCTTGATATAAACAAATGCAGAACTTAATCACAGAACAATCACAGAATCAAACACAAATGCAGAGAGTAAATAAAAAGCAGTAAAAGGAAAGAACACATCGGATTTTATACTGGTTCGGAGTTACCCTACGTCCAGTCCTGCACCAAGGCAAACACCTCGTACAGATTTTTATTATACCAATGTCGAGATTACAATCCTCAATTTATAAAGGCCTTGAGATACCCTCCTGTCTTCGAGTCCGGGGCAAACTCTCTTGATTTACGGGACACAAGATCACCCAATTGATTTCCAGGCACAACCACACCTTATAGAGAGACTCGATAAACTTTTGATTATAAATTGATCCTATAACTCTGAATAGCACTTTGATCTTCGAGAGAGGGTAGAGAATCAAACAAGAATGAGATTCTAATTTGATTCACTTGAGAATTCGGCAGAATTTCGGCACGATCTTAAAAATATGAAAATTTTAGAATATGGATTTGTGGAAAAGGAGTGAAGAAAATAGTTAGTTAAAAAATTTGTTTGTGAAGGCTATTTATAGACTAGTAACGGTCATAACCATTCGTGAAGAGATTTAAACGAATAGACACTTCTTTTGAAAATTGAAACTTTTGAATTTAACGGCCACCATGTCGACATGGGGTATCCCATGATGTCGACATCCCTTAGTTAAAAACAATGTAAAATTTGTTTTGAAAATGGTATTGAAAGGAAAACAAGATGAAATGATTCTGAAGTAAAATAAACTAATTTTCCAATGATTTAAAATAAAGAAGAGTAGAAAAATATATTTTTAGAATGTATATATATATATATTTGATTTTAAATCTCAAGTATATATATATTATAAAAGAATTTAAAAAAATCAGAAGATAGTTTAAAAACAAACGAAGTTTAAAACAAGAGTTTATTTAAAAACAAAAACAAAGAATATTTTAAGGCTAAAACATCTTTTTGAAAATCATTTGAAAATCATTTGAAAAGATAATTTTTAAAGCTAAAACATCTTAAAAAAAACAGTTTTGAAAATCATTTAAAAAAACCATTTTGAAGTAGTTTTGCAAGCTTCTTCCTGCAGAATATTTCATCACATTAGGACTCGAGAACTTGTACAAAACCAGGATGTTCGTGGGTTTGTATGCCACTTGGCGTAGGTTTGTAAGCTACTTGTCGTGGGTTTGTAAGCCACTAAGAAGGTAGAAATGGGTTCCATCCCAAATGAAATTTGGAATGAAGATTTCCATGCTATTACGAAGTTTTAACAAAACTAGACACTTATCTTGAAATCTTGATCTTGATACTCATGAGTCTTCAAACTTGATTTCTTCATTCTTGATCTTTATACTGTACAGTCTTCAATAATCAGTACCTGCTTTATATATATCCTGCATAATAACATTCATATATATCTAGACAATAGTGTTAGTATATAAGTTATAATAAAATAAGTTATAAAGGTTGTTGTCATCAAAACCACTATCTCCAGTTCCTAACAATCTCCCCCTTTTTGATGATGACAACCTTATAAAATATACTTACCACTTCGATCATACCATAACTCCCTCTTACACCAACAACTCGCCCTTACTCCAAGCCTATTATTTTATATAACTTCTCCTCCTTTGTCATCAACAAAAATAACATATAAACCTTGAACTTAATAGAAAATGAGATAAACAAACATATGACAAAAGGATAATAACTATGTATGAGTGATATAAAATATAGCATCCTAAATTAAATGGAATTCAAGATTATTTATACACTAAAGATTTTTTTTAGAAGAACATTAGTTTTATTAAGATAACATTTATATATAAATTAACAAACCAATATAGAATCAAGAAAGAGAAAAATAAAAATGAAAAACGCTAACGAGGACCCTTAATTATTGGTGATTTATGGACCGAACAGTTTGGATAGTGGAGACAAAAGTTTCCACGTTGTTCGACCAAGTTCCCATTAGCGTCAAAAAGGACCTCTTCAACGCAAATCATGCCATCGTCTTCGTCCATATGAACATCCGGATTCGGCAGAGGATGTTCTTCTTCTTGATCCTATTGTGGTTCTTCTAGAGGTTCTTCTTCTTCAGAATCCATGGCTTTTGATGATTCTTCGATGACAATGGGATTGGCATGGTTATCCATAAGGAATTTTTGTAAATTCCTAAGGAATCTGCCTTGCCTATCTTGTTCTCTAGCCATTCGCAGTTGACTCACTTGAATTTCCATCATCATTTGAAGCAAATCATTAATCTTCTCTTGTAATTTGATGACTCGTACGTGTGTGGAACGTTGAAAAGGACCAGAATGAGGAGAAGTGGGTGAAGAAGGTTCATTATTAGAAGAGGAAGCCATTAATTTACTGTTTTAGAAGTTTATTACAGAGAATAGAACAGAGAAAAGGAGTAAAAGTCGAAATATATAAATATATAACCAAATAACTAATTTTAGAGGGAAATTTAAATTTGAAAATCTCGGCATGTATGTCGACATAGGGGGATGGGTCATGTCGACATGCCCAGTTCAATTTTTGTGAAATTTTTATTTATATTAATTATTAACTATACTTGTATTATTTATAATTTATATTTTAGTTAATGAACATATACCTAATTCTTTTCTAAATTTAGTAAAGTTTTGTTCATTTAATGGTTTGGTTAATATATCAGCAATTTGTTTTTCAGTATTAATATATTCAAGAGTTATGACTTCTTTACTTATATTATCTCTAAGAAAATGATGTCTAATATCAATATGTTTTGTTCTAGCATGATGAGTTGGATTTTTAGATAGGTTTATTGCACTAGTATTATCACAATAAATTGGTGATTTAGTTATAGTTAATCCAAAATCTTTTAAAGTTTGTTGCATATATATAGCTTGAGAACAAGCCAAAGCAGCTGTAACGTTCCGACTTTTCGACGCTCGAAAGTCGACATTAATACGTCCACTGTATCAAATGCCGCGCAATCGAATGCCGGAAAACCGAACCATTAGGGTTAAAAAGAATAGGTATAAGAAGACAGAAGAAAAATAAAGAAGAAGAAACAGAAACAGAAATAATATCAGAATCTTACATTCACAGCGGAACAATATATGATAGATAATCACTAGTCTTTTAAAACAAAGAACTATATCAGTTTATACATACATCAATCAGGGTCAATATACAACTCAATACGACAATGGACAGTTACATAAACTTGTCCTCATACAGAATACACAGCGGAATAAATAAACAAGTGCGGTAGTACATCTCGCCATCCAGCTCATCTCCAAAGCTCCAGAATATCCTGATAACATAACTCTAGGCTGCCCGTGTGGAAAATTATGGGCACCCAGAGTTTAGAAAGGGAACAATAAACTCCGAGTCAGTCATGGTGACTGGTGTGAGATCGTAAAACAGTTATTTTCACAAAGAAAATAAAATTAATTCGCAATGCTTTTGGAAAATGAAACTACCATAAGGCCTCCCGCCACACACACAATGCAAACGCAGAATTAGAGGAGATTTCTCCTTATGATAGTCAAATATGCTTGCTACGCAAAATCTTTCTAATATTTTATTAGTGCATAGTGTCGAAACCATTTCGAAAGTATAATATTAATCTTAGCCAACATACAACCATTATTGTATGCCTACTATAGCTACCATCTAAACAGTGGTGACCACTATAAGTAAATGGCAGGTTCTACAACTAAAACCGTACAGGGTTCGTATTGTTTCTTTGGATTTCCAATAAATGGTCAGGCAAAGGAACTTCCTTACACCGAAATGAAACGCCTCTGGAAAGACGCCCCGAGAACCTAACCGGATCTCTGCAACACAAGGCCGACGCTACCTCACGCTGCACAACTGTAACTAGGTAACCAACACACTGACACTACCTCACGCTGTACAGCTGTAACTAGGTAACTAACACACAAGTATGCCATCCCCCGGTCGTTACCGACCTTTATCCGAGGATCCTCAACCACAAAGCAACAATCAGAAAGTATAACAAATGTGCAGCATCAACATAGGTAAAATATCTGGGCTCCATACCATGATATCACCTTTTATCCAGAAGGAAATGACATACCCTAGGGGCGCGAACCCTAAAAACTTTGCCGCAACATTCCTGTTTCGACCATTACCGGGTTGTGAGGCTCGACGAAGTCTCGTCCACAAAGCCACGCTTTTTCACAAAGCCACGCTTTTTCACAAAGCCACGCTTTTTCACAAAGCCATGCATTTTCACAAAGCCACGCTTTGATCAACAAATGATCAACAACACTTCGTATGCCACATTACCAAATTGGGAATGTATCACTAGTGACCATCAACTACATAACCTCTGAGCTCGTACATCTCAGAGAAGGGTGCTAAGCTAAGAGAATAAATTCTCCGCTACCAACAGAAATGTATTTGATAGAAACCAGCTTTACATCTCAAAGTGTAATGTCAGACACACATCCATACAAGTCCGTTCCGGGATCGAACGGAAGCGAAGGCACTTCCAAAGAAGCCCTTGCAATCCGGGTATTCACTAATCACGTCTGGACTTCCCATCACAAGATGAGTGATATAAATCTCTATACCAAAGCAACTCGGTGCAGAGACATTCGACAGGTTGTCCTTTCATTTTCGAAAATACCCGGTCTCCACACCGGTCTTCAAATGTTATCCATTCACGACGTATCACTATTCGGAATGGGTTATATGACACAAGGTCCTCTCCCGGCTTAACCGAATAATGAGCGTTTGTTTTAAAAACAAATCAAGTGCCATTTCAAAGGAAAATATTGATAGTCGGTTATTTAACTATCAACAACATTCACAACAATCAACCAATTTAAATAATTTTTCCCAAATTATTAAATTTCAAAATATCTTCACAAGATATATATATTTTTCCACACTTCATCACTTTGAAAACAACTTCAAATCATATTCACTCGCGGAATAAAATTCCCGATATTATTCATTTCCCTTTTTCTTTATAAATTTCCACTGTGAATTTAAATTTCCAAATATTCACTTTCAAACACCAACTCAATTTCAAATTGATTTCAAATTTATTTCAACCCCAAATCAATTACAAATTGATTTCTAAATTTATTTCAACACCGAATCAAATTTCAAATTGATTCTAAGTTTAATCCCAAATACCAAATCATTTTACAAATTTATTTCCAAATTTATTCTCAACACAAAAATCAATTTTCATTTAAACACCAAATAAATTTTCATATTAATTTTCCAAACATTTATTTTCAAATACCAAATCAATTTCAAATTGATTTCTAAAAATTTATCACCTTTTAAATAAACCCCTTTATTCTTTCCAAATCATCAAAATTACATTTTCAAGAAATTCTTCAACTTTTAAACAATATTACTCAAAATCCTTTTATTAAAATTCTTTCCCATATTTTTGGAAATAATTCAACAAGATTACAAAAATCAACTTTATGCTTTTAAATTCCTTCTTTTAAATTTACCCAATTCTTTCAAAAGAAATTTACTTAAAATTTCCACTTTAATTTCAAAAATCCAAATTTATTCATTTCTGGTATCCAACGATACCAAAAATACATTCGGCTAAATTATAGCCTTCAACACATTCAATCACAAATATAATCATACACATATTATAAATAAATCATCACACAACATATGAAACAAATTCGTACAACATATGAAACAAATTCATATAATTTGAGGAATCCAGTTGGATCCCTCCAACCTATTTCCCTGCATCCACAGACGTTAGCACAATACCAATTCCACTTCGAGGTGGAATATCGTGGTATATGGGATTTATAAAATATCATCCGCTATTATGCGGCGCATAGGGTCTCATCTGGTATATAATGCGGGAAATCACAACTCCAATATATACATATTCCAATATATATATATATATATTGCTATACACTACTATATATATACTATCACTCAAGCACACAATCAACACAATCAATAATTTTAAATATAACTATTTAAAATTTAACAAAACCCTTTGTTTGAGTGAGAAGATCTCACCTTTGCTTTTATTTTGCAGTCCATTTTCCATTCCAGTTTGTTTTCTCGATTTAGACCTTGTATAAACAATTTATACAATTTATTAATATTCGAATTAAATCGAATAATCAATTTTCGTTTGATAATTTTAATTATCCAATGATTCTATTTTAAACCAATTTTCCAATAATAAATAATACTTTTTATACTTGTATTCTATTTTTTTCTTAACTGTATATATATTTATATATAAACAAATTATCCTATAAAACTTACTGTACAATATTTATTTTGTTTCTTTCTATTTTTCAGTAACATATTCCTATATACGCATATATATATACATAAAATTAAAGTTAAAAATGTGTTTATACCTTACTGCTAAAATCCATCACAGCCCAAATTCAAACTTGAAACCCAGATTCGATCGAACCCTGCCAAGACGTCTCGCTGCCGCAGCCCTACCGAGCTTCGAAGAAAACATCCCATCATCTACTCCTGTTCCAAGCAAGCCGCCCCCTTGATGCCTTCGCTGCCCTAATAATACAACGTCTCGACTTGCCACTGACGTGCGCGACAGGCCCTTCGTCGCCAACCTAGGCGATTTACAGATCATGACCACGATGCCGCTCGACTTGGACTGTTTGCCTCGCGAATCATCATGCGCTTCTCTCCAGTGCCTCACGGCCACACTCGAGCTGCATCGACCAATTTCCCAAATCGCGCATCGAACGTTAACATCGTCACAGTAGGCGAGTGGCTTTGAGCGTGAAATTGAGGAGAAAGGAAAGTTACACGTTTTTAATTTGAACGTGAATTTAAAGAAAACGAGGTGGCCATTTATTTGATTTTGAATGAGAAAGGGGTTTCTTTTGCCGGCCATTTATTTTGATTTTTGTATTTATTTTTTCCTCGTGAAGACTGAAAGGGAACGAGATATTTCTTTTGAAATGTTCTGCTTTGAAACGAAATAAAGGGATAGTAGCGTGTTGAATGGGAGACAGTGATTTGAAGGCATACAGCTGTGATGTGAATGAAATACAGATGTGGTTGGACTAAAATATCTAATTTAAATTCAAATTCAAATCGTTCCGATAAACGCATCTCAAAATCTTGACCTCCTATCGAGGTGTGCCGCTAGGCGTTCATAATGTTATACGCCTATTTCGAACACAATGGAAAAAGTTTCGAGTCCAAATTCGATCGTATGGAGAAGATAGCTTTTTGGACCCAATTATTAAATTAAATTTTCAATTTAATTTCAGCGCGTTTTCTTATCGTATGGCCAAACGATCACTCCAAACATTACGAAAATTGAAATCCGATAATAATACAATATTACGGATCCAATGGAACTAGTTTCGTCGAATTCCGAGACTGTGCTCCGGAACACTATTTTTAATTATCGATTTAAACGATAAAATTCAAAACTGAACAAAACAGTTTCAATTTCAATTCTGAAGCTTCCATTATCTTCAGTATTATTAATATAAATTTTCCAAGACTTCATATTATTTTTAATCAGCTTAAAACTGAAGATTCAAATTTTTTACCCAAATTTAACGATTAAATTCAATAATTAAATCGCCAAATTCATTCTGATATTTGAATTTCAAAGTAAACTAACATTAAAATATTTAAAATCAATTAAATATTCAAATTTCAAATGTCAAAAATTCAGGGTTGTTATAGCAGCAGATATATATTCTGCTTCAGTTGTTGACAAGGATACAGTGTTTTACTTCTTACTAAACCAGGAAACCAAAGAATGTCCTAGAAAGTGACAAGTTCCACTTGTACTTTTTCGGTCTGGTTTACAACCAGCGTAATCAGCATCACAAAATGAAATTAAATCAAATACATCATTTTTAGGGTAAAATAAACCATAATCTAAAGTATGTTTTACATATCTTAAAATTCTTTTAACAGCTTTTAAGTGAGTTTCTTTAGGTTGAGATTGGTATCTTGCACAGAGACAGACACTATGCATGATGTCAGGACGACTTGCTGTTATATAAAGCAGCGAACCAATCATTCCCCTATATAATTTTTGATCAACATCTTTTGATTTATCTTCTTTACTTAAAGCTACATTAGTTGTCATTGGAGTTGGTTTCCCACTAGAAGTGGTCAATCCAAATTTATTAATTAAATCCTTAGCATAATTTTCTTGACCAATGAAAATTCCTTTATTTAATTGTTTGATTTGAAGTCCTAAGAAGAAACTTAGTTCTCCCATATGACTCATTTCAAATTCTTTAGTCATTATATCTGAGAATTCTTTATTCATTATGTTATTAGTTGACCCAAATATTATATCATCTACATATATTTGTACTAATTGAATATCATTTTTGTTTCTTTTAATAAAAAGAGTTATATCTATTTTACCAATTTCAAAACCAGATTGTAGTAAATAAGATCTTAGTCTTTCATACCAGGCTCCAGGAGCTTGTTTCAGACCATATAAAGCTTTCTTTAATTTATATACATGATTTGGAAATTTATTATCTTCAAAAAGTGGAGGTTGTTCAACATAAACATATTCTTTTACAAAACCATTTAGAAAAGCACTTTTAACATCCATTTGATATAACTTGAAATTATTGTAGTTTAAGAGAGAAAATAGAATCCTGATAGCTTCTAGTCTTGCTACGGATGCAAAGGTTTCGTCATAATCCATTCCTTCTTCTTGACAATAACCTTGCGCGACTAAACGAGCTTTATTTCTCACGACCTCACCTAGTTCATTCATTTTATTTTTATAAACCCATTTTGTTCCAATTATACTTTTATCCTCAGGTCTAGGAACAAGTTCCCAAACATCATTTCTGGTGAACTGATTCAATTCTTCTTGCATAGCAAGAATCCATGAATCATCAGATGATGCTTCCTTTAGATTTTTAGGTTCAATAATTGATATAAAAGCTACATTACTCATACTATTTAGTTGATTTCTTGTTTTAACTATAGATTCAATATTTCCTAGTATATTTTCTACAGGATGATCTTTTAATATCCTAATTTTTTTATTAGGTTGAATGATTTCACAATTAGTTTCATTAGGTTCATTATTTAAAGTTACAAAATCTTCTTCATCTTCTATTTGTACAGTATCTTTAAAATTTTCATCAAAAGATACATGCATTGTTTCTTCAATAGTGTTAGTTCTTAAATTATAAACTCTAAATGCTATACTTCTATTAGAATATCCGATAAAGATACCTTTGTCGGATTTAGGTTCAAATTTATCTAAATTATCTTTTGTATTAAGAATAAAACACTTACTACCAAAAACTTTAAAATAAGCTACTATGGGTTTCTTATTGTAAAGTAATTCATATGGTGTTTTATTAGTTAATGGTCTAATTAAAATCCTATTTAATATATAACAAGTTGTAGCGATTGCTTCAGCCCAAAAGTTTTTAGGTAAGTTACTATCAGAAAGCATTGTTCTAGCACACTCTTGAATCATTCCATTCTAATGTTCTACCACTCGGTTTTGTTGTGGAGTTCTTGGAAAAGAGAAATTACGAGTAATTCCTTTTTGGTTACAGAAATTCTCAAAATTTTCATTTTCAAATTCTCCACTGATCACTACGAATAGTTTTTATTTTTAAAGAAAGTTGATTTTGAATTCTTTTAGCGAAATTCTTAAATAATTCAAAAGCATCACTTTTAAGTTTAAGAAAAATTGTCCAAGTATATCTAGAATAATCATCTACAATTACAAAAACATATTTATTGTGATTAATTGATTGAACTTGAGATGGACCAAATAAATCTAAATGAAGTAATTCTAGAAGTTTAGAAGTAGAAATCATATCTTTTAATTTAAATGAACTTTTCTTAAGTTTTCCTAATTGGCAAGCATCACATATACTATCTACTTTAAAGTTTAACTTGGAAAGACCTCTAACTAAGTCAAGTTTTGATAACCTAGATAACAGTTTGAAATTTAAATGACCAAATCTTTTATGCCAAATCCAAGGGTCACTTGTATTAGCCAAAAGACATAAGTTATCATTTGAAACTTTCATACTAAGGATGTAAATGTTTTTCTTCCTAATTCCTTCAAAGATAATATTTGACTTATTATCTTCGATGTGACACTTATCTTTTCCAAATTTAATTTTAAATCCTTTATCACATAGTTGACTTATACTAAGCAAATTATGTTTTAAATTCCTAACTAGCAAAACATCAGAAATAAGAGGAGTTTTAGAATTACCGACATTGCCGATGCCAATCACATATCTTTTTGAGTTATCTCCAAAGTTGACCAATCCACCATATTGATATATAATGCTATTGAGTATCTCGGGATTTCCAGTCATATGCCTTGAACAACCACTATCAAGTATCCATTTATCTTTCTCAATTTGCACAGTTTGTCCATTGGTTGTTGATTCTTCAAAAGCCATGTAACATGTCTATTCCTGCATAACAAACCAATTCGGTAGATAACTTAATTTTTCATAAAAACTATATGAAGACTTATGATACTTTGATGAAATGCATAAATTCAAACTAGCACTAACAAAATTTCCTAAAAATGACATTTTTAACTTTTAACTTTCAGATTATGAAAACTATGAAAACCTATGCTCCGATACCAATTGAAAGGGAGTGCGGATTAAGGATCTTAAGGTTAATTTAACACTAGAGGGGGGGGGGGTGAATAGTGTTTAATGGATTCTAATATTTATGTGGGCTAATTTAAAAATTATGATATAAACAAATGCAGAACTTAATCATAGAACAATCACAGAATCAAACACAGATGTAGAGAGTACTAAAAGGAAAGAACACACCGGATTTTATACTGGTTCGGAGTTACCCTACGTCCAGTCCTGCACCAAGGCAAACACCTCGTATAGATTTTTATTATACCAATGTCGAGATTACAATCCTCAATTTCTAAAGGCCTTGAGGTACCCTCCTCTCTTCGAGTCTGGGGCAAACTCTCTTGATTTACGGGACACAAGATCACCCAATTGATTTCCAGGCACAACCACACCTTATAGAGAGACTCGATAAACTTTTGATTACAAATTGATCCTATAACTCTGAATAGCACTTTGATCTTCGAGAGAGGGCAGAGAATCAAACAAGAACGAGATTCTAATTTGATTCACTTGAGAATTCGGTAGAATTTCGGCACGATCTTAAAAATATAAAAATTTTAGAATATGGATTTGTGGAGAAGAAGGAGTGAAGAATGTAAGAAAATAGTTAGTTAAAAAATTCATTTGTGAAGGCTATTTATAGACCAGTAACGGTCATAACCATTCATGAAGAGATTTAAACGAATAGACACTTCTTTTGAAAATTGAAACTTTTGAATTTAACGGCCACCATGTCGACATGGGCTATCCCATGATGTCGACATCCCTTAGTTAAAAACAATGTAAAATTTGTTTTGAAAATGGTATTGAAAGGAAAACAAGATGAAATGATTCTGGAGTAAAATAAACTAATTTTTCTATGATTTAAAATAAGGAAGAGTAGAAAAATATATTTTTAGAATGTATATATAAATTTGATTTTAAATCTCAAGTATATATATATATTATAAAAGAATTTTTAAAAATCAGAAGATAGTTTATAAACAAACGAAGTGTAAAACAAGAGTTTATTTAAAAACAAAAACAAAGAATATTTTAAGGCTAAAACATCTTTTCGAAAATCATTTGAAAAGATAATTTTTAAAGCTAAAACATCTTAAAAAAACAGTTTTGAAAATCATTTTGAAAAACCATTTTGAAGTAGTTTTGCAAGCTTCTTCCTGTAGAATATTTCATCGCATCAGGACTCGAGAACTTGTACAAAACCAGGATGTTCGTGGGTTTGTAAGCCACTTGTCGTAGGTTTGTAAGCTACTTGTCGTGGATTTGTAAGCCACTAAGAAGGTAGAAATGGGTTCCATCCCAAATGAAATTTGAAATGAAGATTTCCATGCTATTATGAAGTTTTAACAAAACTAGACACTTATCTTGAAATCTTGATCTTGATACTCATGAGTCTTCAAACTTAATTTCTTCATTCTTGATATTTGTACTGTACAGTCTTCAATAGTCAGTACCTGCCTTATATATATCCTGCATAATAACATTCATATATATCTAGACAATAGTGTTAGTATATAAGTTATAATAAAATAAGTTACAAAGGTTGTTGTCATCAAAACCACTATCTCCAGTTCCTAACACTAGCACCTCGACTATGTCCAATTACCTCTAAATCCCTTTTCAAAACCCTAGACCTATGACCACTCACAATGCCTGTCGCACGACCTCCCTTATCTCACATGACCCCTACTTCAACTCCTGATATTCTGATGGTTGACATTGACGACACCGTTACTCGACAGTGTTGATTTAGTGTACATATGGTGCATAATATGTGGACATACAGGGAAAGGAAAAAAAGCAATTTCCACTTTTGTTTTATGAAATCAAAATTTGAAAAAAAAATCTTTATAAAATTAGTTAAATAAAATCAAATTCAAGTTATTATTTTTATGAAAAAATTTCTTTGATAATCAACCCGACCGAATACACCTTGAACCGTCAGTTTTGCCTTTGAAAGAATAATTCTCTAACTAATGGTAGAGTTGTAAAGTCCACCATTAAGATATAACTTATTTTTTATGGAGAAAAAAAATGAAATTCTATGCATGTAAAATGAAGCATCTAGCTATATTTATAGCAATGCTATTGGAATTGATAAAATATCTTACCTAGATCCACTATTCAAGGTATGACCCATTATAATAGAGAGATTATCTCACTAAATTAATTAAACCTATTTAATTAATGCTTAACCACATAATTTGGACCACCTTATTTTAAAACAATTTTTGAATTTCAGACTATAAAAGTTATATATATATATAATCATGTTTAAATTATTATATTGGCCCAAAAGTCATAATTAAATAAAAATATAACAATTATATATTTTATTAATTAATTTTAGGCTAATACAAATTAATAATAATAATAATAATAGATTATCTAATATAACTATGGTTGTTGAGATTTTTCGTTTCACAACACCTTAAGTGATCGCAAAAGTAATTGCATCGTTGATTATTTTCGAAATTTAGAATCAACAAATTTAAGTAATATTAAATTTTCCTTTTTGAGTAGTAATTATGTTGCTTAAAAGCTTGCACAATTATGTAGTTTCACTTTGATTGTTTGTTCAAATGTCAAACTGAATTAACATCAAATTCAGGTAAATAATACGAGTGAATCTAACGTTGAAAACAAAGCAGGTAAAAAGAAAATGCAAAAAAAGTAAAGATGAAGAATTTAAGTGGTTCAGATATTAAGGAATCCTACGTCTACGGGAAAAGTTTCACTTTATCCTTTTTATATTTCTTAGTACAGATATTAATGACAGAGAGTATTAAGATTTCGTTATTATCCTTAAAATATCAAATTCAGAAAGGTCCTCTCTTGCTACGGTGCCTTGTCTATTAATAATATAGAGATGCACATGGATCACCATAACTCTTCTTCTGTTGACTTAATTTCCACCCTTAGATCCTACCATATGTCATTCATCCGTCTCACTTGTTTGTTATGCGTGGATTGCCGACGTGTCTTTGGTGGGAATTTGGGAATTTGAATTTTGGATTTTGGCAGAAAGTTTGAAATTGAAGTGGGAACACTTGGAATCGAGGTGGGAAATTTAAATTTGAATAGGTTTTCATCTCTGATCTGAAGAGCAGACGGCTTCGGAGTTGCCCTTTTTTATAGGGTGAGCTGCTCTATTTTTAGCATTTTTAGTAAAAATGTTAAGAGTTGTGCCCTTGTTCTGCCTTAGGCGTTGTTGATATTTGTGGGGCTGAATTGGGATATTTGATGTGCATCGTTTGCATGGTACTGTCCTGGGGATGGTTAGGACCGAGTTATCTCGCCCAGTCTGCAATGTTTGTTTGACACCATATTGAGGGTAAATGGAGCTTAGTTGCTTTGCCCCGAACCTGTGGTGTTAGCCCAATATCTATATGAATTTGTCTCGAGCTGCTCTTGATGTTGATATGTGTCAATTGCTTGATAATGATCGCTTGTACCTCTGATGTTTTCTAATAAGTATAGAACTACGCTGGAGTACTATTTGTGCTGCCCTTTGTGCAGCCCTTGGAACTTTTGGTTCTGCATGGTATTACTTAGGAAATTCTCATTGAGCATAATGCGGGTTCACACTTAAAAATGTCAGGAATGCATAAGCTTTGGGAATAATGTTAGGGCATATTGGATCTTTTAGTATGCACAGTATTCACTCAAGGCTTGCTCGACATGGGTAAGGAGTAGGTATTGATAAGGAGATGTGTGCAATGCTTGCGCAGTCCGTTATAATCCTATCTTGGTCAAGCGTTAGTGATTATCCAGCATAGTTTTCTTTTCCTGGGTTTAGAATTGTCAAGAGGATAAGGCATGTTCAATGCAACACATTAGTTTTGGGCAAAACTTTTTTCAAATTGTGGCGCAGTTCTGGAAGCTGTGCTACAGTTCTGAGTGTTAAGGTTGCAGATCGTTTCCCACATCTTGTAGCCACCATATATTTTTTGGCTCGGTGCCATACCTTTAACGCCATGCCCAAGAGAATAACAATGTCGTCCTTATGTTCTGTCATTGCTTCTGCACGGTACTGTCTAGATTTCACCTTATTCTTTGCCTTGCTTTCGCTTTTCGACCTCTATTGTGGGAGCATTACCTTTGGTTCATCATTCACATTAGCTTACCTTTAACAGGGTTTGGGAAATACGAGTGTAACACTTTCCCCCCAAGTCTACAATGATTGTAGATAGGTGCGGACTTGTCGTCGTTATCATTCATTCTCTACATCCCATCACGTCTTTCTATTCCTTTCTTTCTTTTCAAGAAAGGGCAAAAGTCTTAGTAGCCGTTTCACATTTAATGCTTTTGCACACATGTCACTCCCTCATTAGCTGGCCCTTTGAATGGTTATTAAATCAACCTCTTCATTTTCTAGGTAAATCTGTCTTGATCTTCGTGCTCTTTATTTTTTATATTAACCGATTGACGCTTCAGAAATTTTTCATCATTCCGATTATGTGACTAGCATTTGAAATAAGGTATGTATATATTTTCCTTTTCCTCTTCTTGCTCTTTTTACGCCTCCCTGTTTAAGCAATCGTTAAGAGAAAAAAGAAGCAAACAAGAATTCTCATTTGTTTGATCGATTTGTTCAGGTTTAGTTTCTTTTCCTAATCACAGTAAGGATCCCCATTTTCTTTTATCCCTTTTTACATTTTGTTAAATTTTGGCAACTAATCTTGTGATTCTTGGCATGTCTTCCTCTTCTTCCCCTTTATCTTTGCCTTCTAAAATAACTCGACTAGAAGACGTCGAGGGTGTTTTGAATCACTTTAGGTTCGAAGGTTATGAGGCTAGGATTCCAAGGCCCTATGAACGTATGCATACCCCTCCTGATGGATTTACGTCTCTTACCCCCAAATATATATGTTGTCGACTTTACCTTCCTCCGAATCAGATCCTTCATAGGGGATCAACTGTGATTGTTCTCGTCCTTATCTAACTTGCTCCCCTTTCCTATTCTCTTATAATTTCCACTTTCATTCTTTATGTCGAGAATGGTCCTCCCCCTACTTGTGAGGAGCTCCAATTTTTTAATTGATTTCAACAAAAGTCCTTGAGGGGGTAATGTTGGTTTTTATTATGCTCAGGCTAAAAATTCGATCCTAGTGTTTGTCCCTCACAAGACTCGAAGATGGTCGACCGGTATTTCTTTATTTCAAATTCTGACAACTTTCTTTCTTCTTTCCGCCCACACCCTAACTTGCCCATTTTCTTCGATTCTATCGTTAAATCATATGAGTCCTACAGAGATCATAGTTTGGGTTTAGGTGAACCGGAAAGAAGAATACAATCATTATTTACCAAACCGATGTTGGAAAAGCATGGATTTCTGTGCATGAATCAAAAATTCTTTCATTCTATTTTTACATTTTCCCGATTTCGGATAAACATAGGGGTATAATTTGTTAGAAATAAATTATAGACTTATTATTTTGTGTTTTTGACATTCATGGGGATTTTTATTAATCTTAAGGTTTCTTTTATGTACATGTGAAATGGATGATAACCTTTCTTCTCCGTTTCTTAATCTTGCAAAAGCAGCTACTACAACGAAGAATTGACGCCTCCAACCATTCTCCTAAAAAGGCTACTATGACTCCTCCTCCTTCTTCAGATGCGCTTTCTATTCCGCCTCTACAGTCTCTTCAAGATCCGCACACTCGATATCTGCCCCTGCCCGGGGGTGCTATAACCGACCTCGCTAAGAGGTTAGGGAGGGTTTCCTTAGACAACCTATCCAGCTTCACTTCATCTTCTCCTTCTCTTCTGCACTTTCTACTTCCTAAGCTCTCTTTCTATGAGCTCTTAGTTGAAATGAATAGGTCTTGGATTTACGTAAGTTTTTGTTAACCTATATATACATTGATATTATTATCATCCTTCTCTTTTTTTAAGCTTAGGGCCTTGATAATTGAGGCCAAAAGAAGTGGAAAGGTGAGCGGGTCGCTTCCCTAGTTCTCGTTGCTGCTCTTGAAGCAAGACTTACTTCAGTCGCTTCTGAAAAGGTTAAAGTTATGGAGGATCTTAAAGCATGTCAGGCCATAGTTGAAAAGGAAACAAAGGCTGTGGCGGAGGCTCTAGAGTCAAAGGGTCGAGACTTAGAGGAGAAGGAAACAACTCTGAATAGAGATAAGGATGACCTTGAGTGAATTACATATGCAGTGCTCTCTTAATTGTATGCTTCAGTTCAGCGTTAATTTTCCACCAAAATTAACCTCAGCTTCCAAGGCAAACCTGAGAATTGAAGCTGCTCTCGATTACTGCAGAAAGAAGTAGGCCGAGAAGTCAACCGCAAAGAACGTTTCTCCTTCTGCTTCTGGGCAGTGGAGCGGGGATGTAGTATCTAAGGAAACATGGATGCCTGATGATGTTGAGGTGTCCAAAGAAACTGGAGTCTCTTTACCTCCTCATGTAACTACTTAACTTTTGTATATGAATTTCAAGACTTTTTTGGTATGTAATAAAATCTGCTTGTTACTTTTGCTTTGTTATGGTAAATTTTCTTAGTTCCAATTCTATTTCGTTACTATCTTATGAATGACCATGTCATCTTCGTTGCTTTGTTTGTCTGTTTTATTCTTCCGAGGAAGTTTTGTTTATTAAAATTCTGAAGGAAAGAGAGGACAGACTCAATACTCAAAACATAGATTGTCTTGGCCTTAGTGCAGCGGCTATTCATATGCGTGAGAAGGAGTAAGATGAGTTGTTTACCTAACTTAGGGAGGAAACCCAAGGGTTGCTCTCCAAGATTGATCAAGTCATTAAAGAGGAGGCGCCCAGTGATTTTATACTACATTGATGACAGTATACTTTAGAAAGTGGTTCCTTTCCATCTGATAGTCCTTGCTTGGAATGGTTTAGGCGTAGGCTTAGATTTATACATAAGGATTGAGTTTTACTTTCTTCTGTCATTTTATGTACGTGGGTCTGTTGAATTTATCATATGATGATGTAGTTAATAATATATGTTTCTATTTAATTTTAACCTGGTGCATTCCGATTTTCTTTGAGTTGAACTTTTAATCATTACCAACTTGGTTGGTTCCCATGGGCATTCATTTGATTTTATTGAAGCCTTTGAATCCAACATTCCTTCTGCTCCCATCGTTTACGGCCCTGATGACACGAGTGTGCCCGAATTTGAGGTTGAGGCCATGAGTCCTAATACTGCCTTAGAAGAGGAGAATAACCGTCTGACGATCGCAAATGAAATGCTCGAGAAAGGCTTAAAGGAGGCCCGTGTATAGCTCAAGGAGGCAAAAGATGTGTTGAGTTGTCAACACCAACTTAATGTTATGCTACGTGAAGGGGTTATGGGAACTGAACGATGTTGGATGACTTGCAGCCATCCTTAAAAGACGTTGGGGCATTTTATTATATCGTTTATAAGGTAGAGATAGCGAAATTGAATAAGACTATAGAAGATTTGTTTGCTCATCTTATGGGTTGCAGAATTATGGATCTTAAGGTTAAATAAACACTAGAGGGAGGTTGAATAGTGTTTTCTAACTTATGTATATCTTTTTAAATTTCTTTCAAGTTAAATATTAAATCACAGATTAACAATACAGAATTATACTATCAAATAGTCACAGATGCAATCACAGATAAAAATAAAAGCAGTAAAGCAAAGTAAAGAGTTTGAGAGATGAAATCAGGGATATTATATAGGTTCGAATTTCTCCTACATCCAGTCTTGTACAATTTCTTGTGTGTATTTCTTTTCAAATGCCAATCTTTAACTGACCAGAAGGCAAACCCAAAAACAATCTTGATTTCGAGACTACGAGACACACCCTCTTGAATTTTCGAGCTCAGGGTAGACTCACTTTATTTGAATGGGCTACAAGCACACCCACTAGATTTCTAGGCTACTAAGCACACCCACTTGATTTGAACGAGCTAAAAGCACACCCAAGTAAATACAAATAGAGTTGATAGTTTTTCCAAAGACAATTTCTTAAACGTTGGATACAATGGATCCTGTAGCCTCTTGGACAACACTTTGACCTTTGATTTAAGAGATAGATGTTTGCAAAACAGTAAGAAAGTAGCATTGAATCAATACAATGAAGTAGGAATTGATTCTATGCGATTTGAAAGAGGGTAGAGTATATTTTTCAATGGAATTTTCAAGAAGTAAGAGAAGGGAAGAAAATAAGTAATTAGTTGCCAAAAAATTCGTTTGCACTCCCTTTATCTAGTAAACAAACAGATGTGTTCATTCGTGAAGAGTTGCAACGAATAGACACTTCCTTTCAATATTTGAAAAACCACTTGGCGGCATATATGTCGACATACCATCTGCCTATATGTTAACATATGCATGTATATTTTGAAAACTTGTTTCTTTTAAAATGTTTTGAAAATCTTATACTTTGTAAAATTATTTGATACTTTGTAAATTAGTTTGAACATAGTTTATAAACATTTTGAATTTTGAAAAACTTTTATAAAATATTTTGAAATATGCTTTGAAAAATTATTATGTTTTAAAAATAGAAAAAATAGAAAAATAGGAGATAAAGATCAAAGATTGCTATCAAGGACTTTAACAATATAGCTGTGACTCTATACACTAAATTATAATATTGAGATCTTCATATATTGGTATTTGTACTCATGAGTCTTCATGTCTATCTCTTGAGTCTTTAAAATGTACAGTCGTCGATTTAACACATGTGCAATATTCTGCACTATATACTATATAACTTAGCAAAACATTAGTATTTATATTTTATACGATTGTATATGGTTATTATTAAGGTTGTTATCATCAAAATCAATAACTAAGGTATTAACAATCTCCTCCATTTTGATGATGACAACCATTAAATATTCTTGTATATAAAATATAATATAACTGGCTCTGAGTTATATAACTCCCCTTGAATATATGCATGTCTATATTTTATACTTCTCCCCTTTTGTCATCAACAAAAATGGATGAAAAATAAAATCTCCCCCTAAATAATATACTTAAAAACTATAGAGTCAAAATCAATAATCAAACACTAAAATAATTGAAGCATTATATAATGATTATATGATGATTATGATATAAATGATGATAATTAGAACTAGATATATGGTAAATTATGGTATAAAAATAAGATAATAGAAATTATGTTTATTAATACAAATTCATTTATTCAAATCATACTATAAATCTAATCATACAATCAAACCAAAAACAAACAAATCCAAATATCAAGCCAAATAAATCCAAACCTAAGAGTATAATAAATTACATAATTACATATTTATAATTTAAAACAAACCGAATAACATGACATTCCTTGGAACTTCAACCTAACTGTCAGATCCAAATATTGGATTTGCTTTGACGGCATTCCAATGTTCGTTATCTATATTGATAGAGCATGCTGGGTTATTTATTTGATCATCTTTGATTAAGGAAGTTATCAACCATCGAAGGGCATCGAAATGTTATTCTTGCTCTTTGATCATCTACATTTGACTTAATTCTAAATGTCTTTGATTTTTAAAGATAAAGGTAAGAATATCCTATAATGATTGAAGTGTTTGTTCAAGGTTTTCACACAATTTTTGGTGTGGAGAAGACATTGTTGTTAAAAAATGTTTGAGAACGAAACGAGAACAGAGAATAAAATAATGGGTAAGTTTTTCTTGAAGAAATAGGCTTAAATAGGAGTGAAAAGTCATTTAGAAAGTTTGAATATATGGTAGTTATTTTATTTTTAAATTTTGAATTTTTGCCAAATGGCTAACATATGTTGACATATACAATGTATGCATGTTGACATACATACCTGAAAATGCAAATCTTTTGTTTTTTTATTTAATTTCATTCTATTTTAATGACTTCTGGAGACTATTAGAGAAATATGTAACAGCAAGAACAATTTTTCATTGATAAGAAAAGATGGTACATAGCACAAAAGAAAAATACATAAAGATAACATGAATCAAATTGGAACAATACACCAAAATAAAAGCTAGACATCACAAGGAAATAACTAGATAGGCTTAGAAAGATGTAGATGATGACGACAATTTCCACCAAACTTGCGAATAATTTTTCCAAAGTATTTGTCCACTTTGTTGAAGAGGGAAGTGAACTTTTTACTAAAATAACGTTTAAGCTTCTTTTGGTTTCTAAGAAGCTTCTCTTGGTTCTTTAGAATCTCTTTATTGTAAGGGTGAGATGTTTTGTCAAAGCTTTCTAAAGAAGTATTATTTCCTCCTCCTCCTCCTCCTCTTCTTCTACATCCATTTCATCGCCTTCTTCCTCTTCTTCTTGATGTATTTCTCGCTCCTCTTCCCATATCAATTTTTCTTCTTTTTCAACAAGAGTTTCATATGGTTCGAAATAGGGATGAATTTGCATAAGAGGAATGTTTGCCTTATCGAAAACTTTTCGAGATAGAGTTGATTCTCCTCTTAAATCAACATCAAAATATATGAAAATTCTAGTAATATACACACCATGGTAGAGTGTATTCTCATGTCCAGAAATATTCCTTTAAACAAAATCATCTAAAATGACTTGTTCCTAATTGACGTCGTAGTTTTCATAATTGGTGAAAAGAGCTTTAATTTTTTTTTTGAGTAGGGCTGTTGTAATTGCCCGTCCTCAGAGTGATGTTTTGTTGTAAAATAAAACTTATAAGTCTTGATTTTGGTCTAAGATTTTTATGTCTAAAATCAAATTCTTCGCCACTTTCAAAAATGCCATGAAAAAAACTTCATGCTTTTGTTTATCGACTTAAAAAGTGGAGAGGTCGATTCCACTAGATTTGCAACCAAGTATATGACCCAAAAGTTCTTATTTTAAAATAATTTGAGTGTCATTTACACTACTCCAAATTTGTCCTTCTTTTCCTTGAAAAAATTTCCTATTCAAATTTGGAAAAAACATTTTGACTAAATCTGGATAACACACAAAATTATTTTGAGAAGAGTTGACTAAACCAAGAATTTCATTTTGAAAGAAAAGATCATGAAGACCATAAGAGGAAAAATCATCAAACTTTGTAAATCTTCCGGGAAAACTTTTCCGAAAGTAGCTTAATCCATATAATTATCAATTGCTTCTTTGTCATTGAAAAAAAGCCTTTAGTTCAAGAGCCTTATGGTTTTAGAAGTTTAACTTGAGGAGGCCACTTTTGAGTTGTTGAAGAGATAAGAGAATAAAGAGATACTTTAATTTTGAAATAGAGTGAGTGAACAAATGGATAAAGATAGGATGAATCAGTAGATAGAGAATTGACATTTTAGTTTTGAAAAGATGTCTTTTCGGTTATTTGAATTAATGCAAAAGAGAGAGAAATTCAAAATTTGAATTTGAAATGAAATTTCAAAATTCTAGCATGTATCTTGACATATAGGATATGGGTATGTCGACATATGGGCCGTAAAATCCAAAATTAAAACCAATATAAAATATTCATATATATACACACACACACACACTTATATGCAACCAATATTATTATTAATCTATATTTTATCCCTACATTCAAATGAAAAAAAATTAAATGTAAAAGTACCACTTTTTGCTCCTTTCCTTTGATCTGTTATGGTTAATCTACTATTGCCGTGAAACACATGTTTGCATCCTCGGTATTTGCTTCATTGTCACTTAAAGTAATGTCTGAATCAACTAATTTTTCCATATAAGCTCTCTTTATTTTTTGGATGAATCAGTAACTGGCGAGATCCTTGATTTATTCTGATGCGGATAGTCTCTTTGTAGATGACCAGGTTCATCGCAGTTGAAACATCTAATTATAATTCCAGTTCCAGGAGTCTTATTTTTAGGTCTCTGAAAGTTGTTCATCTTCTATACTGTAGGAACTTTCTGAAATTTATGATCATCAAAGCAATTTCTTCATCATTATCATCGTTTGAATCTTGATCTTCAGTTATTGTATTGAAAGTGATGGATTTTTTTTATTGCTTTGCTTTCTCTTCTGCCCTGCAATTGTGCTTCATAGAACATTAAATTGCCTATTAACTCTTCAATTTTTAAAGTACTAATGTCATTAGCCTCTTCTATTGCTAGCATCTTTTGATCCTGCTCTGAAGAGAATAGAGTATATTTTTTAATGGAATTTTCAAGAGAGTAAGAGGAGGGAAGAAAATAAGTAATTAGTTGCTAAAATTTTTGTTTGCACTCCCCTTTATATAGTAAATGAACAGAGGTGTTTGTTCGTGAAGAGTTGGGACGAATAAACACTTCCTCTAAAAAATTGAAAAACCACTTTGTGGCATGTACGTCGACATACCGTCTGCCTATATGTCGATATATGCATGTATATTTTTGAAAACTTGTTTCTTTTGAAATGTTTTGAAAATCCTATACTTTAAAATAATTTAATATTTTGTAAAACTGTTTGAACATAGTTTATAAACATTTTGAACATTGAAAAACTTTTATGAAATCTTTTGAAATATATTTTGAAAATTTATTTTTTTTAAAAATACAAAAGATAAAAACATAGGAGATAAAGATCAAAGATTGCAATCAAGGACTTTAACAATATAAGCTATGACTCTATCCACTAAATTATAATCTTGAGATCTTCATATCTTGGTCTTTATAATCATGCTTCTTCATGTCTATCTCTTGAGTCTTTATGTTGTACAGTCTTCGATACAACACATGTGTAATATTTTGCACTATATACTATATAATTTGGAAAAACATTAGTATATATATTTTATATGATTGTACATGGTTGTTATCAAGGCTGTTATCATCAAAATCAATAACTTAGGTATTAACACAACTTGACCACCAGATTAAGGAAAATGAAGGTACCAAAGAAGGGAGTGGTAGAAGGGCCCAGTTTGGATTTGGTTCCTGCTCCCCCTACAGGTGTGAATCCGTCTTTGGCAAGCGAGTGGAAGAAGAGGGTGGAGCTTCACTTCCAGGACAAACTTAAAGATGCATAAGCTCACTATAAAAAATGGATATTACAGTTGGAGTCGAAGGTGCTTTACCATCCATGGAGGAAAGGGTGGAGAACCGATGCTCTCAGGTATTTTGGTGGTTATGCTAGAAATACCAAGAAAACCAAGGCTCAACTGATTGATTCATTAGAAAACATGAGGAAGAAAGCTGTACTCAAGATTTATGAGCTTGAGAATAGGATCGTTTCCTTCTCAGAAAAACTTAGACGAGAGAAAATTAAAAGTAAGATGGGGAGATTTCCTTGCAGGACGCCATGGATGCTTTGATTATTTCTACCCTATGCTTGATCTGAGCTTCCTATGCAATGTCTCGGGTTTCGAGGTAACCGTAGAGGATCCAATAAATCCTTGGGGGGGGGGGGCGCTTGCTATGACCCCTAAAAGACTATACCCATTAGCTCAGCCCTTCCTCTGGCCAGTATACCTTAAGTGCTTTTAGTGTAGCTCTTTAGGAACTTATAACTAAAGATGACCTTGTAATTTTATATTGTTTGACACCCTTTTTTGGGTTGTACATATATTATGTAAATCAAGGTTCTTTGTGGAGTTTGTGAATTTCCTATAAGTGCTTTACTTAGTTGTACTTCTATTTAATTTTCTTTTGTGGGCCTCGTTTGATTTTTCAGCCCACTTCCTTCAATCGAGGTCCGGAGGCGGTTGTCTTAGAAGGTAAGCTTAATTTTGCTTTGGCTAAGGTTATTGAGTTGGATGGTTTATTGAAGTATGTCGAAGGCCTATATGGGGTTGTGTATATGAACGAAATTAAGGCTTTAGAACGCAAATTTTAAAAGTTAAATGAGCAAATTGCAAGGCAAATGACTGTTGAAGACGCTCCTTCCCTGGTCTTAACTCAAGGTGTAGTTTTGAAACATAGTGCTGCCCCTTCTCCCCCAGCTGGTGCAGACCTTGATGTCGTTCTTATATGGAAGAATGAATTGAAAAATTATTATGAGGTTAAATTTGCGGAGTTAGAGGATCATTATAAAAAGGGGTCAATAACTATTGGTTAGCAGCTCACCTTATATTTCTACCGCACAGGAGCTTTTTGGACCATATACTAGAACTATTGATAAAACATAGGATCGCTTTTCGAATGAGATTGATCGGGTTAGGAGAGTGGCTATGGAACGTATAAAGGACATTGAGAATAATTTTTTAGATTAGAGTTTGAGGCTCGTCATGATGCTGCTACTGCTTCTCGAAGTCAGTTAGATAGGGCTTTCTTGTTGGAGTAACTCTATGATGAGAAGGTAAGAAGTGTTATGGCAACATTACTATGAAGCGATTGATGCCTTCGCTTTCTTATGACCTAACTTGATCTGACCTTTTTATACAATCGTGCGAACTATGAGTATGATCCACATGATTATGATGACATTTAGGTAGGCGCTAATTATGACCCTCGAGTTGCCTTTGGCAGTGTTCCCCCCAATCGATTGTCAGTTGTAATTACTGAGTTAAATGACCCATCTCCTGCTCTTTAACTTAAAGACAATTTTGCTCAGCGTCCTTCATCAGATGTTTGCAGACCTTCTAGTCGAAGGAGATTCTTAGTTGATACCTCCTCCAAATTCGAGTCTAATTCATGATATCGTTTAGTTTTATTATAGATTGTACTTAGTTGATTTTTGCACCTTTAAGGCGTTCGTAGAAGTATGGGTTGTATGAACATGCATAGATCTTCAATGTATATTAACAGAACTAAATAAACGTCAGAAAATCATTGTTCTTTGATTGGAAAGCTTTAAATAATTTTTGGGACTGCATCTGTTTTAATAGTTGTTGTGTATCCCAGGAGTTGTCTTTTTCTTGCTATCTTGGGGTTTGTTGTCTACATAGTCCATGCTTCCTAAATGTTGTTTTTAATGTTTGAGCCTTGCTCTACACTTGGCATGGTCTTCCCCGCTATTTGGGGTTGGACTATTTTTTTGACTATGAAGTCAGGCCATGTATTTACAACCTTCTTAATTCATGCACTTTTTTGTACTAGTTCGGCCCTCTAATATCCTCACGTCCAGTGTGGCTATGTTAATAGAATTAACATAGAAGGATTTTTATACTGGTTCAGGCCGTCTAATATCCCTATACCCATTTAAGTTATTTGGATAAGAAAGCCAGGTTTTACTTTGTACAGTTTTGTTTTGATAGCTGGTTCGGGCCATCTAATATCCCTACGTCCAATGTGATTATATAGCTGTGTCAAAGAGATTAACGCGAAGATATTTTTATATTAGTTTGGGATGTCCAATATCCATATGTCCAGTTTATTGTATTATTACTTTTCATAACACTTACAATGTTTATTACATAAGTAATGTAGATCATACAAAATAAGGCCTGAGATGCTTTGAGTTCCGTGTTCTTGGAACTAGGTTTCCATCAGGTTTTGATAATCGATATTCCCCATTGGCCAAGTCCTCCGCTATAACAAATAGACCTTCCCAATTTGGACCCAGAGCTCCATCTGCGGGATCTTTTGTGTTGGCCATGACTCTCCACAGTACCAGATCTCCTTTGTAGAATTTTCTCTTCATGAGTCTAACACTGTAATTTCTTACCACCCTTTGTCAGTATGCGGGCATATACAAATGTGGCCTCATCTCTTCTTTCTTGGATGAGTTCGAGGGCCATTTCCTTCAGTTTCCTATTTTTCTATATCGTATACGATATTCTTCTATGTGATGGGCTTCTACTTCGACACGGAGCATGGCTTCATATCCATAAGTCAAATAAAAGGAGTATGACCGGTTGGAGATATGGTAGAGGTCCTATAAGCCCATAATACTAAGGATAATTCTTCTGCCCGCTTTCCTTTCACTTTCTGTAGTCTTCTCTTAAGTAACTTCTTGATAGTCTTATTTATTGCTTCGACTTGCCCGTTTTCTTATGGGTGCACAACAGAGGAGAAACTTTTGATTATGTCATTCTTCTCACCAAGTTTTGTGAATTCTTTGCTTTCAAACTGGGTTTCATTGTCAAAGGTTATCTAGTGGGGGATTCCGAACTTGGTAATTATGTTTCTCACCACAACGATGACTCTTCTTTTCTCTGATTGTAGCTAAAGGTTCTGCTTCGACCCATTTAGTGAAGCAGTCTATTTCCACTATCGCATACTTTCCTCCCCCTTTTACATAGGAAATGGACCTGTTAAATCTATGCCCCATACATCGAAGGGCCATGGGCTAGCTAGTGGGATGAGCTTGTGGGATGGCCGTCTAGGGATACATGCAAATCTTTGACACTTGTCGCATCTTCTTACAAATTCTCTTGCATCCTAAAGTGCCGTAGGCCAGTAATAACCATGCTTCAGTACTTTCTTTGCTAATTTGATTCCCCCAAAGTGGTCCTTGCATTTCACTTCATGTACTTCTCTCATGACCCCTATTCCCTCTTCTTTGGAAACATGCCTAAAATAATGGGTGGAATACCCTCTCTTGTAAAACGTGCCATCAGAGAATGAGTAATACGGATCCCGATACCTTATTTTTTGGGCTTTATTTTTGTTTTGGTGTAGGCTTCCATTTAGCAGGAATTGTTTTATAAGGGTCATCCAAGTGTTCTCTTTAGTTTGTTGAAGCATAAGTTCAATTAGGGACTGCCCTCGGTTTCTTGGTCTTGAGATCCCTAGATCATCGCCCATTAGGCTTGGATTAGGACCGGTATTTGGTTAGCCTCTGTGATGCTCGGCTCTGCTTGATGTCCTATTAGAACCGCTTTCATATCATTTACTACTTTGGTGCTTGCAAGTTTAGCCAATGACTCGGTAGAAGAGGTGTTTTCCCATGGGATTTTCTCTATATCAAATCGTTTGAACTGCTCCAGTAGTTTCTTAGAAAGTTCCACATACTTGGCTAGGGTTAGCTCCTACATTTGGTAATTGCCCTACACTTGGTTCACAACTAATTAGGAATCAATGTAAACTTTAATCCGGGTTACTTTCATTACCTAGTCATTCTCAGGCCTGCGAGGAGAGCCTTATATTCTGCCACATTATTGGTCGCCTTGAACCCAGGTTGTATCGCTCCATATAGTTTTTGCTTATCTATAGTAACCAACATATATCCAATTCCTACCTCCTGTTCATTTGATGCTCCATCTACAAACATTTACCATGACTATGGGATGCGCTTCTTCCTATGATTGGGGTTTGGTTGGAAGTGTGCATTCTACAATGAAGTCTACCAATGTATGACATTTGATTGCTTTCCTCGGGCAGTAAGCGATGTCATATTAGCAGAGCTCCACCCCCATCTTAACAATCGACTTGATGTCTCCTACTTTTGGAGTATTTTTCTTAGTGGTTTGTCTGTGAGGACCTTGATGGGGTGTGCCTAGAAATATGCCCACAGCTTCCTTGCTGTGAGGAGCAGGTTGTAAGCTAGCTTTTCAATGACTGAGTAATTCAGCTCCACTCCTGACAAACGCTTGCTTGTGAAGTAAATTGGCCTTTGGGTCCCTTCATCCTTCTGAATCATTACAACACTTGCAGCTTTATCAGTTACAGTTAAATACACAAACAAGTCCTCACCTGTTACCGGTTTAGACAGTATGGGAGTGTTGATTAGATGGCCTTTAAGGTTTTGGAATGCGGCTTTGCATTCTTTGGTCCATTCGAATTTTCCTCCCTTCTTTACCTGATCGAAGAATGGTATGCACTTATCCGTTGCTTTAGAGATGAATTTTCTTAGCGCTACTACTTTTCCATTTGGGCTCATGAGATCCTTCGGCTTTGTTAGGATTACTATCTTCCTTATGGCTTCAATCTTTTTTGGGTTTGCTTCAATGCCATATGCGCTCACTATATATACCAAAAACTTATATGGTTGAATGGCGAAAGTGCATTTCGAAGGGTTCGGCTTCATATTGTATTGCCTCAAGACTTCAGTTGTTTGGCCTAGGCCTTGGACATGACTTGATGCCGCTTTTGACTTAAATGGCATGTCATCCACATATACTTCAATATATTTTTTGATCTGATCTTAGAACATCATATTTACCAGCCTTTGGTAAGTTATCCTGATGTTCTTGAACCCGAATGGCATGATTTTGTAGCAGTAAATCCCTTTGTCCATCATGAAACTAGTATGCTCCTAATCTGGCTCGAACATAGCTATCTGGTTGTACCCTGAATATGCATCCATAATTGAGAGCAGTTTATGTCCACTAGTTGCATCCGCTAGCTGATTGATTCTAGGTAGGGGAAGCTGTCCTTAGGGCAGACTTTGTTGAGGTTGGTGTAATCTATATAAGTCCTCCATTTTCCATTGGATTTTTTCATACGTACTAGATTAGCAATCCATTTTGGGTAGTATACTTCCCTGATGAATCCATTCTCCTTTAGCTTATTGACTTCCTCATGCAAAGCATTATAGCTTATTTGATCCATGGTTCTGCACTTTGCCTAATTGGATGGGCATTAGGATTGATATTGAGTGCATGACAGATGACGATTGGGTCTATTCCTACCATGTCTGAATGTGTTTAGGAAAACATATTTGCTAATCTCTTTAAGAAGTCTATTAGTTTAGTTTCGGCTTTTTCACCAAGATTCTTCCCTGTCTTCAAAACCATTGTAGGGTCCTTTGGATCTATTTGCACATCTTCAAGGTCATCCACTTGCTTGAATTCTCTCTTTGTTAATCTTGCGTCTATTTCACTTTCTGCTTCTTCTTTTGGTTGAGAGTTGACCGTGAGCACCTATTTCCAAGTCTCTTTAGAAAAGTACTGTGCGCAGACCGAATTATATTCGTTAGTGCTAGTCATATGCATATATGTCCTTTTTCCTTTTTTGCAGTGATTGGATGACTTATTTCGGTGCCAGTACTGGCACTTGGTACCGATACAATTTTTCGAAATTGTTTGATTTCTTGTTTATTACTGTTATCGCAAATACCAATAGAGGCAGTAGAGTAATTTTGAATAATTTTATTGCTAGAGTTCAGATTTAAATTGTATAGTTCCCTGGTTAAAAATTGTTCTCTCCTCACTGATCCTATCCCAGCAGAAGTGTTGAATTTCATAAGCATGTCTTTCTGAAAGATAATTACCCCCAAGTTTACCAGCACAGGTCTTCCTAGGAAGACATTGTATGGTAATGGCTTGTCAATAATCAAGAAACTCGCATATAAGGATTTAGGCAGAGGTGTTGTTTTGGTTGTGACGAGCAGGCACATTGACCCAACAAGGACGGTTGATGTGTTGTTGAAGCCGTAAATCGGCTGAGGGATGGAATTTAGAATCTCAGATGGAAGCTTTATCTAGTCGTACGCTGACTTGAAAACTACATTGATCGAGTTTCCAAAATCTACAAAGACATTTTTCATGGTGCAATTCGAAATACGTTCTGTAACTATGAATGGGTCCTGTGGAAATACAACTCGTGTTGCATCAGCATTTGTGAAGACTATTTCCTATGCCAGCTTGTGCTTAATATGGAAGATTGTCTTCTATTTTGTCTTGGCCTCTTGCGCATACTTCTCTCATGCTTTCTTGCTTGTTCCAGTGAGGTGCGATCTATCGTGAATTGAGGCTATAAGGTAGAAGGGTTTTTTTGCCTGGTTTTCATTCGGGACGGAAGTGAGGTCTCTTGTACCGTTTTAGTTGTTTGCCTTCTAAAAGGTACCCAAGTATCCTTTTTGGATCAATCTTTCTATCTTATTCTTCAAATGTCTGCAGTTGTCAGTATGGTGGTCGTTGGCTCTATGGAAGCGGCAGTATGCTCTGCCTCGATCTTGTTCTACTTTCTTCCTCTTGTTTGGTACATTGTATGCAAGTACAGTCCTGGTCTTTTCGTATATCTGGCCAGGAGTGTGAGTAAGGGGAGCTTTTGTGACAAAGTTAAATTCCTTTTGTCATTTCCTAGGCGGATGATACCCTTTTGCCCCCTTTTCTTGTCATAGTCGGGGGCAGAAGCTCTTTGAGGTTACATCGTAGACCCAGCCTCTTCCATTCTAATATAGCGACTTACCCTTTTGTAGAAAGCCTTCATACTATGACACTAGTTTTTACTATTTTTCTCCCATATTGAGGTGTTTCTTCTTATCCCAGCATGGGCTGCCATAAGTAGCGCTTCTTCACCGATTACTCCAATCCAAAGTGCCTTAGATTTGAAGCGCTTCATAAAGTTACATAAGCTTTTGTTCTCTCCTTGATTTATGCATGATAGGGTGTTTACATCCGGGGAGGCTTCTCTTCCCAAATTGAATTACCTCAGAAAGTCTGCGGATAGCTTTCTCCAAGATCGTACCTCAGGTCCATACCTCCCGATCCATCGGGAGGTTTGCACCAGCTAAGTAAATAGGGAAAAATTTACATCAGTCCATTCTTCCTAATTTCAAAATGTCCATATAATACTCAAAGTGAAGATGTGGTCATCGAGGTTGGTAGATCCATCAAATTTAACGATCGATGGGGCTTTAAAATTGTTCGAAAATTTTTCTTCTATAATTATTTCGCTGGATGGGGAAGAGCCTTCTTCCCTGGCCTTTTCCCCAGTGTTTTGTTGGCAAAGCCTTGCCAGTTGTTCCACACAAGCCTTGTACTATTGGATCTCATTTTCCCATGGGTCCATCTGGGATGAATCTCCCTCAGAAGTGTTGTCATCATCATTGTGGGTACATTAGGCTTGCTTTTTCAAAAGGAGCAAATTAATGTTAGCCGACTTGGATTTCATCTGTAGGTTAATTTGAGTCTTGCCTTTCAGTTTGGCACCATTTTTCTGGCCACCATCACAGTTCCCATTTCTAGGTGTGCCGTTTCCAATTGCCTTATGCATAGTTAGTGCAGTTGGCGAGTGATGGTACTGAGCTATGGAGTGTGGAGGGGAGGTTGACCTATGAACAGTATATTGGGCTTAGGGCTATCAATGGATATCTGAAAAATCCAGAATCTGTCCGCATCCGCATCCGCATCTAAAAAGCGGATAAATATCCAATATCCGGACAAACAAATGCGGATGCGAAGACATCCGCATTCGAAAATTATCCATCCGGTTTTTACCAAGATTATAGTTAAAATTATGTTATTTTAGTGCAATGAAAGATATCTATTTATTATATTATTAAGTTAGTAGTTTATATCATATGCACTTAATGCTTATTAACTGCTCGAAACTATTTATTATCATCATATTTGTTAATTTTAACACTTTTATAATCAGCAGGATTGAAAAATATTTATATTAAACTAAAATTTTCTTTCTATAATCCTTGATTTATCAGTCGTTAGCGGATAGGATAATTTTCCGATATCCATCCGTATCCGTGGATGCGGATATCCGATATCCGAAAATGATTTCGGATGCGGATGCGGATATGACACTATCCGCATCTGAACACATCCATTGATAGGCCTAATTGGGCCATCAATTTCTCTAACTCCTACGTACGTTGGTTTATTTGGTTTGCGAAGGAATCGATCGCAGCCACTATCCTCAGTCGAAGCTTCCGCCTTCGCTTGAGGTTTTGAATGTATGATGGCCTCTTTTTTGAGGTTAGGTGTAATTGTTCTTATGTAGGGGGAGTAGTGGAATCTATGGGATTCATGGTGTGTGAAGGAAAACAAGGGTAAGATTTGCTGGGAAAGACAAATGGAGGTTCAGGTCCTCCTTTTAGAGCAAAAATGTTGCTAAGATTTTTCGTCTCACAACAGCTGAAGTGATCGCAAAAGTAATTACAATATTGATTACTTCCGTAATTTAGAATCAACAAATTTAAGTAATGTTAAATTTGCCTTTATGAGTAGTAATTATGATACTTAAATCTTACATAGTTATGTACTTGCACTTTAACTGTTTGTTAAAATGTCAAACTAAATTAACATCCATTCAGGTAAATAATAAGAGTGAATCTAATGTTGAAAACAAAGAAGGTAAAAAGAAAACGCAGAAAAAGTAAAGACATAGAGAATTTACGTGGTTTGGACATTAAGGAATCTTATGTCCATGGGAAAAGTTTCACTTTCTCCTTTTTATATTCCTTAATACAAATATTAATAGCAGAGAGTACAAAGATTTCGTTATTATCCTTAAAAATATCAAATTCAAAAAGGTTCCTCTCTTGCTACGGTGCTTTTTCTATTTATAGTATAGAGATGCACGTGGATCACCATAACTCTTCTTCCGCTATCTTAATTTCACCCTTGAATTCTGCCATGTGGCATCCATCTATCTCACTTGTTTATTGTGCGTAGATTGTTGATGTGTCTTTGGCAGGAAGTTGCAATTTGGACAGTTGAATTTTGAATTTTGGAAGGAAGTTTGAAATTGAAGCGGGAACACCTAGAATTGAGGTAGGAAATTTAGATTTGAATGGGTTATGCATCTCTGATCCGAGGAGAGTACAGCTTCAAAGTTGCCCCTTTTTCTCCTAGGGTGAGTTGGGCTATTTTTATCATTGTACTAAAAATGTTAAGAGTTGTGCCCTTGTTCTACCTTGGGCGTTGTTGATATTTGTGGGGCTGAATTGGGCTGTTTGATGCACACCGTTTGCATGGTACTGCCCTAGGGATGGTTAGGACTGATTTGTCTCGTCCAGTCTGCAATGTTTGTTTGATACTATGTTAAGGGTAAATGGAGCTAAGTTACTTTACCTCTAACCTATGGTGTCAGCCCAATATCTGTATGAATTTATCCTATATAGTTGTTGATGCTGATATGCACTAATTGCTTGATAAGGGTCGCTTGTACCTTTGTTGTTTTCCAATAAGTGTGGAACTACGCTGGAGTACTACTTGAGTTGCCTTGTGTGCAACCCTTGGGAATGATTTTGATTCTGCATGATCCTGCTTAGGAAGTTCTCAATGAGCGCAGCGTGGGTTCACACTTGAAAATGTTAGCAGTGCATAAACTCTGGGAATAATTTTATGGCATATTAGATCTTTTGGTATGTGCAGTATTCACTCATGGCTTGCTCGGCATGGGTTAGGAGTAGGTATTGATAAGAAGTTATGCACGATGCTTGCGTAGTCCCTTATAATCCTATCTTGGTAAAGCGTTAGGGATTATCCATCATAGTTTGCTTTGTCTAGGTTTAGAATTGTCAAGAGGATATATAGGGTATGTTCAGTGTAGCTCATTGGTTTTGGACAGAACTTCTTCAAATTGTGGTATAGTTTTAGAAGCTGTGTTGTAGTTCAAAATGTTAAGGTTGCATATTGTTTCCCACATCTTGTAGCCACCCTAAGTTCTTTGGCATAACACCGTACCTTTAACGCCATGCCTAGGGGAATAGTGTCATCCTTATGTTCTATCATCGCTTCTGCGCAGTAGGTGTGATGCTCCGGCTCTAGTGACCAAAATATCAGTGGAAATTTACCGTCCGATAGCTCGGATCAATGGGCATGGAAGGAGCAATCCCTCGTATACGCTATTTTGGGTCAACATGGATACGTTTCAATACATGAATACATCTGAAATAATACGTATCTCGTCTCAACGCAAGGCAATGTGCATGAGTTATAGACTTGAATAATACAGTATTAGAGACACAAATAGAAATTTCCTAACTAACAAAATCAAAGTGAACAAAAATGATGAATATTATATCATATTTAAAAATATGATACACTATTTTCATATACACAACTCATCAAATAAATAAATAACATCGATCAATCCAAAATACAAGTAGAGTAAATACTCGCCATCATTATCTACCCCAACTCCATATCGCAGCCTACAAAGCATATAAGTCATATCAAACCTATAGAACAACCTCGGTCTGACTCGGGGTTTATTAACTCCCTTTGATATTTAGGTCACTGGAGCTGGGGAATCACAGTACTGTCTAGATTTCACCTTATTCGTCACCTTCCTTTCGCTTTATGACCTTTATTATGGGAGCAATACCTTTGGTTCGTTGCTCGCATCATCTTGCCTTTAACAGGATTTGGGAAATACGAGTGTCAAAACAATTATAGTAATTTCTCCATAATAATAATTTATAACTTTTGTAAATTATTTTAATAAATCATTTTCGACTAAGAGTTGTTTTGTTTGACTCTAAGTAGTGAACTTAATTCTCATTAATATTTAACAATTTAAATATTAAAACTTGTACCAACTTTTCCAAATCATGGTAGTGGACACGACTTCAGATCTTTACAGATTATTTAGGTGAAATCTAATTTCTTATCTTTAAAGGGACATCATTAAGTAATGATATATTATGCAAGTTTTCTCTTTGTCATCACTATATCACTTAGATGAATAGAGCTCGACTAATGGTCAAAACCCTAATAATATCCATATTTAATTGTGAAGTTCAACATTAAAGACAATGGTTCAATCCGATAGTAATTATTGACTAACTGATTTGCTTTGGCTAAAGACTTTGACATTATGAATTCCAATTATGGTGATGCTAACCTTCTTTTCAAAGGTGATAAATTCTCTCTTGAATAGGTTTAACTTCAAGTGATTTAACATGCACCCAACTATGGCCATAATACGATCACCTTACCATATGATTGACCACAATCAAATATAGTTTAGACCTTATAATTCAAAGTATTCTCAAGTCAAACAGCTATTACACATCATCACCAGAGATACTCTATTCGACTTTTAATAAGTAGAAGACTCTTGGTGAGATGCTACGTAATTATTCCAAACAATTACACATATTCATCATCCATCATATGGAGAGTGTTACATACATCAGTCTCAACGGATATATCAATATAATATTCTCGATATATCTTGACAAATTTAAGGACAAGTACTTATATTATTCGATTCGATACTCATGCTTACCAACACATTCATAACTGCAATCAATTAAATACTTTTCCTAAGAATTTTCTGCTTGTATATTTTTAATGTATTTAAAACATTGTTTATATCTCAATATAATAATATATAAAACAGAAAATAAAACCAAAATGTTAGTTTATTATGAATAAGATTCACTATAAGAGTTTAGTTATACAATAAAATTACATAATTGCCCTTAAGGCACACTCTTTACTCTATCACCTTAAAGCGCGGGTCATTGAAAATTCAATGGTGAAGGACAAAAATGGCATTAAGCCAAAACTGGAATGAGACAATGTTTGTATTGATCGTTGGATTTGGGTCGTGGTGGTAGTTGGGATTTCCATTTCTAACTAAGAAATTTTCATTTGGCGCTCGTATATCATATTAATAAGACTATTCACCTTTTCTTGGGTATGGTGTCGATGGCTTCTATCTCCTCCAGGTCAAAAGATGAGTCATGATCCACTCCAAAGGTAATAGATATGGTAAGAACAAACTGAGTAGACTGCACTTGTACTCGAATATCTTTTAAATTATTGTACATTGTATCAAATGACTAGATTTGATTAATAGATGGTTGGATAGTTTGGAATGCGAGGGAAATTAATATGATCCTTCATTTGGCATAAAAGTGGATGAGAATGCAGTAAACCCAGTAGCATGTCAATCATGAAATACTATTTAAAAAATTATGTAGTTTCTATTGGTCCTCTTCTATACTTCAAAATTGAAGTTTCAAACTCGTTTACACGATTAGTTCACCATTCCTTGATGCCGAATACGGTTTCCCTTACATGACCTCATCCTGCCCCAGTTTTATAGCACAAACTCTCTTATACCTTCTACCGATTTTTGTGCTTCGTATATATGTCGAACATGCTCATTGGTCAACTCTACTTCCTCAGAACACTCCCTCTAGGCTTTATTGAGCGCTATTGTAATTTTGATGGATTCCTTTCCTGTTGGTTCTGACGGAAGCATAAGCATCCGCACTACATAGTAGAGAGTGTAGGTGATAATAAGAGACCATATTTTTGGATAATTACATTGTTTTGTGACATTTTTAATTTTTTGAGGTCATGAAGAAAGTGATCAGAGTACTGTTGTGAAATTCTTTTGAAGGAGTTGTGATTTTATAGGAGATATGTGAAAATAACCACTCGGAGAAAATTAGATTGTTTATTTTCGATGCGTCGATTATAATCAATTAATTTTCTTCTGCTTGATTAAAAGAGGCTTAACTCTATTCAGATTTTCTGATATGTTAGACATGTTCGACGCATCGAAAAATTAAACTACCCAATTTAAGTAAGTATCCAATTTAACTAAGGCAGCTCAAGCAAGTATTAAAGCCGTGCGTGGTAGTGACAATTCAAATGATAATTATGGTGAATTGACAGATAAAGACAAGTTTTAGGTATTATTCATTGCCTAAATATGGTCGATTAAGGTTAGCGTCATATTCGACGCGTTAAGCTTAGGGCCCATATAATTACTCCGTTTAGCTGAACTGTTGGAATCGAACTATTGGCATTCGACATGTCAAATGCAACCACCTTTTATGAACGGTCGCCCTATCCCCTTCTTTATATTTCTTCCCCTCCTTCATTTCTCTTCACCAAATCACACTTTTTCTACCTCAATCCGAAAAATCAAGCATTTTTTGTCATTTCTACAGCACATTATTAAGTTAAATTTCATCAGATTGCATTTTCCTTACTAATATCAACTTCTTATATTTTTCTCGAATTTTTTGATTTTTTCATAATGTCAACTCATGAATCTTCTGGTACTTCCACCCGCCACATTGTAAACCAGACCGATGAACAGACGTTGACCTTTATCGACATTTGCTTTGCCAACATTGGATCTTGTTTGTACCAAAATTGGGCACAACACTTGTCACGACCCGACTTCCTACGCCCAGGAAGACGTATCGTTTTGAAGAAAAGAAAGAGGTGAGAAAGTAGAAAAGAAAGAGAAGAAGAAGAAACAACAACAGAATCTCAACAGCGGAACGAATAAAATATAATATATCACATAAATATCATATACATCAGAGTACACAGATAATACAACACATACTAGACAGTTATAACACCTGTCTAGTTAATACAACTCACACATCACAGAGATACAACACAGCGGAAATACAGAAATAATCTCTGACACAGCGAAATCACTATATATCTATAGGCTGAAGCCTCCTGCTCCATTGCTCCTCCAGAATTCGTCAAAGCTAACCTGAATCCCTTGGCTACCCGTAAAAATTTGGGTACCCGAGAGTTTATGAAAAACAGAAATAAACTTCGGGTCAGACATGGGTCTGGTATGAGTAACCGGTTAAAGTTGTTTAACTTTGAAAATCATTTGAAAACAAAGGTATCACGTAAGACTCCCCACAAATAAACACGAGTAAGTTTTTACCTTACGCTAACCAAAACATTTTATAGGAAATCCAGTGATATTATAATAGTGTCTAGGGTTTTCAAGTAAATAGAAAATAGCCGAAATTGTTACATTCATTAAATTCCAGCATACTAGGTTTACAATCAAATCCGAAGGCACTTATTGGATTTTGGATTCCATACAATGGCTGGGCTACTGGGGTACCGCCCGTCACAGTACGTGGCCTAGATCACCGTACCGAGGACCCACCCTAAGTCCCCTGCAACACAAAGCCGGACCCGTTCCTTACTGAACAGTTCCAAACAAGACAACCCCAGCAGTTGTTGCAATCAACTGCCCACACAATCGAATATAAAGGGACATCTAGACAGGAGTATATCTTGCTCTCAAGTGGGTGCTACCCACGAAGCTTTGCTGCACCTCCCCTGTTTTAGCCATTCCCGGTTGATGAGGCTTGAGGTCACGATTACCTGAATAGAACTCATCACTTAGAATGCTCATCGCCCACCTGACGATGTGCTGAAAGCATTCAATCCATACAAGTTCGTTCCGGGTTCGAACGAAACCGAAGGCATTATCTCGTTACACTCATATTGGAATCACCCTCAGAGTTAACGACAATAACCCTTGCACTCTGAATCACCATCTCGAATCTATAAGTACTATCACCGTCAAACTCATTACGGAATCACCCACAGAGTTATACTGACGTATAGTCCTTATACCTCGAGTCTTCACTTGCTCCATTTGCATTTTACGACCTAACGTTAATTTGGATCGATGTGGTTTTCGGGTCTCCAGACCTGGAATCCCGGTATACGGAAACCCGATCCCGGTCTCATCGAATCCAAAACGTGTCTTTTAAGGCCAAGTTGTTTTAAAGTTTAAAACAATTCAATTCAATTATCTATATCAACACAGATAGATAAACCACAATATCACAGATGAATAATACACATATCAGCATATATGAATAAACTATATCATCACCATACATCAATCAAGCATCCATATCACAACAGATATTACTCATCTCATTTCTGAGATTACAATCAATCAATGGGATATCAATATCAATCATACATCATACATAAGCAAGGATTAATAATCACATCGATGATAACTAATTTAAAACGAATTAAATTAATTACCTTATCCTTTAATTAATTTAAAATAAATTAAATCAATTACTTCATCATTATTAAACTTGCTTATATTTCTATTAATTAATTATCACTAAATTAATTAATCACCATCCCATTATTCCATTTAATTAATCATCCCTGATTAATTTCCCTTAATTACATTGAAGAAATTATCCTTTAAATTATTTCCCAGATTAATTATTTTTAATCACAGATAGAAATAAATCTTTACATTACCACATTTATTAATTAAATAAAGTTAATTATATTATTTAATTTATTACATTAATAAATCTTCCATTTATTAATTACACTAGATGAATCCATTTAATTCCATATTAATAATTGGTCTCAAATTACATTCCAATTTCATTTATCAAAGAAATTAATTACTAACTAAACCCAAAATATTAATCACTCTTGATTAATCACATATAGTAATTACCTCTCTTAATTACTTTATTAATTACATTCCATAATTAATTATTTCAAATTTATTCTTTGATAAATCTTACAAAGTAGTGATACTGAAATTACTTCGTTATTAAACAACATTTCGTTAATTACATTCTGTAATTATCCATCAATTACTTCTCTAAGCAATTGTGCTTATCCCATCTTAAATTTGATTTATTACTTAATTAATTCTCACTTAATAATTACACTCAAACCATTCTAATACTGACTATTAAATCAATTGATCTAATTAACAATTAATAATTTATTTTATTGATCAATTATAAAATAATCTAGTTTAAGACCTTCATTTAATTTCACATCTACCATAATTAACTTACATAAATTATTATCATTAATAATTTAAATAACCATCTATTAATTAATGAAAGTCTTGTCTATGATTTTAATATCATATTAATCTCTTAATCCATTATTTTAACTTCAATTCATATTTTTAAACTTATAATTACAAAGTGACTCCTTAATTCATTTAAACTAAATAAATATTTAAACTTGTAATTACAAATTTAATTAATATAGATTATTTATTTTCACTCTAATTCCTTAATAATCAAAGAAATTTAAATCTTAAATCCTAAAGAAGACCTCAATTTGAAAATTGATTTAAATTCCACTTCCAAACATTTATTCCATCTTTTTAAACTTTATTTTAAAAATCCAAGTTTTAAACAAATCAAAAATTTAAACTTTGTTCATTTTATAAAATTATTCTTTAAAAACTTAAATTTCAAATTAAAAACAACACTTAGCTATAAAGCGATTTTAGACCAAAATCCCTTTTAAATTCGAATATTTAAATTTATTTAAAATATTTAAATTTAAACTTTCTTTTATTTCAAAATTTGGTTTTAAATCATTTACTTTAACTCAGTTTTAGCCTTGGTTTCAAATTTAAACTTAAAGATTTAAAATCTGGAAACTTGTCACTGACCCGAGTTCCCATCAGATTTGCTTCGAGAAAAATTCAAATATACCCGAGCCAAACAAAAGTTTACCCGAGTGAAACACGAGTTATATTGGCTACTGTCAAAACTGAGAATTTGACTTACCCGAGACTTCCTTAATTTACTTCGAGTAAAAATACCAAACACCCGAGTAAAACATAAGTTTTCTTGAGTAACTCCCCTCGTTTTTTTCCAGTTGCAATTTCACCAGCCTGACAACGTGGTGCACGTGCACACCAAAAATCGACGCCTCCGACCACCACTACATCGACGAACAAGTCGAGCAACCCCACTAGTTCCGATCCCAACTATCAGCTTCCCTCCGATCCTTCTCGAATTCGAATTCGAGTATCTCGAGACCTGGAAGCACAGTTTCGCGACCAAACACCCACCTGTCATCGCCTCGTCTTCGCAAACCCGTCCACCAGAAAATCTCAAACTCCGGTCACGACATCGTCCACTGCCTAGCTACCCTCGCCCAAAACCCGAAGACACTCGATCCACCCACTTGGTCGCGGCGATCGTTTCTTCCAACACAGTGAAAACTAGGTTTACATACTTCAATTCCATATTCCCACTGCCTCAAAGCTTTAACCCATCAACTATCATTTTTCCCTAAAACTTCGATCAATACTCCATCTCCAGACCGAAGTTCGTCACCTCTGGTTGTCGAGATCACCCATGGCAGCCAAAAACACTTAAAACTGGGAATCCAGAACTGCTCTTCAATCCCAACATTATAAATCATGAAACTTGTTTTAAAAATATTGATTTCGTATGTTGTTTCATCCTATATCATTGAATACTTAAAACAAGAAGTTTGTTTTTAAACTTGATTGAGGTTGAACCCTGTCTCCTTGGTTTCCAGAGTAAATTTTCAAGACAGTTTATCTTATATAAATTTTATCATCCAAGTTATAGTTAAACAACCACTGGTTGCTTGTATCTTCATTCAATAATTGATAGATCAAAAGAGAAGGGAGTTGTTTTACAATTCTACTTAAAAGAAGAACATCATGCAACATAAAATTTCAGAGCAGACACAGATATGCACAGACAAGATACATGTCATCACATAGAAAACATGTCATTTTAACCAAAGTTATAAGTTTTAAAATAAAAGTTACTCACCAAAATTTGCAGAGAGAAGAACAGAGCAGGGTTATCTTTTGAAAACAGTTTAAGCTTGAAATCTGGAAAATGTCTTCCTTTAAACTCTCTGGCCCATCACCTTGCTTTTGTTTAAATGCTTGATGTTTTGCTGAAGCTTATTTAAGATTTAAAATAGAGTTTCATTTTGTAATTGCTTTGCTCGAATTGGAAATGAGAAAGATGATATGGGAAAGAATATTTGACAGGCTGAAGTATGAAATGGTTTATAGGGTTGGTATTATATTTTATTTTTCTTGTAATGGTCAGAGATATTTTGTGAAGTATGGAGGCTGGAAACAACATTTTATACACTCGAATGACCCTAGGTTGGCTGCAAGAAATGGAGCATTAATTGTTATGTACTTTATGGTTTGTTTATTCATACTTATCTCATATTTTACTCTTGCCTGTGACTTCAACAACAAGCTACAACATTCATATTTTATAGTTTGCTTTGCTTTGATCTTTCTTATCTCGTTCCCAGGCCTGCCTATCTGTATTCGACATCAGTTTCTATGCCATCCCATACAAGCTTTTAGACTAGGCAGATCATATTTAAAAGCTGGAAATTTCTTATGTATTCTATTTCTTGCTTATATTTTGAATTGTGATAAAAAAAATAATATTGTTTTCCATTGTTCACTTGCCTTTGATTCTTTTCTTTGTTCAACTTGTTATGTTTACTTGTCTGTAAAGATGGTAATTGAATGTTGTTTAAGATGTTTAATACATTTGTTTCATTGTAAATTTATATATTTATTTCTAGCTTTATGTTTCCATATTTATATTTGAAGTTGGTAATCATTTTTATTTATTCTTTGGAACATAGTTGAAATGTTAATGGATGTTATCTTGTTATGTTTACTTGTCTGTGCACATTTCTAGCTTGACAGAGGATTGTAAATGAGTGTTGTTTAAGGTGTTGTTTAAGGTGTTTAATGTGCATTTGTTTCATTGTTAACTTATATATTTATTTCTAGTTTACATACTTATGTTTATAGATGTTTCATTTTATTTTTATGTTTATAACATTTGAACTTAAACCATTAATATATATAATTTACTTTTGTTATTTCATTTTAAAACTTAATTATAAAATATTACATTTATTTATACTATTTCCAAAACAAAAGTTTACCAAAAATATTAAAATAATAAAACATATCTTTATTTATAAATTTTCAAAATAGATCTTGTCTATTTACAGTTTATACAGATATATATATATAGATTATAAACAGACAACAATTTACCAGCTTTTAAAATATGAAATATCAGTCAAATATTTATTTAAAAGAAAATTATTAAATCATTTCAAATTTTATTCACAATTATTGTCAAATCAATTTAATTTTTATCACAGATTATTAAATTGATATTGCCAAAATTTCCGGGATGTCACATTCCTCCCCCCTTAAAAGAATTTCGTCCCCGAAATTTAAACAAAGGTAATTTAATAATCCAATTAAAAATTTAATTTTAAAATACAAGCACATATCAAGCATATGCTAATAACTATAGCAACCAATCAAACAAATCTAATTATCCAGATAAAATTTTGGGTAGAATTCTCTCGAGTTTCCCCGAGTATAAATACCGGGTTACTCGCTCTATACAATCCAAATAATCACTACTAAGCTACAGAGCTACCTCTCATCTGGATCTGCACAACAAGACAAGATATCCGACTATAGATGAGTCTGACTCAATAACAAAGCTCCTGAACTGCTGGTTCTACAACCAAAGATAGAATTCATACGTACTCCCTCAGAGAATACGTGAAATACAATGAATTCCAGTCATCCAAACTGACAGTTCAAATCTGAAGACCCAACACTTATCCTAAGAAGAACCACAGAAAAGATCCATAATATCTCGGAGTTGGTTTTCCACATCTAACAAACTAAAAGCTCCTTGAATCAGAGAAAACTCCAATAACAATGAAGTCTCCAACTTCGAATTCCAAACTTCTTCAATTCTTATCCACACAACTTTTCAGACGATCCTGGGTCCCCTATATCCTTCCTGATCAGCTCATCCTCGCTGATGCCCTCCAGAAACAGCTGAACCAAGACAATCACCAAAATGATCTTTCCTCCAAAACTCAGAACACCAACTCGATCTCAAAATCAGAAAATAGATCTCACTTCTCCCATCTAGAAAAGATAAGCAGGTGTACTCCAAACGGATCTCAGATCCTGAAAAATTTCCTGTAGAAACTCTCTAATCCAAACACTGCAATATCCAATTTCTTCCACACTGAACTACTGCCACCATGCTTCCACTGCGCTACTCTGATCAGAAACAGATGAAATATAGATGATGCACATAAGCACAACTCCCACTGATACCAAATATGACGGACCTAGGCTTTGCAACCATCAGTCAGCAATCACAACTGGTAAGCTTCTCAACAATTCCAGAAATATGGTTCAACGGATCCAAAACAAAACTCCGAAGTTCCACCAAACTAAGCTGCTTCACCCAACTCAAACCATCCTACTACTAAGCTGAACCATCTATATCACTTTTGAAATCCAGCCGATACCAAACTCAAACTCCAGATGCCGACAACTTCTGACTCCCTGAAGACATCCAAAAAGAAGAATCTCCACAACACAAGAGAACGCTCAAACTATCGCAAGTCACTTTTGCGATTAATCTGGCCTAATCCCAAAGAAAACTGTCCTCACTTACCCAACAGAACAGCTTACACCTAACTGGCCAATTCAACGAAAGAACGGAACCACTCGACTGCTTCTGGACTCCTACTAAGCTAGAAAACTTCTTGCCAGCACACAGAAAACTCGATCTATACTGCTGACATCAATGCCAAGATATTTCTAATTCAAAGCTCTTCGAGAAACTCGAACCACACACAACCAGAAACATCCTGTTGAACACAACCACAACCCCGAAACAGATTCACTACCTTAACTCATCCCATAGAAATATCTTCGGAGATATCCACAGTCACTGCGCCTCATCACACAGCCACTATATCCTCGAGAGATCAAAATACCACTACTTGCTTCAGCCCAACTGACAGATCCAACTCCAGCTCATCCAAACTCTCGAAAATCCGCTCACACTAGCGCGATCATCTTACACTTAAATGCTGGACTCCGAATCCTTAACAGATTTCCTTCAGAGTTCCATGAAGTCCCTACATCACAAATTTACTCGAGACGAACTGTAGACCCAATACCGTCTCGGTATATATACTTCCATCCTCAACAAATCCAACCATTGGTAGTCGTGATACACACACCACCACTACCACCCTATCTACCTTTATAACTTATATTGGAAAACCCGAACAGGTAACCCAATCGATAGGTAGAGATAAATAAATATATAGATAAAAATTACAAATACGCTCTCTCAGGATAGACACCACTCCAGAGCCTAGGTATTCACTCAACCTAATGCTCTGATACCAACTGTCACGACCCGACTTCCTACGCCCAGGAAGACGTATCGTTTTGAAGAAAAGAAAGAGGTGAGAAAGTAGAAAAGAAAGAGAAGAAGAAGAAACAACAACAGAATCTCAACAGCGGAACGAATAAAATATAATATATCACATAAATATCATATACATCAGAGTACACAGATAATACAACACATACTTGACAGTTATAACACCTGTCTATTTAATACAACTCACACATCACAGAGATACAACACAGCGGAAATACAGAAATAATCACTGACACAGCGAAATCACTATATATCTATAGGCTGAAGCCTCCTGCTCCATTGCTCCTCCAGAATTCGTCAAAGCTAACCTGAATCCCTTGGCTACCCGTAAAAATTTGGGTACCCGAGAGTTTATGAAAAACAGAAATAAACTTCGGGTCAGACATGGGTCTGGTATGAGTAACCGGTTAAAGTTGTTTAACTTTGAAAATCATTTGAAAACAAAGGTATCACGTAAGACTCCCCACAAATAAACACGAGTAAGTTTTTACCTTACGCTAACCAAAACATTTTATAGGAAATCCAGTGATATTATAATAGTGTCTAGGGTTTTCAAGTAAATAGAAAATAGCCGAAATTGTTACATTCATTAAATTCCAGCATACTAGGTTTACAATCAAATCCGAAGGCACTTATTGGATTTTGGATTCCATACAATGGCTGGGCTACTGGGGTACCGCCCGTCACAGTACGTGGCCTAGATCACCGTACCGAGGACCCACCCTAAGTCCCCTGCAACACAAAGCCGGACCTGTTCCTTACTGAACAGTTCCAAACAAGACAACCCCAGCAGTTGTTGCAATCAACTGCCCACACAATCGAATATAAAGGGACATCTAGACAGGAGTATATCTTGCTCTCAAGTGGGTGCTACCCACGAAGCTTTGCTGCACCTCCCCTGTTTTAGCCATTCCCGGTTGATGAGGCTTGAGGTCACGATTACCTGAATAGAACTCATCACTTAGAATGCTCATCGCCCACCTGACGATGTGCTGAAAGCATTCAATCCATACAAGTTCGTTCCGGGTTCGAACGAAACCGAAGGCATTATCTCGTTACACTCATATTGGAATCACCCTCAGAGTTAACGACAATAACCCTTGCACTCTGAATCACCATCTCGAATCTATAAGTACTATCACCGTCAAACTCATTACGAAATCACCCACAGAGTTATACTGACGTATAGTCCTTATACCTCGAGTCTTCACTTGCTCCATTTGCATTTTACGACCTAACGTTAATTTGGATCGATGTGGTTTTCGGGTCTCCAGACCTGGAATCCCGGTATACGGAAACCCGATCCCGGTCTCATCGAATCCAAAACGTGTCTTTTAAGGCCAAGTTGTTTTAAAGTTTAAAACAATTCAATTCAATTATCTATATCAACACAGATAGATAAACCACAATATCACAGATGAATAATACACATATCAGCATATATGAATAAACTATATCATCACCATACATCAATCAAGCATCCATATCACAACAGATATTACTCATCTCATTTCTGAGATTACAATCAATCAATGGGATATCAATATCAATCATACATCATACATAAGCAAGGATTAATAATCACATCGATGATAACTAATTTAAAACGAATTAAATTAATTACCTTATCCTTTAATTAATTTAAAATAAATTAAATCAATTACTTCATCATTATTAAACTTGCTTATATTTCTATTAATTAATTATCACTAAATTAATTAATCACCATCCCATTATTCCATTTAATTAATCATCCCTGATTAATTTCCCTTAATTACATTGAAGAAATTATCCTTTAAATTATTTCCCAGATTAATTATTTTTAATCACAGATAGAAATAAATCTTTACATTACCACATTTATTAATTAAATAAAGTTAATTATATTATTTAATTTATTACATTAATAAATCTTCCATTTATTAATTACACTAGATGAATCCATTTAATTCCATATTAATAATTGGTCTCAAATTACATTCCAATTTCATTTATCAAAGAAATTAATTACTAACTAAACCCAAAATATTAATCACTCTTGATTAATCACATATAGTAATTACCTCTCTTAATTACTTTATTAATTACATTCCATAATTAATTATTTCAAATTTATTCTTTGATAAATCTTACAAAGTAGTGATACTGAAATTACTTCGTTATTAAACAACATTTCGTTAATTACATTCTGTAATTATCCATCAATTACTTCTCTAAGCAATTGTGCTTATCCCATCTTAAATTTGATTTATTACTTAACTAATTCTCACTTAATAATTACACTCAAACCATTCTAATACTGACTATTAAATCAATTGATCTAATTAACAATTAATAATTTATTTTATTGATCAATTATAAAATAATCTAGTTTAAGACCTTCATTTAATTTCACATCTACCATAATTAACTTACATAAATTATTATCATTAATAAATTTAAATAACCATCTATTAATTAATGAAAGTCTTGTCTATGATTTTAATATCATATTAATCTCTTAATCCATTATTTTAACTTCAATTCATATTTTTAAACTTATAATTACAAAGTGACTCCTTAATTCATTTAAACTAAATAAATATTTAAACTTGTAATTACAAATTTAATTAATATAGATTATTTATTTTCACTCTAATTCCTTAATAATCAAAGAAATTTAAATCTTAAATCCTAAAGAAGACCTCAATTTGAAAATTGATTTAAATTCCACTTCCAAACATTTATTCCATCTTTTTAAACTTTATTTTAAAAATCCAAGTTTTAAACAAATCAAAAATTTAAACTTTGTTCATTTTATAAAATTATTCTTTAAAAACTTAAATTTCAAATTAAAAACAACACTTAGCTATAAAGCGATTTTAGACCAAAATCCCTTTTAAATTCGAATATTTAAATTTATTTAAAATATTTAAATTTAAACTTTCTTTTATTTCAAAATCTGGTTTTAAATCATTTACTTTAACTCAGTTTTAGCCTTGGTTTCAAATTTAAACTTAAAGATTTAAAATCTGGAAACTTGTCACTGACCCGAGTTCCCATCAGATTTGCTTCGAGAAAAATTCAAATATACCCGAGCCAAACAAAAGTTTACCCGAGTGAAACACGAGTTATATTGGCTACTGTCAAAACTGAGAATTTGACTTACCCGAGACTTCCTTAATTTACTTCGAGTAAAAATACCAAACACCCGAGTAAAACATAAGTTTTCTTGAGTAACTCCCCTCGTTTTTTTCCAGTTGCAATTTCACCAGCCTGACAACGTGGTGCACGTGCACACCAAAAATCGACGCCTCCGACCACCACTACATCGACGAACAAGTCGAGCAACCCCACTAGTTCCGATCCCAACTATCAGCTTCCCTCCGATCCTTCTCGAATTCGAATTCGAGTATCTCGAGACCTGGAAGCACAGTTTCACGACCAAACACCCACCTGTCATCGCCTCGTCTTCGCAAACCCGTCCACCAGAAAATCTCAAACTCCGGTCACGACATCGTCCACTGCCTAGCTACCCTCGCCCAAAACCCGAAGACACTCGATCCACCCACTTGGTCGCGGCGATCGTTTCTTCCAACACAGTGAAAACTAGGTTTACATACTTCAATTCCATATTCCCACTGCCTCAAAGCTTTAACCCATCAACTATCATTTTTCCCTAAAACTTCGATCAATACTCCATCTCCAGACCGAAGTTCGTCACCTCTGGTTGTCGAGATCACCCATGGCAGCCAAAAACACTTAAAACTGGGAATCCAGAACTGCTCTTCAATCCCAACATTATAAATCATGAAACTTGTTTTAAAAATATTGATTTCGTATGTTGTTTCATCCTATATCATTGAATACTTAAAACAAGAAGTTTGTTTTTAAACTTGATTGAGGTTGAACCCTGTCTCCTTGGTTTCCAGAGTAAATTTTCAAGACAGTTTATCTTATATAAATTTTATCATCCAAGTTATAGTTAAACAACCACTGGTTGCTTGTATCTTCATTCAATAATTGCTAGATCAAAAGAGAAGGGAGTTGTTTTACAATTCTACTTAAAAGAAGAACATCATGCAACATAAAATTTCAGAGCAGACACAGATATGCACAGACAAGATACATGTCATCACATAGAAAACATGTCATTTTAACCAAAGTTATAAGTTTTAAAATAAAAGTTACTCACCAAAATTTGCAGAGAGAAGAACAGAGCAGGGTTATCTTTTGAAAATAGTTTAAGCTTGAAATCTGGAAAATGTCTTCCTTTAAACTCTCTGGCCCATCACCTTGCTTTTGTTTAAATGCTTGATGTTTTGCTGAAGCTTATTTAAGATTTAAAATAGAGTTTCATTTTGTAATTGCTTTGCTCGAATTGGAAATGAGAAAGATGATATGGGAAAGAATATTTGACAGGCTGAAGTATGAAATGGTTTATAGGGTTGGTATTATATTTTATTTTTCTTGTAATGGTCAGAGATATTTTGTGAAGTATGGAGGCTGGAAACAACATTTTATACACTCGAATGACCCTAGGTTGGCTGCAAGAAATGGAGCATTAATTGTTATGTACTTTATGGTTTGTTTATTCATACTTATCTCATATTTTACTCTTGCCTGTGACTTCAACAACAAGCTACAACATTCATATTTTATAGTTTGCTTTGCTTTGATTTTTCTTATCTCGTTCCCAGGCCTGCCTATCTGTATTCGACATCAGTTTCTATGCCATCCCATACAAGCTTTTAGACTAGGCAGATCATATTTAAAAGCTGGAAATTTCTTATGTATTCTATTTCTTGCTTATATTTTGAATTGTGATAAAAAAATAATATTGTTTTCCATTGTTCACTTGCCTTTGATTCTTTTCTTTGTTCAACTTGTTATGTTTACTTGTCTGTAAAGATGGTAATTGAATGTTGTTTAAGATGTTTAATACATTTGTTTCATTGTAAATTTATATATTTATTTCTAGCTTTATGTTTCCATATTTATATTTGAAGTTGGTAATCATTTTTATTTATTCTTTGGAACATAGTTGAAATGTTAATGGATGTTATCTTGTTATGTTTACTTGTCTGTGCACATTCTAGCTTGACAGAGGATTGTAAATGAGTGTTGTTTAAGGTGTTGTTTAAGGTGTTTAATGTGCATTTGTTTCATTGTTAACTTATATATTTATTTCTAGTTTACATACTTATGTTTATAGATGTTTCATTTTATTTTTATGTTTATAACATTTGAACTTAAACCATTAATATATATAATTTACTTTTGTTATTTCATTTTAAAACTTAATTATAAAATATTACATTTATTTATACTATTTCCAAAACAAAAGTTTACCAAAAATATTAAAATAATAAAACATATCTTTATTTATAAATTTTCAAAATAGATCTTGTCTATTTACAGTGTATACAGATATATATATATATAGATTATAAACAGAAAACAATTTACCAGCTTTTAAAATATGAAATATCAGTCAAATATTTATTTAAAAGAAAATTATTAAATCATTTCAAATTTTATTCACAATTATTGTCAAATCAATTTAATTTTTATCACAGATTATTAAATTGATATTGCCAAAATTTCCGGGATGTCACAACACTCTTTGGATGTGATTGAAGAGATTAAAATGAAGAAATTAAATGGAAAAAGAGGCTAATCTAACAATCACACCAATAAAAGCATGCAGAAATAGAAAATGACAAGAAATTATAGTGGTTCGGCGTTGTAGCCTACATCCACTTTGAATGTTTTGTTGTTTATTGATGATTAATAACTGATCACAACAGTATAACACTCTAACACTCGAGTTACAATGGAGTTGCGGCAGAGTAACGACGTAGTGGAGTCAAAAGTCCTTTTTTGTAGGCGTAGGGGTGCTATTTATAGGTGTAGGTCTGAAACATCTTCCCCAAAGTTCATAATACTTCTTCTCACATGTGGGTAGACCCACCAAATCGATATGGGGTCATTTAGGATCGATTGGGATCGATCTCCATTTCCTTCGTATCGATCAATATTGTGTCAATTCAAGCTCGATCGATCATGAGCGTTCTTGAGGAGATAAGCAAGCTCCTGTGAAAATTTGAAGGCATTTGGACTTATAGATTTCGAGTTATGATCGATCCAAGATTCATTTTGTAAGTGGGCTGAAGCGTACGTATCGATACTTTCGTATCGATGCTCTTTGAGTATCGATCAGATGTTTATTGATGATGTGGAGTGATGGTTCGGGAGAGATTTTAGTCTCATGTTAGAAGACTGCTTCCTTTGGTTGACCATACTTCCTTCGTATCGATCGCGTGTATGCCGTTTCGTATAGATGCTCGTGGCTGCTTCGTATCGATGAAAAGTGTCGGTTTCATATCAATCTGTTGGTTGATCGATACGAAATGGATGGAAGTGTTGATCGATATGAATCAACATATGGGGTGTGATCAATACGAACCTGATGGAGTGGAGCTGATGGATACGAATACAATGGATACGAAGTAAGCATATGGATAGTTGTTGATGGATAAGAAGAAAGGTGGACTCTGATGGATACGAAATGAGGTCTTCTACATGATTCTTGATCAATCCATAACCTGAGCATACAAACTCCGTTCATCCTGAAACTTGGAATGTTGGCTTTCATAGCTTTGTTTGTCATACCATGTTAATTGTAGCTCGATCCAGACTCGAACCAAATTTGCCTGTATCCATAGTGAACCTGTGTATAATCGATCTTCGGGACAGATTGCCCTTGGTTTCTAGTGAAGTCCTTGGTGTCACGGCCTTGCCAAAAGGCGGGATAACATTTGTCCCCTAAAGTACGTCCTGTGTGAAAATGACGTGCTTTAAAAAGCTGCATTCTTTATCCTGAAAAAAGTTCTATCCGATTCGTTGAATAGTTGTCGTCTTTTCATCAAGAGATGTAACCTTTGACTGATTTCCAGTAATTTAAATGTTGAATAGTGGACTGCCAATGATCATGTAGTGTTATGTTGTAACTAAGTGTTGAGTGCTAGTGATTTGGTTTTTGTTGTCCTGGTTGTCATCAGGTAAGCATTCAATTCCTGTTAATTTTGAAAATCGAATGTTAGTTTGTCATACATGTACATATGTTAACCTGACTCATGTTCACGTTTGCATGTTCATGGGTCATTGTCAAGTTCTTAGTTCTTGTTTGGATCGAGTTTCGTATCGATCCTCTCCTGGATCGATGTGAAATTCGAGTTGTAGCAACGATCGATAGTCATTTTAAGTAACTCCTTTCGTATTGATCCTCTCCTGGATCGATCCGAGAGGTTGGAATGCATGCTTCATATCGATAGCCATTGACACAAAATGGATAGTCCTTGGAGATGCTTCGTATCGATGGATATGAAGCTTGGGTCTTCGAGCATATGGATACGAAATAGGTGTTTCGTATCGATGAAATCCAGTGATTCAAATAAGACTTTGTTGTAAGTTTCGTATCGATGAGATTCGAATTGATGGATAGGAAACAGATGGTAACTCATTGATGGATATGAAGTGTTAACCTCTGGATTGCTCTGGGCTAATGGATACGAAGCTACGTCTTCGTATTGATGGAAGGAATCATTCCAGGCATGTTTGCTCAATGCCCTTCGTATCGATAGACCACTGACCGTTTCAACCGGTTCTTGCTACTGGGATACGAAATGTTCTTTTCTGGGATACGATTCCATATAAAAGGATTTTGTACTTAGAAAAAATTTCACTTGTCATTGTTTTCTTATTTGCCTTCGTATCGATTGAGAACACGGGAAGAAAGAACTGCTTTCGTCTCCAAATCACTTAGTTTTTTAACCCTCGATCCAATTCACTTGAACTAGGTAATTAATCGACCGAAACCATTTTAAAATGATGAGACTCGAGTCTTAATGCCATTTCATCCAAAGTCGTGGCCGATTCTGACGTTGATGATGCCAGAAGTTGGTTGGAGTGAGGTCGTGGAAGTGGTAATGGCGTTGTTGTAGCTTAGAGAAGAAGAGCTATTGATGGATACGAAATAGTCATTGGAAGAATCTCTAGTTTCGATCTCGTATCGATGGTGGATGGAGGAAGTATCTTTGTATCGATCTGGAATGTGGAAACTCGTATCGACCTGGAAACGATGGATGGAGGGAGCAGCTTCGTGTCGATCTGGAAAAGTGAGAGTTCGTATCGATCTGGAACGATCGAAACGAAATCAAAGCTGGCGATCGATATGAAGCCCTGGATGTCGATCGATACGAAATCTTAGATGGAGATCGATATGAAACCGAGCTTTTGGAGGAGCGAACCATGTTGAACTTTGATAGATACAAAACTCTTGCACATTCGAACCCTTACTCCGACGAGCTTTGGCCCTGCATAATTGGACTTGACCATTAAACTGCATATTTGACTACCCTTAGAAGCTCGTCGATGGAACCGAGAGTTGAGAAACTTAACGAACTTTAACATGGATTGTTCTCCGAAGTCAGGTTGGCACGGTTGTGATAGTCAGCGATGACGGTCACTCCGGTTGAATCTCGAAGTCTTGTCGTTTTAACATCTTCCGAACTTGTAGAAATTCAATGCATCATGCTGCACTGCACTACACAAAATGATCATTCACTTCACACCGAGGGGAACACGGGTTTATTGCCATCTAATGATAATTTTTACTGAGTTCAATAGCTATGGATCTCGGGAGCTTAGGGCGGGAGCTTAGAGCAGGAAGAAGTTCAGAGTCCTCCACTTCCCATTATAGAAATACCAGAAGTCGCAACTGATGTAGCAAGTCCTGCCCCAGACGAACTGCCGGATGCAGTGTTAGTTCTAAACCCGAAGGATTCTGTTTGTTCTAAAATCTCCGAAGACATGTTAGGCAGGATCTGCCTTAGGCACGGATTATCTCTAAATGATGTTTTATTGCCAAGGCCAGAGGATAGAGCCCACAATCCTCCAAAAGGGTATACCGCCTGCAATAGGTTCATGTGCACAGCCGGGACGTTGCCCCCGTTCAACCAATTTATTCGGGAAGTGCTTTTTTCTTGAAGATTGCTCCATCTCAATTGCATCCGAACGGATACGCTGTTCTCAACTGCTTATACCCAACTGTTGAGGAAATCAGATATCTATTTAACGTCAAAAGTTGCGAGGACAACCCTTCATTTACCTTCTTAGAAGCAGTCAGAAACTGCCAAGTAGTGGCAGGCACTTGGAGTAAATTAAACTACTTTAAAACCGAATGGTTCTTCGTTCGGTGTCCACCAGGATTCGCCAGGCGGTGGCTAGTCAGACGTAAGTGCTCCAACTTCTTTGTCGATTAACTGGATAATATAAGTTGATGCTAATACTTTACTTCTTTTGCAGCTTCGATTCCGCTACACGAAGGAGCGCAATTTAAGGAGATAGTAAGGATTCTCCAATTGGTCCTGGCCGAGCTCAGAGAAATCGATGAAGTCCTTATCGATGAGAACTTAATTGCTGTGGGACTGATAGAGGGAGATCAAAGCATCGGGTTGGTAGGAGTTCCCAGGGTGGCTCCGGTAAAGCAAAGAGGACGAAGAGCTCCTAGAGTCTTAATCGGCGAACATGATGATGACGAGAGTTTGCCAGTTGGGATGAGCCCGCAGTTGCACCTTCGCATAGTCTTCGATTACTAGAGTTGAAAAGAAAAGGTAAGGCTATCGCCCACAAATCCCAGAGGCGTAAAAGTGCTATGCTATCTCTACCTACTGCGGCTGCTATAAGCCGAGAGACTTCTTCTCCGCAAATAGAGAGTTCATTGAAAGGATTGGAGGATATCCTTATTCACGATGACTTGACTTTATTCCTAGATTTTGGATTAGATGGACTTCATTCCCCATCGCAAGCCGATGCAGGCTTAAGTGCTTTAGATGTAGGGAAGCCAACTCCTGCGAGCAAGGCCACCACAATCGATTGGTTGTGGGGTTTTGCACATGCATACACACATTTCACGGCATCACACAACTTCTAATCACACGTTTCTCAATCTTAGGAGATAACTAATTCTGCTTTTCTTTTCATTTTTCAGATACGATGGTGAGGCAGGGGTCGGTGCTTAGCAGTCTTCGTTCTAAACGCCATGCATCCAGCTCTTACTCCGAATCTTATAGGCGCGAATCTAAAAGAGATTAAGACCATGGCCATTACTCCAGCCAGGAGCATGATCGTTATGAAAGGGAGAGGGAGATGCCACATCAATATAAGCGTCATCCTCCGTCGCGATCGCCTCCACCTAAAGGTTCATCAAAACCCTCCGGCTCTGGCAGACAACCCTTTGAGACTGCCCAGCGAAGAGCACCTCCTCAAACTCCGTAGGACTGAGGCGGAAGCTCTCATCGTTACAGAACCGACCGCTATAGAACCCACTGGAGAGGGAGCCATTCAAATTGCTAAGTTAAAGCAAGACTTCCCAAATATCTACTTTGATGGCTTCCATTTCCCTCCGAACTTGAAAAGAATTCCCAATGATGCAAAAAAACTGGTACAGGACTACATGCATGATGTTTACAGCCAGTACCGGGAGTAGGTCAAAACTGCAGAAAAGGCTTCAGCGGTGGCTTTCGAGCGGGCTAAAATAACCGAGAAACTGAAGACCGATCTTGCTTAGAAAAATAGAATAATAGAAGTGCTCAATAATGAAGCCGAGTCTTCACGGAAATCAGAGATGGAAGCTGATAAGAGAGCCGAAGTGGCAAAACAGTCCATGGAAACAATGCGACGATCTTATATGGACTTGGTTCAGGAGATGGGCCACCAGAATACTCTTGTTACGGAGGAGAGAGATGCTGCAGTGAAAGAGCTCAAAGTGCTAAAGGAAAAACTTGCCGAGGCCACTAAGGAAAAGGATGAGGCCAACAAATCCGCCCAGGAGGCATGTGAACAGACGGTGGTACAAAAGGATGAAAGGGATGCGGCGAACTTAAAGGCTCAAGAAGCCGAGGCCAGAATTGAGAATGAAATCAAAGCAGTGGAGGCCAGGATGGAGAATGAATTCAAAGATCTTCTGGTCACATACAATGCCAATGTCTTAAGGAACCGCAATCTATCCTGGCTCGATGAAGATTATCCTTTTCAATTGTACGAGGCTTGGAGCCGTTTGGTGGAGGACGAGAAGGTGACTCGTAACACTACAACCATCGACGAATTCGAACTGGAAAACCAAATACTTATCGAAGAAGAGCCGAAAGTCCTCTACAACACTATTGCTACTCTCGAAAAGGAAAAGCTTGCTGCTAAGTATCCGGACGTTGGAGAAGGATCTGGAGTTGCATCATGAAGCAGGTTCCGAAGCGCCTGCAATGTCTCAATCTGAGCCTATTTCTTCTGTCGATCCTCTAGTCATTCCGCCATATGATCCTAACAGGCCACATCTCTCACCGATAACTGAGCGCCGTTCGGAAGGCGTGTCGGGTCAACTGGGGAGCCAAACCGAGGAAGGTATTATGAACACTTCTCCTATTCATTCGAACGTAGGAACACTGTTTTTAAACATTACTAATATTTTCTCCTATCTTCATTTAGCCTTAGATTCTGCATCACTTGATCCTCCTACAACTCAAGGAATGCATCACGAGCAGGAGGCACTAATGACGGAAGCTACAACTACAACGGTCACCGCATCGGCTGGGGAGATGCACGAAAGCAGTTGTGTTTTTGATGAACAAATGATGTAAGCACTCCCCGGCCATCAAAGCGACCAGATCAACGAAATGCCTTTCGTCATTGATGAAGATGTGATGATTACGAGGTCCTCGGGCCCGACTAGTAGCATGCTAGTGGGGATTCGCCAAGATCGGGCTGAGGAGATAATGGCGGAAATTAAAGTCGAGATAGAGAAAGCCAAGCAAGCTAGTAGTGTTGGCGGTGGCATTGCGGGTCTCGGCCCGGTCCCTATGCTTATTGTTTCTCCGGGTGGCACCACCATCGATACCAGCGTGCCTCATTCTTCTAGCGTTGAGGATGCTACCATTCCTCCAGTTCCACACACGGAGGGTATTCCGATCCCGTAAGTTCCGAGGAGGAGATTGTTCCGATTCCCCCGGCCGAAGACAAACCACCTAAAGCAAGCCGGGGAGGTAAAGGCCCAAAGAGGCAGTTGAGCGGCAGTTCGAGCGGGCCTACGCCGAAGAAGAGCAATAAGGATAAAAAATTAAAGGTGTAGACTTGCACTTTTGCTCCTTCTTTTTGCAGATAGCTTAGAATAAGATCTCCTTTTGCTTTTGTAGGCCGTGTATAGATGCGGGTTCAGCCCCTGCTTATAGGAATTCTTCGAATAGGTTTTTTGTACTCATATTTTTCAAAGAATAGTGGAAATAAAATGTTATTTTGTTTTTTCCAGCATAACTCTGTATTTATTTGTTTAAGTATTTCAGTACTCGCGTTTCCATTCAATGTACCTGTGAGGCTTTAGTCTCTGAGTCGAACTTGAGTCCGGTCGTTAAGTCCCAAAGTCATGGCTTCAGGTCATAACCAGACGCCGAGTCGAGTCCCAACGTTGCGATGTTTCGGCTAGCGGTTAGTACTTGAGTTATGCCCCCAGTTCTGGGGAGAATTGAAGTGGTCGGTCGATAGTCGTTTTTCGCCTTCACTAACTTTAATTTAACTTAGTCGGAAAAAATTTAAAGTAAAATGAGTTTGAGTGGTCGGATCACTCTCGCTCATTTGTTGGTATTCACATCCATGCTCTGGGGATCGAATTTGCATGTTGGCGGTCAGTCACGCCTGCTTGTTACTTAGAATCATATCCACGGTCCGGGGACATAGGCTAATTTACGGGCGGTCAGTCACACCCATTTTACGCTCAGAATGATGTCCACACTCCAGGGACATAAGTAATGCTACGGGCGGTCAGTCACATCCATTTGACGCTCAGAATGATGTCCACACTCCGGGGACATAAGTTATGCTATGGGCGGTCAGTCACACCCGTCTAATATTTATACTCTAGTTCGCACTCCGGAAATCTGGAGTTGGTTGATGGGTGGTCAGTCACACCCATTTGGTGTTTATACTCCAGTCCGAGCTCTCGGGACCAGAGTTAGTTGATGGGTGGTCAGTCACACCCATTTGCATTTGTACTCCAGTTCGCACTTTGGGAATTTGAAGTTAGTCGACAGACGGTCAGTCACATCTATTTAGGCATTAGGATCTCATTCGCACTCTGGAAACAAGGAGTTGATCAAGGTTGTGAACGGTCGGATCACATCCACCTTGATTTGGCAAGCGAAGTCATAGATGGACGGATCCATCCTCTTCGAACTTGGAAGAATGAAGGCGAGGCCGTGGATGGACAGATCCATCCTCCTCGAGCCTGGATTTTGGAGTTTTGTACTTCAGCTTGCACTATGGGAGCTGGAGTTTGTTAGAGGATTGTCGTGTTTCAATCGTTCTTGATTCATCGTTGTTTGCCCCCGAACTCGGGGATTCACTTGGCGAGTGACCGGTCGGATCACGATCACTCCCTATTTGAATGATTCCCACCGTGGGATGGGACTTAGCTCTTTGTACATCATGACAGTCGCATGATGCATGTCAAGGATCGTCACTCTGGCTTGATGAGTCTACATTTTATTGCCGAAATAAGAAAGTGCGGCAAAATCAGTTGCCTTATTACAAGTTCAAATTCAAAAAATGCATAAACAAATTTCAAAGGAAAAGCAGACTGAATGAATAAAAGCCAGTTATGTGTAATAGCGACGGAGACTCTCACTATTCCATGCTCTTGGTAAAGTGAGACCGTCAACAGTTGACAGTTTGAATGTGCCGTCTCCAAGTCTCCGCTCGATGACATACGGTCCTTCCCACATCGGTTTCATGCGTAAAGGGATCGAATAAATTCTCTTAAGTATGAGATCGCCAACTTTGAAGGTTCTGGGATCAAGGTCCTTAAGGAATTGGTTGTGGCGCCTGAGCCTAGGCTCAGGCGTTAGCTGTCAATTTTATGAAAAACGGACGCAGAGAGATTTCTCTATGCCTTTCCCTTTCTCCTTCCGATGCGCATCCCGTAGCTCCGTAACATAACAGGCGCGTCCAGCCGCCTGATCACCGTGCACTACCCCGACCCCATTATCATTGGGGAACTTCAGAGTTAAACACCATGGGGCAATCCCTGCCTTGAATTCTGCAAGGGCCGGTCGGCCCAAGAAAGCATTGTAGGGGGAATGTATGTCTAACACCACAAACTGCAACATCTGGACCCTCCAACGATCTCCAATACCCAACTCAACTGGCAACTCCACCATTCCAGCTAGTATAGTTGCGCTTCCATTAAAACCATGAATTCATGACTGACACGGTTTAGATCTTTCGCTTCCTTTCTCATTTGGTCGCAAGCTCGCTTAAAAAGAATGTTCACAGAGCTTCTACTGTCGACCAAGATTCTCATCATCCAAACAGGACCTATTTGGGCTGAAATGACTAACGGATCGATAGTGGAGACCTCGACCCTATCAGCATCTCGGTTTCTGAAAATGATGTCGTCTGTCATCGTACTCTGTTGTTTCGCCAGGGCCCCGTAATCAGAATTGCTACAACACTCGAAGTTCCCATGCCTAATCGAACTGGCATATGACTCCATTTCCTTTCAGCTCCGATCAACTGGATGAGGACCACCACTCACCGTGTTTATTACCAATCTCCCACCAGTACGTGCGGGTTCTTCGGGCCTAGCTTAGCCTTGACCTTGATTCAGGTTAGATGGGCCCGCATCTCCATCGTGCGGCGCCTGAACAAACTGTTCCAACTTCCTTTCTCTAATTAATTTCTCAATGATGTCTTGTAAATGACGGCACTCATTCGTGTTATGGCTGTAACAATCGTGGAATCTGCAGAATTTTCCTGTATGAATTTGTTTCTCAGATGATGGTTTCGGGGCTAGCTTCTTACACTGTCCGGTATTACAAGTCTGAAGGTAAACATTTTCCAACAATGTGTTTAAAGGGGTATATTGGTCGAACATAGGAGATCTGTGTCTCGGTTCGCGATTTGGGTCTCCGTCCTTTCCTTGAACTCCATTGCCCTTCTGTTGACCTTGCTTGTTCTGTATGTTCAATTGTACTTTACCGAAATTCTCACTGGTCTGTTTCGCAGCAACAATACTCTGAATGCCTTCAACACTGGGCCCCGCATCATCTTGCTTCCTAGATCGTCTAGCGTCTTCTCTCCTCAGAAACTGGGCTGCCTTAGCATAGAAACGATCCAACGAAGCGGGGGGTTTCCTAGCCAACCAATTGCCAAACTCGGAATCAGGATCGATCCCTTTAGTTAATGCCATCAAAATAGAATTACCATTGGGGTTGCTGACCTCAGCACATGCAGCATGAAACCTTTCCAGATAACGTCTAAGAGTCTCTCCTGGAGCTTGGATAACACTGGACAAGGAGTTGACATCCTTTGGCCTTGTAACATGCATACAGAACTATTCGACAAACTTTGTACCAAACTGATCGAAACTTGAAATGGATTTGGGTGGTAGACGAGCGAACCACATAGTTGTAATCCCTCCCAAAGAGATATGGAAACTCCTACACTTGACCGTATCGTCAGCACGAGCGACGTTCATGAGCTATTCATACTTTAATATATGCTGGTTAGAATCTGAACTTCCTTCGTACACGGGCAAGGTAGGCATCCTGAATAGACGAGGTAACTCAGCATAAAGGATGTCGTTGGTGAACGGAATATGACTTCGGGAGATTCGCCAATCATCATTAGTAAGACCTTGACTTTTTTGGATCATTTGGCGGATCATGGTTGGAATGTCAAGCATCTGGATGTTCGGGGCCAAGGCATGGTCGGGTTTGATGTTGCGGGGACAGTCAGGGCACTGTCGACGGTCCGTTCCTCACCTCCTTGGCTCCCGGTCTTCGGGAACGTAGGGTTCATGAGCATGGATATGTTGACGAAGGGCCGGATTTGGCTGGTTCTGGATCTTAGCTGCCAGATCTATAGCGGCAGCAGCTGCATGGTCATGGATGGTGTGATAAGGAATCACCCTTCCTTAGGAGGAGGGTCCAGCTTGGTGCCCTGTAGAAGGACCACCTCCGGCTTGTCCGAGATTCACAGCACGCTGATGCCCGGAGGCTTCTGCATAATTTCCATCCAGCCGACGGCGTGTAGATCTGTGGCTGAAGTCAGATGAAGCCAAGCTTTTAGTTGAGGAAAGCGAGACATGATCCCTCCTAGATCTTCTTTGCCTTTCCTCGTTTAGCTTGTTCGCGAGCACCGTGTTGGCACGGATTTGCTGGGTGAGCTCTTGACGGCTCTGAGTGAGCTCTTGCATGAGGATCTAGAACTCCTCTCTAGTCACAGGACCTTGTGGATCTGAAGCTCCAGCTGATGTCTGGCCTGTGGTAGTCAACTGCGTGGGATTATCCCTATCCCTTCCTTCTGGATCGGCAGCATTTGAAGCAGTTCTGGTAGTACGCACAATGGTTGATGTAGCTCTTTCCTAGATCTTGAGTAATTTGAGTAGAATTGAAGGAACCATAAGAAGACAGATCTGGATCTCCTCCTTAGATTTTAGCATTCCAACAACGGCAGTAGATCCAATGGATCGGAGAAAAACGGAGTTTTCTCAATGAAAGCACCATAGTGTCTGTACCAAATTTGGGCACAATAATCTTCGGATGTGATTGAAGAGATTAAAATGAAGAAATTAAATGGAAAAAGAGGTAATCTAATAATCACACCAATAAAAGCATGCAGAATCAGAAAAAGACAAGAAATTATATTGGTTCGGCATTGTAGCCTACATCCACTTTGAATGTTTTGCTGTTTATTGATGATTGATAACTGATTACAACAGTATAACACTCTAACACTCGAGTTACAATGGAGTTGCGGCAGAGTAACGACATAGTGGAGTCAAAAGTCCTTTTTCTATAGGCGTAGGGGTGCTATTTGTAGGTGTAGGTCTGAAAAAACCGCCCAAAGTTTGGAATACTTATTCTCATGTGGGTGGGCCCACTAGATCGATCTTGGGTCATTTGGGATCAATCCCCATTTCCTTCGTATCGATCAATATTGTGTCCATTCAAGCTGCGATCGATCATGAGTGTTCTTGAGGTGGTAAGCAAGCTCCTGTGAAAATTTGAAGGCATTTGGACTTGTAGATTTCGAGTTATGATCGATCCAAGAATCATTTTGTAAATGGGCTAAAGCATACATATCGATACATTCGTATCGATGCTCTTTGTGTATCGATCAGACATTTATTGATGATGTGGAGCTATGGTCCAGGAGAGATCCAAGTTTCATGTTAGAAGACTGCTTCCTTTGGTTGACCATGCTTCCTTCGTATCAATCGTGTGTATGCCGTTTCGTATCGATGCTCGTGGGTTGCTTCGTATCCGTGAAAAGTATCGGTTTCATATCGATCTGTTGGCTGATTGATATGAAATGGATGGAAGTGTTGATCGATACGAATCAACATATAGGGTATGATCGATACAAACCGGATGGAGTGGAACTGATAGATATGAATACGATGGATACGATGTAAGCATATGGATAGTTGTTGATGGATATGTAGAAAGGTGGACTATGATGGGTACGAAATAAGGGCTTCTACATGATTCTTGATCGATCCATAACATGAGCATACGAACTCTGTTCATCCTGAAACTTGGAATGTTGGCTTTCATAGCTTTGTTTGTCGTACCATGTTAATTGTAGCTCATTCCGAACTCAGACCAAATTTGCTGGTATCCATAGTGAACCTGTGTATAACCGATCTTTGGGACGGATTGCCCTTGGTTTCTAGTCAAGTCCTTGACGTCACGGCCTTACCAAAAGGCAGGATAATAGATCTCACAAAGGTCGGGTTTGTTATTGATATGATGAAATCTCCAAAACCTTCAATACAGAGACATACGTCGATTATAATTCCAATATGATGAAAAACAAGTTTGATAACCTCAAGCGTGAATTGGACCCTTTAGAATCGGCAGCTGCAGATTGAAGGTAGATTATGGAATGCGGAGGACACCATTGAAGGAGATGACGAGTGATGAGACACGGCTACTAAGAAGTATAAGAAATTCAAAGTTTACTCGCCTCCGAAATTGATGGAGTTGAATGTGATATTTGAAGGCTGCATTGGAACTTCATCCTGCAAGTTTACAGTTCTAGAGGCTCCACTTGCCAATATCTAGTTCGATACCTATATGTACACCGACTTTCTCATGGGCGATACCGCCGACATCAACACTCGCACTCCCCAATCCTTTGCACATCCGCATCTCTATGCACATCCGCATTGCTCTGCTGCTACTTTCGCTCCTTCTAGACATTAGCCGAGTGGAGCTTCTTCATGTGATGCGGAGATGACACAGACCATTAGCGGATGTATGACTATACGATAGGAGGATTACCCATTTCCAAATGGAAAATCACATACATTTTAGCTAACAAGGAGATAGATTAGAGAGATGTCCATTTACTGATGGACAAACCCGAGAAGCTTAGAGCACTTGTAATATTTCTAGTAGGAAAATTTAGGAGAGAGATGAAGTATTGTATTTGTATTCCGAACTACTTGTATGTACCAAAATCATCTTTTTTATTTCATTTCATAATTTACAAATAATATTAATATATTTAACTATATTTTTCTAAAATAATTAAAACAAAATTAGCAATAAAAAAGTAATTATTTATGACAAAACAATTAAAATAACCCTTTCAAATACCACTTTCTTAACAAAAACGCATTCTCCTTTCATTAACTGTTCTCCTTTTGGGCTTCTTTCAAATGTCCATTTTGAAGACACCCTTATTCTGTCTTCTATTGCGTCTCATGAATTTCTTTTATCTTGACATAGTTTGTCCTAATCATGATGCTTGCTTGAGATGCAGTTTTGAGTATAAGTTTTCCTTGGCTTACAAAGCACACAAATATTTAGCTTTGCTGTAACTGTTAGCTATTTCTACACTTCATACCTTCCTTCAGCAGGGCTGGCCCTGGGCTTGGGCTAGTCGGAGGACGGCCCAAGGCCCAATTTTAAGATGGTGCCCAAATTTTTACTTTTTGTTCCAAAAATAGTACATTAAGTTATTTACTTTAGTGAATGAATGTAAAGTATTGTGAAGATAAGTGATAGAACTAGTGTTTCAATGTTCATTTAATGTAGGTTCAAGTCTTGCTAACCCTAGTTTCTTCGAATTATTTTATACTTAAGTTGTAACCAGTTTTTTTTCCAGAAACCAAGCCATGACCCATACTTATAAATCTAAAATTTGTTTAATTATCCAGGACCTAATTTACCTTGGACCAGGCCTGGGGTCCTTAAGAAATATATTACTATTCCTTCTTATTTGTTGCACTACCACAAAATGATTTGATATCATGCACTTTTTTATTATTAAATAACGTAAATCATGTATAGATTGGAACTGAAAAAGTAACAAACATAAGCAACGTGTACTTGAGTTTGAAACTTTGAGTAGTACGTGATTCTTCTTCATCTTCTAACTTTCCTATTTTAAACTACATAAAAACTTTGAACCATGCATAATCTTTAGTGGAAGAGCTCCAAAAAACTTACGTGCAACTAATTTCATAATTTTATGGTTTGCATGTTTCAGTTGAGAATTAGGCTGATTTTGGCCTAATTCTCAACTCCGTACTAAATTTCAAACACAAAGCAATATCTTGTATTCCAGATGCAACTAATCCTTGGAATTATATTACTAATGCAAAAATAGTGCTTCCTAACTCTAGCTGTGCTGAAGCGAATAAAATCTAGAAAATATCATGCTTATTCCTTTACAATCCTCTGATGCACACATTCTATGGAGCAAAGAACTAAAAACGTACTCTACCTTCTATATGTATAAAGCTTTGACAAATTCTAAATAATGCTCTTTTGACTAAAGATAAAATCTCAACGTTTGGAATGATTCAAACTAATATACATTGTCTATGTTACTCTCTTTCTAAAAGCAAAGAGCACTTATTTTTCTACTGTGTGACTCTGTGTTTAATATTGAAAGGATATACTAAGACGATTACAAGATGTTAATACTTTCCATTTCGTTACCAAACAAAGACTTCCTAGGGTTTTCATGGCGTCTCCCTTCCCTAGCTTTCTAGGGTTTTCCTCTTATTAATTTTTTCTTCTATCCTTCTTCATTTTTCCCATCTCTTCAATTATTTTTCTTCACTCTTTTCTCCTCGTCTATTTCTATCATCTTGTCATGGCTGCCGCAGTTGATAAAGGCAAAGGTGTGGCTGGTGGTGCTTCTGGAGGCGCTGTTTCGACGGTTGATGTTGATAAAGTTGTGAGAACATCTTAAAACAAGGTCCTTAGTTCTTTGATAAAATCTTATCATTATGAAAAGGCTTACTCATGATACGAGGATGCATAAAAATCTATTGGTACCATTACCGGTCTGGATAAAGCTTCCTGGTTTAAATTTTAAGGTATGGGGGGATGATGCCATTAGCGCGTTAGTGCTATAGGTATTCCAATTAAAATGGATTTACCAACTTCGAATGGAAGTAGAATTTCTTTTGCTAGGGTCTTGGTAGAGCTTAAAGCTGAAACGGGTTTGCCTAATGAAATTGAAGGGATTTTTGAGGATGATTCTTTATACAAGCAAAGGATGGAATATGAAAACCCACCCTCTAGATGTGGTAATTGTATTTTTTTAGCCATAGCAAACAACAATGTCCTATGATAAAGGTTTGGTCCAAAGTGTCAAAGGCTAGTGGATAGGAGGTTGGTGTACAAGATGGGATAGGAGAGAAGGAAATTTTGGGTTCGAGCAATAATAAGTGTAATTCTGCTATTGTAAGCAGTCAAAAGGAGGATATTGAATTTTCGAGATTGGAGATTTTGACTGTATTGGACATTCCACTGAGAAATTAGGGGGCTCTTATGTTTCATTTAGTAAAATGTAGGAAATCAATTTTTGTAATCTTAGACTGGGTCTCACTGAATTGCAGATCAAGGGATTTAATTATTCGTGGTGGTCTGGTCAACAGAAGAATATCTTAACCAAGATTGACAGGGCCCTTGCTAATATAGAATGGTTCCAGTTTGTTAATGGTTGGGAATTTAAATATTTACCTTCCAGCAGTAGTGACCATGCTCCCATTCTGTTATATTTCAACCCGAATGATCCTGTGGAGAACAAATCATTTATGAATAGCTATGTGGAGTTTGATGACTACCTTTGTTTTTTTGTTGGATATTTGGAACTTGCAAATGGTCGATAATCCGATGTTTAATGTCCTAAAACGTCAGAAATTGTGTAAGGAAAGACTGAAGGTATGGATTAAGGACAAAAGGGATACCAAATCTGAAGTTGCAGAGTCTTGGTCCTTATGTGGTTCTATTCAGAAAGAATTGGAGGAATCTCATGATCCGGAAGTTGCCAAACATTTGTCGGAATTTAAAATGCATTTAGATTCAACTCTTTATAGGAAATACATCGATGTTGTTTAGAAATCGAAGATTGATTGGTTATTGAACAGCGATGAACCTACAACCTACTTTTATGCTAAAAGGACTTAGAAGCGATTAAGGGAATCTTGTAATGTTAATATCTTTGTAAATGGTGATACATGCAAGCACATCAAGGAACTTGGTTTGAAAGCTGTTGACTTTTTTGAAAAAATCTATAATTCCTTTTCCCCGGTGTCTCTTCCTAATATAATTTGTAAAAACATCATTTCTGACTACGGAAGGAATTTCCTGAATGACAAGTTCGATTGCTATGAAGTTAAAAATACCATTTTTCACGTCAAAGACAGCACATCTGCTGGGCCAGATGGTTACAATGCTAAATTTTATAAAACCCATTGGAATGCGCTTAAAGAGGAACTTACCTCGAGGGTTCGGGAGGTTTTTAATTCCAGTAATATTATAATGAATGTAATCGTACATCCATTTGTCTTATCCCTATGGTGTCCAACACAACGAGCATTTCTGATATGAGACCGATCTCTTATTGTAATTTCATTTACAAGATTATTGCTAAAGTCCTCAACAATAGACTCAATTTGTTCATGGATCCTTTGATCTCTTCTAATCAGTGTGCGTACATCCAGAAAAGAAATATTACTGATGGTATTCTTTTGGCTCATGAGTTAGTTTGTGGTTTCAATCATAATAATAATAATAATAAGGAAATGTGTTTAAAAATTGATTTAAGAAAGACTTATGACATGGTTAACCAGAAGTTTGTGACTCATATGATGGTTGTTGTAGGGTTTGCAGATAAATGGGTTAGGATAGTTGAAGAGATAATTAATTCTCCTAGCTTTTCTATCTCGTATAACGGTAACCGTGGACATTTTAGCAGTTTGAATGGGCTTAGACAGGGAGATCTTATTTCACCCTTTCTGTTTGTAATTGTCATGGAATTGTTTACCCTTCTTATGGATAGTATAGTTAGAATCGACCGTCTTAAATTGGGTAACTTTAGTGGGCTGGATATCTCTCATCTGATTTATGATGATGACATTTTAGTTTTTGCCAAGGCAGATGTTCAAGGAGCAAAGGCTAATATGGAGGTTTTCAATGAATTCTATCATGCTACCGGCCTAATGTTAAATGTAGAAAAGTCATCTATATTTTTTGGGAAAGGTTTCTCGTGCAAAGAGGAGATATGTGGTGTTTTAAATATCAAAGAGGGCCTTCTCCCTATTAGATATCTCGGTATTCCTCTCTCTTGTGTTAATCTCAAGCACAGGGACTTCTCCTCCCTTATCAAAAAGATTAAGTGTAAAATGGAAGGGTTGGAGGCGAAGATGCTTAGCCTTGCGGGGACTTGAACTCATCAGTTTTACGGTGCACCCGTTAGTTCAATTCTAGGTGCAAGCGTTTAAATTTGCTAAGGCTATATCCATGAGATCATCAAATTGTGTTCGAACTTTCTTTGGAAGGTAAAAGTTAGCAAAATTCCTTTGTCTCTTGTATGTAGACCGAAACTGGAGGGTGGATTGGGACTTCGAGACCTCAAGGATTAACAAGTGGGGTTCAAAATTAAAAGACTTTGGAAAGTGCTTAATGGGGATGGTCTGTGGGCATATTTCATAAATCGTAAATATGTTAAGAATCGATCTATTTGGGAATGAACCTCTTGTACCGATGCTTCAGGAGTCTGGAAGCATATGATCAAAGTGAGGCCCGATGCGTTGAAATGTCTCAATAAACAGATTGTGGATGGAACGAGTACGAGTCTCTGGTATGACCCTTAGTTGAAGGGTAGCACGCTTCTTAGCAAACTGGGTAGGGAATCTTTGCTATTTGTCAAAGGCGAAAGTTTGCTTATTGGTCATATTATTCAAGAGGGGATTTGGCGTGCTGATCGTTTCAGTTTCTTGCGTAATGTGCGTGACGAAATTGAAAACATTACTGTTTACTCTCATCGTAACAATGATTTTTGGTCTTGTCTAGACAAAGAAGATTTCAATCTCAGGAAGGTGGTTGAGAACATTAGAACTAAATATGAAAATATTTCATGGTGGAAATGGGTCTAAGCTAAAATTAACTACCCAAAAACTGTGGTTTGTTGCTATAAAGCATTACTTAATCTCCTTCCTACTAATGATCGTCTTATCCAAAAACATTTGTTTGTTGATCCTCTGTGTGTGATGTGCAATAGGGCTAGTCAAAGTGCTGAGAATTTATTTTTCCGAAGTAAATTTCCAGCGTATACGTGGAAATGGTGCAGAATTAAGTTGGAATGGCAGCTAATCATATTGATGTTCTTTCTATCAAAATAGAAACACATAATATACAACATCAGTTCATCAGTAAGTGTAGAAGTAGCGATGTAGCTAAAGCCGTTCTCTGTGTGCATTTGGCATATTTGAAAAGAGAGGAATGATAGAATTTTTAGCATCAATTATAGACCTAAATCAGAAAAGGAGGTGTGTGCTAGCATTATGCATATGGTGAATATTTGTACGGCCAAAAGTAAATACAAACAGACAGTTAATGACATAGATGATATTATTTGCAGAAACTGGATTTAAGATTGCTCACCTCCTGATCTTTACAGATCAGGAACAGAAAACAATCTGTTTTACATCTTTCCATATTGGAATTACTTTGAGGAAGTGTTATTGAATCTTGCCTGGTGGCTAGGGCTGTTACGGTTGAATTGTTCAACCGCTCAACCGTACCAACCGTTCATGCGGTTACCATCTGTAACGGTAACGGTTACGGTAACGGTTGAAGAATTGAAAATCGTGGTTAACCATACCAACCATACATGATTGTTTTATGTATTATTTAACATTAAAGTATAGAACTTAGTAATTTAAGTTAAAGGAATAGCTTGTACATTAATAATATGTGCCTTAATGAACCAATAACATGTGCATGCATATTGGTCGTTTTATAAAAAAACAAATAAATTTATAAAAAAACAGTTAGAGCTATATCAATTTATCATTAATAATGCATATAATCGAAAATATATGTATCACATGCTTCAAAATTGAAAATACGACGGTTAACCATTATAGACGGTTGCGGTAACGGTTATAAAAGTTTATAACCGTCAACAACGGTTATGGTTACGGTTGGTGGTAATAACGACGGTTACCGCAACCGTAACACCCCTACTGGTGGCCATCCAATTGCTTGTGGCATTCGAGAATGTCAATCGGTGATTTATCTGGCAAGTGGCGTGCTCAAGCTCGCTTTTCCAGATTAATTACATATTCTTACTTAATTAAAAGGCCTCAAAAGAATAATTACATCAATTTCTTTCTCTTCATTCTTGGTTGGAGTAGTGAGCAAGATCTGGTCTCTTTCTTCCTTCTTGCTTCAGTTCCTGCGGTAATATCAAGATTCAAGTTTTAGTTCGCACCCCATTTCTATATTTCAAACTCAAATATGATATTGAGAGTGGAAAGTAGGAGTTCTGAAGTGGTCTTGTCTGCTCGCGTGGATTTGTTCAACTTTTTCCTTTCTGCTTCTTTTCTTTCTTTGACTTTTCCAAGTAGAGCAAGCGCCGCCGTGGCTTTGTTATTTTTGGCATTTCAACCTAACTGAATTGTTTAGTTATTGTTTGATGTGAGGGTATACTTTAGTTGAGTTGGTATGTGGTGAACTTGGTTCGGGTTCGTTTTGGTCTCAACTCGACCCGTTTCCTGTTGTTTTTGCTCTGTTTTGGGCCTAATTTCTTTGGTTTCATTTAGGCTTGTTTCGGGCCTGTATTGGCTGAACTTTGTATATATATTTATTTTGGTTATAAAGGGAATGGAGCCTTGTTCTAGAAAAATACTAAGAAAATTACTAACAATGGACATATTCACTTACCATCTCACTGATTGAACAAGCTCTACACGCATAAGAGGGAAACCAACAATGAAGCCAGTTTTTTTTAAACATCACATATAAATAAAACGGCAAATACTTTGCCATTTTATAGTAAAAATTAAATAAAACGACAAAATCTTTGCCGTTTTATTCAATTTGCAATAAAATGGCAAAGACTTTGTTGTTTTATTGAAAAATAGTTAACGCAAAGTCTTTGCCGTTTTAAAAGCCAATCCTCTGTTCAGTTCGTTAGCCACGAAATCACCTAGAACTAACCACGGCATACTAAACAAGCCATATCTAGTTGTGTAATGGCTAGTTCATTTCACTTTTCAACTAAACAATCCATTGTTGGTTGTGGTCTAACAGTTAATAGTCAATTGTACTATTTGGGGCTGGATTCGGTTGATGTGAGTGTATGCTTTAGTTGACTTGGCATGTGGTGAGCTTGGTTCAGGTTCGTTTTGATTACAACTCGACCTGTTTCCTGTTGTTTTTGCTTTGTTTCGGGCCTAATTTATTTGGTTTCATTTTGGCTTGTTTCGGGCCTGTATTGGCTGAACTTTATACATATTTTTATTTTGGTTATAAAGGAAATAGAGCCTTGTTCAAAAAATATATACTAAGACAATTAATAACAATGGAAAATATTCACTTACCATCTCACTGACGGAACCAGCACTACACGCATAAGTGGGAAACCAACAACGAAACCAGTTTTTTTTAAAATCACATATAAATAAAACGGCAAAGACTTTGCCGTTTTATTGTAAAAATTAAATAAAACGACAAAGTCTTTGTCGTTTTATTCAATTTGCAATAAAATGGAAAAAACTTTGTTGTTTTATTGCAAAAATAGTTAACGCAAAGTCTTTGCCGTTTTAACATATTTTTGCAATTAAACAGCAATGTAACAAACGCGATTTTCGACCCTCGAAAATAGACATCTATATGTCCACTTGTATAGACTTCCGAGTAGTCGAGTGCCGGAAATACCAGTTCATTAGGGGTGAAGAAGAAAGAGGTAGAAGAGAAATAGAAACAACAACAATGAATCTCACAATCGCAGCAGAACAAAATATAATTTATAACAACAGATTTTATACAAAAGGATCTGTATCAGTTTATATACTTACAATCATCAGAGTACAATAATCAATACATCAAACTGGACAGTTATATAACTTGTCCTTACACAGCGGAATATAAGTCAAGTACGGAAATACGTTTGAAACTCCTCCAGCTAGTCTCCTGAGCTCCATAGCATTTAACCTGAAACTATAATACTCGGTCTGACCCGAGCATTATAATAAACTAACACCCGAGTTAGTCTAGAAAACCAGTGTGAGAAAACACACTCAATTTGAATTATTAGAGTTATCAAAATTGTTTGAAAAACAAAGGTATCTCGTAAGACCACATCACACATAAACACGATGGGTTTTTACCTTACGATAACCAAAACATTTCTATAGAAAATCCAGTGATATTATAATAGTAGCTAAATACAAATACTTATTCAAATAGCCGAAATTGTTACATTCATTAAATTCCAGCATACTAGGCTCTACAAACAAAACCGTAAGCTCGTATTGGAGAATGGATTCCAACTAAATGACTACGCACTGGGGTACCACCTGTCACAGTACACCTCTAGAACAATGTACCGAGGACCACTTTAGGATCCCCTACTACACAAGACCGGCCTACCCCTAACCTGAATAGACCGAATAAGATTACCCCGCGGTTGGGATCAGCAACCGCACCACAAAGCCGAATAAAAGAAAGGGACTCTAGATAGGGGTAACCTTACCCTACTTGGGTGCGACCCACTTAGCCTTCCTGCATCTCTCGTGATTTTCAGTCATTCCCGGTTGATGAAGCTCGAGGCTAAGCGTTACCTTTTCAGAAATATTCAATTAGAATGCTCATTGTCCTCTAATGACAATGTACTGATAGCATCATCCATACAAGTCCGTTCCCGATCCGAACGGAACCCAAGGCACTACTCCTACTACATCCACTTTGGAATCACCCTCAGGACTAGTAGCGATTAGCCCTTGCACTTCACTGCTCCATCTTCGACTCCAAGCTCTTGTCTTCATTACGAAAACGTACTCGTTGGATCAAAGTGGTTTTCGGATCGCAAATCCGATCCCGGTCTCTTCGAAACAACATTCGAAATTGGCCAATATTGATAATCGGTTATTTAACTATTAATAAAACATCCATAAGCAATCATCTGGCCTTAATGTAATTTTTTCCAAAGTATTTACTTTCAAAATATCTTTAAAAGATATATCAATTTCTCCCCAACATTTGAAAATAATTTTTCAAATACTCAAATCCATAACAGGATCCTCCCAACATTTCAACACTTAGAAATATTTCCAAATTTCTATTTTCTATACTTAGGAAAATATTACCAGTCTTATTTTCCAAAATCCTTTCAATATTTCATTTCAGAGAGTTACTCCGTAACTTATTTCCAAAATTTCTAGAATCACAAATAAATTTCCTCTCCTTAAAACCATATCCTTTTATAAGCCCCTTTTTGAATCTCGAGAGAATTTATAAAATAAAATTTTCAATTACTTCAAACTCTCTCTCTATATATATATATAAAATAAGTATTTAAAAGGTTAATAATTTATTTTTAAAAATATGTTCAAGCAATTACTCAAAATATCGAAAACACTTTATAAAATTAATAACTCATCTTTAGTTAAACCAATAATTCTTCAAAGCTGATTTAAAAATTGGACTTTATTAAAAATAAATACTTAATATTTGAAACCTATTTACCAAAGTATTTCAATTTCAACTTGCTTAAAAATTTCATAGTTTTAAAATAAATACAAATTTTCTTTTAAAACAAATTCACTTCTTAAAATTTAAAATATATTTTTAAAATCTTAATAACCAATTTTAAGTTATACTTCCTCTCGATTTCACGGCATCTCGATTTATATTTCGCTTCTCTAACTATTCCCATTTCGAAAATAGAATCTACTATTTTTTTTTCAACCCTGCTTCCATATTCTAATATAAATTCCTCCTATGAATTTATATTCCCAATTATCATCTGATATCGAATTCCTTTATTTATAAATGTCGTTATCAATTCTATAACCCCTTTGGTTTCACTTGTTTATAAAAAATAAATCTCATTTATAAAAATCCATTAAATAAATTAATTTCTTATAGATTCCATTAATACTTCCAATCTATTTTCAATATTGATTTCAACTCCTTTTTATATTCCCAGAATATCATTTATAAATTCTCTAATATAATTCATTTTAAAAATCTCCTTTTATCTATCTGAAATAGTTAAGTATAGCCAAATTAATTATACTCTTTTCTAATTCATTTTCTTTAAATTAACTCCAATTCCAATATATATATATATATATTATCAAATTCTCTTCAATTCCATAAATTTTAAAATATATTTATAGTTTTAAAATTTATCAAAATTCAGGCCAGTGCTACAATAGCATCCAATAATTTCAATCACTACAATAATCTATAATAGATTGTTCTACACAAATCATATATCACAATATATGAAAAATAAACAATAAATTTGAGGAATCCAGTTGGACCCCTCCAACCTGTTTCCCTGCATCCACAGATGTTAATACAGGATAAAATAAATACCAATCCCACTTCGAGAGGGATATCGCGGTATATAGGGTCATCCCCTATTACGTGGGCGCATAGGGTCTCATTCGCTATAATGTGCGGGAATATCACTCCAAATACTTATATATATATTATATAATCATCCAACCAATATTTTCAATTTAACCCAATCAACACCTAATAAATTTAAATTCAACATTTAAATTTTTAAATATGGCAATCCAAAAATGAGTGAGAAATTCTCACCTTGATTTAGTCTGCAATCCATTCAGATTTTCCCAGCTCAGATTCCCACACGACTGTTTTATTTATTTTGGACCTCGTACGAATGATATATAAATTTTATGAGATTCAATAATTAAAACTGTAACTAACTTAAACTTAATACAAAAATTAAACTTATTTAAATTTCTTAACCTCACTGGCGAACTACCCGACACTGCCACACATCTCGTTGCATCGCCCTCTTCCCCTCCTCGTACGTGCATGGGACCAGTATCCCAAACCCCTAATCTCTACTGGCCACTCACCGCTACCCACGACCAAGAAAACGACTGTCCTCCCTAAACACCACCGCACTTACTCCACTGCCCACACGCGCCTTCAGCCTCTCGAACGCCGCCGATATCCTTACACTCACGTGCCACCTTCCCTTACGCACCCTCCAAGAACCGCCACGAATCGTCGCACGCTACCACCACGACAAACATCGTCGCCTCCCCTTCACTCATGACCCTCGTAGCCACACCGCGACCCTTGATTCGGCCATGACCTAGATTCACGCGATCGCCATCCCTAAACACTCGTGACCCTAACCCCACGCCAATAAATCATCGCCACCTCCAAGCCTCGCCGCGTTTTGTTCGATTTGCGCTCGTCTATTTTTTTTGAATGAATTCAATCTCGAATTGAACTGGAAAAGGAGGAGGAAGTAAGAAGCGGATTCACGGTTTCAAGTATAAGGATAAGCGGCATTTTTTCTCATTTGAAATGAAATTGAACTAAAAGAATAAGAAAGAGGGCGATGTGATTTAACGAGGAAAAGAACTCGTACGTGATGGAGGTGTGTTCGAGACGGTAAGGCAGCTTTTGATTTTGAATTTTTATCCGATTTTATAACTATATATTATTTTAAATTCAAACCGTCTCGATCTCGTAACCCAAAATCTCGAATCTCTACCGAGGTGTGCTGCTATGCGTTTATAATGTTATACCCCTATTTCGAACGCAATGGAAAATGTTTCAAGTCCAAATTCAATCGTATGGAGAAGATAGCTTTTTGAACCTAATTATTATATTGAATCTCGATATAAATTTCGATGCGTTTATATTCCGTACGATCAATGGAACTGGTTTCGTCAAATTCCAAGATTGTACCCCGAAAGGCTATTTTTAAATGTCAATTTAAACAAGCTATTTTTAAAATTGAACAGATCACTTTTAAATTCAATTTTAAAACTTGTATTACCTTCATTATTATCAATCAAATTTTACAAGCCTTTAAACTATTTTTATCGAGCTTAGAACTCAAGATACAATAATTTACCCAATATTCAATTATATAATTCAAAAATTAAATTATTCAATAAATTGCTATATTTAAATTCTGAATTTATTTTGTAGATAACCCAAATCTTCATATTCGAAATCAATCTATAATTCAAATTCAATATTTAAAACCATTTAAATATCCCAAATCAAACTACGAAAAATCTGAGTCGTTACATTCCTCCCCCCTTAAAAGAATTTCGTCCCCGAAATTGCTAAGGCAGAAAGAATGCTCCAAACCCATTAACTTATCAAAATCCATTTAGTAAAATCTTGATATTTCACCTTTCAAATCCTTTAATCTCCACCAAAACAATTAGTTTTCAGTTCTAATCCCAAAATCCTTTATTTCAATTTTTCAATTTGAAATCAATTTGTCGTTAGCAAAAATTTCCCAAAAATTTTCAAATTTATCTAACACCCTAAATTTCCGAATTTTTTTGGCAGAGTCTCCTTTGTACGGAGGCCCTTTTGCAATTTGACAAGAGAAATAAATATATATACATCGACCCACATGGTTGAAAAAAAAAATATATCAACATTTATATATTTGCGGTATTTAATCCGAAAACCTACCTTATTTTAGCATTTTTAAGCATTATTAAGCAAGCATTAACTTCATATGCAAATACGTAACCCCAATCTAGCCAAACCCTTCCTCTGGGTATCTGTACTTACTCAAGTTAAACATGTATGTACCAAATATACGAAATTCACTATCATTTCATTTATTTAAACAACTACAACACATGAATTTCAATAACCAATCACGCTAAACATGTATTATAAGCAATCATAAGGTTCTGACATTCAATTTATTACTTTCAATCAATCCATATGTCATTTCATTTAATCTGAAATGATTTACAACCCAATTTGCTTATATTCAAATTCACATTTGTACCAACCACTAACTATTCATTCCAAATTGATTGAAAATCAATTTATTCGCTTCTATTAATTTATAAAATTTTATCTACTTCCATTTATGTCAAACACCAAATTTTCTATGCAAATTTGATGATATTCATTTAATAGAATAACCATTCCAGTTTATCGCTATTTTAAATTAATTCCAACTCAATTTATATTTAATTCCATTTCATTTTCACATTCATCACATTCAAATCTATTTTTATTTAAGCTCGGAACCATTCCACGCTATTCATTAACTAACCATTTCACAAATTTACTCGAAGCCAAGCTTTTATTAAATGTTCTCAAGTTATTTATTTCAATCATTTTAACCAACAACTTAAGTTCATTTCTATTTGCAACAAATTTCCTTTCAACTTTTGATTTGACTTTTATTTAATCAAATTTTATCCATTCACTAATTAATTCAATTAGTTCGTTTTCTCAATCCATTTTAAATTTTAATTCCATACTCAATTCATTCTTGAATTTATTCCAATGATATTCAAGGCCATATTCCATTATTTTATACTTCAATTGAATTTATTTATAACTTGAGTCATCACTATTTCAATTAAATTCCATTTTATTTGACATGTTTCCGTTTTAATTTAATTCGCTTACACTCTAAGTTGAATTTTATTTATTATTCAAGTTTCACTTCAAAAATCCATTTTTAACCCACAATGAAACTTTATTCAACCCAGTTAATATCCATTCTATATCCAATTAACTAATTAGTTCATTTCCAATTTATAATTCAATATTTGATTTTTATTTCAAAAATCACTTTAACTATTTTACTTGAGTTCAATTTTATTTTATAACTCAAGTTTGGATTTTTATTTCCTTCACCAAAATATCAAACAATTTTATTTTGGGTTTTCCTGTTTCAATTTTTACCTTTTTTTAAGTCACACAACTTATTTTCCCCTTTCCTATCAATTTTATACTCGAATGTATATTCACAATTTATTTTAACTCGAGATTTGCACTTATTTATAGACCAAGCATATTTTTATTCCATAAACTTTAATTTTTTTTACAAGCTATCGAAATTTATTTATTCCAATTCAATTTTTATTTAACTTAACTGAATCTAAACTCAACTTCATACCATTTTCTTCAATTTATCTAAGTAAGAATTCAATTCCTTTTAATATCATCTACAACTCAATTCAATTTCATTTCAATCCAATCCAGATAAAACACAATTTCATTTACTTTAAGTTCAATTCAATTCAATTTTTATTTCAATTCAATCCAAATTCAGCCCAATTTTATTTAACTTAGCTTAAGTTAAATTTCAATTCGTTTAATTTTAATTTAACTCAATTAAGTTAAATTCTAATTTCATAAATGCACTCCATTAATTCAATTCAAACCCAGCCAATTAAATTTCAAATATTTAATTTCTTCAACTCATTCTAAGTTAAATTTCATTTTAACCTTTTTCACTTTTAATTTTAATTCCAAAATTCAATTCCCATATTTTTATTTAAATCATTCTTAATTTTATAAGTTCATAACTTATTTCCTGATATTTCCTAAATATTTTAATAAGGATTTAAAAATTTAAATACCCGGTATTTATTTTGAATCATTTTGAAATCACAAATATCCCAAATCATACTTTTTAATCTTAAACCAATTCTGGTTTTTATCCAAACCCAATTCCCTTCGGAATTTGCAAAACAACTTGTTTTTCCTCAAAACAATCCAAACAACGACCACGGCAGCAATCCACCACTCCGAAACTTGAAAATGAACACCGATGATGTCGCGATCATCATCAGAATTATTTTCCAGCGACCGAATCGATTTCAGTGCTATAACATCTTAAAAATCCATTTAAAATCGATTTTCTATTCGAAATCCTTTCAAAACTAATATTACTATTATTCTTTCCAAGCACTTCGGAAAATATTTTCAAAAATCTCCGGGATTTAAATTCTTCTAAATTCTGGTTTTAATCAAATCTTAGTTTTATCTCAATTATATAACCCATACTTGTGCAATTTCCATTTGGTTATATATAACCAACTCCAGGTTTTATAATCTTGTTTTTGATTATAATATTATCATCCAAACACTCCAATCATGCTATAATAATTTCTAGAAAATTATTTCCTTTATATAAAATATAATTTGGGTAATATTATTTCATTTACCCGCTTCAAAACAATACTGTGTCAGTTTATCGGGTTCAAGTATTTAGAAACTCCTATCGAATTAGCGGCGTCCCACTATTCGATCAGAATTTATATTCCACTCAACCAATAAATCAACACAATATAAAACCATTTATATTCACTAACAAATACGTGCTCATACCTATTAATACACACAACTCATTCTCGAGCACCACTGACTCTATCTCTAATGAGTAATCATCTGGCCTTAATGTAATTTTTTCCAAAGTATTTACTTTCAAAATATCTTTAAAAGATATATCAATTTTTCCCCAACATTTGAAAATAATTTTTCAAATACTCAAATCCGTAACAAGATCCTCCCAACATTTCAACACTTAGAAATATTTCCAAATTTCTATTTTCTATACTTAGGAAAATATTACCAGTCTTATTTTCCAAAATCCTTTCAATATTTCATTTCAGAGAGTTACTCCGTAACTTATTTCCAAAATTTCTGGAATGATAAATAAATTTCCTCTCCTCAAAACCATATCCATTTATAAGCCCCTTTTTGAATCTTGAGAGAATTTATAAAATAAAATTTTCAATTACTTCAAACTATATATATATATATAAAATAAGTGTTTAAAAGGTTAATAATTTATTTTTAAAAATATGTTCAAGCAATTATTTAAAATATCGAAAACACTTTATAACATTAATAACTCATCTTTAGTTAAACCAATAATTCTTCCAAGCTCATTTAAAAATAGGACTTTATTAAAAATAAATACTTAATATTTGAAATCTATTTACCAAAGTATTTCAATTTCAACTTGCTTAAAAATTTCATAGTTTTAAAATAAATACAACTTTCCTTTTAAAACAAATTCACTTCTTAAAATTTAAAATATATTTTTAAAATCTCAATAACCAATTTTAAGTTATACTTCCTCTCGATTTCACAGCATCTCGATTTATATTTCGCTTCTCTAAAATTCCCATTTCGAAAATAGAATCTACTATTTTTTTCAACCCTGCTTTCATATTCTAATATAAATTCCTCCTATAAATTTATATTCCCAATTATCATCTGATATCGAATTCCTTTATTTATAAATGTCGTTATCAATTCTATAACCCCTTTGGTTTCACTTGTCTATAAAAACAAATCTTATTTATAAAATCCATTATAAATTTATTTCTTATAGATTCCATTAATACTTCCAATCTATTTTCAATATTGATTTCAACTCCTTTTTATATTCCCAGAATATCATTTATAAATTCTCTAATATAATTTATTTTAAAAATCTCCCTTTATCTATCCGAAATAGTTAAGTATAGCCAAATCAATTATATTCTTTTCAAATTCATTTTCTTTAAAATAACTCCAATTCCAATATATATATATATATTATTATCTAATTCTCTTCAATTCCATAAATTTTAAAATATATTTATAGTTTTAAAATTTATCAAAATTCAGGCCAGTGCTACAATACCATCCAATAATTTCAATCACTACAATAATCTATAATAAATTATTCTACAGAAATCATATATCACTATATATGAAAAAGAAACAATAAATTTGAGGAATCCAGTTGGATCCCTCCAACCTGTTTCCCTGCATCCACAGATGTTAATACAACATAAAATAAATACCAATCCCACTTCGAGGGGGATATCGTGGTATATAGGGTCATCCGCTATTACGCGGGGCGCATAGGGTCTCATTTGCTATAATGTGCGGGAATATCAGTCCAAATACTATTATATATATATATTATACAATCATCCAACCAATATTTTCAATTTATCAACCCCATCAACACCTAATAAATTTAAATTCAACATTTAAAATTTTAAATATGGCAATCCAAAAATGAGTGAGAAATTCTCACCTGGATTTATTCTGCAATCCATTCAAATTTTCCCAGCTCAGAATCCCACACGACTGTTTTATTTATTTTGGACCTCGTACGAATGATATATACATTTTATGAGATTCGATAATTAAAACTGTAACTAACTTAAACTTAATATAAAAATTAAACTTATTTAAATTTCTTAACCTCACTGGCGAACTACCCGACACTGCCACACATCTCGCTGCGTCGCCATCTTCCCAGCCTCGTACGTCCGTGCGACCAGTATCCCAAACCCCTAATCTCTACTGGCCACTCGCCGCTACCCACGACCAAGAAAACGACTTCCCCCCCAAACACCACCGCACTCACTCCACTACCCACATGCGCCTTCAGCCTCTCGAACGCAGCCGATATCCTTACACTCACGCGCCACCTTCCCTTACGCACCCTCCAAGAACCACCGCGAATCGTCGCACGCTACCACCACGAAAAACATCGTCGCCTCCTCTTCACTCATGACCCTCGCAGCTACACTGCGGCCCTCAATTCGGCCATGACCTAGATTCACGCGATTGCCCTCCCTAAACACTCGCAACCCCCACCCCACGCCAATAAATCATCGCCACTCCCAAGCCTCGCCGTGTTTTGTTCAATTTGCGCTCGTATATTTTTTTTGAATGAATTCAATCTCGAATTAAACTGAAAAGGGAGGAGGAAGTAAGAAGGGGATTCACAGTTTCAAGTATAAGGATAAGCGGCATTTTTTCTCGTTTGAAATGAAATTGAACTGAAAGAATAAGAAAGAGGGCGACGTGATTTAACAGGGAAAAGAACTTGTACGTGATGGAGGCGTGTTCGAGATGGTAAGGCAGCTTTTGATTTTGAATTTTTATCCGATTTTATAACTATATATTATTTTAAATTCAAGCCATCTCGATCTCGTAAACCAAAATCTCGAATCTCTATCGAGGTGTACCGCTAGGCATTTACAATGTTATACCCCTATTTCGAACGCAATGGAAAAGGTTTCAAGTCCAAATTCGATTGTATGGAGAAGATAGCTTTTTGAACCCAATTATTATATTGAATCTCGATATAAATTTCGACGCCTTTATGTTCCGTACGGTCAAACGATAACTCGAAACGCTACGAAATTTGAAATTCGATAATAATACAATATTACGGATTCAATGGAACCGGTTTTGTCAAATTCCGAGACTGTGCCCCGGAAGGCTATTTTTAAATGTCAATTTAAACAAGCTATTTTTAAAATTGAACATATCACTTTTAAATTCAATTTTAAAACTATTATTACCTTCATTATTATCAATGCAAATTTTACAAGCCTTTAAACTATTTTTATCAGGCTTAGAACTCAAGATACAACAATTTACCTAATATTCAATTATATAATTCAAAAATTAAATTATTCAATAAATCGCTATATTTAATTTCTGAATTTATTTTGTAAATAACCCAAATCTTCATATTCGAAATCAATCTATAATCAAATTCAATATTTAAAACCATTTAAATATCCCAAATCAAACTACGAAAAATCCGGGTCGTTACAGGCAAAGCCTTCGCCGTTTTAGAAACCAATCCTCCGTTCAGTTCTTTAGCTACGAAATCACCTAGAACTAGCCACGGTATATTCAACAAGCCATATCTGGTTGCGTAATGGCTAGTTCAGTTCACTTTTTCAACTAAACAATTCATTGTTGGTTGTGCTCTAACAGTTAATAGTCAACTGTACTGTTTGGGGCTGGATTCGGTTCGATGTCGAAAATTTATATTTAAACCATTACCATACCGATATATATGGTAATAGAATAGTCATACTATCATCAACCAAAGTAATCAGAAAACTGATCTTCCGTTTGTGGTTGGTAATGGTTGGTGGAGGTCGGTAATAAACTTTTACCATTTACAAATATGTTATCTGTTTGTTTATTATATTTCATGTTAAAAGAGAAAATATTAAGAGTTGTTATTTTTTTATTATATGATAATTTATCAATTTTATTTTGTGTAGTCAAACATACAAGGAAATGCTGTGCAAGAAGCTAAATATTGTATAAAATAATATTGTTTTTAAAAAATACATGATAAGAATTGCATTTATATTAATAGTATTTTGCTAGATTTTCTGTTAAATCATTACACATTAAATGTGATGTTATATAATAGAAATATATGACACACACACACACACATATATATATATATATATAATGTGGTAGTTATGGCAATTACCACATTTAGTAGCAAATTACCATTACCGTACTCAATATTTTCATGTAGTTCGGCAAACCCAATTCAATTAGTTACTATTTTTATTGGTAGTTGTTTACATGCATTGAAAATATATTATAATCTTTAATTTGTTTTAGCTCGCTTTGGATAATTATCATATTTTGTTAATATCATAACATGAACATGCAAAGTATTTCCATGTGAATTTGATAGGATCATAGGAATGCTACTTTCTATAGTTGATAAAATTCAAGACCATGGTTAAGTTTATGTTGCAGTCTCTTTGGATCATTTTTTTTCCTTTTATAATATATACAAGTACAAATCCGCGCTACACATACGGGGTGCTAGCTATATTTTTTCTGCACCTATCATCGAATCTTTATTGGATTTCTCGCGATTATATTATTTTGACACAATTCTTTCTAATCATGATGCTTGAGGTGCAATTTTAAGTATAATATTTTGTTGGCTTAGAGCACACAAGTATTTAGCTTGCCTTGGTTTATAAAATTAAGACATTCAACCTTTATTTACGTTTACTACAACTCAACTTTAGTACTTTATTTTATATTGCTTTGGTTTTATTTTAACTTAAGATACTTGTAAACATACATTATAACAAAGGTGTACTTATTGTTGGCTATTTCTATGCTTCATAGCTACCTTCACAACTACATTACTATTCCTTCTCTTTATGTGTTCCACTGGTACAAAAAATTGATATCAAACTTTGAACAACATCATGAGCAACGTGACACGAGTTTGAAATTGAATAATGTAAATCAAGTATAGATTGGAATTGAATAACAATATGAGCAACGTGACACATGAGTTTGAAACTTCGAGCAGTACATGATGATTCTTTTTTTCTTCATCTTTTAGCTTTCCTACTGTAGAATACATACAAACTTTGAACCATGCATTTGCAGTTTTGCACACATGCATAATCTCCGGTGGAGAAGAGCTCCAAAAAACTTGCATGCAACAAAGTTCGTAATTTTACTATTTGTGTATTTTAGCTACCAGCTAACATGCCATGCACACTGGGCTCATGCTTCATTTCTGCAGGTTAAACTCTGAAATGTTTTTACCCATAGAATTCAAAAGCAGGTTATAAAGTAGTATATATTGTATTATCCTTGATAAATCATTATATCCACATAGGTAAAATCTCATTCAAAGCTTCATAGCTAATCATTCACTACAAGAACAACAGTATATTCTGACAACACGTACCGACGGCCGCCGACGGTTCTTTTCCGATGGCTTTCGCCGGTTAGTATATTCTGGACTTTATTACGAATAAAATAATTAGCCGTTTGCGGCCGGTGGTAGCCGTCGGAAAATCGCATATATATACCTTCTTTCCCAGGCCGAACCAGAAACATTTTACCTCACCCCAAATCAACAAAAGCTTCCTCCACCATTTCCTCCTCCAGCTTCAAGCACCGAAATTCAACCGATATCAACTCCAACTTCATCAACTCGGAATCTCATCTCCTCCAAACCCCTAATCTCCTCTATTTTAGGTATTATCCCTAAACCCTAATTTCATGAATTTGTTAATTTAGGATTAATTTGTTTGTTTAATTGTTTATATGGTCTCATTGATTGTGTATAATAGTTTATTGAATGTAAATTACTGTTATTATCCTATAAGTGTTGAATACTAACTTGTTTAGTTTGTGCGATAAGAAATTAGTGTGCATTAGTTGAATAATTTAGTGCTTTTACGCCTTACTTGGGTTATTTAGTATGGATGAGCATAATTTAGTTTATGCGTTTTTTAAAATGTCAAAAACGATAATTAATTTTATATACGTACGGTTAGTTAATTAAAGTTTTAAACATGTGCGTATGTGATAAACTATCGTATACATTAGTTTAACTTAAGTTAAATGTTAATCAATTTAATGTAAACGTCGAAAGCCAATTTTTTTTAAAAAATATAAAATATGTAATTTACTTTATTCATAAATCCACTAGAGTGTTTTTAAGCCCCGTCTTGTAAGTATTGTATATGATCGTTATGTGGGTCTTCGTTTTTTGACAGAACGAACATCTATATTCATCATATACAATATTTGTTGGATTTGTCCTTGTATTGGACAAGTTACAAACACAGTAACGTAATTAAATCTCGTAAATCATTTCATTTTAAACGGTTCACAAAATTTCGACAACGCTTCCTTTATGTTCCCTGTGTACACGCAATCATGTACGACTCAGGGAACAAAAGGGAAGTGTTGCCGAAATTTTGTTGAATCATTTAAAATGAAATGATTTACGATATTTAATTACGTTACCGTGTTTGTAATGGAAAGTAGGATGACCCAATAACAAAGTGTCAATGATCAATTAATATAAAACATTAAACTGTAAAATTGTATTGAAAAAAAATTGTCAATGTGGTTTTCATTTATATCATATTTATTAATTATAGTAGGAAAGATGATGAATTATTTTATTGATCGAAGCTGGATGTATCAACAACAAAGGAAAATTGGAGGCTCAATAAGTGAACATTTTAATAATGGTGTACATGTATTTATTGATTTCGCTTTAAGTAATAATGGAAACGATAAAGAAATCTGTTGTCCATGTAGTAATTGTAAATTCTTGAAGCATTTGATACTAGAAATGGTTAGAGTTCATTTGTGTCAGTACGGTTCCGTGCCGAACTATTTGGTATGGGATCGTCACGGAGAACTTGTAGCACCTAATCCTGTACAGTCAGAGGAGGTAGTGAGTAATGAAATTGTTACAACGAATCTCATAGAACATATGGTTGAAGATGCAGCACGTTTAATGTTCCCTACTGCACAATTTGTTGATGACGATGTTAATGTTGAAGAAGAACCAAATATTGGAGCAATTTTTTTTATGATTTATTGGATTCCACGAAGAAACCCCTTTGGGAAGGCTGTACAAGCAACATCCAATTATTAGTAACTGCAGAATACATTGCGATGAAATCTAAATACAACCTCACAGAAGCTGGATTTACAGCTGTTGTACAAGCTGCGAAGCGGCATATGCCTCCCGATAATTTAACGTGCAAAAATCATTATGAAGTAAAAAAACTTATGTCGGCTTTTGGTTTACCATATCAAAAAATAGATACATGTTTAAATGGTTGCATGTTGTTTTGGAAAGAAGATATCAATCTCAGAAATTGTAAAATATGTAATTAGGAAAGGTACAAACAAAGAAAGAAGATGGGAAAGGAAGTACCGTATAAACGTATGCATTATTTACCTATTACTCCTAGGCTTCAAAGGTTATATGCGTCTTCTGTAACCGCACATCATATGAGATGACGCAGTGTTAGAACATAGGAAGAAGGTACGTTACCACACCCAGCTGATGGGGAAGCATGGAAGCATTTTGATCAGAAATATCCCGATTTTGCAGTGAGGAGCCGTAATGTTAGACTTGGTTTATGTACGGATGGATTTTCACCATTTTCTCAATTTGGTTCTAAATATTCATCTTGGCCTATAATCATTACACCTTATAACTTACCTCCATGGATGTGTATGAAAACTCCAGATATGTTTCTCATAATTGTTGTCCCCGGCCTTGATGATCTGACACAAGGAATCGATGTTTATTTACAACCGTTGATTGAAGTGTTGAAAACATTGTGGTATGAAGGAGTTGAAACATACGACATCTAAAAAAAAGAATTTTTGTAATGTTGCTTCTTTGTTGTGGACTATTAGCGATTTTCCTGCGTATGCAATGCTTTCAGGTTGGAGTACGGCCGTTCACCTAGCTTGTCCTTATTGCATAGAGGAAAACAAGCATTTTTTTTACCGGTTGAAGGAAAATTTCATGGTTTGATTGTCATCGGTATTTTCTCCATATTAATCATCCTTTTAGAAGAGACAAAAAAACTTTACAGCTAAAAGACACGAGCCCTTGCAACCACCAACGGTTTGGTCAAGCGAAGATATATATGAAATTGTAAAGGATTTTCCAAAGACACATGAAACCGGAGAACAAATTGAAATTCAAGGTAAATCAATGATTCATAATTAGTGCAAACAAAGTATATTTTGGGAGTTGCCGTGCTGGAAAAATCTACTACTTCGTCACAATATTGACGTGATGCACAACGAGAAAAATGTGTTTGACATCGTTTTTAATACAATTTTGAATGTTAAGGGGAAGACAAAGGATGATTTGAAATCAAAAAGTGATATCGAAGCAATATGTAATCACCCCGAGCTTCATATCTAGCCAAATGACACAAAAAAACCAAAAGCATGCTATGAGCTAGACAATAACCAAGTTAAAATACTTTTAAAATGGGTGGAAGGATTAAGATTTCCTAACGGTATTTCTTCAATATTCGTAGATGTGTCGACTATAAGAATAACATACTTAGTGGGATGAAAAGCCATGATTGTCAAATTATGATGGAAAATTTGTTACCCGTTGCTTTTAAAGAACCGTTGCCCGTAAAAGTTTGGATGGTTGTAACAGAACTTAGTTTGTTTTATAAAGAGCTTTGTTCTACTACATTAAAAGTTGATCATCTACGTAAACTTGAGGAAGAAATCCCCATGCTACTCAACAAACTAGATAAAATATTTCCTCCAGGTTTATTTAATGTAATGGAGTATTTACCTATTCATCTTCCATCTGAAGCACGTCTTCGAGGGCCTGTGCCATATGGATTGATGTATCCATTCAAGAGGTATTAATGTTTAGTACATTAAATATTAGTTTAATTCATGTATAAATAAATTTTAATTTGGAATAATTCTTAATAGGTACTTAAATTATCTAAAGAAAAAACTGATACGAAAGCACGAGTTGAAGGTTCGATTTGCAAATCATATATAGAAGAAGAAGCTTCGTTTTTTCTCTCTCATTATTTTAGCGATCATGTGAACTTATCGTTTAAAAGTGCTATGCGTAATGATGAAGACATTGATCAATATGATTATCAAGCGAGTTTATCTATTTTTTAAAAACATGGCCGTCCTGTTGGTAAATGTGTGGAATTATGGTTGGACGATAGAGATTACCATGTAGCACACACATATATTCTTCTTAATTGTTCTGAAGTTGCACCATTTGTTAGGTAATGTACATATATTCTTCTTAATGCATTATATCATCTACATATGCATATATATACATATACACATTTGTGTGTTAATTATAATGCAATATTTCTTCTATAATTGCAGTGTTTATGAATCACAACATCCAAATGGCGATATCGGCAAAGATTTCGCTACTTGGATTTCAAATTATGTTTACGACACGACAAATTGTGTGGTCGACGAAGAATTGAAACATTTAGCTATGGGACCAAAAAGGAAAGTCAAGACCTATCCAATATTCTTCGTTAATGGATATAAATTTAACACCAAAGAATACGGTGCTGAAAAATTAACTAACAATACTGGTGTATTTGTTAAAGGTAGTGATGATAAAAATGATCATGTAAATGATTTTTATAGCATGTTAACCTAGGTTTTGCAATTGACATATTTCACAAGACCTGCAGAAGATGTTTTTTTGTTTAAATGCAACTGGTTCGGCAACGTTCCAGGTTTTGGAATCAACGTGCACCCAAAGTGTAATCTTATAGAAATAAAGCATACCTCACGTTATTATAAGTACGATCCTTTTATGCTTGCCAAACAAGCTCTTCAAGTTTATTACGAGTCGTACCCATCTCTACGAAGAGATAAAGCAAATTGGTCAACTGTTTTTAAAACAAAGGCAAGATTTACATTTGAGGGACATAATATTCCAAACGAACAAGCATATCAAGAAGATATCGAGGAAAATACTGGAACAATAATAACCGACGATCAAACCGATTTTGGACCTCTAAACGATGAATCAAATGCATTAATAGAAGCATTTGAGACTACAGAGGAACAAAACATAGAGTACGAAATGGAGTCAGAATCAGAAAACGATGAGGACTGATTAATAATCTACATATCGAGAGAAGGTAATTTCTGTGTTTATTTATGTTATATTTTCTCATTAAAAATGATGTGTTTTGCTAATGATATGTTTAGTCGTAATCTATTTCACATAATCCTTTTATGTTCTGCCATAATGTATGTTTCACATAATTAAATGATATATTTATCATATATGATATGTCTGTAACAGGTACTATATATGTCTTTTTTTCGTAGACTTAGCTCTTCCCATAAAGGATCTCCCTCTTCTTCTCAGAGAGGGACTGGTGCGCCTCCAACTGGTGATGGTAATGGCCCATCACAGGAGGCGGCTCTTTCTGCGGTTCGGTTGCAGGCGAAAGATGATGGATCGTAAGTATTAAATTTATTTCAGTATTAACAATATTTTCTGTATGATCTATTATATATTAGTCTTGCTTTATTAAATGTTTGTTTCTTTTTAACGCAGTGGCTTCGAGCTCGAGCCATCAGCTACAGTGCTCTCTATATCTAGACAGGCATATATGAGCAAGATGACTGCCTGTTGGCCTAAGTGGAGCAAGATACCGGATAATGTCAGAGAGAGCATTTGGCAGGACTTCCTGGTAAGTGTAAAGTTATATTTTGCATTTTCTATTTGATCTTAGACTATTTTATATATTGTAGACTATTTATAAAAATGTATAACTTTCATTTTCTCAACGTGTAGTGTTTGATTGACCTACAAGAGACTGGTCTTTTCCTGGTGCAGTGCCATTGGAACATCAAAATTGCCAAAAATTATAGGGATACAGTGTCTGCTATGAGAAGAGTGGGAAAAAACCGAACTGGATGAGTGCTAGCGTGTGGCAGGCCCGAGTCGCATGGTGGGGCAATAAGGAGTTCCAGGTAAGTTTACCGCATATTAATTACTTTAAATTGTTGCATGTATTTAATACATAATTTAGAACTCTGAACTATTGTTTCCAATTTAAATTAAAGAGGGAGTCAGATAGGAACTCCACAAACAGAAATAAGAATCCCGTCACACTTTACGTTGGTTCCAAGTCGTTCCAGCATCATCGCGAGGATTTGGTAAATTTTTATATTCATGTTTTAATATTTTAAGTTATAAGTAGTTAATAAATAGTTGATAAAACAATATATATATATATATTCATATTTTAGGAAAGAGCGCACGGGGGTACTATTTCGTATTGGAATGTTTTTGCTCATACTCATGCCCTGAAGCAGACCGACGATTCGGGCTCAGTCGTATACTCATGGGAGCATGATGATAAAGCGACTGCTGCCTATGTAAGTATATTATAATTAAGTTAAAAGTTATCAGTTAATTAATTAAGTACACATTTATAGGTATATTAATTAGTGTTATTTATAACAGTGACCATTTCCACTTTTTGTTAATTAGTATAGCGATTAGTCTACTAAATTGTATTTTGTATTTTGCATTACATCAAAAGTTCCAGGCACGGGCATAGCTGCTGGCTGAGACAGGACGGGATGAGTTGATAGCTGATGAGGAGGACGCTATTTTTGAGTCTGTCATGGATCCACCATCCCGCATCAGGCGCTATGGATTTGGAAACCAAGCGGTAATTTTCAAAATATAAACTAAATTCAAATATTGCATATTTTTCAATTAAAGTTATGTAAATTATGTTTATGATGTTGGAGGCAGTATAACAATTTATTTTTATTCGCAGGCTAGGACATCACAGAAGGCGTATAAGATGGCTCAAGACAAAGAAGAAATTGTAAAGCTACGAGCCTAGATCGCCGAGCTGCCGGAGCATGATCGTCGTCGTGCTGCGTAGATGGAGCAGCCGAACCAGTGCTTGGCAGAGTATATGGAGCAGCATGGGAGGCTTCCTTTGTCGGGTGGTTCTGCAGGGGATGATAAGTGATGCTTGGTATGTTCTGTTATATTTTTTTTCTGTATGTATACGCTTCGAGTGGGTGAGGATGTGTTTGATACATTTTGATGGATTGTATATTATTTTATGTGGATTTGGATGTTGATTTTTTGGATTATGTTGGATTTGGATATGGATTTTTTGGATGAATATTATGTATGGTTATTTATATGATTAGAGGTTTATATATTCTCAAAAAGGAGTTGTTATGTGTATTGATGGATGTGTAGTGGCTGGAAGGTAGCAGGCTCAAATTCAGAAGAAGAAAAAACAACCAGAATTCCGACGGCTACTAGCGGCTACCGACGGCTTATAGGTTGTGACCTTGCAATGGCTACCGATGACGCTCTACGGCAAATTCCAACTGTTTCCGACGGCCTCAGACGGCTATTTGGTTATTCAAGTTTGCCACGTGGCCAACGTTGCCGTCGAAAATGGTCACAGATTACCGTTGGAGGCCATCGGAAATTTGTCGTTGTGGCCGTCGGAAGTCGTTACGAAACGAGATTCGCATACCGACGGCTCCTCTTACGGTTTCCGACGCCGATGGCTAGTTGACGTCGGAAATCACTGTTGTTCTTATAGTGATTCAACATTTTAATATTTCATATTTCAAACAAATTTACTACTTAAACATTAAAATAACATAAGACACATCAGATCTATATAATAAGATTGGTGTGGTTTAACAGAAAGAAGAGGGAAAGACAAACATAGAGAACAAAGGGTAGCTCATATGCAAAGTTCAAAAGATATCGGGTGGTGGAAAGTAGGACAACTGTTCTTTGACATAACCCCATTAATATAAGAATGGTAGCCACAAATAAAGTATTACCCTATAGTGAAAAATATGGGGAAGAATTTATCACTAATACGCGGAAGCGATTAATTAGAATCTAGTTTTGTCTATTTAACACCAATGCAAATTTAATATCAATTATGCTAAGAAAAGGCAGAGAAGATTTAACGTGGTTCAGATTTGTATGCTACGTCCACGGACACCCAACAACTTTATTACGTCACCAATTTAGATAGAAGAGATTACAATATAGTAGAGATTTCTTTAAATAGAGAAATCTTGCATCTTTTACAAATCTATCTGTAGAAGAATATTCAAGAGGAACTATTGTTTAAGAAGAATGAGATACTTTTCCAATAGCTTGAGGCCTCTTTAAATATGAGTAGAATGAAGCCGAGTCTTGGAAAGAAATGAAACTAATTAGGAAAGATGACAATCACTTTCATACAAATTTTGAAACATTTCCATTTTTTACAAGGTTTGATCTGCCTTTGATTTAATGTAGATATCTATCTCCTTCTATGAAAGATGCACATATATGGTATTCTCTTATTGTATCTTTGACCAATCAATTGATTAAATTAATTTTTTTATATGCTGATAAATTTGAGTCATATTTTCAACACTCCACCTTGGGTCAAAATATTCATACTTCTTTCAAAGAATTCAAACATAATATATGAGTTGTTGGGTCAGCGTGCCATGGCGCTAAGTAGTTGGGACTAAGATAATTAACTTTGAGCAATTGTAACACCCCTAAGTTTAAATAACATTATTCAGGAGATTTAATTCAATAAATTAAGTAGAATAATGTAGAGACTAAAGTGATAAGGGAATTGGGATTTGAAAATTAATGGGTCCATGCCTTAACTAACTGAATTAATAAGAATGGCTTATAAGGTAAAAACCAAGTTAAGTAAGGCAAGGGTAATATGGGGAATAGCCGAACCCCTAAAACCCTTACAACCATCTGATTCTCATTTCATTCTTACAAAAACAAAAACATAAGCTAAGAAAAAAAGGCCGGCCATTACCCTAAGAAGATGAAGAGCAAAATCAAAATTTAAAACTTAGGTTCAAGCTAGAAAGATTAAAGCAAGAGAAAATCCTAAGTTCCTTATCCAAACAAGGTGAATAATAATCTAAACCATTTCATAGATGTTTGTTGAACATTTTAAATTTTGGGTTTAAGCTTTAAAACCGTTTGGATGGATTGAATGATGACATGTTTTGATTTAAACAAGGATTTTATGTAAATGTATAATTCAATTTTAAGGCTAAAATCATATTAAATGGATTTCGAATGCCATGATGGTAGAATATGTTATGTAAAACATTATTTTGGAGATGGGTTTAAATTTTCATAATATCCAAGCTATGGATAATTTATTATGAATTTTGAATGGAAGAAATGGATAATTTGGGTTTAAAAATTTATTTACGGCAATTACAAAATGGACTTCGGGTCTGAAATTTATATAGGTTATAAAACATATTAAAAGTGAATTATGATGATTTTTGGGGATTTTTCCTAAGTGTTTGAATATGGTTATTAAATTATTTAAGTAGAAGGACTTAAATGTTTAATTGTTTTATAGAAGGGAATGGCTTATTTGTTAAAATAATTTCAATTTTCAATTATTGAATTCGGTAGCCTTTTTGGAAAAAGGATTTCTGACAAAGAAATGGCAACCAATTATATTCTGACAAATTGGCAAGTTAGTTGAAAAGAAGTTACTTCGTAAGGCAAAAAAAATCAATTTTGACATAATTTACCACTTCGCCACTTCCAACTGCTACCTTTCGTCAACATACTTCTGCCAATAAACCCATTCAAAACCAATACACTTGGTATCAAGCCATTGATACATAGTGAATTGGAGAAAGGCGGATGGGATTGTGTCGAAGGCAAGCTTTCGAAGGGGTTGAAGATACTTTAAATAGCTTTCGAATGGATTGCCGCTTGCCTTTGTTTTAAAAAGGAGCTTTCGAATGAGTTGTCGCCCTTCGGCATCAATATCATAAAAGCATTTATATCAGCACTTTAAAATAGTAAGGTCGACATTGATAACTTCCGACATCAATGTCGTAAAACAGTTGACATTAAACTCATAATACTAGGCTACTATGCCGCAATAATAATAATGCCGAAATTGGTAATAGGCAGCATCATTGTCATTTTATATAGTGGCATTACTGCCTAAAATAATTAATGTCAAAACTATTACTTGTGGCATTGCTGCCTTAAGCTATGACGTCAAATAGGAAGCATGTAGCATTGCTGCCTTAAGCTGTGGAGTCAAATAGGAAGCATGTGGCATTGTTTAAAACCATGGTGAAAACTTGCGGCATCACTATAGCCGATATAAATATGCGGCATTGATAACTGCGACATGGATGGACACCGACATTGATTAATAACAACGTGGCAATCCCGTAATTAATATAAAAACTATTTTATTTCTTAGAATGCAATTTCTTTTTACCAACTCCAATCCTTTGTCAAATTGCTATTGGATAATAAACTTCTTTATCAAATCCGTCTTAGAAAACTGCTATAGATCAAAATTATCATTCCTAAAATTAATTTGCAAACCGCTAAACTTATATGATTATTTTAGTATAATTATTAGGCCTTTCTAGCCTAATAAATTCATATAAAATCATAAAAACTTGGGAAAATCCCCAGAAATCATAATAAATCAGAATTAACATATTCTTTAACATATAAAAATTTCGAGATCAAAAACATTATTTAATTATTTTTAATAATTAAAACCTGAAATAAATCATTTTCCTCACTTAGGAAATTTATAAAATATTCATTCTTGCTTCAAAAATTATGGAATTATAATCCCACTTCTAAATTAATGTTAAAAACATCATATCCAGATTTCAAGTCAATTGGATGTGGTAAACTAGGTTTTCACTCTTAAAATCTATTAAATAATTCCAATAATTCATCATTCAAGCATATAATCAGCTAATCAATCATAACATGGCACAATAATGACATATGATTTGGTTTTAGGCATAAAACTGAAATAAACAAGTAATAGTGAGATGGATAACTATTATTCACCTTGATTTGATAAAGAGATTTGATATTTGAGTTGATGAAATTCCTCCCTAGCTTTTTTCTTAGATTTCCCTAGCTTTCTTCTCTTGGTTTCTCCTAGCAATGGCCGGCCTTTTCTTTGCTTTAGTTTGAATGAATGAAATCTAAATGAGAATAATGGGAGAAAAGAGTTTATGTTAGGAAATAAGGCTTATTCCTATTTTGCCCCTCACATTATTCCTTCTTCTTATTTAAGTTTTAAAAGTTCATTAATTAAGGCACGACCTATTTAATTATCATATCTCATTCACTTTATCTCAATGCATCATTTAATTTAATTTGTCTAATTTAATATCCTAAATAAAGTTACTTAAAATTAGGGGCATTACAGTTATTTAGTGGATCTCAAATTGAAAATGGTGTTCCTAGTGTGTCTTTGAGAGAGGATAGGAACGAAGAAGAAGGAGTTCCAGATCCAAAAGTTAGAGAACTGGAGAAGCCCCTACTTTGGTTGTAGATAGGCTGGTATTTATAGAGAAATAGTTGAACAGGTTCAGAAGCTCGCTTGCAGTGATGTCCAGAAGCTAGCTCGGTTTTGTACAAGTGAGCTCAGAGGCACACCACTTAACAAAATAACTCGATACCGAATTATTTGACTCGACACTAACCTATTTTTATCGACGCAATTTGAATTTTTTCACCCGTTAGCTCTTTCTATCTTCTACTTGAGTTGCTCTAAGTTCTTTTCCTTCGACTTTTAGTTGATTCTAGCAATCTTTCTAATAGTTACTTTCTTTTCTTTCTTTTCGTCGATCCTTGAAATTGCTTGTCCAAATCATGGGAAAACCCCTTGACCATAAGTTTTTGGAGTTTTACAAGAGGTATATGGTGTTTAGGAGGTAAAAAAGGCGGCAAAATAACTCGATACCAACCTAAATGGCTCCATGCCGAGTTTAATACTTAGCCAATTTTCATCTCAAAGTTCTTGAACTCAACTCTCTAGTCCTTCCGGTCGTGTTTTCGAGTTCATGAATCATTTTGTCCTCACTTTGATATTCTAAGTCCAGTTGAAATTTGCTTTGGCTAAAAGGCTGGTTAACACACACATAGAGAGATATACACACACACACACACACACACGTGTGTGTGTGTGTGTGTGTGTGTGTGAATGAAGACTACCTTGGAAATAAGGCTGAAATCTTTTCGGATTTACTTGATTTAATTTCAACATAAGCATAATTGTACTTGTTTCACATTTACTACCTACTTGATTGAATCTCCATGCATATTCCTTTTCTTTGTTGATACCATAAAATAAATTAATAATTTAAATCAGTTAATTGATTGTCTTTCTATTCTGGTTTCCACATATATCCATATTTGATTGATTGCATAAATTAATCAATATATCTTCTTAAATTAATTAATTATTTTCCTATTTGCCACCCATGTTTGATTGATTGCATGAACCAATTAATATATCTTCTCCCTTTTAGCATTTGGAATATATTTGAATCATCCAAATTTAACATTAGTTAATTCCTAACTTGCAGCTTCCTTGGTTTTTATAAAACCATAGCTTGCATTGTACTAGATTTTAAGGAAATTATAGGAAAATATATCCCAGACACTTTTTGTTTGATTAAGCGCTATTGATAGCTATCATAAGAATATTGTTTAGGAAAGGAAACCATATTTCTGTAAATAATCGCAAAACATAATAAAGGAAAAAGGCAATAACTTTAGATGATTTTTAATTTGACGATGGTAACATGGTAAAATAAATTTATTAACTTTAGAGGGTGTTTATAATAAATATTGTGCAGTTAACAGAATTTTAGCTCTGAAAATTAGGTTGTAATACCTTTTCATAGACTTGAATTTATTTTTAGGGACAACTGTTCCAAATCTTAATTTTTCAGGACACTACGATACCTTTCATTTTATTTAAGTATTTGTAAAATCCCCTAATTACCTTCCTCTTCTTTCTCGTTTTCTTCTTCCGGATCAAACTAATCTTTCATAATTCTTCTGAGTTCTTCTTATTGCAGATTCTTCTCATTTTTCTTTCAAATATTCGAACTCGGCTCATAATTACTCTATAATGGTAGGTAACTCGTTTGATTTGAACCCTAACCTGCTTGTGCAATTTCGATATAACAACCAAGCTTTAATTGATAGAATTTAATTTGAGAAAAATAGCAGTACATTGCTTGGGAAGGAAGATAAGGTTGATGTTTGTCTTCAGGATGAAGCTGCAGGCAAGGTTTTCAGGTAGAGTTCATCAGCGGCGGCCAGGGGATCGCCGGTTGCACTAGGGTGTCAGAGGCACCAGCAGTGGAAGGCAAGGCCATAGGAGAAAGTTATTGAAGTGTATCAGTGTGTGCACGTGTGTGCGGGCTGTGCACGTGCATAACAAATACATTTCATATTCAAATTATTCTTGGCAGTGTCTTTTGTATAATTTGTTGTTGAATAATTATGTCCAGTTGTAGGCTTAAGATTGGATAAAATTTTGTCAATTGGGTCAGTTGAAAAGTGATGATTGCAGGTTACTGTGTATTCAAGTGTGGCTGAGTGTTGTGTCTGCGTGCATGTTTTTGTGTGTTTTTGTATGTCGGTGTGTTGTGTTTGTAATTGAGTGAGTGAACATGGCCTGTGTAACGACCCAGAATTTTGAACAATTTAAATTGAAAATATTTAATTAATTTTAAATATTTGAATGATGGTTTGACTTGAATTTCAAATTATCAGAATAAATTGGCGATTAAATTATAAAATTTAATCTATTGAAAGTTGAATAAAAATATGAATCTTCGATTTTAAGCTGAAGAAAAATATTTCAAAAGCTTTTAAAATTCATAATGATAATACTGAATATAATAGAAGCTTCGGAATCGAATTTGAAATTGATTTGATCAGTTTTGAAATTTTATCGTTTGAATCGATATTTAAAAATAGCGTTCCGGGGCACAGTCTCGGAATTCGACGAAACCAGTTCCATTGGGTCCATAATTTTGAATTATTATCGGATTTCAAATTTCGTATTTTTTGGATTTATTATGTGAGCATACGACACATAAACGCGTTGAAATTAAATTGAATTCAATTTAAAATTTAAATTTATAAACTTGGTCAATATCATATGCACGTCATCTCCTTTAACCACGCCTAGAATCTCGTTCAAAATCACGAAAGAAATCGTGCGACCCATACCTCCCTGTTAAATCACGTACACTATCTCCTCTTTCGATTTTAAATATTCCTCTCCTTCGTCAGTTCAAATGAAAACGAGAAATCAAAAAAATCAATGGCCGAAGCCTGTAAGAAGATCACGTCCTATCTTCAAAATTTAATCTCGTTCCCCTTCCTTCACAAACGAAACTCCCTCCTCCTTTAAAAAAATCAATCTGCTCATTTCAGATAACAATGGCCGCGTCCCCTTTTCAAAATCAAAATTTTTCAAAATCATATGTACATCGCGACATCAAATTAAAAAAAACGAACGATGAGATCGTTCGACTTCAAAGTCGATGGTCGCGACTGCGACTTAGGGCGACGCTCGCGAGCACGGCAATTGATGGCGGGGCGGCGCGCGAGTTCGTTCACGATGAACTAAGGCTTCGGTGGCCAATGTCGCGTGCTCGACAGGGCGCGGTGATCTGGGTGGAGGCGCGCACTCGTGGGGAGGAGCTGCATCGCAATGACGTTCTGGTGAGAGTCGTGGACTCACGACTTCGAGGGCGGCATGGGTTTGCGATCAGTGGCGAGCACGGCAGAGATGGCGGCGGCTTCACGAGTTCGTCGATGTTGGATTTGGAGGCGTTGTGCTTGCGATCGAGGTTTTGTTCGAGAGCAGGTATATCTTACTATGTTTGTTTAAGTGTAATCTGAGTGTGATTAGAAAAGAGAAAAAAAAGTATTTACAGAGAAATGAATTACCAATTTGATAATTTCTCTAATTTAAATTTCCGAAAATGGTTTTGTGAACTTTATCAAAGAAAAAAAAAGATATATCACAGCAGATATTAACAAAATCTTTACAAATAATATATATGGTTCAAGCAGTAAGTTTTAACATAGATTTTTAAAGTTATTTCTTTTTTAATTTGCAGTAAGAGATTCAAGAAAATTCTATGTTTTATTTGCAGAAATGAAATATAAAAATATAAATACCAATAGGTATATGTATATATATAAAATGATAAAGTTTAAGCAGTTTAAGATTTTAGTATACTGCTTTTGAACGATTATAAGAAAATAGAAAATTAGGCTGTATGAACAGTTGTACAGTAAAGGAAAATTGTTAGTTAAATAAATTTATTAAAGGAGAAAAATTGGTTTAAAAAGAATTATCAGCTAATCTAAAACTATTAAGCGGAAATTAATTGTTCAGTTGATTCAAATATTAATAAATTTTATACATTATCTATACAAGGTCAAAAGATCGTGAAAAACAAACTGGAATGGAAATGGATGGCAAATTAAAAAGCAAAGGTGAGATCTTCTCACTCAAAATGAAAAGTTGGATTTTGCAGTTATTGACTAATTGATTGTTGTTTGGATGTGATATTAGATATATTAGGGTATATCTATATATAGCAATATATATATATATATATATTGGCATATGTATATATTGCAGTTGTGATTTCCCGCACTATATAGCGGATGAGACCCTATTGCGCCGCATAATAGCGGATTAATATTTTTATAAATCCTATATACCGCGATATTCCACCTCGAAGTGGAATGGATATTGTGCTAACGTCTGTGGATGCAGGGAAACAGGTTGGAGGGATCCGACTGGATTCCTCAATTGTAATGATTTATTTACAGATATTGTTATATATTCTGTTGTCATATCGATATATGATGTTTGGATGCCATGATTGATTATTTGGTGCTGTTGCATCATCGGATTCATTTTTGAAGTTTAAAAATAACGACATTGATTTTAAAGGGATTTTTAAAGTGATATTTTTTGAGATTATACGTTTTATTAAAATTTTGGATTGATTCATCCTAAATAAATAAACGTTAAAATTTTAAAGTTATAAAATTTTGATTTTTATGAAATATAACCAAAGTGTGATTATTGAAATAAATAGTTGGTTGATTTATAAAATGGTTTAAATTGAGATTTTTGAATTGTTGTAAACGATGTATATAAAAGATGTACAAAGTTGATATTTTATAAATAAAAAATATTGGAATTATAAAACGAGTTTTTATAAGTGTTAAAAGGAAGAAAAAATGGATTTCATAAGTGAATGAAATTAATAGATTTATAATGTGAAGTTATAAAATGAATAGATGTTGTGAAATAAAATATTTATAAGTAATTTACTTATAAATTAGATTTTGGCACTTAGATGGGATATAAATAGAATTTGCTAATAAAATGATTTTTATAAGTTGAAATTGTTATAAAATATAACTATGATTTATAAACGTTGTTTTATAAATCCGAAATCACTTATTTTGATAAGTAAATTATAGAAGTTAATTAAAGGAATTATATCCACGATTTTAGACAGTGGATAATCTTTTAATAAACGTGTAGAAATGTTGAATTTGGATAACGAATTATATTCATGATTTTGGACAGTGAATATATTATTAAATAAAATGGATATGTTTTGGAGAAGTGATATTACGAAATGAAGTAATTGTTTTAAAAGATGTTTTAAAACATGTTAAGTATCGAAAACATAGATTTCAACATTTATTGTTGAAATAGACGTTTCGAGGAATAAGGATATGGTGGACTATAACACTGTTGTTATAGTAAATGATTTTCGAAAGGAAATGTTTTATATAGTATTGGGATTTATATATCTATCTTAATTTCGAATCCCTATACTAGTGATTTTGAGTTGTCGTAACAATGTTTTACGTAACATTCGTTTTGACTCAAATAAATGTGTTTAAGAGCATGTTTTCCTTAAAGAATGAAATATATACTTAATATTGATTTAAGTATATTGAATATTTCCAAATGTTGAAAATAAATAGATTTGTGAAATACTTATTATTAAATAAGTATGGAAATGTTTTTCCAATATGAAATGAATGTTTTTGAAAATTTATCTGTGTAAAGATAAATTGAAAGTGAATATTTGAAATCGATTGAAAATCATATATCAGTAGATATTTTGAAAATATAAATTCACCATGGAATTTATAAAAGAAATGGAAATTCGTTTAAAAAAATAATAAATATCGATTTATTTTTGAAGTGTGGAAATTATATATCTAGTAAAGATATTTTGAAAAATAAATAATTTGGAAAATTATTTGGAATCTGATGATGTTGCACATCTTTATTGATAGTTAAATAACCGACTATCAATAATTACCTTGAATGAGTATTTGTTGTGATTTGCTTGAATTTGAATGCCACACTTATTTTTGAATAAGCGCCCACTATTCGGGTTAGCCGGGAAAGGACCTTGGGGTCGTATAACCCATTCTGAATATGTGATACGTCGTAATGGATTGCATTTGATGACCGGTGTTGAGGACCGGATATTTTTGAAAACGGAAGGATTACCGTCGAGTTTCTCTACATCGGCTGATCTCTGATATAGAGGTTTTATCACCCTTAGTGACGGGAAGTCCGGACGTGATTAGAAAATTATCCGAATTTGCAAGGGCTTCGTGAGAAGTGCCTTCGGTTCTATTCGATCCCGGAACAAACTTGTATGGATTGTATGTCTGACATTACAAATTGAGATATAAAGCTGATTTCTTTCAAATACATATCTATTGGTGGCGTAGAATTTATTCTCTTAGCTTAACACCCTTCTCTGAGACGTACGAGCTCAGAGGTTATGTAGTTGATGGTTATCAGCGATATACTCCCAATTTGGTAATGTGGCATGCTGAGTGTTGCTGTGTGATGATCATTGTTTGATCATTTGTGATTTGATCATTTGTTTGATCATTTATCTTTGTGATCATTACTTTGATCATCTGTTGACCCGAAGCATGGCTTTGTGAAAAGCGTAGCTTTGTGGACGAGACTTCGTCGGACCTCACACCCCGAAAATGGTCAAAACATGAAGGATGCAGCAAGGTTATTAGGGGGTAGCGCCCTTTAGTGTATGTCATTCCTTCTGGATAGAGGTGGTATCATGGTATGGAGCCCAGATATTTAACCTATGTTGTTGCTGCAAATTTATTACTTTGTGGTTGTTGGAAATCAAGGATCCTCGGATATAGATCGGTTACGATCGGGGGATGACATATTCATGTCAGTAGTTACCCAGTTAGGGGTAACTCGGCCTTGTGTTGGTAGAGATCTAACCGTAATGTTAGGTTATTTCTCGGGTCGTCTTTCCAGGGGCGTACCTATGTGGCAATGGGAAGTTCCTTGGCCTGACCATTTGTTGGAAATCCAAAGAAACAATACGAGACTTGTACGGTTTTAGTTGTAGAACCTGCCATTTACTTATGGTGGTCACCACTTTTTAGATGGTAGCTATAGTAGGCATAAGTGCGGAATGCCTATGCTGGCTAAGATTTATATTATACTTTCGAAATGTTTTCTACACTATGCACTAATAATGATATCAAAAATGATTTGATTTTTGCATATCAAGCATCTTTGACTATCATAAGAATAAATCTCCTCCAATTCTGCGTTTGCATTGTGTGTGTGGCGGGAGGTCTTATGATAGTTTCATTTTCCAAAAGCATTTCGAAATTGTTTTATTTTCGTTGTGAAAAATAACTGTTTTACGATCTCACACCAGTCACCATGACTGACTCGGAGTTTATTGTTTCCCTTCTAAACTCTGGGTGCCCATCATTTTCCACACGGGCAGCCTAGAGTTATGTTATCAGGATATCCTGGATATTCTGGAGCTATGGAAGCAAGCTGGATGGCGAAACGTATCACCTATACTTTGTATTATTCCGCTGTGTATTCTGTATGAGGACAAGTTTATATAACTGTCCATTGTTGTATTGAGTTGTATATTGACTCTGATTGATGTATGTATAAACTGATATAGTTCTTTGTTTTAAAAGACTAGTGATTTATCTATTATATGTTGTTCCGCTGCGAATGTGAGATTCTGATATTGTTTCTGTTCTGTGTTTTCTGTTGTTGTTCTTCTTTCTTTTTCTTCTATCTTTTCTTCTACCTCTTCTTTTAAACCCTAAGAATTCGGTTTTCCAGCATTCGTTTGCTCGACAGTTGATACAGTGGACGTATTGATGTCGATATTCGGAAGTCGAAGAATCGGGTCTTTACAATGTGGTATCGGAGCATATGGTTAAGCGACAACCCTGCTCTGTTGGGTGCTCATTAGAGATAGAGTCAGTAGTACTCTAGAATGAGTGTGAGTGTAATAATAGATACGAGTGCGTATTTGTTAGTGAATACATATTTGTTTTGTATTGTGTTGACTTATCGGTTGATTGTTTATAGATTCTGGTCGGTGCAGTCTAGCTAACTGAAATCGATAGGGGTTTCTAAACTCTTAAACAAGATAAACCGACACAGTATTGTTTTAAAATTTGGTAAATAACCAAAACTATTTTTTATATATAAAAGAAATGATTTTCTATAAATTATTATAGTATATGGTTGCATGGTTGTTAGGAAAGTGATAATATTGAAATGTTATTATTATTATATGAAATTGAATAAGAAATTGAAATCGTAACTCCAAAGTTAAGAAATAAATTCACATACAGATGAAATTTAAGAATATAAATGGTAAATGTGATTTGTAATTTGAAACGGAATTCCAGAGAAGTATTTGGAAATGTTTTGAAAAGAATTTGAAAATTTTGGAGATTTGGAAAGTTTAAATCCTTTTTGGAGTTGAAAATGAATTTCGAAGGTTTTGAAAAGTATTTTGGAGAGATGAAAGCTCTAAACTCTTTTCGGTCGCTGGAAAATAATTCCGATGATGATCGCGACATCATCGGTGTTCATTTTCGGGTTCCCAAAAGAGGAATTGCTGCCAAATTGTTTTAACTGAAAGTTGTTTGGAAAATTTGGGTTTTTTTTGGAAATTCAAAGGATAATTTGAATTGTTTTCAAAATGATTTTTGAAATGTTGGTAAGACTCTGGGATACTATATAAAAATATTTATGGAATACTATTAAGTTGATAACTTATACAATTTGAATTTTGATAGAATAAATTTAATTTAAAGAATGGAGTTAAATTAAAGTAAGTATAAGTGAATAAATTTGAATAAAGTGAATTTGAAGAAAGGTCTAAGGAAGCTAAGTGAAATGATTACTTAAAGAAAATTTATTAAGTTGAAAATAAATTTGGAGTAGTAACAAATGAATTGGAATTGAGTATTGAATTATGAAAATAAAATTGTGAATGAATGAATAAATTTGCAATTTCAAATACATGAAAGTAAATTGAATGTTGAAAAATTCATTTCAAATTTGTAAAGTAAAGTATTGAAATAAAATTAGTAACTGAAACTAATTGAAGAAATGACAAACTAATATGGTTTGAAATGAATTAAATTCATATGGAATTTGAAATCCAGTTTAATATAAGTGGTTATAAACCAAAATAGTGAATTGAAAATAAATTTTGGTAATGAACAAAAGAATAAAACTGAAATTGAAACTGAATGCTGAAAACAAATTTGAATAAAATGAATTGGAATTTGTAATGAATTAGTAATTGGAACTAATTTAAAATAGTGCGGTTGTGAATGAAAGATAGCTGATAAAATTGAATATTCAGATGTTAAACTGAATCCAAATTAAATTGAAATTGTAAATTGAATTCAAATGAAATTTTGAAATGTAAAATTGAATGAAAATAGATATGTAACTTCAATAGTGAAGTAAAAATGTATAAGAAGCATATATTCAAAATTGTGTAATGGAATTGGCAAATGGTTTGAATATTGTAACTAGATATTATGGCTAGTAGGATATACAGGTATATAAAGGAATTGGAATTTTGATTTCAAAGATAATTTAAAAGGCTCGACAAAAAGGTAAGTATTTGAATTTCGATATGAGATTTGATGATTTTCTCGTCTAGCCGCTTGGCTTTTTCTTTTCTTTTTGAAATTTGAGAGTCCGTAGGGACGTTTTGTAGTCGTGCCGTGTTAGCCGCGCAAAGGAGAAGCTGGTGAAATTTTTGAAAATTTCGAGTGTTAGAAAATTTTTGAGAAAATTTTGAAAGTTTAGAATTTGAATTTAAATTTGAATTTTGAAGTAAACAATGTTGTTTGAAACTTATAATTGAAGTTGGAAAGCTAGTTGAAATGATAATGAATCTTTAATAAAAAGATTTAGGTTAGTAAGTTGATAAAACTATTGGGTTGTGAAAAATAGTAGACGAGTTAAGGACCATTTTTCCTAACTTGTAATTTCGGGACGAAATTCTTTTAAGGGGGGAAGTTTGTAACGACCCAGAATTTTGAACAATTTAAATTGAAAATATTTAATTAATTTTAAATATTTGAATGATGGTTTGACTTGAATTTCAAATTATCAGAATAAATTGGCGATTAAAATTATAAAATTTAATCTATTGAAAGTTGAATAAAAATATGAATCTTCGATTTTAAGCTGAAGAAAAATATTTCAAAAGCTTTTAAAATTCATAATGATAATACTGAATATAATAGAAGCTTCGGAATCGAATTTGAAATTGATTTGATCAGTTTTGAAATTTTATCGTTTGAATCGATATTTAAAAATAGCGTTCCGGGGCACAGTCTCGGAATTCGACGAAACCAGTTCCATTGGGTCCGTAATATTGAATTATTATCGGATTTCAAATTTCGTATTTTTCGGAGTTATTATGTGAGCATACGGCACATAAACGCGTTGAAATTAAATTGAATTCAATTTAAAATTTAAATTTATAAACTTGGTCAATATCATATGCACGTCATCTCCTTTAACTACGCCTAGAATCTCATTCAAAATCACGAAAGAAATCGTGCGACCCATACCTCCCTGTTAAATCACGTATGCTATCTCCTCTTTCGATTTTAAATATTCCTCTCCTTCGTCAGTTCAAATGAAAACGAGAAATCAAAAAAATCAATGGCCGAAGCCTGTAAGAAGATCACGTCCTCTCTTTAAAATTTAATCTCGTTCCCCTTCCTTCACAAACGAAACTCCCTCCTCATTTAAAAAAATCAATCTGCTCATTTCAGATAACAATGGCCGCGTCCCCTTTTCAAAATCAAAATTTTTCAAAATCATCTGTACATCGCGACATCAAATTAAAAAAAAAACGAACGATGAGATCGTTCGACTTCAAAGTCGATGGTCGCGACTGCGACTTAGGGCGACGCTCGCGAGCACGGCAATTGATGGCGGGGCGGCGCGCGAGTTCGTTCACGATGAACTAAGGCTTCGGTGGCCAATGTTGCGTGCTCGATAGGGCGCGGTGATCTGGGTGGAGGCGCGCACTCGTGGGGAGGAGCTGCGTCGCAATGACGTTCTGGTGAGAGTCGTGGACTCACGACTTCGAGGGCGGCATGGGTTTGCGATCAGTGGCGAGCACGGCAGAGGTGGCGGCGGCTTCACGAGTTCGTCGATGTTGGATTTGGAGGCGTTGTGCTTGCGATCGAGGTTTTGTTCGAGAGCAGGTATATCTTACTCTGTTTGTTTAAGTGTAATCTGAGTGTAATTAGAAAAGAGAAAAAAAAAAGTATTTACAGAGAAATGAATTACCAATTTGATAATTTCTCTAATTTAAATTTCCGAAAATGGTTTTGTGAACTTTATCAAAGAAAAAAAAAGATATATCACAGCAGATATTAACAAAATCTTTACAAATAATATATATGGTTCAAGCAGTAAGTTTTAACATAGATTTTTAAAGTTATTTCTGTTTTAATTTGCAGTAAGAGATTCAAGAAAATTCTATGTTTTATTTGCAGAAATGAAATATAAAAATATAAATATAAATACCAATAGGTATATGTATATATATAAAATGATAAAGTTTAAGCAGTTTAAGATTTTAGTATACTGCTTTTGAACGATTATAAGAAAATAGAAAATTAGGCTGTATGAACAGTTGTATAGTAAAGGAAAATTGTTAGTTAAATAAATTTATTAAAGGAGAAAAATTGGTTTAAAAAGAATTATCAGCTAATCAAAAACTATTAAGCGGAAATGAATTGTTTAGTTGATTCAAATATTAATAAATTTTATAAATTATCTATACAAGGTCAAAAGATCGTGAAAAACAAACTGGAATGGAAATGGATGGCAAATTAAAAAGCAAAGGTGAGATCTTCTCAGTCAAAATGAAAAGTTGGATTTTGCAGTTATTGACTGATTGATTGTTGTTTGGATGTGATATTAGATATATTAGGGTATATCTATATATAGCAATATATATATATATATATATATATATATATTGGCATATGTATATATTGCAGTTGTGATTTCCCACACTATATAGCGGATGAGACCCTATTGCGCCGCATAATAGCGGATTAATATTTTTATAAATCCTATATACCGCGATATTCCACCTCGAAGTGGAATGGATATTGTGCTAACGTCTGTGGATGCAGGGAAACAGGTTGGAGGGATCCGACTGGATTCCTCAACTGCAATGATTTATTTACAGATATTGTTATATATTCTGTTGTCATATCGATATATGATGTTTGGATGCCATGATTGATTATTTGGTGCTGTTGCATCATCGGATTCATTTTTGAAGTTTAAAAATAACGACTTTGATTTTAAAGGGATTTTTAAAGTGATATTTTTTGAGATTATACGTTTTATTAAAATTTTGGATTGATTCATCCTAAATAAATAAACGTTAAAATTTTAAAGTTATAAAATTTTGATTTTTATGAAATATAACCAAAGTGTGATTATTGAAATAAATAGTTGGTTGATTTATAAAATGGTTTAAATTGAGATTTTTGAATTGTTGTAAACGATGTATATAAAAGATGTACAAAGTTGATATTTTATAAATTAAAAATATTGGAATTATAAAATGAGTTTTTATAAGTGTTAAAAGGAAGAAAAAATGGATTTCATAAGTGAATGAAATTAATAGATTTATAATGTGAAGTTATAAAATGAATAGATGTTGTGAAATAAAATATTTATAAGTAATTTACATATAAATTAGATTTTGGCACTTAGATTGTAACAACCCGCATATCTATCGATTTTATATTTAAATATTTTATTTAAATATTTCATCATTAGTCGGATGTTAGTCCGAAAAGCTACTTTTTGCATACGGTCAAATTAGGACTCGAGACTACCCCCATTGAGTTCAAAATGACGTTTGCGATCTTTTTGAGTGTAAACTTCGATATGTTTGGAGATAGTGAAATTTTCGTCACTTTTCCCGCTTGTGACTTTGGTTTGGACTGCACTTCCTTAGTTCAGCCCAACCCTCTTCCTCACTTCATTCACCATTTGTTTTAACATTCAAGCTTCATCAAAAATGGTGGTGGGAAGTGGAAATTAAAACTCCAAACTCAAATTCTATTGCAAATCCGAGATTCAACTCCAAATTCAAGTAGAAGATAGTGGATTCAAGCTTTGGATTGCTTCTCCTTGCTGTCAATCTCCATCTTCATCAAATTCCGTGAAAAGGTGAGATTTTTGATCTCACATCTTGCCTATAATCGTCATTGGACTGTTGGGAATGATTCCTCATCACTTTAGCATGTTTGTTGCATTTGGTTTGGATTGGATTGGCGAAAAACTCCAAATTTTAGTGATTTTGGTGAAAAACTGCTACTAGGTCGTTCTGGCCATTTTTAGCTTGTTCGGAGTTAGGTCGCTCATCCATAGGTCGTAGGTCGTATTCGACCTTAAGTCATTAGGTCGTATCGACCTTAGGTCGTTAGGTCGTATAGACCTTAGGTCGTGCACCTTCAGGTCGAAACAGCTTTAGGTTATAGGTCGTTGCCGACCTAAAATCCTCCAGGCAAACCTTAGGCCGTATGGCCTTGTACCTCTCTAGGTCGTAGGACCTTTTAACTGTTAGGTCGTAAGACTTTTTCCCTTAGGTCGCAAGACCTTAGGTCGCACCTTGTTAGGTCGCGAACCCAGTTAGGTCGTTCGCCTATCTTAGGTCGCGAACCCAGTTAGGTCGCGCATTCTCTCTAGGTCATAGGACCTTTTAACTGTTAGGTCGTAAGACTTTTTCCCTTAGGTCACAAGACCTTAGGTCGCACCTTGTTAGGTCGCGAACCCAGTTAGGTCGTTCGCCTATCTTAGGTCGCGAACCCAGTTAGGTCGCGCATTCTCTCTAGGTCGTTCGATTCCTTTAACCCTTAGGTCGCTTGGCCTGCATCTGATAGGTCGCTGGACCTTTGACCCGTTAGGTCGCGAACCCTCTTAGGTCATGAACCCTATAGGTCGAACCCTGTATTACTCTGCGTAGGCAATCTTATCTGAAAAGCATTCATCAGAACTTCCACTTTGATGCATTTTGAGCTGATTTCCTTGGATTTTATTCACGTCTTCGAATGTGAATTTTTGTGATAGATTGTTCCAACAATCGTTTTATGACTTGTCACTTTAAAGATATGAAGGTTTTAATACTAGTAGTAAATATCAAAACTCTTTCATCAAATCGATTTCAACACTATTTTTAATATCAAAAGTTCGTTTTCTCAAACCGATTTCCAGTCTACTAATATATATAAGCCTTTACTTCACTCGAATGAGAAATCGACTTAAACGACTTAGTAAAACGAGTGGTATGAAACGCTTGCGTTCACTTCGTCGGTTAGCTCTTGGTCTTGTTCGATTGAACCCTTTTGTGACAATTTCCTAGTGAAGATTTACAGTTTGTTCGTAAATATTTAAGTTAAGCAAGTGGTTATGGGACATGAAGCTAAACTCATATATTTACTAGCTTAGTGTGATTGACACTTCTTTATGATCGATGATGATCATTTTATGGTTTAGACTAGCAATGTGTGATGTCTCTTCGTCCGTGTGTTCGGACTTGCCTTCGGGCCATCCGTGTGTTCGGAAAATTTAAATGGATAGCTTCCATGAGATAGCTTCTCGTCCGTGTGCTCGGACTTCCCCCTTTTAGTGATTTCTGGATTTCGTGCGTTGATTTCTGGGATTTGTTCTGGATTTCGTGTGTTGATTTCTGGTTTTAGTGCTTCACCAACTTTTGTGGTTTTCACTGATATGATATCAGTTATTGTGTATTGGTGAATTTGTGTGTCGTTACCTTTTTATGTGTTTGGATCTTTGAGAAGATTCTTGTGATATTGATTAATCCCTTGTTGATTATCATTTACATACTTATAGTAGTATGCCATCATGGTTATTATATGTTTATGCCATACCCCTTATCCTATATCATGTCATCTGATATTTATAGTTAGACTGATCCGTTTATTATTTTCTTATAAATAATACTCGGGTCAGACCGAGATGTTACAGGTGCTTCTGCTTGACTTCTCTTCTGGATTATTCTGACTTTTGGCTAACTACTTAGATTAGTAGTTTTTGGTTGTACACATTTGAGATATAGACTCTATGTTGTGTATCTATTCTTTTGTATAGCACGTGATGCTATTCTTTTGTGTTATAGTGGATCTTTCCGACCACTGCTCTGATGTACACTTTCATGTGTTATATGTTTATTCATATCTTCTTCCGCCTTTGTGATATGGATGTCTGTGACTGATTTATGTTATGATTATTTCTATGTTTGTTTCCGAAGATTATATATAGCCACCGTGTGATAGCTTTGTGTTTGTATCGGTATGTCGGATTTCCTCCTTAAAGGATATGCATTCTACTCTATCTGACGTATCGGTGCTCGCACAAAGAAGTTACATGGAGGGTCGCTCCTCCACAGCCTTATTCTCCGTGCTAATTGACAGCACTACATCGTAGTGTTCTTGGTTAGCGTGGGTATAGAGGTGGGGCGTCACATAGATGGGATATAAATAGAATTTGCTAATAAAATGATTTTTATAAGTTGAAATTGTTATAAAATATAACTGTGATTTATAAACGTTGTTTTATAAATCCGAAATCACTTATTTTGATAAGTAAATTATAGAAGTTAATTAAAGGAATTATATCCACGATTTTAGACAGTGGATAATCTTTTAATAAACGTGTAGAAATGTTGAATTTGGATAACGAATTATATTCATGATTTTGGACAGTGAATATATTATTAAATAAAATGGATATGTTTTGGAGAAGTGATATTACGAAATGAAGTAATTGTTTTAAAAGATGTTTTAAAACGTGTTAAGTATCGAAAACATAGATTTCAACATTTATTGTTGAAATAGACGTTTCGAGGAATAAGGATATGGTGGACTATAACACTGTTGTTATAGTAAATGATTTTCGAAAGGAAATGTTTTATATAGTATTGGGATTTATATATCTATCTTAATTTCGAATCCCTATACTAGTGATTTTGACTTGTCGTAACAATGTTTTACGTAACATTCGTTCTGACTCAAATAAATGTGTTTAAGAGCATGTTTTCCTTAAAGAATGAAATATATACTTAATATTGATTTAAGTATATTGAATATTTCCAAATGTTGAAAATAAATAGATTTGTGAAATACTTATTATTAAATAAGTATGGAAATGTTTTTCCAATATGAAATGAATGTTTTTGAAAATTTATCTGTGTAAAGATAAACTGAAAGTGAATATTTGAAATCGATTGAAAATCAATATCAGTAGATATTTTGAAAATATAAATTCACCATGGAATTTATAAAAGAAATGGAAATTCGTTTAAAAAAATAATAAATATCGATTTATTTTTGAAGTGTGGAAATTATATATCTAGTAAAGATATTTTGAAAAATAAATAATTTGGAAAATTATTTGGAATCAGATGATGTTGCACATCTTTATTGATAGTTAAATAACCGACTATCAATAATTACCTTGAATGAGTATTTGTTGTGATTTGCTTGAATTTGAATGCCACACTTATTTTTGAATAAGCGCCCACTATTCGGGTTAGCCGGGAAAGGACCTTGGGGTCGTATAACCCATTCTGAATATGTGATACGTCGTAATGGATTGCATTTGATGACCGGTGTTGAAGACCGAATATTTTTGAAAATGGAAGGATTACCGTCGAGTTACTCTACATCAGCTGATCTCCGATATAGAGGTTTTATCACCCTTAGTGACGGGATGTCCGGACGTGATTAGAAAATTATCCGGATTTGCAAGGGCTTCGTGAGAAGTGCCTTCGGTTCTGTTCGATCCCGGAACAGACTTGTATGGATTGTATGTCTGACATTAGAAATTGAGATATAAAGCTGATTTCTTTCAAATACATATCTGTTGGTGGCGGAGAATTTATTCTCTTAGCTTAACACCCTTCTCTGAGACGTACGAGCTCAGAGGTTATGTAGTTGATGGTTATCAGCGATATACTCCCAATTTGGTAATGTGGCATGCTGAGTGTTGCTGTGTGATGATCATTGTTTGATCATTTGTGATATGATCATTTTTTTGATCATTTATCTTTGTGATCATTACTTTGATCATCTGTTGACCCGAAGCATGGCTTTGTGAAAAGCGTAGCTTTGTGGATGAGACTTCGTCGAACCTCATACCCTGAAAATGGTCAAAACAGGAAGGATGCAGCAAGGTTATTAGGGGGTAGCGCCCCTTTAGTGTATGTCATTCCTTCTGATAGAGGTGGTATCATGATATGGGGCCCAGATATTTAACCTATGTTGTTGCTGCAAATTTATTACTTTGTGGTTGTTGGAAATCAAGGATCCTCAGATATAGATCGGTTACGATCGGGGGATGACATATTCGTATCAGTAGTTACCCAGTTAGGGGTAACCCGGCCTTATGTTGGCAGAGATCTAACCATAATGTTAGGTTATTTCTCGGGTCGTCTTTCCAGGGGCGTACCTATGTGGCAATGGGAAGTTCCTTGGCCTGACCATTTGTTGGAAATCTAAAGAAACAATACGAGACTTGTACGGTTTTAGTTGTTGAACCTGCCATTTACTTATGGTGGTCACCACTGTTTAGATGGTAGCTATAGTAGGCATAAGTACGGAATGCCTATGCTGGCTAAGATTTATATTATACTTTCGAAATATTTTCTACACTATGCACTAATAATAATATCAAAAATGATTTGATTTTTGCGTATCAAGCATCTTTGACTATCATAAGAAGAAATCTCCTCCAATTCTGCATTTGCATTGTGTGTGTGGCGGGAGTTCTTATGGTAGTTTCATTTTCCAAAAGCATTTCGAAATTGTTTTATTTTCTTTATGAAAAATAACTGTTTTATGATCTCACACCAGTCACCATGACTGACTCGGAGTTTATTGTTTCCCTTCTAAACTCTGGGTGCCCATCATTTTCCACACGGGCAGCCTAGAGTTATGTTATCAGGATATCCTGGATATTCTGGAGCTGTGGAAGCAAGCTGGATGGCGAAACGTATCACCTATACTTTGTATTATTCCGCTGTGTATTCTGTATGAGGACAAGTTTATATAACTGTCCATTGTTGTATTGAGTTGTATATTGACTCTGATTGATGTATGTATAAACTGATATAGTTCTTTGTTTTAAAAGACTAGTGATTTATCTATTATATGTTGTTCCGCTGCGAATGTGAGATTCTGATATTGTTTCTGTTCTGTGTTTTCTGTTGTTGTTCTTCTTTCTTTTTCTTCTATCTTTTCTTCTACCTCTTCTTTTAAACCCTAAGAATTCGGTTTTCCGGCATTCGTTTGCTCGACAGTTGATACAGTGGACGTATTGATGTCGATATTCGGAAGTCGAAGAATCGGGTCTTTACAGCCGGGGTGGTTACTGGGCCGAGTTGAGTCAAGTAAAGTTGTATACAAGAATGTCTATATATGTACTGGTATGGGCATTTGTAAAGAGGATATGAGAAAAATATGAAAGCATTTATCTTCTTCTTCAATTTAGTTCTGTACAATCTTTACGCCGGTATCTTCCTCTTTAATTCTTTGTTAGCTAGTTTACTCAATTGCTAGTTACAAATTTTATTCCAATTATCAATTCATTTTGTTCTTCCTTGCGTTTCAATTCTCTGTTTGATATATTCCTGCATTTACATCTTTCCAGTTCTTGTTTTTCATTTTCAGTGGTATGCAAACTTTGTTCTTTAATTATTGTATTTTTGATCTTATTACCTGTTACAACTTGCTATAGTTCAATGTCTTTCCTTGTTCATTACTGCAATTTTTAATCTTGTTCACAAATTTTGTGTTCATCTTTACCATGTATTTCTTTTTATTTCTGCTTCATTTCGTTACTCAGCATCTTGATTTCAGTGAATTCTTGTTATCTTGCAAATCACATTTCTCTATTCTTTACTTTTCTACAAATACATAGTTATAATCTTGTTAATTCATATATTTCTTTAACTGTTCATTTTTCCTGAAAATTACATATCAATTCAATTGTTTGTCTTTTTCCACAATACAACAATATTTCTTGTTCTTGAAATTGCCATTAATTTCTCTTGAGTGCACATACATCATTGTGCACGTGCACCAGCACAATTCCCTCCCTGCCATTTCCAGATTTCATCATCTTCCTCCAAGTTAACCCATCCACTCGCCATGACCAAGAACTCAGATCAACTGGGCCCTTCCATTAAATCTTAGGAAGCTTAAGTAGTTTTATTTAATCCATGGAAGCTCCTTTAGTAGTTCGATTTAAACTCTAGGTACATAATTTCAGAAAATTCCACTTTTATATTTGATGTTATGAATCGATTCAGGGTTGTAATATTTTAGAAGTTAATAGATATTCTTTTTTTATTTATATGATATATTTATTAAATTTCCTTAATCATACTTTCTAGATAACAGATGTAATAGACTACTTTTCTTTAGAATAATGTTTGATTATGCTTAAATTTCCATTTTCAGCTCTCATTGTGATGTTACTAAAAAGATACTTTCATCCAGTATTCATCCTAATTATTTGTTGAAGTACACTAAGAATATTTATCACTAATACAAGGAAGCGATTAATCAGAATCTAGTTTTGTCTATTTAACAATGCAAATTTAATATCAATTACGCTAAGAAAAGGCACATGGTTCGGATTTGTATGCTACGTCCATGGAGACCCAACAACTTTATTACATCACCAATTTAAATAGAAAGAATATTCAAGAGGCACTATTGTTTAAGAAGAATGAGATACTTTTCCAATAGCTTGAGGCCTCTTTAAATATGAGTAGAATGAAGCCGAGTCTTGGAAAGAAATGAAACTAATTAGGAAAGCAGACAATTAATTTCATACAAATTTTGAAAATTTTCCATTTTTCCCAAGATTTGATTTTCCTTTGATTTAATGCAGATATCTATCTCCTTCTATGAAAAGATGCACATATCTGATTTTCTCTTATTGTATCTTTGACCAATCAATTGATTAATTTTTTTTTTATATATTGATAAATTTGGGTCATATTTTCACCACTCCACCTTAGATCAAAATGTTCATACTTCTTTCAAAGGATTTCAAACATAATCTATGAGTTGTTGGGTCAGCGCGCCATGACGCTAAGTAGTTGGGACTAAGATAATTAACTTTAAGAAATTGTAACACCCCTAAGTTTAAATAACATTATTCAGGAGATTTAATTAGATAAATTAAGTAGAATAATGTAGAGACTAAAGTGATAAGGGAATTGGGATTTGAAAATTAATGGGGCTGTGCCTTAACTAAATGAATTAATAAGAATGGCTTATAAGATAAAAACCTGTAATGACCCACCTTTTTGGATGGTTTAAATCGATAATAAACCACACATGTCAGCTCAAACCATTCAAAAGGGAGGATTGTTAATGGGGTAAATAAGAAAATAAGAGAAAAGAAGGAAAAAACAAAACATAGAATCTCACAGTGGAATGAAAAAAATAATAATAATCAAATAAACAGTTCATGAAGCTGTTTTATAAATAACATTTGATTATACTTTTACAATATATCAGAGTTATACATATAGCAGAAATAATAAGATAATGCAGCTGAACAACATGATACAGTGGGATAAAATAATAATATAATAGTAAACTCCGTCTTTGTCTTCTAGAATAATGTCTTCAACACTAAAAAGCTCAGGTTGATCCGAGCGAAATGAAAAGGCAAAACACTCGAGTCAGAACTAAAAGAACTTATGTAAGTTAAATCAAAATAAGTAAATATGAGTGTAACGGCTCAGAGATGTTTACGAGATTTTGCATCTCCTATCCGGTGTCTAACGTGCGTGCAATAACTTAAGAGATGTTCGGGATTCTATCTCCTAAGGATCCGTTAAACTATCTACATATATAATACAATACGCTATTATAATATGTCTACAGTAAAGTAAAGTATTAAAATAGCGTTAAGGAGTTACCCATATCCCCCTTAACACATTTTATATAATGATGTAGTCTATACAGTACTGTAAACTCCACTGTAAAATGGTGGGCTATCAAAGAGCACTCCATAGGTACAGCACAAACCAAAATCGTAGTGGGCTCGATAAGGCTGATGACAAGGCACAACGAGGCAATGCCAGGGTAGGATTCTACCGTTTGCACTTCTGGGCTAGTGGTAACGCATAGCCGCAGCTACCGCCCACCTCGAAACAACACTCGCATAATCAAATCGAAGGTGGCCACCAAGTCAATCGTAAAGTAACAAATATGGTATCGAAGAACTATGTCCGATCGAAGGAAAGAACTCACTTGGCCCGTCAATTGCTCCTGTTTTAGTCATCTCAAGCTTACCCGAGAGTCAGGGCTGCGTTCTTACCTCATACCTTTAGCGTTCACCAAACCATCCTACTTCGTTCTGGATTCTCCACCACATACACAGTTGTTAAAGTGGTTCCGGTATTGACAGAGAGTATGCCAATAGTCAGCCCTGGTTTCTTTAACAACCAATTGTTATTTCACACCGTGGTCATTTTATAAAACATTTTCAATAATAAATCCAGAAAACAGTTTATACCTTCATGTCAAGATATCCATATACTTATTCCAAAAGTATAAATATATATTCATAATTACCGAGGAAGATTTCTTTCAATAAATTTCGGAAATAATTTATAAATCTCTTCTAAACCATTTATAAACTATTTATAAGCTTTAGAACCATTTATAAAGCTATTATAAATTCCAAACAATTTACAATTCTTCCCTTTCAAAGCCCTTATAATTCCTTTATAAAACCATTTTAAAACCTTTATAAAAATCTTTTATAAAATCCTTTTTGTAGAATCCATCATAAAATTACTTACAAAACTTTTATAAATCCCTTACAAAACCTTTTACAAAATCTTTTATCTATTAAAGTTATTATATGTCTATATTTATTATCTAAAATCAAAACTATATTTATTATATTAAATTAAAACTATATTTATTATATAAATTTAAATTATATTAAATTAAAACTATATTTATTATATTAAATTAAATTTAAAATAAATCTTTTAAAACTATATTAAATACTTTATTAAATTAAATTTTAAACTATTTAAAATATATTTTAAAAACTAAATAAAGTTATAAGTTAAAAATCTTAAAATTACATTTTTACCATATATTAACTTATAATTTGAAACTTTAAAACATATGAAATAAATTATTTTACAAATATAAATTTTAAATAAAATAATTAAATAACATTTAAAAATCCAATTTATAAATCAAACATCATTTACTATTTAGAAAATAATTTAAAACAGACCAACTGTGTCCGTATATAATTTTCTACCTTATGGTCAAGTGATAGGGTATGTATCATTTCAACCTCAAAATAGTTAAATTTTCCGGGTATATATCATTTCAACCCATATCCCGAATCAATAATTTCCAAATCAATAAAATCGCTCGGGTTTATCATTTCAACCCATAATGATTTCCCTAATCTATAAGATCATTCAGGTATGTATCATTTCAATCTATAGCGATTTTCCTAATAACAAACTAAGGGAACTTGTAGTGTGATAACAACATATATAATAAACATAACATCCAATCATTCGATGTCAACAAATAAACATCCATCAAAATCAACATCCAAATCAGTCAATAAATCACAACAATTAACTGGTTATCAATATCAGGTATTTAACTATCAATTTAATTTCAATATTAATTTAAATGGAAATTTAATTCAAAAAATTCAATTTCAATTTAAAATGTCAAATTAAACTACCAAACATCAACCAATAATATTCTTATCACATCATAAATTTAATTCAACTAACATAAGAAGGTTTAGTATTTGTGAGGGGTTAAATCACTCACTTTTATACGAATATGAAAATAATAGACTTCCAATCAATAGCTCCTCTCTATGTTTCCTTAGTCTCCTTCTTGATTGCCCGCTTTATTCCTTAATTTTGGTTTTGGTTTGATTTACTTTAATTTTCCTCCTTATTATATTAATATATATATATATATATGTATATGTGTGTGTGTGTGTGTGTATTTTTAGAAGGTTTGAAAAAAGAAGAATTGAAAAAGAAGAATTGAAAAAAGAAAAGGAATAAAACAAGAAGAATTGAAAATGGAAAAGAAGATCAAGATTTGAAAAGGAAGAAGAAAGTTTGAAAGAGAAGAAGATTTGAAGAAATATAATATTCGAAGAGGAAGGAAAAAATAAAACGAGAGAGAATAAGAAGATTTGAAGAAAAAAAGAAAACGAAGAAGAAGATTAGAATGGAGGCTAGTGTTTCATTTGCATCATATCTTATTTATAAGGTTAGAGTTAGGTTTAGGGCCAATGAAATTTGAAAAGAGAGGCTGCTATTAATTACAAATAAATGAAATGAGGTTTCAAGAAATGAAGTTGGAAAATGAACGAAAAAATAAAGTAAATATGAACAAATTAGATATTGAAATAAAGTAAATATGAACACTCTTTTTAAAAGTAGCAGGTATTAAAAAGAGGTAAAAGAAAGAATTAAAAATATGAAAAGTCGTTCATGCTTGCAAAATGGAAAAGCTTCAGACTTTGTAAATGGAAAGGAGGAACGGAAAAAATGCGGAAATAATATAAAGAATGCGGTAATTATTAATTAGAAAGGGAATGAATGGACCAACTCTACACTGTAAACAAACTTTTGGAATTAAAATTTCAAATACAATTGTTCACTTAATTAATTTTGTTAACCCCAAACATACTAAAATTGACATCCATTAAAGACTTAATTAATACACAATAAATGAAAATAAATTCTCTACACAAATTTGTGTCATTAATTAAAAGAACATACAACATTAAGAACTTTTCATTTCTCTCTCGGATTGGGAATTTAAACAAACATGTTAACATTTCGATTGAATGTTTTACAACGAATGCATTAACATACATTCAAAAATATGATAGCATAAATAAGGTAATATAAACAGGTGTATAATATATATATATATATATATGTACATCTTTGTCGCTACTTATAGTTTACATTCATAAATAAAAGGTATGAAAATAATCCACATAAGGAGGCAAAGAATGTAAGAGTAAATAATAAGAGTGAAGATGGAAAGGTAAACTATGTTGCAGTTAAAATCTAATCAAGTCTAATTGGAAAGGAAATAGTCAAGTGTAAATCTATTTTATCCCCTTTATCATCTCCTATTAACATTTAATTTAATACCGTATGAGATTTCAAATCTACAGAATTCTTTTTTTATGATATAATTGGATCTAAAACAATAGTTTATATTTAGGTATAAACATATATGCAGTAAACTAACATTAAATTTTGTAGCATGAACTGAATTAAGTGGAAATAAATCACCCAATTTAAATTTATTTCAATATATGTTTACAATTAATGTCTTCCCTCTTTTTAATTAATAGATTCCAATAAATTATTTTATTTTGATTCTCACTCTTATTATTGAATCAACTATTACCTTATGAATATAATTAACATTGGTTTACATTTTATTGCATACATATTCTACAGTTATCACCTTAACTCATATTAACTGCAATATTTAATTACATTAAGTTTCATTGATTTCCAAATTAATTCCAAACTGATTTAATCAATGAGATGCTAATAAATCAATTGTTACAGCTTAGTAACTCATATCTATTAATTCATTTTTTTACAACCAACGGTTATAAATTACTTACCCAAACTGATTTCATTTTCTATATTAACTAATCTCAATTTAATACATATAATTTCACCATTAATACAGAATTTAATTCATTCCTTATTGACTTACAATTATTTCCAATTTAAGCTTTACAATTACATTCCCAATCAGCTTTACCATTACAGTTGATTGAAAACACATTAACAATTATCAATTTCATTCAATCAACATTATTAAATTACATCTAAATTTTTTTTCCCATTTATAAATCATAAATTTTAATTTCTCACAAAATTAAATTCCAAGATCTTATTTAATTTAATATTTTTAATGTGGGTCGTTACAATCTCCCCCACTCAAAACGTTTTATCCCTGAAAAGGAACAAGAAGGAATTAAGAAGTTTGATATATTTTTATTCAAAACAATCAATTTATAAACAATTAATTTACATAATTTAGTTCAATAAAAATTTGAAAATAACTCAACTTTCACAAAAAATTTCTAAGTTCTAAATTCACGAAAAATTTCGGCGAAGTCTCCTTTGCGTGGTTAGGTTCAAAAAAATAATAATATCAATAATTTCAATATATATCATATTTTAATAATAAAACATCCCAAACCATGGGAAAACAATAAATATCATTCCAAAACCGTAATCAGAAAACGTACCTATTTGTCGGGCAAACAACTTTATCTATGAAACCAAAAGGAGTAGCTATTGCTTCCATAAACCTGTATTTCACTTCTATAATCCAAAGAGTTAAAATTATGTAAAAGAGTAATATTTTAGTTTTTTCAAATCAATAGCACAAGCAACAAACAATATATAATAATCATATGCGAACAAAAGCAGTACAACCATTATATGCAACAAAAGAATCCATCAACCATTTATAGCAATCAAACTAATGGTTTGTTCAGTTTCAGAAACTTCTCATCGTTCAAGGGTGATAAATAAACTACTAAGCGTACCTTACGCTTAATAGCCTTAGATAATTACTTAATAAATTATTCATACAACCTTAAACAATTTGAAGTATCATCTCCCAAACTTCCCATTACAAACAATAAAAAAATTCAAATATTATTTAAGTTTATTCTATTGGTTTCTTTTCACATTACTTACCTTTTATTTATTTTCATTTCCCATTAATACCAGGTCATCTTTTTATAAATTTTCATCCAGTTACTTACATAATAAATTTCCCATTCGATATTTGAAATCATCATTGAATGCATTGTTAAAGTATTACATACATTTCATTTATTTTCAATTTATTCATACAAGGTTATCTCTTACAAATTGGCATTTATTTATTCATATAGATTATTTCAAACTCAATTATTTAGAACATCAATAGATCAATTCTTAAAATATTATATAAGTTGTTTGTACCAAAACTGGGCACAACACTCTTTAGATGTGTTTGAAAAGATAAAATGAAGAAATTAAATGTAAAATGAGACAGATCTAACAAACACACCAATCAACAGATAAGAAAAAATGCAGAAACACACAAATTTAGAGTGGTTCGGCGTATTGCCTACGTCCACTATGAAATGGTTGATATATATTGAATTTGACTTGCTGATTACAGGAGATTACAACAGTACAACTGAAGTATAATGTTGATTTCGATAAAATATCAGCGTAGAGAAGCCAAAAGTCCATCTTTTGAAGGCCTAGGACTGCTATTTATAGGTGTAGGCTGCAAGTATCTCGCTCAGATCCCGGGAGACCTCCCCTCTTACGTGGGTGGGCCCACGTGATCGATCCCTGACCATTTGGAGTCGATCCATGATCGATACGTTCACAATTCGTATCGATCCAAAACACCACCTTTTGGGCTGAGATCGATCATGAGCATTCTTGAGGTGGTACGCAAGCTCCTGTGAAATTTTGGTGGCATTTGGACTTGTAGTAGATCTTGAGATATGATCGATGCAAGTTTGGATTTGTAGTGTGCTGCCAATCTCGTACCGATGCCTTTGTATCGATGGCTTGCACGTGTTGTCCAGATGATGTGGCGCTATATTCTAGGATCGATCCACTTTTCATGCCGAGTGACCGAGTCTTCCACTTTTACGCGTTTCCTTCATAACGTTCTCATGCAGCTGCTTCGTATCGATCTTCTAGTTAGCTAGCTTCGTATCAATATTCCCAGGTGCTACTTCGTATCGATCAATGAGGATGCCGTTCGTATCGATCCATCACGTATCATTTACATCGATCACTGGCCAATCGATATGAATAATGTGCATAGGTGGATCGATACAAAATGATATTTTTTTACGGATACGAAGCAGCCTGATTGACATGCTCCGTATCGATCGTTAGCTGATCGATACGAACCGAGTTTATGAGGAGACCGATACGAAGTACGTATGGACGAGATCGATACGAAGCGTTGCTTGTTAATGGATACGAAGTGAAGCGATCATGATGGATACGAAGTAGAAGGAGCATGATGGATACGAACAGTGCTGGTTTTTCTTGCCCTTGATCGAACAATATCTTGAGCATACAAACTTCGATTGACTTGAAATTTAAAATGTTATCTCTTATAGCTTTGCTTGTCGTGTCATATTAATTGAAGCTCGATCTGGACTTGGGCAAAATTTACCAGTATCCATAGTGAACCTGTGATAACCGATCTTCGGGACGGACTGTCCTTGGTTTCTAGCCAAGTTCTTGGTGTCATGGCCTTGCTAAAAAGCAGGATAACATTTGCTCCCCAAAGTATGTCTTGTGTGAGCATGACATGCTTTGAAAAACTGCAACCTTCAGTTCGAAAAGTTTTATCTGATTCGTTGAATAGTTGTTGTCTTTTCATCAAAAGATGTAACCTTTGATTGATTTCCAGTAATTTAAATGCTGAATTGTTGACTGCCAATGATTATGCAGTGCATTGTTGTAAGTGAGTGTTGAGTGTTAGCAAACTGTTGTTCATTGTTGTAATTGTCACTGGGTGATCATCCAATTCCTGCGAATTTTGAAAATTGAACATTAGTCCGTCACACATGAACGAATGTAAACCTAACTCCCGTTAACATTCGAACGTTCACGAGTCGTTGTCAATTTTTTTTGAATCGAGTTTCGTATCGATCCTTTCTTGGGTCGATGTGAAATTCGAGTTACAACAACGCTTGATGGTCATTTTAGTGTATCCCTTCATATCGATCCTCTCTTGGATCGATTTGAGGAGTTGAAAAATTATCTTCGTATCGATGGTGATCGACACGAATTGGTTGACCTTTTTAAAACATTTCGTATCAATGGATACAAATTTCTTTGGGCTTCAAAGCAGTGGATACGAAATTGCCTTCTCGTATCGGTAGATGCTTGATAGGTACGAACAGTTCAATCGATCTTCAGAATATCGTTCGTATCGATGGGTTGATGGATACGAATGGTGGTTGCTCCGAATCGATGGAGAATGGATACGAAAAGCTGACTTCGTATCGAATGGAGAGGAAACTGCTTTTAACCGGTCAAAACAACAGGGAGACGAATCATCATTCACCTAGGATCGAGCCATATAAATGCTTTTCGTACTTAACCATTTTTCTCACTTGTTCATTATGCTACCTTACTTTCATATTGCTCTGGGTACTAGAAAATTAAAACCGTCTTTTGCTTTTGAGTTATCCAATCCACTTAGTTGCTCAAATTAGGTAATTGAACTGTTAATCCACACTCAAATGACGAGATTCGAAATCTAGTGCCATCCCATACATAATCGTGGTTGATTCCAGTCGTGTTGAGGCCGGAGTTTGGCCTAAGAAGGTGAAAGTAGCATCTGAGTTGATCGGGGAATATGAAGTGTGGAGGGACACATAGCTTTGATTCTGTATCGGAAAGAAAAAAGAAGACTTGGCTTCGTATCGACCCAAGGCATGGGATTCGTATCGATGAGGAATTGATTGGTGAAATGGTGAATTTCGTATCGATCCGGAGTGGTGATAATTCGTATCGATTCGAGGCAATCGATATGAAATTGAAGAGCCAACACCGATACGAAACTTGTGGTAGGTGATGGATACGAATCTCACAGTTTGGGGGTCGATACGAAACCAACAATCTTTGATTGATACGAAACACTATATAACCCGATCGATACGAGGCCGGCAATCTTTGATCGATATGAACCCTTTATAACCCGATCGATACGAAGACATTGAGTTTTGATCGATACGAAGTTAACAAGTTTTGATCGATACGAAACAAAAGTTTTTAGCCGATTGATCCGAGTTTGGACCTTGATGGACCCGAAATGTTCGCACACTTATTTGACTCCGACGAGCTTTTGCCTTGCATAATTGGACTTAGCTGTTTCACTGCATATGTGACTGCCCTTCGAAGCTCGTCGATGGAACTGTAACTTAACAAAACTTGACGAACTTTAACTTGGATTGGTCTTTGATGTCTAGATGGCACGGTTGTGACGGTCAGCGATGACGGTCACTTCGGTTGAATTTCGATGTCTTGTCGTTCGAACATCTCTTAAACTTGTAGAAATTTAAAACATTATGTAGCACTGCACTGCACAGCACGATCATTCATTTCACATTGGGGGAACACGGGTTTATTGTCGTCTAACGATGATTTTTACTGAGTTCAATAGTTATGGAACCCAGAAGTTCTTAGTCGCAGGATGCTCAGAGTCTGCCTCTTCCCGTAATTGAAATGTCGGCTATTGCAGCTGAAGAAATTAGCCCTGCTACGGATGAATTGCAGGGAGCAGTCTTTATTATGAAGTTGCAGGATTCTGTCCGCTCCAATGTCTCCGAAGATATGTTAGGCCGGATTTGCCTATGGCACGGGTTACCTCTAAATGATGTCTTATTACCGGGGCCGGAAGACAGAGCTCACAACCCCCCGGAGGGATACACGGCTTGCAATAGATTTATGTGTGTAGCCCGGACACTTCCTCCTTTCAACTAGTTCATTCGGTAAGTTTTACTTTTCTTGAGGATCGCTCCATCTCAGCTGCACCCGAATGGATATGCCTTGCTCAATAGTTTGTTTGTCATCTCCATGGAGCACCTCTTCCGTCCTCCGACGGTAGAAGAATCAGATACTTATTCAATGTAAAGAGTCGTGGAGATAATCCTTCCTTCACTTTCTTAGAGGCAGTTAGGAACTGTCAGATCGTTGTTGGGACTTGGAGCAAGCTGAGCTATTTCAAGACCGAATGGTTCTTCATTCGATGTCCACCGGGGTTCGCCAGACGGTGTCTAGTAAGACGTAAGCGCCCTAGCCTCCTTGTTATTAATTGGATAATAGCAGTTGATGTCGAGTCTAACATTTTCTTTTCTTTCACGGCTTCAATTCCACGACCTGAAGGTGCGCAGTTCAAGGAGATAGTAAGAGTTCTTCAAGAGGTGCCCACTGAGTACAGAGAGATTGACGAGGTCCTTACGAACGAGAATCTTGTTGCCATCGGGCTAATTGATAGAGACCAAAGCATTGGACTCGTAGGAGTTCTTAGGACGGCCCCGGTGAGGCAAGCTTGAAGGAGAGCTCCCGGGATAGTAATTATCGAACAAGGCGGTGATGAGAATATGTCCGCTGGAGGCGAGCCCGCTGCCGAGCCTTCACAAAGTCCTTAATCTTTAAGGCAGAAGAGAAGAGGCAAGTCTACTGCTCGAAAATCCGTAAGGCGTAAAACCATCGTAGTCTCTTTGCGTGCTACTAGTCAAGAGATTGCTCCTTCGCAGATGGAGAGCTCCTTTGCGGGACTGGCAGACATCTCCATTCCAGATGACTTGCCTTTGCACCAAGATACCGGATTAGAGGGGCTCCAAAGCGCCTTAGACATAGGAGAGCCAACTCCTCCAAGTATGGCTATTACAATCGGTTGGTTAGGGGGTTTGCGCATGCATACACACACTCCACGGCACCATACAATTTCAAACCGCAAGCTATTCATCTCTGAAGATTACCAACCCTGTTTCTCTTTTCCTTTTACAGATACGATGACAAGGCAGGGATCTATGCTTGGCAGCCTCCGTTCTGCACGCCGTTCATCTAGCTCATACTCTGAGTCTCGCAGACGTGAGGCTAATAGAGACCGCGATCGCGGCTACTCCAGTCAAGAGAGGGAGCGCTACGAATGGGAAAGGGATAAGGAGAGGGAGAAGGAGAGACGATATAGTCGTCGTTCCCGATTGCGCTCCCCACCACCTAGATGTCCAACACAATCTTCCGGATCTGGCAAACAACCCCTTGAATCTTCGTGTCAAATACCACCTTCCCAAGAATCAAGGCCTGACAAACAGCGTCGGAGGACTGAAACAGAAACTCCCGTCACCACTGAACAAGCCGTCACAGAACCCACCAGGGAAGGAGCGATTAGAATCGCTAAGTTGAAAAGAATTTTCCAAATATCTATTTTGACGGCTTCATATATCCCCCGCACTTAAAGAGAATTCCCAATGAGGCAAAATAGACAATGCATGAATATATATATACGATGTTTATGGCCAATATCGAGAATGGATGAAGACCGCGGATAAAGTATCAGCGGTGGCCTTTGAGCGAGCAAAGATAATCGAGAAACTAGGAACCGATCTCGCTCAGAAGGATCGCATAATTCAGGTGCTTAACGATGGAAACGAGTCTTCGAGAAATTCAGAAAACGGAGGCTAATAAAAGAGCCGAACACATTTAGCCTTGGTCGAAGAAATGGGGGCACCGGACCACCACAGTCATGGCTGAAAGAGATGCGGTGCTAAAAGAGCTTAAGGAGCTTAAAGTTAAATTTGCTGAAGTTGTCAAAGAAAAAGACGATGCAAATAAAGTCGCTCAGGAAGCATGCGAGCAAGCTATGGAGCTTAGGAATGAGAGGGATGCGGCAACGCTAAAGGTTCAGGAAGCCGAATCCAGGGTTGAGGGTGAAGCGAAAGCGGCGGAGGCCAGGTTGGAGGGTGACATTGAAGATCTCCTCATTACATATAATGTTAATGTTCTAAAGCATCGAAATCTGAGCTGGCTCGAAGATTATCCATCACATCTATATAATGCCTGGTGCCGCTTGGTTGAAGATGAAAAGGCAGAGCACCATACTGAATCCATCGATGAGTTTGAATTGGAGAACCGGGTGTTGACTGAGGACGAGAGATAAGTTCTCCACGATGCCACTATCATATTTGAAAAAGAGAGACTTGTTACTCAGCATCCGGAGGCTGGAGAGGGTTCTGGCATTGAGCATCATGATACAAGCTCTGAGATTCCTATGCCAACCCAGCCCAAACCTACTCCTTTAGTTGATCCTCTATCTGTGCCTGTTTACAATCCTGATGAACCGCAATTGTCTCCAGCACGCAAGCATGTTCCTGAAGCTGCTCCGGCTCCACCCGCGAGCCAATCTAAGGAAGGTATTTTGAACACTTCTTGAATTCATTCCAAGTTTGGAGCATTACCTGAGGAAGTCACTAATATTTTTTCTTATCTTCATCCAGTGATAGGAGCGGCACCGTCCGTGCCCCCTACAACCCAAATGCAGCATCACGAGCAGGAGGCCCTTATGACGGAGGCAACCACAACAACGGCCACTGCACCAACTGAATGAGCGTCGGGGAGCACTTTTATTTTTGACGAATAGATGATGGAGGAGCTCCTTGGTCATCAAAGTGACCCACTTACCGACCTACCATTCGTCATGGGCGAAGGCGCCTTCACAGCCAGCTCTTCGGGCCCAACTAGCAGCATTCCGGCGGATGTTGACGCAATTCACTAGGAAGTGATAATGGTAGAGATTAATGCCGAGATGGAAGCAGCCGCACAGGCCAGTGGTATTGGAGGTGGTATGGCGGGTCCTGGCCTGGCTCCTCTGCGAATGATTTCTCCCGGTTGTACAGTTGTCGATACCAGCGTGCCTCTCTCGTTTTCCCACGTCGAGAGTGTTCCTATTCCTCCGGCTTTGTATTCAGAAAGTATTCCAATTCCCATGAGTTCGGAGGAAGAGATTACCATAATTCCTTCGGATGGAGACCAACCACCAAAAGGCAAAGGCTCGAAGAGGCATCTGAGCGGTAGCTCCAGTGGGTCAACGCCGAGGAAGAAGAAGAAGAAACCGAGGGAGTAGACATGTCTTCTTGCTTCCTTTTTTGGTAGATTGATAGGAATCCTGTTTTGCTTCCTATAGGTCGTGTATAGATGCGGGTTCGACCCCTACTGCTAGGGATTCTTGGAATAATTTTTGCACTTATTCTTCCCTTTCAAAAAATACTTGAAATAAAATTCCATTTTTTTTCAGCATAATTTTGTGTTTATTCGCTTAAGTATTTTTAGCGCTCGAATTTCCATTCAATTTACTTGTGAGGCTTTAGTCTTTGGGTCGGAACTAAGTTCGGTTGTTATGTCCCGAAGTTATGGCTTCGGGTCATAACCGAACGTCAAGTCGAGTCCAAATGTTGCACTGTCTCGATCAGTAGCTGGTACTTGAGTTTTGCCCCCAGTCTCGGGGATAAATTGAAATGGTCGGTCGGTAGTCGCTTTCCACCTTCGATAAATCGAGCTCAACTTAGTTGAAACGAAGTTGAAACGAGACAGGTTCAAGTGGTCGGATCACACTCGCTCATCTATCTGTAATTGCATCCACACTTTGGGTATTGCACCTATATGTCGACGATTGGTCACGCCCGTTAAGTGTTTAAAGATACGTCTGCGCTCCAGGGACTTAAGTTATTTTACGGGCGTTCAGTCACACTCGTTTGATATTTAGAATTTCGTCCGCACTCTGGGGACTTAAATTGATTTGTGGGTGATCAATCACACCCAATTTGTGTTTATACTCTGGTCCCACTCTGGGGACTTAGAGTTGTCTCGCAGGCTGTCAGCTCACACCCGGTTTGTGTTTATACTCCAGCCCATGCTCTAGAGACTTAGAGTTAGTTGATGGTTGGTCGGTTACACCCATTTTGATGTTTATACTCCAGTTCGCACTCTAGCAATCCGGAGTTGGTCAACGGACAGTCGATCACATCTGTTTAGAGTTTTTGGATTTTGTTCAAACTCTGGGAATGATAGATTCATCAGGATCGTGGACGGTCGGGTCACATCCACCCTGAGTTAACAAGTGAGGTCATTAGACGGACGGATCCATCCTCCTCAAACTTGGATTAAACAAAGGCAAAGTCGTTAGGTGGATGGATCCACCCTCTTCGAGCCCACATTTGTAAGTTTTTTACTCCAGCTCGCACTCTGGGAGCCGGAGTTAGTTAGAGGATTGTCGTGTATCAATCCTTTTTGGCTTCAGTGTGATGGCTTGCCCTCGAGCTAGGGTTTCACTTAGCGAGTGACCGGTCGTATCACAGTCACTCCCTATTTGAATAAGTCCCACCATAGAATGGAACCTAGCTCTCCGTGCATCATGATGGTCGTATGATGCATTTTAAGAAACATTGCTATGGCTCGAAGAGATTGCATTTTATTGTAGAAATAAGAAAATATGGTAAAGTCGGTTGCCTTATTACAAGTTAAAATTTCGAATTGCATAAACAAATTGCAGATGAAAAGCAGACTGAATGAATAAATAAAGCCTAGCGACGAAGACTCTCACTGTTCCAGGTGCTTGGCAAAGTAAGACCATCAACGGTCGATAATTTAAATGTGCCACCTCCGAGTCTTCGTTCAATAACATACGGTCCTTCCCACGTTATATGCGAAGGGACCGGGTAAATCCTCTTGAGCACGAGATCACCAAGTTTCAAAAGTTCGAGGTCGGACCTTAGCATTGTACAGTCGGGCGACTCGACTTCGCTGCGCGGCTGCCCTCAAATCAGCCTTTTCACGCTTCTCACCTAGTAAGTCCATAGATTCAGCAAGCAATATAGCATTTGTCCTCGGATCATAATATGTCACACGATGAGAATGCACTTCCAACTCGACTGGAATAACGGCTTCTGACCTGTAGGAAAGTGAAAATGGGGTGTGGCTAGTCACGAACTTATAGGGCCATAGGAAGTTCATCGACCCATTTGCCCCCGGCTTTTTCCAATCGTTTCTTCAGAATGGACTTTATAACTTTATTAACAGCTTCGACCTGTCCATTCGCTTAAGGGTGTTTAACTGCAAAGAACTTCTTTGGGATATGGAATTGCTGACAGAAATTCTTGAACTCGACACTATCGAATTGGGCTCCGTTGTCAGTGATAACGGTATGTGGGTGACCAAATCGACAAATAATGTTGCGCACCACAAAGTTGATCACTTTTTTCGTTGTGATAGTAGCAAGGGGCTCAGCATCCGCCCATTGGTTAAAGTAGTCAACTACAACGATGGCGTACTTCACGCCACCTTTAGCTAGAGGTAGAGACCGAATAATGTCGATGCCCCATACTACGAACGGCCATGGACTGACCATCTGAGTTATTTCGGTGGGCGGGGCTCTTGGAATCCGAGCATGTTTTTGACATCCGTCACATCTCCTGGCATAATCTGATGCGTCGCGATTTACAGTCGGCCAATAATAACCGTATCACGATACTTTCTTAGCGAGAGCTTGCCCCCCGGTGTGATCACCACATTTTCCTTCGTGCACATCATGTAACACTCATTTGATTTCATCGTGGGCGATACAACGGAGTAAAGGAACAGAATACCCTCTTCTATACATGACTCCATTCTGAATAGTGAACTATGAAGCCTTTCGAAGAACTTGTCTTTTCTCACTTCTGCGCTCTGGCAGGGTCCCATGCTTGAGATAGTTCCTGAATGGAGTTATCCATGATTCCTTATCAGGTACGGCTTCAAGTACCCAGTTGGCCTCCATTTGATCAATACTTGAGGAAGATAGTGTCTCAACGGGAATGAGTCCCATTTGCTATGCCTCACCGGTGCTGGCTAACTTTGCTAAGGAATCGGCTTTCTAATTGTGTTCTCGAGGTATGCAATAGATGACATAATAATCGAACTGATTCAATATTTCCTGGACTCGAGCAAGATAAGCAGCCAGTCTCCGGTCTTTGGCCTGGTATTCCCCCCGAACTTAGCAAACGATCAATTGTGAATCGCAGTAAATCTCCACAACAATAATTCTTAAATCTATGGCAAGCCTTAGTCCGGTGTGCAGGGCTTCGTACTCGGCCTCGTTGTTGGTTGCATGGAAATCGAACTTCAGAGCATAACATATAGATCGGCCTTTAGGAGTTTCGAGTACAACCCCAGCGCCTGAGCAGCGGTCGTTTGATGCATCATTAGTATGTAGCTTTTAGACATATTTGGGAGATTCACTGGTTTCAGGCAAGTCCTCGGGGATAGTGAATTCGGCGATGAAGTCGGCTAGGACTTGTCCATGAATAGTTCACCTCGGGGTGTAAGTGATGTCGAATTGACTCGGCTCGATATTCTACTTGAGTTACCTACCAGACGTCTCAGGCCCCATAAGGACCTGTCGTAATGGCTAGTTGGTGTAGATAGTGATAGGATGAGCCTGAAAATACGGGCGGAGCTTCCTCGAGGCAATGACAAGACAGTAAGCTAACTTCTCCAACTTCGGATAATTTCTCTCCGCTCCGGTCAGTCGTTTGCTGATGTAATAGACTGGCCGTTGTATTCGATCCTCCTCCCGAATCAAAGCAGCACTGATTGTGTTTTTTGACACCGCCAAGTAGATATACAGTCTCTCATGATCAATAGGTTTTGACAGAATAGGTGGTGTGGATAAGTGTTGAACTAGTGCTCGAAATGCACCCTTACATTTTGTAGTCCATTCAAAGTTTCGTTTCCCTTTTCTGATTAGATCGAAGAAGGGAATGCATTTGTCGATGGATTTTGAAATGAACCTGCTCAACGCTGCTACCTTCCCGTTGAGGCTCTGAACTTGCTTTATGGTTCTTGGAGTCTGAAGATTGCTAATTGCCTAGATCTTCTCGGGGTTGGCTTTGATTCCCCAAGCATTGACGATGAATCCAAGGAACTTTCCGGACGTGACCCCAAAGTGACACTTCAACAGGTTAAGCTTCATTCTATACTCTCGAAGGGTGTTAAACATCGTTTCCAGGTCTTTGATATGACTAGCAAAGAATCGTGACTTTACAAGCATGTCGTCTACATATACCTCCATAGTATTTCCAATTTGGTTAGAAAACATTCGATTAACTAGCCGTTGGTAAGTTGCTCCAGCTTTTCTGAGTCCAAACGGCATGACTTTGTAGCAGTAAAATCCCAGATTGGTGATGAAGTTGGTGTGCTCTTGATCGGGCAGGTGCATAGGAATCTGATTGTAGCCAGAATATGCATCCATGAAAGGCAAGAGCTCATGTCCGGCCATTGAGTCTACAAGCTGATCAATCCGGGGAAGTGGAAAACTATCTTTAGGGCAAGCTTTATTCAAATCTGAGTAGTCAACACAAGTTCTCCATTTCCCGTTAGGCTTCTTGGCAAGTACAGGGTTGGACACCCATTCTGGATATAGCGCATCTCGGATAAACTGTTCGACTTGGGTTTACCTACCACTTCCTTTAGGGCGGCAGATCTCTCTGGATCCATACCATGCCTTTTTTGCTTGACCGGAACATGCCGCGAGTCAATATTTATGGTGTGGCTTGCGATGTCCGACGATATCCCACACATGTCAGAGTGCGTCCAGGCAAACACGTCAAGGTTTTCCCAGAGAAATTCAACCAATTCCTCTTTCATCCACTGGCTTAGCTGAGATCCAAACTTTATCATTATAGAACCGTCATTATTATCAATCAGAACATCGATCGTCAGCTCTATCGGAGAAGCATGACTGTCTTTGACTTCGTCCTCGCTTTCAATGTCTCTTGAGTCAAGATCTCTCGAGAATTGGTTGTGGTGCCCGGGTCTAGGCCTAGGAATTAGCTGTCAATTATTTGCAAAGCGGACACAGAGAGCTTCCTCTACGCCCTTTCCCTTCTCTTTTCGCTACGCCTCTCATAGCTCAGCAACGTAATAGGCCCGTCCAACAGCCTGGTCCCCCTGAAAAACTCCGACTCCATTGTCGGTGAGGAATTTCAAAGTCAGACACCAAGGGGTGATAGCAGCCCTAAACTCAGCTAGGGCTGGTCGGCCCAAGAAACCATTATTGGGTGAATCAATATCCAATACATTGAACTGCAACATCCGGACTCTCCGGCGTTCTCCAACTCCTAACTCCACTGGTAGCTCCACCATCCCAGTGGGTATAGTCGCACTTCCATTGAAGCCATGAATACGAGACTGACAAGGCTTCAAATCTTTCGCTTCCATTTTCATTTGATCGTAAGCTCGTTTAAAGGGTATATTCACTAAACTTCCACTATCCACTAATATCCTCTTCATCCAAGCAGGACCTATTTGAGCTGAAATGACTAGTGGATCAATGGTAGGGGCTTCAATTCTGTTGGCATCCGTGTCTTGGAAAACAATGTCATCTGTCAACGTCTTATGTTGTTTGGCCGGAGCCCTTTTCCAAGTTACTGCAACATTCGAAGCTCGCATGCCTAATGGAGTTGGCATACGACTCTATTTCCCTCCAGCTCCGATCTGCTGGATGAGGACCACCACTAACAGTGTAAATCACTAATCTCCCATCAGTACGTGCGGGTTCCTCCAGTCTAACCTGATTTGGTACTTGGTTTTGATTCAACGGGCCCACACCTCCAGCCTGCGGTGCCCGAACGAACTGCTCCAACTTTCTCTCTCGGATCAACTTCTCGATAATATCCTGCAAATGATGACACTCATTCGTGTTGTGGCTATAACTATCATGGAATCTACAAAACTTCCCAGTTTGAATCTGTCTCTCTGATGATTGCTTCGTAGCAGGTTTCTTATACTGGATAGTATTACAAGTTTGCAAGTACACATTCTCCAGGGATGTATTTAAAGGAGTATAAGTGTCAAACATGGGAGCTCTATGTCGCGGTCCGTGATTCTGATCCCGCTTCTTACCCTGATTTCCATCGCCTTTCTGCTGATTCTGCTTATTCTGTATATTTAACTTCACCTTTCCAGAACTCTCCCCGGTTTGTTTCACAACGACATTGCTTTGGATTCCTTCCACACTAGGCCCCGTGTCATCCTTTTTCCTAGACTGTTTTGCATCCTCTCTTCTCAAGAATTGAGCTGCCATGGAATAGAAATGGTCCAATGATGCAGGGGGTTTTCCAACCAACCAGTTGCCAAATTCGGAGTAGGGATCGATCCCCTTAGTCAGTGCCATCAGAATGGAATTGTCATTAGGGTTACTAATCTCTGCACAAGCAGCATAGAACCTTTCCAGGTAATGTCTAAGTGTCTCTCCAAGTGCTTGAGTAACACTGGACAAGATATTAACATCTTTGGGCCTTGTGACATGCATGTGAAACTGCTCGACAAATTTCATAGCCAACTGGTCGAAACATGAAATAGATCAGGGTGGCAGGCAAGTAAACCACATAGTCGCGAATCTCCCTTCATAAATAGGTAGGGTTGGCATTCTTAATCGCCGAGGCGGTTCAGCGTAGAGAATGTCATCGGTGAACGGGGTGTGACTCCGCGAGATTCCCCAGCCGTCATTGGTGAGGCCTTGCCTCTCACGGATCATCTAGCGGATCATTGTCTGGATGTCTGACATCTGGACATTCTGGGCATGCTGAGCCAAGGTGTGGTCGGGCTCCACAATGCGAGGATGGGCCGGGCGCGGTCGATGGTCTATACCTCGCCTCCTTGGCTCTAGGTCCTCGGGAACATAAGGCTTAGGAGTATAATCACGTTGGCCAAGGTTCGGATCTGTTCGGTTCTGAGTGTCAGCTTCCAACTCGGTGGAAGTAGCAGCAGCACGGTTATCAGTAGTGTGATAAGGAACCGTCCCTCCTCGGGAGGAGGGTCCGGTCAGATGGCTGGTTGACGGACCAACTCTCGCTTGTCCAACAGTCAAAGTGCACTAATGTCCGGTAGCCTGTGTATAGCTTCCATCCAGCCATGGGCGCGTGGCTCTATGATTGTAATCAGAGGAAGCTGAACTTTTAGTAGATGGGTAGGAAGCCTGTTCTCGTCTGGATCTCCATCGTCTTTCCCGGTTCAATCGATTGGTTAACTCTGTGTTGGCACGAAGTTGCTGGGTAAGATGTTGGCGGCTTTGATTCAACTCTTGCATTAGTAGTTGGAACTCCTTCCTGGTTACAGCGCCTTGTGAATTCAAAGGTCCAACAGCATTCTGGTCTGCAGAGGGAAGCTGTGCGGGGTTCTGTCTATTCCATCCTTCTGGATTTGCAGCGGTTGAGGTAGTCCTAGTAGCGAGCATGGTGTGTAACGAAGTTCTCTCCTAAACTTGGTGAAAATTTGAATAGTATGGAAGAAATTCTAGGCTTGAGATCTGGATCTTCTCTTTAGATTCTTGCAATCCAATATCGGTAGTAGATCTAATGAGCAGGAGAAAAGCTGGGTTTTCTCAGTAAAAGTACCAAAGTGTTTGTACCAAAATTGAGCACAACACTCTTCGGATGTGTTTGAAGAGATAAAATGAAGAAATTAAATGTAAAATGAGATAGATCTAACAAACACACCAATCAACCGATAAGAAAAATGCAGAAACACACAAATTTAGAGTGGTTCGGCGTATTGCCTACGTCCACTATGAAATGATTGATATTTATTGAATTTGACTTGCTGATTACAGGAGATTACAACAGTACACCTGAAGTATAATGTTGATTTCGACAAAATATCAGCGTAGAGAAGCCAAAAGTCCATTTTTTGAAGGCCTAGGGCTGCTATTTATAGGTGTATGCTGCAAGTATCTCGCTTAGATCCTGGGAAACCTCCCCTCCCACGTGGGTGGGCCCACGTGATCGATCCCTGACCATTTGGAGTCGATCCATGATCGATACATTCACATTCGTATCGATCCAAAACACCTCCTTTTGGGCTGAGATCGATCATGAGCATTCTTGAGGTGGTACACAAGCTCCTGTGAAAATTTGGTTGCATTTGGACTTGTAGATCTTGAAATATGATCGATGCAAGTTTGGATTTGTAGTGTTCTGTCGAGCTCGTATCGATGCCTTCATATCGATGGCTTGCACGTGTTGTCCAGATGATGTGGCACTATATTCTAGGATCGATCCACTTTTCATGCCAAGTGACCGAGTCTTCCACTTTTACACGTTTCCTTCGTATCGTTCTCATGCAGTTGCTTCGTATCGATCATCTAGTTAGCTGGCTTCGTATCGATATTCCCAGGTGCTACTTCGTATCAATCAACGAGGATGTCGTTCGTATCAATCCATCATGTATCATTCACATCGATCACTAGCCGATCGATACGAATAATGTGCATGGGTGGATCGATACGAAATGATAATTTTTTACGGATACGAAGCAGCCTGATTGACATGATTCATATCGATCGTTGGCCGATTGATACGAACCAAGTTTATCAGGAGACTGATAAGAAGTACGTATGTACGAGATCGATACGAACCAAGTTTATCAGGAGACTGATAAGAAGTACGTATGTACGAGATCGATACGAAGCATTACTTGTTAATGGATACGAAATGAAGCGATCATGATGGATACGAAGTAGAAGGAGCATGATGGATACGAACAGTGCTGGTTTTTCTTGGCCTTGATCGATCAATATCTTGAGCATACAAACTCCGATTGACTTGAAATTTAGAACGTTATCTCTCATTGCTTTGTTAGTCTTGTCATATTAATCGTACATCGATCCGGACTCGGGCAAAATTTACAGTATCCATAGTGAACCTGTGTATAACCGATCTTCGGGACGGATTGTCCTTGGTTTCTAGTCAAGTTCTTGGTGTCACCGCCATGCGAAAAGGCGGGATAACATAAGTTTCCTTGCAGTTTAATTCACACTCATTTACTTATAACCTTGATTTCCATTTTAAAATTAATATTCATTCATGAATCATTTCAACTTAAGTTTCTTAACTTTTAATTTACATTCATTTCTTGACATACAGTAACATTTAATAATAAACTTATTTGTGACTCATTTTAGCATTTCTTAGAGTTTATAATCATTTTCTTAGATAAGATTCACTTTTTACTATTAAATCTAATTATAAATCACTTCAAAACATAAACTAAAGTTTATAATATTCTTGTAACATCTTAATTCTTTTATTTATAAACATATGTTCATTTGAAGCATTTTTGTTATTAAGCTTTTACTTGTATAATATTCTATTACATATTCATATTAAAATTTCAACTTTTTAAACATTTCTGGTAAGTTATATATATATATATATATGTGTGTGTGTGTGTGTGTGTGTGTTTTAGAATGTAATTGAGTGTTATACAAATTATCTTATTCATTATAACAAAATGTTCAATAGTTTACATCTTCTTAATTTTTCATTATCTTTTAATTTATAAGTTACAAATCTCCAATTTCTTTATATTTTCATTAAACAATTACCTTTTAATCCAGGTTTCAATTTTGGAAGTTTCCAACTTATTAAAATAGTCAAGATTCAATTCTATTACAATAACTTAAAATCATTGATTAACAGAAAACTTAAGAACTAAATACCGGATTTCATTGCAAATCATCTCAAAATAATATATACTTATATCTTTGTATAGAAAAACATACTTGGAAATTTAAATTTAAATTTCTTTATCAAAAGAAATGTGTAGCAAAGCTACTATAGTGGTCTTCCCACTTTGAAACTCGAAAATGAATGTCGATGATGCCGCGGTAATCACCGAAATTATTTTCCAACGATAGAAGGGGGAAATACATAACTCATTTTATTTTTAAAATTCCTTTAAAACATTTCTTCCATGTACCCTTTGAAAATATTTCTATTTAATAATTCCAATAATACAATATATTTTTCCAAAGTCTTTGAAAATAATTTCAAAACACCGGAACTTATGTTCTCAAATTTTCAATTTATATTCATTTTATTTATAAATCCTATTTTGTAACCAATATTTATAAAATTTCACTTCCTAACAAACAAACATATCACATACAACTATATCCATTTATAAAAATTATTCTTTTATATACAAAATATAATATTATGTAAGATTATTTCATTTACCTATTTTTCAAAACAATATTATGTCGGTCTGCCCTATTAAGTATTTAGAAATCCCTATCGATGCCATAGCGTCCTATGTATCGACCAGAATTTATAAATACTAAACAGAACAAATTAACACAATATAAAAATATATTTATAGCACTAACAAATACGCTCTCTCATATACACTCAAACTCATTCTTGGGTATTACTAACCCTATCTCTAATGAGCTAAACCTCAACAGGCTAAGGTATTTCTAAACCAAAGCTCTGATACCAACTATAATAACCCACCTTTTTGGACAGTTTAAATCGACAATAAACCACACATGTCAACTCAAACCATTCAAAAGGGAGGATTGTTAATGGGGTAAATAATAAAATAAGAGAAAAGAAGGAAAAAATAAAACACAGAATCTCACAGTTGAATGAAAAAAAATATAATAATCAAATAAACAATTCATGGAGTTGTTTTACAAATAACATTTGATTACACTTTTTACAATATATCAGAGTTATACATACAGCAGGAATAATAAGATAATGCAGCGGAACAACATGATACAGTGGGATAAAATAATAATATAATACTAAACTCCATCTTCGTCCTCCATAATAATGTCTTCAACACTGAAAAGCTCAGGCTGACCTGAGCGTAATGAAAAGACAAAAAACTCGAGTCAGAACTAAAAGATCTTATATAAGTTAAATCAAAAAAAGTAAATATGAGAGTAATGGCTTCAGAGATGTTTATGGGATTTTGCATCTCCTATCCAGTGTCTAACGTGCGTGCAACAACTTAAGATATGTTCGGGATTCCATTTCTTACGGATCCTTTAAACTATCTACATATATAATACAATACGCTATTATAATATGTCTACAATAAAGTAAAGTATTAAAATAACATTAAGGCGTTACCCATATCCCTCTTAACACATTTTATATAATGTTGTAGTCTATACAGTACTGTAAACTCCACCGTAAACTGGTGGGCTATTAGGGAGCACTCTATAGGTACAACACAAATCAAAATCATAGTGGGCTTGATAAGGTAGATGACAAGGCACAACGAGGCAATGCCAGGGTAGGACTCTACCGTTTGCACTTCCGGGCTAGTGGTAACGCATAGCCACAGCTACCGCCCACCTCGAAACCACACTCCCATAATCAAATCGAAGGTGGCCACCAAGTCAATCGCAAAGTAACAAATATGGTATCGAAGAAGTGTGTCCGATTGGAGGAGCGACCCCACTTGGCCCGTCAATTTCTCCTGTTTTAGTCATCTCAAGCTGATCCGAGAGACAGGGCTGCGTTCTTACCTCATACTAGTAGCGTTCGCCAAACCATCCGACTTTGTTCTGGATTCTCCACCACGTACACAGTTGTTAAAGTAGTTTCAGTATTGACATAGTGTATGTCAATAGTCAGCCCCGGTCTCTTTAACAACCAATCGTTATTTCACACCATGGTCATTTTATAAAACATTTTCAATAATAAATCCAGAAAACAGTTTATACCTTCATGTCAAGATATCCATATACTTATTCCAAAAGTATAAATATATATTCATAATTACCGAGGAAGATTTCTTTCAATCAATTTCGAAAATAATTTATAAATATCTTCTAAACCATTTATAAACTATTTATAAGCTTTAGAACCATTTATAAAGCTATTATAAATTCCAAACAGTTTACAGTTATTCCCTTTCAAAGCCCTTATAATTCCTTTATAAAACCATTTTAAAATCCTTTATAAAAATCGTTTATAAAATCATTTTTGTAGAATCCATCATAAAATTACGTAAAAAACTTTATAAATCCCTTACAAAACCTTTTACAAAATCTTTTATCTATTAAAGTTATTATAAAAGTCTATATTTATTATCTTAAATCAAAACTATATTTATTATATTAAATTAAAACTATATTTATTATATAAATTAAATTTAAATTATATTAAATTAAAACTATATTTATTATATTAAATTAAATTTAAAATAAATCTTTTAAACTATATTAAATTAAATTTTAAACTATTTAAAATATATTTTAAAAACTAAATAAAGTTATAAGTTAAAAATCTTAAAATTACATTTTTACCATATATCAACTTATAATTTGAAACTTAAAAACATATGAAATAAATTATTTTACAAATATAAATTTTAAATAAAATTGTTAAATGACATTTAAAAATCAAATTTATAAATCAAACATCTTTTACAATTTAGAAAATAATTTAAAACCGACCAACGGTGTCCGTATATAATTTTCTACCCAGATGGTCAAGTGATAGGGTATGTATCATTTCAACCCCAAAATAGGTTAATTTTCCGGGTATATATCATTTCAACCCGTATCCCGAATCAATAATTTCCAAATCAATAAAATCGCTCGGGTTTGTCATTTGAACCCATAACGATTTCCATAATCTATAAGATCATCTGGGTATGTATCATTTCAACCCATGGTGATTTTCCTAACAACAAACTAAGGGAACTTGCAGTGTGATAACAACATATATAATAAACATAACATCCAATCATCCAATGTCAATAAATAAACATCCATCACAATCAACATCCAAATCAGTCAATAAATCACAACAATAACCGGTTATCAATATCAGGTATTTAACTATCAATTTAATTTCAATATTAATTTAAATGGAAATTTAATTTAAAAAAATTCAATTTCAATTTAAAATGTCAAATTGAACTACCAAACACCAACCAATAATATTCTTATCACATCATAAATTTAATTCAACTAACATAAGAAGGTTTAGTATTTATGAGTGGGTTAAATAACTCACTTTTATACGTATCTAAAAATAATAGACTTCTAATCAATATCTCCTCTCTATGTTTCCCTAGTCTCCTTCTTTGAATCCTTAGAAGTATCACTTTCTCTAACTACATTGAGAAGAGTCTGTAATATTTGAAGAGGATCGCCATGGCTCACGATTATAACTTCACATCTGCGAAAACTCGATCATCCTTTTTTTTTGTATATGCCAAATATAATAGCAGAACAAAAAAAAGGAAAAAAGTGGAAATATGAGATTTCAAAAAAGAACTAAGCTTCACCGTGCATTGTAAAAACTCCGGCAAAATGTTCAACATACTTGGAGAAAAATATCAAATTTGTACGGTGCAAAGTAATATAGTAGGACGTTAGTGGGTAATTAAATATTTTAAAACATAGCCTGTGAACTGTTCCACAACTTATAATAGATGTTTAAAAAATGAAAATCTCTATATGCAATGGAAATCATTTCACAGAACATTGTGTTGCTAAAAGAAAATATCTCCATTCATACCATAATGCATTTTATATACTAATCAATGAGAAATAAAACACGTTTAATAACAAAAACAATTATTTGATGTGATTTAGTTCATATTTAACATGTCTATAAATATAACAAACCCATTCAGTATTTAAAAAGGAATAAAACACAGTTATTTTTCGTGCAGTTTGAATATAGTTTGGACATCTATTGCACATTTCCAAGTAAGAAAACTAACATACTATGACTGTAATAGTGAGTCACATATATGCAAAAACTGTAAGCAGCAAAGCAACACGTAGGTGGACCATTGATATTTCTTTTAGGCAATATCTACTATTTATGTTCATGTTTGGAGAGGAAGAAAAACTTACACTTGGAACTCTGCTTCAATACGAGCAAGAGCAGTTGAAAGACGAGAAGCCACATTTGCAACACTTTCTCCAACTTCAGGTGCCATGAAAGGATCCTTTGCATCAAGGTCCCATATCTCTGGGTACTGAACAATCAATGTAAAATTAATTTGAAGTATTATTACAGCTTTTAGATAAGAATGTCAATTAAGATTTCACTGCTCTTTTCTGATTAGATGTGTACATTAATACATTTTATTGAATTAATTAACCTCGGTTGGCGGTGTAACAGGTGTGTTTGGCTTAACAGGGTTTTTGGGTGGTATAGGAGAAATGCGCTCAACATGCTTATGCTTCAAATTTTTTTGTAGCTAGTCTCGGATCCTTATAGGATCCACTTTTCCATTTTTATAGTAATCATGCTTTTTTCAATGTCCGTGGTTACTTTTTCAGTTTCTACCCAAATCACAACATATTTTTTCATTTTCCAACAAATGATTGAAACACATATGAAATGTAAACATTCAATGAAAAGATGATAAAAACAATGATTTCACTTCAAATCAGCGATAGTGATAATCCGAAGAGAAAACAATAATTAAAATAAGTCCTTAAATCAAATTAAAAAGGTGTTGAATAAGAATAAGAATAACCCCAAAAAGAAGAACCAAACCAAATATAAGACCAAACCTTCGAATTCTTGAAGAGATCTTTTGACTTGATTGCTGCAACCTTCGCAATGCATTACAACAAACTAAGGGAACTTGCAGTGTGATAACAACATATATAATAAACATAACATCCAATCATCCAATGTCAACAAATAAACATCTATCATAATCAACATCCAAATCAGTCAATAAATCAAAACAATTAACCGGTTATCAATATCAGGTATTTAACTATTAATTTAATTTCAATATTAATTTAAATGGCAATTTAATTCAAAAAAATTCAATTTCAATTTAAAATGTCAAATTAAACAACCAAACACCAACCAATAATATTCTTATCAAATCATAACTTTAATTCAACTAACATAAGAAGGTTTAGTATTTATGAGTGGAATATATGACTCACTTTTATACGTATCTGAAAATAATAGACTTCTAATCAATAGCTCCTCTCTATGTTTCCTTAGTCTCCTTCTTGATTGCCAGCTTTGTTCCTTAATTTTGCTTTTGGTTTGATTTACTTTAATTTTCCTCCTTATTATATTAATATATAAAAAAATGTATGTATGTATGTATTTTTAGAAGGTTTGAAGAAAAAAAGATTTAAAAAAGTAGAATTGAAAAAAGAAAAGGATTAAAACAAGAAGAACTGAAAATGGAAGAGAAGATCAAGATTTGAAAAGGAAGAAGAAAGTTTAAAAGAGAAGAAGATTTGAAGAAGTAGAATATTCGAAGAGGAACGAAAAAAACAAAACGAGAGAGAATAAGAAGATTTGAAGAAGAAAAAGAAAAAAAAAGAGGAAGATTAGAATGGAGGCTAGTGTTTTATTTGCATCATATCTTATTTATAAGGTTAGAGTTAGGTTTAGGGCCAATGAAATTTGAAAAGAGAGGCTGCTATTAATTAGAAATAAATGAAATGAGTTTACAGGAAATGAAGTTGGAAAATGAACGAAAAAATAAAGTTAATACGAACAAACTAGATATTGAAATAAAGTAAATATGAACAAACTTTTTAAAAGTAGCAGGCATTAAAAAGAGGTAAAAGAAAAAATTAAAAATATGAGAAGTAGTTCATGTTTGCAAAATGGAAAAGCTTCAGACAATGTAAATGGAAAGGACTAATGAAACAAATGAGGAAATAATGAAAAGAGTGCGGCAATTATTAATTAGAAAGGGAATGAACGGACCAACTCTACACTGTAAACAAACTTTTGGAATTCAAATTTCAAAAACAATTGTTTACTTAATTAATTTTATTAACCCCAAACATACCAAAATTGACATCCATTAAAAATTTAATTAACACACAATAAATGAAAATAAATTCTCTACACAAATTTGTGTCATTAATTAAAAGAATATACAACATTAAGAACATTTCATTTCTCTCTCTTTGATTAGATTGGGAATTTAAACAAACATGTTAACATTTCGATTAAATGTTTTACAAGGAATGCATTAACATACATTCAAAAATATGATAACATAAATAAGGTAATATAAACATGTGTATAATATATATATATATATATATACATCTTTATCACTACTTATAGTTTACATTCATAAATAAAAGGTATGAAAATAATCCACATAAGGAGGAATGTAAGAGTAAATTAGAAGAGTGAAGATGGAAAGGTAAATTATGTTGAAGTTAAAATCTAATCAAGTCTAATTGAAAAGGAAATAGTCAAGTGTAAATCTATTTTACCCCGTTTATCATCTCTTATTAACATTTAATTTAATACCGTATGAAATTTCAAACCTAAATAATCCTTTTTTATGATATAATTGGATCTAAAACATAAGTTTATATTTAGGTATAAACATATATGCAGTAAACTAACATTAAATTTTGAAGCATGAACTGAATTAATTGGAAATAAATCACCCAATTTAAATTTATTTCAGTATATGTTTACAATTAACTTCTTCCTTCTTTTTAATTAAAAGATTCTAATAAATTCTTTTATTTTGATTCTCATTATTATTATTGAATCTACTATTACCTTATGAATATAATTAACATTAGTTTACATTTTATTACATGTATATTCTACAGTTATCACCTTAACTCATATTAACTGTAATATTTAATTACATTAAATTTCATTGATTTCCAAATTAATTCCAAACTGATTTAATCAGTGAGATGCTAATAAATCAATTGTTACTGCTTAGTAACTCATATTTATTAATTCATTATTTACAACCAACGATTATAAATTACTTACCCTAATTGATTTCATTTTCTACATTAACTCATCTCAGTTTAATACATATAATTTCACCATTAATACAACATTTAATTCATTCCTTATTGACTTACAATTATTTCCAATTTAAGCTCTACGATTACATTCCAAATTAGCTTTATCATTACAGTTGATTGAAATCACATTAACAATTGTAAATTCCATTCAATCAAAATTATAAAATTACATTTAAATTATTATTTTCCCATTTATAAATCATAAATTTTAATTTCTCACAATATTAAATTCCAAGATCTTATTTAATTTAATATTTTTAACGTGGGCCATTACAGTCTCCCCCACTCAAAACTTTTCATTCCCGAAAAGGAACAAGAAGGAATTAAGAAGTTTGATATACTTTTATTCAAAACAATCAATTTATAAACAATTAATTTACATAATTTAGTTTAATAAAAATTTGAAAAAAACTCAACTTTCACAAAAAATTTCTATGCCCTAAATTCACGAAAAATTTCGGTGGAGTCTCATTTGCGTGGTTAGGTCCGAAAAAATAATAATATCAATAATTTCAATATATGTCATATTTTAATAATAAAACATCCCAAACCATGGGAAAACAATAAATATCATTCCAAAACCGTAATCAGAAAACGTAGCTATTTGTCGGGCAAACAACTTTATCTATGAAACCAAAAGGAGTAGCTATTGCTTCCATAAACCTGTATTTCACTCCTATAATCCAAAGAGTTAAAATTATGTAAAAGAATAATATTTTAGTTGTTTCAAATCAATAGCACAAGCAACAAACAATATATAATAATCATATGCGAACAAAAGCAGTACAACCATTATATGCAACAAAAGAATCCATCAACCATTTATAGCAATCAAACTAATGGTTTGTTCAGTTTCAGAAACTTCTCATCGTTCAGGGGTGATAAATAAACTACTAAGTGTACCTTACGCTCAACAACCTTAGATAATTACTTAATAGATTATTCATACAACCTTAAACAATTTGAAGTATCATCTCCCAAACTTCCCATTAGCCAATCAACAAAGAAACTCAATTATTATTTAAGTTTATTCTATTGGTTTCCTTTTACATTACTTACCTTTTATTTATTTTCATTTCCCATTAATACCAGGTCATCTTTTTATAAATTTTCATTCAGTTACTTACATAATAAATTTCCCATTCAATATTTGAAATCATCATTGAATACATTGTTAAAGTATTACATACATTCACTACAACAAAATACCCATTTTACAACGGGCAATGCCCGTTGTAATAGAGGTTTCGCAACGGGCCTAGGCCCATTGTATTATGCGATGTTGTAATAGAGTAGATGTATTTTACAACGGTTCTTGCCCGTTGCAATAAGGGTCTTTTGCAATGGTTTTTGTCCGTTGCAAAAGGGTCTTTTACAACTGCTTTTGCCCGTTGCAATTAATCCTTTTACAACTACTTTTACCCGTTGCAAAAGGGTCTTCTACAACTGTATTTGCCCGTCGTTAAAAAAATTCAAATGAGAAAAAAAACTACTACAATGCATGTGTAAATTTTAAACTAATTTGAATTGAAACAAAAAATTAGTATACTAATGACAACCATATTTATTCATATTTACTAAAACTAGCAAAAGAAATTCATATTTCAAAATAAAAAAAAGATTTATCTATTCACATCATTCATAAGTTTTTACATAGTTACAAAACATCGAATATAAACCTAAACTAACATAACTACTGTGACGACCCGGAATTTTGGATATTTGAAATTAGAATATTTAATTGATTTTAAATATTTAAAAGTTAATTTTTGAACTTGAATTTCAAATATCACTATTTATTGGGTAATTTAATTATCAAATTAAACCATTAAAATTTGGTAAAATATTGAATCGGGATTTTTAAGTCTGTTAAAAATAATTTGAAGGCTTGTAAAATTTATACCGATAATACTGAAGGTGATAGAACTTTTAAAATTGAATTTAAAAGTGTTTTGTTCAGTATGAAAATATATCGTCTGAATAGATATTTAAAAAAACAGCCTTCCGGGACACAGTCTCGAAATTCGACGAAACCAATTCCATTGGATCCATAATAGTGTATTATTATCGGATTTCAAATTTCAGAATGTTTGGACTTGTCGTGTGATCGTACAATATATAAACGCGTTGAAATCTGTATCGAAATTTAATATAATACTGGGTTCAAAAAGCTATATTCTCCATACGATCGAATTAGGACTCGAAACCTTTTCCAGTGCATTCGGAATAGGGGTATAACGTTACAAACGCCTAGCGGCACGCCTTGATAGGATGTCAAGATTTTAAGGTGCATTTATCGAGACGATTTAAATTTAAATATATATAAATTGTGTTGACCGGTCAAAAATGCCATTCACATCAGTGCTTTTCATTTCTTTTCACATCAGTACGTTCCTTTCAAATTCATTAGTCACTGTAGCTAGTATATGCAAGCACGCAAGGCAAATTTAACACGCAGCTGCCTTTTCTTTGCTTAAAGATTCGAACGCACGCCACATAAAATGATATAGACGAACGAACGAAAGAAACCCCAACCGTATTAGATTTTTCGTTCGACCTTCCCTCCTTCATTTTCGTAAACAAATGTATGGCTTCAAATCGAAGGAAATAAATGACCGCTCCCTTCCTATTTAAATCCAAATAAATCACGTTCCTTTTCCATTTATCCATTTTTGAAAATCGATTTCGAAATCAAACCCTCCAAAAATCGCGAAACAACTCCGTTCTTTTCGTCATCTCTAACCGAAATCGAGTTCGATTTCGAATCGAAATTGGTCGGCTCAAATCAAGATCTGGGGGGGCGATACTGCGTGGTGGCAGCGAGTCGCAAGTTCGATTGAGGGTGAGTGATGGTGTGGTGTGCGCGCGTCGCGTCTGGGATGGCCGCGTGAATCTCGAGAAGAGAGGGAAGTCGCTGCTGTGACGTTGGGTTTGGTTTCGGCGACGTCGAGGCGTACTAGGTGAAGGCATCGGATCGGTAGGGGGCGAAGTCGAGATCGTTGTGGGTTAACAGTAAGGTATTAAGCAATTTTACAGTTATTTCTATTCTTCGGTTTCAATTTTGATGTAATATGTATACACATATTATATGTATATATAAAAGAAATTAAATTTATATAAGGTTAAAAACAAAAAACCCTTTTTTAGTCCGAGATGTATGTATATAGAAAAAAGATAGAAATAGATACAGTAAGGTGTATGTTTTTGTTTTGACTTAATATATATATATATATATATATATGAAAGTAGGGATATATAGATTAGGAAGTTTATTTACAGCAAAATAGATATATTATTTTAAATATACTTGTTATTTTAAAATAATATATTAGGGTAATTAATCTGGTTAATTAACCTGTTTTTTTTAGTTACTAAAGATAATTTATCTAATAGGAAATTGATCAATGGATTAGTTCAAATTAAAGGTGTTAATTTATTAAATCACTAGTAATTAATTAAAAGGAAATTGGTTATTAGATTTGTTTCGGATATTAATCAACGGTATAAATATTTATAGAAGGTTTATAATCATGGAAACAAGCTGGTTGGTTTGGACTGCAAATTAAGAAGCAAAGGTGAGTTAATCTCACTCATCTGGTTGCTATTTAAATTTAAATGGTTAAATTTAAATAATAGGTTGAATGATTGAATTTGTTTGGATGTGATATATTATATATAATAGTATATATATTGGTGTTGATATTCCCGCATTATATAGCGGATGAGACCCTAAGCGCCGCATAATAGCGGAGGATATTTTATAAACCCATATACCGCGATATTCCACCTCGAAGTGGAATTGGTATTGTGCTAACATCTGTGGATGCAGGGAAACAGGTTAGAGGGATCCAACTGGATTCCTCAAAATTATTTAGATTATTTAATATTTTGTGTTCTGAATATTGATATTCCTGTGATGACTTGATTGAAAATTGAAATATTGGCTGATATAGTTGGATTGAATATCTAAGTATAATGAGTTATCAAAAAATATAGAAATGGATTTTTGGAAAGAAATAAAAGAGTAAAAATTTAAGTAAAATAATTCTAGTGAATTTGAATAAATTAAATAATGAATTGTAAAAGAAATAAAAGCGATTTCAAAATTTTAAAAAATATGGAAAAAGGGGTTTTAACTCATAATAAAGAAATAAATCTAAAAGTTAATATATTTTGAAATAAATGAAGTAAGTAAAGAAAATTATTTCAAGTGAAGTGAGTTGGAAATCAATTGTAAATTGATTTAAGTATTTGGAATTGAAATTCTAAAGAGAAGTGAGATTTTGGAATTTATAAACTGGGTTTATAAAGTAAAATAAAATATCAGTGGATATTTGAAAATATAAATTCAAGATGGGAATTTAAAAAGGGATATGAATTTGTTTAAAAATAAATGTTGATTTATTTTTAAAAGATGTGAAGAGAAGTGTATTTCCTTGGATAGCCAAGTACGTTTTCAAAGAAATTTTAAATATAAGTTAAAAGTTCTAATTGTGTTTTAAAAAGCATGTTTTAGGAAATTGATTATTTCTAAATGTTAAATCCCAATGTAAGATTTTCAAAATCTATTATTGTAATAAATGTATAAAAGTGATTTAGAATTATGTTCAAAAAGAAGAAATTTAATTTATATTTATAAAGTGATTTATTTTAAATATTCTTAAAGTATATATTTTAATAAAGTATTAAAGTAGTTTTAAATTTCAATGTTATAAAGTATATTTATAATAAAGTGTTTTTAAATTATTTTAAAATCTAAAAGTATTTTGTACTTGGTGTTTCAGTGGAAATAAATATTTGGGAAATGCATTCCGTGGAAGGAAACTGTTTGGGAATTGTTTTCAAAGGGGTTTGAAATAGGAATATATCTTGCAAGGATATTTTGAGATAAATAAATAATTTGGAAAATTATTTATTATTTGATGGATGTTTGTGAATGTTAATTGATAGTTAAAGAACCGACTATCAATATTGGCCAATGCGTTGATCGTTTCGAAGAGACCGGGATCGGGATTAATTTTCCGAAAACCACTTCGATTCGGTTTGTACGTTTTCGTGGAAAACAAGTTTGGAATTGAAGTTGGAGCAGTGATGTGCAAGGGCTAGTCGCTACTAATCCTGAGGATATTTCCAAAATGGATGTAGTAGGAATAGTGCCTTCGGTTCCGTTCGGACCCGACCTTCTATTACCAGAAAGTCGCATCATCTAAAAGAAAGAAAGGGATAGGAAAGAGAAAATATAGAGAAGAAAGAACTAAACAACATCAGAATCTCACAGCGGAACGAATAAATTATATTAATTACATAAGATATTACATAGTATCATATACAGCAGAGATACACAGCTTATACATCACAAATTAGACGGTTATAAACACCTGTCTTTCATACAACTCAAAACATCACAGAGATACAACACAGCGGAAATACAGATAAACACTAACACAGCGGAATCACTATATATCTATACGCTGAAGCCTCCTGCTCCATTGCTCCTCCAGAATTCATCAAAGCTAACCTGAATCTCTTGGCTACTCGTAAAAATTTGAGTACCCAAGAGTTTAAGAAAAACAGAAATAAACTCCGAGTCAGACATGGGTTTGGTATGAGTAAACGGTTAAAGTTGTTTAACTTTGAAAACATTTTAAAATAAAGGTATCACGTAAGACTTCCCATAAATAAATACGGGTAAGTTTTTACCGTACGCTAACCAAACAGTTTTATAGGAAATCCAGTGATATTATAATAGGGTCTAGGGTTTTCAAGTAAAATACAGAAATAGCTGGAATGCTTACTTCTCACGTTCCAACATAGTTGGGCACAACTAAATCGTACGGCGCTTATTGGAGATTGGATTCCATACAATGGCAGGGCTACTGGGGTACCGCCCGTCACAGTACGTGGCCTAGATCACCGTACCGAGGATTACTCCCAATCCCCTGCAACACAAAGTCGGAACCATCCCTTACTGGACAGTCCCGAACAAGACAACCCCGCGGTTGTAGCTAGCAACCGCCCACACAGCCGAAATAAAAAGGGACTCTAGACAGGGGTATATCTCGCTCTCATGTGGGTGCTACCCACGAAGCCTTACTGCACCTCCCCTGTTTTAGCCATTCCAGGTTGATGAGGCTTGAGGCTACGATTACCTTATCAGAACACCTCACTTAGAATGCTCATCGTCCACCTAACGATGTTCTGAAAGCATTCAATCCATACAAGTTTGTTCCGGGTTCGAACGAAACCGAAGGCATTATCTTGTTTCACTCATTTTGGAATCACCCTCAGAGTTATCGATAATAACCCTTGCACTCTGAATCTTCATCTTCACTTGAGATTCACGACCTATCGTAAATTCGGATCGATGTGGTTTTCGAATGTCCAAATCTGGAAAACCCGATCCCGGTCTCATCGAAATCCAAACCGTATCTTTTAAGGCCAAGTTGTTTTAAAGTTAAAACAATTCAATTCATTATCCATATACACACAGATAGATAATTCACAATATCACAGATAGATAATTCACATATCATCATAAATAGATAATTCATATCATATAGCATTACTTATCTCATATCTGAGATTTCAACCCATTCAAGTAAATCAATATCATCCATCCATACATAAACAAGGATTCATCAACACATTATTTATAATTAATTTAAAATGAATTAAATTAATTACCTTATCTCTAATTAATTTAAAGTAAATTAAATTAATTACTTCATTATTATAAATCCTGCTTACATAACCATTAATTAATTACAAATCAATTAATTAATCATTCTCTAAGTTTCCATCTTAATTAATCATCCTGGATTAATTATCCTTTAATTACATTCAAGTAATTATCTTTTAATTAATTTCGCAAATTAATTATCTTATACCAAATATAGAAAGTAACCTTTTAATTACTAAAATTACTTCTTAATTATTTACATTAATGAATCCCTTCATTTATTAATTATTTCCAAATAAATCCATTCTAACTTACATCATTAATTATAATATTTAATGATCTCTAATTACATCCATTACATTAAGTAATTAATCTTCAATTAAACCAAATTGTTAATCACCCTTGATTAACTCCCTTCAGTAATTAACTACCCTTAATTACTTCATTAAATAACTTAATTTCTCCATAATTAATTATCTCTAATTAATCCCTTGATTAATTATTACAAAGTAATTATACTCAAATTACTTTCATTATTAAATCATCCTCAATTAATTACTTCCTTAAGTAATTATACTTATCACATCATCAAATGGTTATTTAAATTAACTAAACTTAATTAATTAACTTAAACAATTCATATTAAACTTAATTAATTACAGTGAGTAATTAATTTCTTAATTACTTTCATAAGCAATTATACTTAAATAATTCACCATTGATTATCTTAAATTAATTAATCTAATTAATTATCAAAACTAATCATATTAATTCATTATTAAATAATCCTTGTTAATGACCTTCATTAACTATTAACAATTCTTTAATTACTTTTCTAAAGTAATTAATTAAGATTTATTATTAATTTCAATTTAATTTTATCTTTAATAACTCATTAATTAATCCTTAATTATTTAATTAATTAAGTGTTAAATATAACTTAATTAATCCTTAATTACTTGATTAATTAATTACTAATCATTAGTTAAAATTCAAATCTTATTTAATTAACGATCCTTAATTACCAATTTATTTATCCTAAATTAGTTATCTTAAACCTTAATTAACTAATTTAAACTCTTAATTACTAAATTAATTAATCCAAATCATTAATTAATTAAATTAGTTAATTATTCATTTTAGTTAACTTAATAATTACAAATCCTTAAATCTTCATTTATTTAAGGATAAAACATTTTTCTTATTAATGATCAAATTATCATTAACAAGGTACTTAAAACAATTTACTTTTAAATTTCACTTTTAAATTTCACTTTAAATTTAAGATTTAAAATGAAAACAAATTAGCTTTAACATAGTTTAAAACAATTTCAAAACCCTTCTTAATTCACAAGTTAAGGAATTTTTTATCTTATAATTGAAGTTAAGAAAATTCAAAATCCAATTTCATTTTAAATTCAAATCAATCTAAAATTACACTTAATCATTCAAATTATTTAAACAATTTAAATTCATAAACTTTATTTTGTTTTAAGACTAAGATTCAAACTTCATTTGAATCCAACCTAACTTTGATTTAAAACTGGTTTAAATATCTATTTCCCATTTTTTTCTAAAACCCAGTTTACAAAATTTAAAAAATATTACAGGTTTAAAACCTGTCACTAACTTACCCGAGTCATCAACTAAATGACTCGAGCCCAAAACTAGATTCTTCGAGTCAAAGACTCGAATTACTCGAGAACATCTCAAGTTTACCACACAAATCAGATCGCTAGAGAAACGTGCTCCGTGCACGTGCACAGATCAACCCCGCCACCGCTACCTCCAACGACTCGCCCCACACGTCGACGTTCAACCACCTAATCGATTCCGACCCTTAAACGTTCACCACGAAGCTCAAATAAAAATCGAGCATTCCCAGTCGAAACTGGAACCCATGGAGCCAAACTGAAATCCCCTGCGTCCACGTCTCCGATCACCGGAGTGCCAGCGGCTCCAGCCACACCTTCGACCACCCTCGAGCTTCCACCTCCCTGAATTCTGGTGCTCTCGATGCACGAACGAGACTAACTCAATCAAATTTCAGACCACTGCCCAAAACTAGGGTTTAAAAACTAATACCCCATCGCCGATGCCACAACCACCGTGCACCACCACCACTATTTTTCCCGACTTCCTCGATCACTCATCTAGCTTAAGCCCAAACCCCGACCTAGGAAGAGCCTCCGACCATCTGAAATTGGTTGAAAACCATTTTCTGTTCAACTCAAAACTGCTCTCTATCTATGCTTCTAAAAATTTTAGTTTTTGTTTTAAAAATCTTATTCTTGAATGTTGATTCAAGTGATATGATTGAATTAGCAATTTACAAAACTCGAATTCAACATAGGATTACCTGTTGCTCTGTAAATTAAATTTCCAAGTTGATATATTTCACCAACCTGTCTAAAACAAAATTTTATAACTTGATCTATATTTGAACAACTTATTTTGTTTTAGACTGTAAACCTATAAATGATTGGATGAAGGTATTTTGTATTTTGATTAGCTATTTAATCCTGAAACTAAGAAAAGAGAAGACAAATAAAAATCACAGAACACTCATATACAAACACAGAGCAATGTAAACAAAATACATATACAAGCATATTATTATCAATGAACTTTACGCATAGATTTAATTAGACTTAAGTCTTAAAAATTTTGTTTACTCACCAACTGTGATGACCTAGGCTTTTCAACCGCCGGTAGCGGCGACCGGTAGGCTTTGCAACCATCCCAGACCCACCGTGGCACACAGTGATACCTCGAATTTGCTTTTACAGCCAGCCTCTCGACTGTAAGCACCTAGCAAACCAACCCAGGGCCTTATACTACCCCAAAGGGACATGTAGGGGTAAGAGTCTCCCGTTCGCCACCAAACCGCGAAGCGAGAACCCCCTATCATGCTGTAATATAGCAAACCCGATCCCGGTCTCTTCGAAACGATCAACGCATTGGCCAATATTGACAGTCGGTTCTTTAACTATCAATTAACCTTCACAATCATCCATCAAACAATAAATAATTTTCCAAATTATTTATTTACCTCAAAATATCTTCACAAGATATATTTCAAAACTTAACAAAACACTTTTAAATTCAATTTTAAAAGTTCTATCACCTTCAGTATTATTAATATAAATTTTACAAGCCTTCAAATTATTTTTATCAGGCTTAAAACTCCAGATTCAATAATTTACCCAATTCCGAAAATTAAATCCAACAATTAATTATCCAATAAATATTGATATTTGAAATTCAAGTTAAAAATTTACCATTGAATATTTAAAATTAATTAAATATCCTAATCATCCACGATGACACGACCATCCAAATCCACCACCTTTTGCTCGAATCAAAATCGAGCGCCCAAAATCAAACCTGGAAACACACTCAGGTTTCCCCCCTCGAAACCTGTCAATGCTTCAACCTCATCGCTCCGACCACCTGAAGGTCGCCAGCTCCGGCTACACCTTCATCAACACTTCCACCTCCATTTCCCAAAAAATGGTAGCACTCGATCCACTGTAAAACCCGTGGTTGATCGAACAACATAGCCTAGTTAAACTAGGGTTCTAAACAAAATTCCACTACGACAACCTCCTCGAAAAATTTCATCAGCATCGGCCATTTTTCCTAGGCTCTCCAATCACTCATCTACCTCCAGAACGAACCTCAACCACTTTGATCAACGGTACTGCCCGAGGCAACCCAAAATCCCCAAATCGATCAAACCAGAAATTCAAACTCAAATCATTACTAAAAAAATGTGATTCAAGTTTTAAAAATCAGGATTTTGCTTAGGGATTCAGTTTATAAACTTGAATTGATAATCCAAGATATTTAAAAATATCATTTATATTAAACTTTAATTGTTCTTTAAGGTTTTTAGAGCAAATCTACTTTGTTTAACTTGAATTCAAATTTTAAAATTTACTTTATGATCGAACAAACATATTTTGTTTAGATACTTTGTCCTAACAATCAATAGATTAAGCAGTAATGATTTTTGATTTAAATCTGAGCTTGAAATTTTATAAACAGAGATGTTTTCCAGATCATTAACCAGGCAGGCATCATACATTCATAGAGTTGCATAAATATATATATATATATATATATATATATATCCATATAGACATACTTACTTCAGACATAAGCAACATATGTGAATATACTTAAGCATTTTAAATTTAAGTTTCACCTATGATTTTAGAAAAGGGACAGAGCACAATTGTTTGCAAAGGTTTGGACTTTTAAAAACTGGAAAATGGCTTCTTTGATTTTCCTTTGAATCATCTTGCCTGGTTGTTGTAATGCTTCAGTTTATATAAAAAAATGGAAATTCTACTTGTATTTTCAGGTTTGCTATGACTTGAACGAATGAAAATAAGGATAGATATAGAAGAGTTTGTACATTGGGTGATGTCTGAGTTAAGCAATTTCAGGTACAAGTATATTTTTTTATTCTTCATCAGAGATTTTATAAATGGAGGCTGAATTATTTCTAAACAATTCGAAATTTGACTTTATGTTTTGTTGAGATGAAAGCATTAAATGCTTCAGTACTTTGTGTTCCCTACTACTTATTTTATCTTTTCATGTTCATAGATATTTTACTATGTTCTGCATTCTTATTTACAGGCTCCATATTAGCTTTACCTGATTTGCTTTGCAAATTTTTTCTGTGCCTGCATGTACAACTTCCCCTACAAGATCTTATTACCTGTTTTGTTTTTATACTTTATATTCTTGCCTACTTGTGCTTTGCATTTCAAAACTTTACAGGCAACATACAAATATTTTCCACTTGCCTGGGTATGCTTTATATCCTATGTACATATTCTTTTGGTTTAAATCATAGGTTATAGATTTTAACTTATGTACTTTAGTTTTAATCCTAACACAAGTGCTTATTTTATTCTCTCTTTTATTTTAAAACTTAGACTATCAAATACTACATTTATTTATTATTATTTTATTTTATACTATCAAGCTATGTTTAAAACAAAACAAACGTTTTTATTAAATTTTAAGCTAAAATCATTCTAAACAAATTTTGACTTTACCTTGAGTATATTTTAAAGCTAATGGTTATTTATTTAATATTAAATTTAATCAAATTTCCAAATTGTAATTACCAAAAAGATTAGAATTTGAAAACATATCCTTATTTATCAAAATTTAAAACAGACCTTGTCTATTTACAATATATACAAATATATATATATATATATATATAAATAGAAAACAATTTATTAGCTTTTAAAAGATAAATTATTAGTTAAATATTTATTTAAAAGAAAATTATTAAATCAATTCAAATCTTATTAACAATTATTATCATATCAATTTAATTTTTTAACATAGATTATTAAATTGATATTGCCAAAATTCCGGGATATCACATTAAAATAAAAAATAAAATAAATAAAATAGTAAATTTATAAAAAAATAAAAAAATAAAAATGCTTATGAAGCCAATCCATCGAAGAAACGGAACCACTCTGCTGCTTCTGAACTCCACTGCTAAGCTAGAAAGCTTCCTTGCCAACACACAGAACACTCCGAGCTGCGCTGCTGACACCTATGCCAAGGAATTCCTAATCCAAAGCTCTTCGAGAAATACTATCACGACCCAACTTTCTATCACTAGAAAGTCGTATCATGATGAAGAAAGAGATAGAAAAGAGAAAAAGATAGAGAAGAAAGAAGAAACAACATCAGAATCTTAACAGCGGAACGAATAAATTATATTAATCACATAAGTATTACATAATATACAACATCAATCAGAGTTACACAGATAATACATCACATACTAGACAGTTATAAACACCTGTCTAGTTAATACAACTCGATACAACACAAATACAACACAGAGAAACTACACAGAGATACCAACACAGCGGAAACACCATATATCTATAACGCTGAAGCCTCCTGCTCCATTGCTCCTCCACAATTTGTCAAAGCTAACCTGAATCCCTTGGTTACTCGTAAAAATTTGAGTACCCGAGAGTTTAAGAAAAATAGAAGATAAACTCCGGGTACTCAAATTTTTACAAGTAGCCAAGGGATTCAGGTTAGCTTTGACGAATTGTGGAGGAGCAATGGAGCATGAGGCTTCAGCGTTATAGATATATGGTGTTTCCGCTGTGTTGGTATCTCTGTGTAGTTTCTCTGTGTTGTATTTGTGTTGTATCGAGTTGTATTAACTAGACAGGTGTTTATAACTGTCTAGTATGTGATGTATTATCTGTGTAACTCTGATTGATGTTGTATATTATGTAATACTTATGTGATTAATATAATTTATTCGTTCCGCTGTTAAGATTCTAATGTTGTTTCTTCTTTCTTCTCTATCTTTTTCTCTTTTCTATCTCTTTCTTTCATCATCATGATACGACTTTCTGGTGATAGAAAGTTGGGTCATGACAGTTGGTATCAGAGCGCTAGGTTGAGTGAATACCTAAGCTCTGGAGTGGTATCTTTCTTGAGAGAGCGTATTTGTAATTTTGATATATATATACATATATATTTATTTCTACCTATTTGTTGGGTTACCTGTTCGGGTTTTCCAATATAAGTTATAAAGGTAGATAAGGTAGTAGTGTGTGTAACTTGACTACCAATGGTTGGAAGTGTATCTGTCGAGACTATAAACCTGATACCGTCTCGAGTGAGCTTGGGTGGTGTAAGGATTTCATCGATCTCTGAAGGAAACCTGTTAAAGGTTCAGAGTTCATCTTTGAATTATAGTTGGATGAGCTAGAGTTTGGATCTGTCGGTTGGACAGAAGCGAGTGATAATATCTTGATACCTCAAGATGTAGTAGTTGTGTGATGAGACACAGTGACTATGGATGTCTTCGAAGATGTTTCTTTGGAACAAGTTAAGGAAGTGTGTCTGCTTTGGTGTTGTGGCTTTTTTCAGCAGGATGTTTCTGTTTGATTTGAGGTCCGAGTTTCTCGAAGAGCTTTGGATTAGGAATTCCTTGGCATTGGTGTCAGCAGCGCAGCTCGGAGTGTTCTGTGTGTTGGCAAGGAAGCTTTCTAGCTTAGTAGTGGAGTTCAGAAGTAGCAGAGGGGTTCCGTTTCTTCGTTGGATTGGCTAGTTAAGTGTAAGCTGTTCTGTTTGGTAAAGAGAGAACAATTTTTCTTTGGAATTAGGCTGGATTAATCGCAAAAGTGACTTGCGATAGTTTGAGCATGTGTTTCAGAGTTTTTTTTCTGGATGTCTTCAGGGAGTCAGAGTTTTGTCAGCATTTGGAGATTGAGTTTGGTATCGACTGGATTCCAGAAGTGGTACCGATGGTTCAGCTTAGTAGTAGGATGGTTTTTGGAGGAAGATTTTAGTGAAGCAGCTGAGGTTTTGGAGGAACTTCTGAGTTTTATTTTTGGATCTGTTGAACCACATTTTTGGAATGTGTTGTCCAGTCTTTGCTTGTGTTCGTCATCAGCATTTTCATCTGCTCAGTTAGAGTTGCGCAGTGGAAGCATGGTGGCAGCTGTTTTAGAGTGGAAGCAATTGGAAATTGCAGTGTTTTGGATTAGAGAGTTTCTACAGGAAATTTTTCAGGATCTTAAGGCCAGTTTGGCAAGTGCACCTGTTTTATCTTTTCCAGATAGGAGAAGTGAGATCTGTTTTCTAATTTGGAATAGAGTTTCTGTTCTGAGTTTTGGTTGATCTTGAAAAGATCATTTGGTTGGATTGTTTTTGGTTCAGTTTGTTTCTAAGGGCATCAGCAAGGGTTGAGCTGATCGGGAAGGATGTAGGAGGCCCAGGATCGTCCGAAGAGTTTTGTGAATAAGAGATGGAGAAATTTGGATTCCAGAGTCGGAGATTTGATTTTGGATAAGTGTTTGGTCTTCAGGATTGAATTGTCAGTTTAGATAATTGGGATTCGTTGTGTTTCACGTATCTCTGAGGGAGTACGTGTAAGATTCTATCTCTGGTTATAGAACCAGCAGTTCTAGAAGGTTTGGTTGTTGAGGTAGACTTGTCTATAGTCTGATATCCTGTTTAGTTTTGTGGATCTAGATGAGTAGGGGCTCTGTAGCTTAGTAGTATAGTTTTGTTTGGATTCTGTAGAGCGAGTATCCCGGTGTTTATACTGGGGAAACTCGAGAAAATCCTATCCAGAATTTTTTCTGGATAATTAGATTTGTTTGATTGGATGAATTGGTTGATATGGTTGTTAGCATATGGTTGATATATGCTTGTGTTTTAAAATTAAATATTTAATTAGATTATTAAATTACCTTTGTTTTAAATTTCGGGGACGAAATTCTTTTAAGGGGGGAGGAATGTGATATCCCAGAATTTTGGCAATATCAATTTAATAATCTGTGTTAAAAAATTAAATTGATATGATAATAATTGTTAATAAGATTTGAATTGATTTAATAATTTTCTTTTAAATAAATATTTAACTGATAATTTATCTTTTAAAAGCTAATAAATTATTTTCTATTTATATATATATTTGTATATATTGTAAATAGACAAGGTCTATTTTAAATTTTGATAAATAAGGATATGTTTTCAAATTCTAATCTTTTTGGTAATTACAATTTGGAAATTTGATTAATATTAAATAAATAACCATTAGCTTTAAAATATACTCAAGGTAAAGTCAATATTTGTTTAGAATGATTTTAGCTTAAAATTTAATAAAAAGGTTTGTTTTGTTTTAAACATAGCTTGATAGTATAAAATAAAATAATAATAAATAAATGTAGTATTTGATAGTCTAAGTTTTAAAATAAAAGAGAGAATAAAATAAGCACTTGTGTTAGGATTAAAACTAAAGTACATAAGTTAAAATCTATAACCTATGATTTAAACCAAAAGAATATGTACATAAGATATAAAGCATACCCAGGCAAGTGGAAAATATTTGTATGTTGCCTATAAAGTTTTGAAATGCAAAGCACAAGTAGGCAAGAATATAAAGTAATAAGTAAAAAGAATAAGTATGCTAGGCAAGAAGAAATAAGGTATGTAGCCTGTAAAGGCAAGTAAAGAAAATCATATCAGTGCAAAGAAATATCTATGTACAAAATAAGCTAAGTAGGACACAAAGTACTCAAGCATTTAATGCTTCCATTTCTTAACAGCAAACAAGGTCATTCGAAAGTTATAAAATATCATTTCAGCCTTCAATATTTAAAAATCTCTGATCAAAAATATATACTTGTACCTGCAAATTGCTTAACCCAGTAAACAACACCTACCTCTTTACAACTCCTCTATATCTATCCTTATTTTCATTTCGTTCAAGTCATAGCAAACCTGAAAATACAAGTAGAATTTCCATTTTTTATATATAAACTGAAGCATTACAACAACCAGGCAAGATGATTCAAAGGAAAATCAAAGAAGCCATTTTCCAGTTTTTAAAAGTCCAAACCTTTGCAAACAATTGTGCTCTGTCCCTTTTCTAAAATCATAGGTGAGTAACTTAAATTTAAAATGCTTAAGTATATTCACATATGTTGCTTATGTCTGAAGTAAGAATGTCTATATGGATATAATATATATATATATATATATATATATATGCAACTCTATGAATGTATGATGCCAGCCTGGTTAATGATCTGGAAAACATCTCTGTTTATAAAATTTCAAGCTCAGATTTAAATCAAAAATCATTACTGCTTAATCTATTGATTGTTAGGACAAAGTATCTAAACAAAATATGTTTGTTCGATCATAAAGTAAATTTTAAAATTTGAATTCAAGTTAAACAAAGTAGGTCTGCTCTAAAAACCTTAAAGAACAGTTAAAGTTTAATATAAATGATATTTTTAAATATCTTGGATTATCAATTCAAGTTTATAAACTGAATCCCTAAGCAAAATCCTGATTTTTAAAACTTGAATCACATTTTTTAGTAATGATTTGAGTTTGCATTTTTGGTTTGATCGATTTGGGGATTTTGGGTTGCCTCGGGCAATACCGTTGATCGGAGTGGTTGAGGTTCGTTCTGGAGATAGATGAGTGATTGGAGAGGCCAGGAAAAATGGCCGATGGTGAAGAAATTCTTCGAGGAGGTTGCCGCAGTGGATTTTTGTTTAGAACCCTAGTTTAACTAGGCTATGTTGTTCGATCAACCACGGGTTTTACAGTGGATCGAGTGCTACCATTTTTTGGGAAATGGAGGTGGAAGTGTTGACGAAGGTGTAGCCGTAGCTGGCGACCTTCAGATGGTCGGAGCGGCGAGGTTGAAGCGTTGACAGGTTTCGAGGGGGGGAAACCTAAGTGTGTTTCCAGGTTTGATTTTGGGCGCTCGATTTTGATTCGAGCAAAAGGTGGTGGATTTGGATGGTCGTGTCGTCGTCAGGTGATGGTCGCTGATGTGTTGAAGCCTGAGTGGATGACCGGAGATGGTCGGCGGCATCGTGCACGTGCCCGGTGCACGTTTTGATGTCTGGTGATGTTTTGGGGTGGGTTATGTTTTCTCGGGGAATACTCGAGTTGTTCGAGTGCTTAACTCGAAGCAGCAGAAGCAAGGACTCGAAGCAAATTTCTGTTGTCTCGAGTCAGATGTTTGTTCCAGGCTTTTGTAAAACCTAGAAGCAAATCAATTTTAAACAAATTCAAATAAAACTGTAATTTGTAAACTAGATTTAACAAAGCTTAAATCCAGGTTGAAGCTTCAATTCAAGTTTATTTTTGAATTCAAATTTGAAAGGAAATAAAAAGTCTAAAATAATTAAAGGTGGATTTCAGGTTTAAAAAAAACCTGACTGTTTTCAGATCTTAAATTTAATTAAAATTTGAAAATAGGATTTTAATAGTGGTTTAAATTCAAAGATAAAGTATAGATTCAAATGAAATTTTTGAATCTTAAGGTTTTAAATTGGATTTGGATTTTTAAATCAGAATTTAAAAAAAATCAAGTTTTTTAAAAGCAAGTTAAAAACCAAGTTTTAAAATCAAAGATAAATGGATGGATTCAAGTTCTTCTTTGAATTCAAATCTGAAAATTTAAATCAATTTTAAATATGAATGTTTAAAAATAAGTTTAAATAAAATAGTCTTAAAAAGTAAATTTGTTTCAAACAAATGTTTAACTTGATTTTGAGAAATTCTTTTATAAAAGGTTTTTGAATGGAAAGTAAATGAATTTGCAAGTTAAATAATTAATGTATTTTAAAAATTGATTTTGCATAGTAATTTAGTTTAAAAGCCTTTTCCTTATATAAATTTCATATGTAAGTAATAAATGTTATTTACATTTATTTAAAGATTTTAAATTGAATTTAAATTAGGTTAATGTTTAAACACTAATCATTTTGAATCTTAAATTCAAAATGGAATTTGAATTTAAATTTAAAATGTAATGTTCTAATACACTTTAATATTAAGGGAGTCATTAATAAAGGAATAAATTATCTTAAAAATAATTAAGATATTAAAATGATTTAATGAATAGGTTAAATTAAGAATGACTTCTTTATTTAATTAATAATTTAGAATTAAAGATTAATTAAGGAATTGTTTTTAATTAATGAAGAAAATTAACTAAGGATTATTTAAAATAATTAATTAATGTGATTAATTTTGATAATTAATTAGATTAATTAATTTAGATAATCTATTGTAAATTGTTAAATGTAATTACTTGATAAAAGTAATTAAGAGATTTATTACTTATTGTAATTAATTTTGATGATATGATTAATTTAAGTTAATTAATTTAGTTTAATTAATTTAAGATAGTCATTTGATAAATTGGAAGTGAAATTACTTTGTGTAATTAATGAAGCATAATTACTTAGGGAAGTAATTAGATGATAATTACTTGATGTAATTAATACAAGATGATTTGTAAGAGAAGTAATTTGGGTAATTACTTTTGTAATTAATCAAAGGATTAATTAATGGAGATAATTAATTATGGGATGATTAATTCATTTAATAAGTAATTAAGGATAGTTAATTACTGGTTTGTTATTAATCAAGTGGGATTAATAATTGTGTTTAATTAAAGATTAAATTACTTAATGTAATTAACTTAAATGAAGTAATTTAATTTAAATATAAATTAGAGATCATTAATTAATATAATTAATGATGTAATTATGAATTGTTTAATTAAGGAATAATTAATAATGAGGTGATTAATTAATGTAATTAATTAAGGATAAATGTAATTAATTATATTTAATTAATAAAGGAAGTAATTAAATGTTAATTACTATAAATGATTTAGGATAATAAATTTGTGGAATTAATTTAGGACTAAATTACTTATTGTAATTAGAGAATGATTAATCAAAGGGGTTTTAATCAAGATGAATACTTAGAGAATGATTAATTAATTGATTTGAAATTAGTTAATGGTTGTACGAGCAGGATTTATGGAATGAGTAATTAATTTAATTTACTTTAAATTAATTAAAGATAGAAGTAATTAATTTAATTCATTTTAAATTAATTATAGATTGTGAATAATAAATCATTGCTTTTGGATAATGATATTGATATTTCATTGATTGATCGTGATCTCAGATAGGAGATGAATAATATCTATGTGATATGGATGCTTGTTTAAGTATGATAATATTGATTATCTGTTTGAGTTGATAATATGGATTATCTGTTTATGATGATAATGTGATTATCTATTGTGATATTGTGAATTATCTATCTGTGAGTATATAGATAATATTGAATTGAATTGTTTTAAACTCTAAAACAACTTGGCCTTAAAAGATACGTTTTGGATTTCGATGAGACCGGGATCGGGTTTCCAGATTTGGATATCCGAAAACCACATCGATCAAAATTAACGATAGGTCGTGAATCTCTAGTAGAGGAAGATTCAGAGTGCAAGGGTTATTGTCGTTAACTCTGAGGGTGATTCCAAAATGAGTGTAACGAGATAATGCCTTCGGTTTCGTTCGAACCCAAAACGAACTTGTATGGATTGAATGCTTTCAGAACATCGTCAGGTGGACGATGAGCATTCTAAGAGATGTGTTCTCTAAAGGTAATCGTAGCCTCAAGCCTCATCAACTGGGAATGGCTAAAACAGGGGAGGTGCAGCAAGGTTAGTGGGTAGCACCCAAGTAGGACAAGATTTCCCCTGTCTAGATGTCCCTTTTTATTTCGGTTGTGTGGGCAGTTGATTGCAACAACTGCTGGGGTGTCTTGTGCGGGAATTATCCAGTAAGGGATGGTTCCGGCCTTGTGTTGCAGGGGATTAGGAGTAATCCTCGGTACGGTGATCTAGGCCACGTACTGTGACGGGCGGTACCCCGGTAGCCCTCTATTGTATGGAATCCAAAATCCAATAAGCGCCATCGGATTTGATTGTAGACCTAGTATGCTGGAATTTAATCATGTAACAATTTTAGTTATTTCTTATTTACTTGAAAACCTTAGACCTATTATAATATCATAGAATTTCCTATCAAATGTTTGGTTAGCGTAAGGTAAAAACTTTTCCATGTTTATGTGTGGGAAGTCTTATGTGATACCTTTTGTTTTCAAAGGATTTTCAAAGTTAAGCAACTTTAACCTGTTACTCACACCAGACCCATGTCTGACCCGGAGTTTATTTCTGTTTTCTTAAACTCTCGGGTACTCAAATTTTTACGAGTAGCCAAGGGATTCAGGTTAGCTTTGACGAATTGTGGAGGAGCAATTGGAGCAGGAGGCTTCAGCGTTATAGATATATAGTTTTCCGCTGTGTTGGTATCTCTGTGTTGTATTTGAGTTGTATCGAGTTGAATTAACTAGACAGGTGTTTATAACTGTCTAGTATGTGATATATAATCTGTGTAACTCTGATTGATGTTGTATATTATGTAATATTTATGTGATTAATATAATTTATTCATTCCGCTGTTGAGATTCTGATGTTGTTTCTTCTTTCTTCTCTATCTTTTCTCTTTTCTATCTCTTTCTTTCTTCATCATGATACGACTTTAACATTTGGAAAATACTTACTTATTTCATTTACCCATTTTAAAACAATATTGTGTCGAATTGTTCTATTCAAGTGTTTAGAGATCCCTATCAATAACGTTAATTACTCGTATTGACCAGAATCCATAAACTACTCAATAAACCAATCGACACAATATAAAATCATTTTATATTCACAAACAAATACGCGCTCATCTCTATTAATACACTCAAACTCATTCTAGAGTATTACGAACTCTATTTCATTGAGTAATCCTCACCAGAGCCAAGGTTATCACTAGCCTAAGCTCTGATACCAAATGTGATAACCTAGGCTTTTCAACTATCGGTAGCGGCGACCGGTAGGCTTTGCAACCATCCCAGACCCACCGTGGCACACAGTGATACCTCGAATTTGCTTTTACGGCTAGCCTCTCAACTGTAAGCACCTAGCAAACCAACCCAGGGCCTTATACTACCCCAAAGGGACATGTAGGGGTAAGAGTCTCCCGTTCGCCACCAAACCGCGAAGCGAGAACCCCCTATCATGCTGTAATAAAGCAAACCCGATCCCTCTTAAGCGAACTCAAAATCGGTTAAGTCGATTTCCCCAACTTGCTTCTCTCGTATTTCTGGCCTTGAAAGAAATCGCATGGCCATGGACTTGGAAAAGAAAGCATGCAATATATTTTTTTCTTCTTATTCGAATGAGGCACGAGATTACGATTTTGAACTGTTGGGCCATTATTTGTTTTGAACTGGAGAAAGATAAGTGAAGTCTCGGCTGTTTTTTAAAAAGAAGAGAGGGAACAAGATCTGATGTTGGCGTGTTTAAAACGTTTCACGTGATGATGGAGAAAGAATTCCAGCTGAAAAGAAAGAACGTAGGCTGATAGTGAAAGGAAGTAGGCTAGTGCAGAAATCTCTGCTGATGTAGGATGACTATTGTGTATAAATATATATATGTTTTCCCAACGCGTTTATACATCATACGCTCACACAACAATCCCAAATGCTATGAAATTTGAAATCCGATAATAATACATTATTACGGATCCAATGGAACTGGTTTCGTCGAATTCCGAGACTGTGCCTCGGAAGGCTATTTTTAAATATCATTTTAAACGATATATTTTCAAAACCGGACAAAACACTTTTAATTTCAGTTTTAAAAGTTCTATTATCTTCAGTATTAACAATATAAATTTTCTAAGCCTTTAAAATATTTTTAACAAGCTTGAAACTCTTGATTCAGTATTTTCTCCATTTTCAATTATTAATTCAAATAATTTAATTATCCAATAAACAGTGATATTTGAAATTAAAGTTAAAAATTAACTTCTAAATATTTAAAATTAATTAAATATTCCAATTTCAAATATCCAAAAATTCCGGGTCGTCACATTCCTTCCCCCTTAAAAGAATTTCGTCCCCGAAATTACTAGTTAGGAAGAATGATTCAATACCTGTTACTATTTTCCAATCCAACTAATTCTAACCACATCCCAAAACCAACAGCTTTAACAATACCCAAAACAAATCTTTTTATTAAAGATACACTAACCCTCATTCTAACTTTTCCACTTATCACAGGTTCAAAAACATTATTACTTAACAATGCAAATTTTAAATTCAAAACCAACTTTGAATTATCAAAATTTTTCTAACTCCCTAAATTTTCGAAATTTTTTTTGCCAGCGTCTCTTTTTTGCGGCTAGCTCGGTACAACTACAAAATGGCTCTAAGGCCTCTCAAATCCAAAATGAAAACAAAGCCAAGCGGCTAGATCAAAATCCCAATCAAATTTCATATAGAAATTTAAATACTTACCCTCTTGTCGAGCAATACAATTTATCTTCGGAAATCAAAAATCCCAATTTTCTTTTTGCTTTTTAAACACTTGTATACCCTACTTAGCAATACTATCCAATTTCAGAATTCAAAATTATTTTATTCACTGCCTTTACATATTTTCAATATTTGCTTTACTTAAGCCCGTACGATGCACATATATTATCCGTACGCAATTCCAAATTCGATCGCTCACTCGATCACACAATTTCATTTCCGAACTAGTATCGTCCACCCGACTTCCTAGTGCGGACTCAGATCTGGTTTCTTGATTAAAAACCGTCATTCTCCTTGCATAGCCACAAACTATGATAGAGAAATTTCAGAATCAATCAAAAATCCATATCCAGGGTTCGCCGTCGAAAATCGAGTGAAAAATCCTAACTAGGATCGGTATAACTACCTCGAAATTCTGTGCTCGAATCTGGATCAAATCACTATGCGAATAAAATAATATACGTACATCATACGTATTTATCCATTGATTATTAACTATTTTACTTAAGTTCAATCTATTTTATAATTCAAGTTTTGGATTTATATCCATTTCTCACAATACAAAACAACTTTTATTTTGGCTTATTTATTCCATTTCTAAATTTTATAAGTCACAATTTATTCATATCCATACTTCCATTTATTTAAATTCAATTCCCTTTATGCTTTTACTTTTAATTAGGGATTTACAATTTATTTAACTAATATATATTTTATTTTTCTCATCATTCCATAAATATTTTAAATAAGATTCCAGAGTTTTAAACAATTCCAAAAATTCAAAATCTCCTTTGAAATCAACTATATCCAAAATTCTTTGGCAATTTAATTATTCCTTTGAATTTTAAAACCAAACCCAATTCGCAAACAAATTCAATCCAAAACAATTCGGTAGCAATTCCTCTCTCAGAAACTCGAAAATAGACATCGATGGTGCTGCAGTCATCACCGAAGTTATTCTCTAGCGACCGAAAGAGTTTAGTGCTTTTATCTCTTTAAAACATTTCCAAATATTTTTTTTAAAATCCCAAATCTCACCAGATTTCCAATCCAATTCAAAGTATTTCCCAAATACTACCACTATTATTTTTCAAAGCTTTTAAAAACTATTTAAACCCAAAGGAATTTAAATTCCCAAATTTTCAAACTTCAAAACCTTCCAATTCTTATCCAAATATTCCTTTGGAAGTTTATTTAAATCTATAAAATTACATTTATAACTTATATTTTCAAATTCCATTTTGTTATATAAATTTATTCTTTAACTTTGGTTATAAGTTTTCAATTTCTTATTCAATTTCCTCCTAATGATAATAATTTATTATCATCATCTAACAACAAAACATCCAAATATAACTATACTAATTTATAAGAATTATTTCTTTCATATACAAAAATAATTTGGGTAAAATTATTTCATTTACCCATTTTAAAAAAATATTGTGTCAAATTGTTCTATTCAAGTGTTTAGACATCCCTATCAATAATGTTAATTACTCGTATTGACCAGAATCCATAAACTACTCAATAAACCAATCAACACAATATAAAACCATTTTATATTCACTAACAAATACGCGCTCATCTCTATTAATACACTCAAACTCATTCTAGAGTATTACGAACTCTATTTCATTGAGTAATCCTCACCAGAGCCAAGGTTATCACCAGCCTAAGCTCTGATACCATTGTAACACAAGGCCAGAATCATCCCTTATTGGACAATTCCGAATAAAATCACTCCACGGTTGGGATCAGCAACCGCACCACTAAGCCGAAATAAAAAGGGACATCTAGACAGGGACGACCTTACTCTCAAGTGGGGGCTACCCACGAAGCCTTGCTGCATAACCCCTGATTTTCAGTCATTCCCAGTTGATGAGGCTCGAGGCTAAGCGTTACCTTTAGAACATATCCCTTAGAATGCCCATCGTCCACTGACGATGTTCCGAAAGCATTCATCCATACAAGTCCGTCCCGGGTCCGAACGGAACCGAAGGCACTACTCCTACTACATCCATTTTGGAAATATCCTCAGGATTAGTAGCGACTAGCCCTTGCACTTCACTGCTCCATCTTCGACTCCGAAATCGTTTCCATGAAACGTACAAACTGGATCGAAGTGGTTTTCGGGAAAACTCCCGATCCCGGTCTCTTCGAAACGATCAGCGCATTGGCCAATATTGATAGTCGGTTATTTAACTATCAATTAACATTCACAAACATCCATCCAACAACAAATAATTTCACCAAATTATTTGTTTCTCAAATATCTTCGCAAGATATAATTCTATTTTTAAAACCCCTTTTTGAAAACAGTTTTCAAAACAGTTTCCTCTTTACGGAATACATTTCCCAAATATTTATTTCCACTGAAACACCAAGTACCAAATACTTTAAGATTTTAAAACAATTTAAAAGCACTTTATTATAAATATACTTTATAATAATGAAATTGGAACTATTTTAATACTTTATTAAAATATATAATTTAAGAATATTTAAAATAAAATCACTTTGTAAATATAAATTTAAATTTCCTTTTTAAAACATAATGCCAAGTCTTTTAAATATATTTATTACAATAATAGATTTGGAAAATACTTACTTATAGTTAACATTTAGAAATAATAGGTTTTCTAAAACATGCTTTTTTTTAAAACTACATTAAAACCTTTAATTTATACTTTAAATTTGCTTTTAAAAACGTACTTGGTTATCCAGAGAAATACATTTCTCTTTCACATCCTTTAAAAATAAATCACTACTTATTTCTAAACACATTTACATTCCTTTATGAATTCCCACCTTGAATTTATACTTTCAAATATCTACCGATATTTTATTCCACTTCATAACCCAGTTTATAAATTCCAAAATATCATTTCTCTTCTAAATTTCAAATTTTCAAACACTTATATCAATTTCCAAATTGATTTCAAGATTTTTCCATTTTGAAATAAATTCCTTTACTTACTTATTTACTTCAGAATCCATTAACTTCAGTGTTTATTTCTTAATTTACAATTAGAAATCCTTTTAACTGAATACCAATTTTCATATTTCCCAAATTCCTTTTTATCCTTTTAAATAAAATTTAATCCTTGAAATGTTAAAGTAAATTCTTTATTACTTTAAATTATATCACTTTAAGTTTAAAATTCATTATTTCCCTTTTTATTAAACATCCCCTTTTAATTTATCCTTAAATTTATTCAAACTTCTATAATTATTTACTTAAAGATTCTCTTTTATTTTCTTTCCCAAAACCCAATTTATTTATTTTGGTAACTCATTATACTCAAATGTATTCAATCAGACCATAATATCCAATATTCCAATTATCAATATAATTCATCACAGAATATCATAACATAGGATATTAAACAAATCTAAATAAATTTGTTTGAGGAATCCAGTTGGATCCCTCCAACCTGTTTCCCTGCATCCACAGACGTTAGCACGATATAAAATACCAATTCCACTTCGAGGTGGAATATCGCGGTATATGGGATTATTATAATATCATTCGCTATTATGCGGCGCATAGGGTCTCATCCGCTATATAATGCGGGAATATCAACAACTCCAATATATATATATATATATATATATATATAATATAGCACATCCAATCAATCCAAACATTCAACCAATTATTTAAATTTAACCATTTAAATTTAAATAGAAATCCAGAAGAGTGAGATTAACTCACCTTTGCTTTTATTTTGCAATCCATTCCAAACCGACTTGATTTTCCATGATTTTAGACCTTGTATAAATATAATAGGATTTTTATTAATATTCGAATAATCTATTATCATTTAAATAACTTTAATTAATCAAATTATCCTTTAATAAATTATTTTTGGTGACTAAAATAATTAAATGAACCAGTTAAACAAATTAATTGCCTTAATACTTTGTTTTAAAATAAATTAGTAAAATTTAAAATTTGTAAACGTATATTATTTTATATTTTGAAACTACACATATGTTTATAAAATATTACATAGAGATTCCAAAATCAGATTTTATATACTTCCAGCATTTTGAACCCCTGCTTTTCTTTTCAAAACCTTATATATACATTTCTCTATTTATATACATATGTTTAAATTAAAATAGGCATGTGTGTATTTGTAAAAACAGTAATTACTTTAAATCGAAAAAAAAGATCGTGTATACCTCTGCTCAAACCCGGCCTGTCGAAATGCAGAGATACCAAACCCAACTGCTCGACTTCCCTCTATGGACCACGGAAGCCACCACCTGCTGCCTAGGTCACGTCGTAGTTTATGGACTCGTGGATGAGTTTTATCTACTTCAAAGGAGTTTTGTAATTTGGTAAGACTGAGGAGCTAGCTTCGAGGTGTTTTGGATTTTCTCTATATTCTGGTGAGGTTAAGTGTTGGGTCTTCTGGAGCGAATTGCTAGTTTGGATGACTGGGATTCGATGTGTTTCACGTATCTCTGAGGGAGTATGTGTATAATCCATCTCTGGTTTGGAACCAGCAGTTAGGGAGTTTTGGTGTTGAGTCAGACTCGTTTGTAGTCTGATATCCTATTTAGTTTTGTAGCTCTAGATGAGTAGAAGCTCTATAGCTTATTAGTATAGACTGTTTAGATCCTATAGGTTGAGTATTCCAGTATTATACTTGGAAAACTCCAGGGAGTTCTATCCGGAATTTTTGTCTGGATAGTTAGGGTTTGTTCGATTAGGTAAATTGGTTGCTATGGTTGTTAGTGTATAATTGATAATATATGCTTGTGATTTAAAATTAAAATCTTAGGTAGATATTAAATTATGTTTGTTTTTAAATTTCGAGGACGAAATTATTTTAAGGGGGGAGGGATGTGACATCCCAGATTTTTGGCAAGTATTATTTTAATAAATATTTAATTTAAATTAATTGAAATACAACATATTATGTTTAAAAACAAATATATATGTAAGTAATTGGAAGAAAATATTGGTTTGGAATTTAAAATAAAGAGTTTCAACAATATTTTAAAAATAGAATATATCTTTTTCACATTTAATTAAAATCAAGTTCTACTTATCTAACTTTTGATTTAAAAATATATATATGATATAATCTTAATAACAATGGGTAAAATCAAATAATCTTATCAATACTAAATATGAGTATTTAACAATTGTATTGTTTAAAAATAAAATAAACATATTGTTGGAACAAATATAAATATATAGGCATAAGAAAATATGATTTTGACAAGTATAAAAATAAATAATTTAAATTTAATAATTGATAGTTTATAAGAATAGAAATAAAAAGTTAAGTTGAAATAGAAGTAAATTTATAAGAAGTGAAATAAAATACAAGCAAAATATACTTAAAAAATAATTAAGGAAATAAAATATATACATGTGAACATACAAGATAATAAAAATAAAAGTAGAAATAAATATTTAAGATAAAAATGGGAATAGAAATATATAAGATAAATTATATGAATTATATAATATAAAGTAAAACTCATAGCTAAAATATAACAACATAATAAATATAGAATTTCATTTCTATTATAAAGTAATAAGACCATAGCAAAGGAATATATTTAAATACAAACAAATAAGATAAGTATGAAATGTGTAACAAAACAATAACAATTAATACATGTATAAACAGATATATAGATAGGATAAGTTTTATAATATAAAGTAGACACATTCAAACAAGAATATAAAAATCTATGGCTTGTGTCACGTACCGAAATTTTCGACTTTCGAAAATTCGACATCGATACTCACTTTATCGACTGCCGAGCAATCGAGTGCCGGAAACTCCAATAGTGAGGGTTTTAAGAAAAAGAAAAAGTAGAAGAAGAAGAAGATAGAAGAAAAAGAGAAGAAAGAAAGAAGAAGAACAACAACAAAAACAGAAAACAATATCAGAATCTCACATATCGCAGCGGAACAATATATAATAGATAATCACTAGTCTTTTAAAACAAAGAACTATATCAGTTTATACATACATCAATCAGAGTCAATATACAACAATGGACAGTTATATAAACTTGTCCTCATACAGAATACACAGCGGAATAAATACTATCAGATACAAATACTACGTCTCGTCATCCATCTTGCTTCCAAAGCTCCAGAATATCCAGAATATCCTGATAACATAACTCTAGGCTGCCCGTGTGGAAATTGGTGGGCACCCAGAGTTTAGAAGGGAAACAATAAACTCCGAGTCAGTCATGGTGACTGGTGTGAGATCGTAAAACAGTTATTCTTTCACAAAGAAAATAAAACAAATTCGCAATGCTTTTGGAAAATGAAACTACCATAAGACCTCCCACCACACACACAATGCAAACGCAGAATTGGAGGAGATTTCTTCTTATGATAGTCAAAGATGCTTACTACGCAAAAATCAAATTCTTTTTGATATTATTATTAGTGCATAGTGTAGAAAACATTTCGAAAGTATAATATTAATCTTAGCCAACATACGACTAGTATCGTATGCCTACTATAGCTACCATCTAAACAGTGGTGACCACCGTACGTAAATGGCAGGTTCTACAACTAATACCGTACAAAGTTCGTATTGGAGTTTGGATTTCCAACAAATGGTCAGGCTAAGGAACTTCCTATCCACGATGGGTACGTCCCTGGAATAGACGACCCGAGAACCTAACCGGATCTCTGCCAACACAAGGCCGGGTTACCTCTGCAAAAATAGGTAACTACTGACACGCGTATGCCATCCCCCGATCGTAACCGATCTTCCCGAGGATCCTCGATTTCCAACAAACCACATAGATAATAATGCAGCAACCACATAGGTTAAGTATCTGGGCTCCATACCATGATACCACCTCTATCCAGAAGGAATGACATACACTAAGGGGCGCTACTCCCTAGAACCTTGCTGCATCCTTCCTGTTTCGACCATTTCCGGGGTGTGAGGCTCGACGAAGTCTCGTCCACAAAGCTACGCTTTCTCAAAAAGCCCTGCTTCGGGTCAAACAAAAATGATCAACCTATGATCACAAAGATATAAGATCAAACAAATGATCATATCACAAATGATCAAACACTGATCATTTCACAGCAACACTCAGTATGCCACGTTACCAAATTGGGAGTATATCGCTGATAAATTTCAACTACATAACCTCTGAGCTCGTACGTCTCAGAGAAGGGTGTTAAGCTAAGAGAATAAATTCTCCGCCACCAACAGAAATGTATTTGAAAGAAATCAGCTTTATATCTCAAATTGTAACGTCAGACACACAATCCATACAAGTCTGTTCCGGGATCGAACAGAACCGAAGGCACTTCTCACGAAGCCCTTGCATATCCGGATAATTTCCTAATCACGTCCGGACTTCCCGTCACTAAGGGTGATAAAACCTCTAAATCGGAGATCAGCCGATGTAGAGTAACTCGACGGTAATCCTTCCGTTTTCAAAAATATCCGGTCTTCAACACCGGTCTTCAAATGCGATTCATAACGACGTATCACATATTCGGAATGGGTTATACGACCCCATGGTCCTTTCCCGGCTAACCCGAATAGTGAGCGTTTATTTAAAATAAGTGTGGCATTCAATTTCATCCAAATTCACAACAAATACCTACTCAAGGTAATTATTGATAGTCGGTTATTTAACTATCAATAAAGATGCGCGACATCATCAGATTCCAAATAATTTTCCCAAATTATTTATCTTCCAAAATATCTTTTACTAGATATAAAATTTCCACACTTTCAAAAATAAATCAATATTTATTTTTAAACAACTTCCCTTTCTTTTTTATAAATTCCATAGTGAATTTATATTTCAAAAATATCTACTGATATACGATTTCCAAATCGATTTCAATATTCACTTTCAATTTATCTTTAAGAAGATAAATTCTCAAACGTTTCATTTCATTTTGGAAAAGCATTCCATACTTATTTAATAATAAGTGTTTCACAAATCTTTTATTTTCAACATTTGAAAATATTCGATATACTTAAATCAATATTAAGTACATATTCATTCTTTAAGGAAATCATTCTTTTTAACAACATCTATTTGAGTCCAAACGAATGTTGCGTAAAACATCGTTACGACGACTCGAAATCACTAGTATAGGGATTCGGAATTAAGATAGATATATAAATCCCAATACTATATAAAACATTTTCTTTCGAAAATCATTTACTATAACAACAGTGTTATAGTCCATTATTTCCTTATTCCTCGAAAACGTCTATTTCAACAATAAAAGTTGAAATCTATGTATTCGATACTTATTACGTTTTAAAACATCTTTTAAAACAATTACTTCATTTCTGTAATATCGCTTTCCCAAAACAAGTTCATTTTACTTAACAATATATTCACTGTCCAAAATCGTGAATATACTTCACTAGCCACATTTCAATATTTTCTACACATTTTATTTAAATAATAATCCGCTATCCAAAATCGTGAATATATCTCCTTTAACATTTTAATTTATCAAATCCAATTGATTTCGAATTTATAAAACAACGTTTATAAATTCTATTTCTATTTTCTAACGACTTCAATTTAATAAATCTTCTTTATTAATAATTCGATCAATATTCCATTTAAAGGCAAAAAATCCAATTTATAAGTAAATCTCTTATAAATCTTTTATTCCACAGTTTCATCCTTTTTATAATTTCACAATTTATGAATCTATAAATTCCATATCCTCACGATTTATAATTCTATAAATTTCATCTTTAACACTTATCATCTCGTTTTAAAATTCCAATATTTTAACTTTATAAATATCAACTTTTTAAATCTTTTAAATAAACTATTCACAAAGATCCGAAAATCTCAGTTCAAACCATTTTATAAATTGCTTAAACTATTTATTTCAAAAATCACCTTACGGTCATAATTCACAAAAATCTTAACTTTTATAACTTCAAAACTTTACGTTTATAAATCGATTCAAAAATTCCATAAAACGTATATTTTTCAAAAATCACTTTAAAAACCCTTTTAAAGTAAAAGTCGTTATTTTTACATTTCAAAACTGAATCCGATGATGCGACAACACCAATTAGTCCATCACAACAGTCAATATCATATATCAATATGATAACAGAATATATATCAATATCTGTAAATAAGTAAATACAGTTGAGGAATCCAGTTGGATCCCTCCAACCTGTTTCCCTGCATCCAAAGATGTTAGCACAATACCAATTCCGCTCCAGTACGGAATTATCGCGGTATATAGGTTTTATAAAAATCCGCTTACTAACGGCGCAATAGGGTCTCATCCGCTATACGAGGCGGGAAATCAATCAATCCAATATATACATATGCCAATATGTATATATTGCTATATATATAGATATATCCTATCATATCTAATATCACATCCAATAGCAATCAAATCAATAACTGAAAATTCCACTTTTCAATTTTTGAGTGAGAAGATCTCACCGTGATTTTAATTCTGATTCCAGCGTTTATTTCGAATAAAATTAAACGGGCGTTTAATTTTACCCGAAATTCAAACTAGCACCAAATGGCTCCAATTCAGTTCCATAGCGAAGTACACGTCGAGACGATTCCAACGCATCTTGTTTCGTAATTTTCTGATAATGTATGAACAAGATATACAATTTTAAACATTGAACGAATTTTAAATATAATGAATTACAATTTCTTTTTAAATTTACAACCATCAGCTCACATCTGCCGTTCATTTTGAACGTGACAATCCAGACCGTAGTTTCATCATCTCCCACGTTTTCTTGCTCCAGTAAAGAAACGAACGAGCAACCCAACATCACGCCATCATCCCTCCCAAAACGCGACCAACGTAAACATTTCCGCTTCGATCAACGACTTCCACGCGAATGCCCACGGTGAACTCCACCTCCACCAGCCGACCGCACGTGCACGGCCTCCCCTATACTTCGAAAAACGTGCCTAAAGCCGTGCAAAACGCGAGCCTATAACTTCCACTACGCTGCTCCGTTTACGATCCTGACCGTTGGATATCAAGATGGCAATGCCCTCTACAATTTATTAGTTGACAATCTTTGCTAAAAACGTGTGGATTGGGAGAGATTAAGGGATGAAGATAAGAAGATTTCGGCCATTAATAACAGCAGGTGGCGGCAACTGCTGAAAACCCTAGGATTTAGTTTTCTTTTGCAAAGGAAAAGGTTGAGGGGCTTATATAGAAAACTTACGAAAACACTATTCACCCCGGATTTTCCGAACTCCAAATCGAGCGTGCCGGCTGACGTTTCTAAGGTTTACCCCGCGTTCCGAACGCAATGGAATAGGTTTCGGAAGCTAATTCGATCGTATGTGTGAGATATGACAATAAACGATCAATTTAAATTAAACCGATTTAAATCGATTTCGAGGCGTTTTGATTCGTACCGGACAAACGGTACATCCAAAAATCATGAAATTTGAAACCATGCAATAATTTCACATTACGGATCCGATGAAACTAGTTTCGTCGAAATCCGACACTGTTTGAAAAATGACTATTTTAACTCGTCGAATGAAAATTAAAACGATATCGATGCGTTTCGAGCTGCCATGGTCAAACGACAACTCCGATTGATACGAAATTTGAAATCCGATAATAACTAACTATTACGGATCCAATGGAACTGGTCTCGTCCAATTCTGAGACTGTTCGAAAATTGGCTATTTTTACAGTCGATAATTAAATATTAAATATTCAATTTTCACAATTTAACTCCAATTCCAATTTTAAAAGTTCTATAACCTTTCTATAACTCCAGTATGATTAAATAAAATTTTACAAATCATTTTCAATCATATTAAACTCGATTTTCAATTATCTCTGGAATTTCACTATTTAATTTATCGATTTAATTGTCAAATTAAATCCAATATCTTTTAAATAAATTATTCGACTTATTAAATTCATTTATTAATATTTAAAATCAATTAAATATTCGAATTTTAATTATCAAAAATTCTGGGTCGTTACAGACTTCCCCCCTTAAAAGAATTTCGTCCTCGAAATTACAAGTTAGGGAAAAATGGTCCTTAACTCGTCTACTATTTTTCAACATCCAATAGTTTTATCAAATTTTCCAAACCAAATCTTTCTACTAAAGATTCGTTATCATTCAACTAACTTTCCAATTTCAATTATAAGTTTCAAACAACATTGTTTACTTCAAAATTCAAATTTAAGTTTAAAATTCAAATTTTAACTTTTAAAATTTTCTCAAAAATTTTCTAACGCCCTAAATTTCCGAAAAATTTCGCCAGCGTCTCCTTTGCGCGGCTAATACAGTACGACTACAAAACGTCCCTACGGACTCTCGGATTTCAAAAAGAAAAAGAAAAAGCCAAGCGGCTAGAGAAATAAGTCATCAAATCTCATATTCGAATTCAAATACTTACCTTTTGTCGAGCCATTCAAATTTATCTTCGAATTTAAATTCCAATTCCTTTATACCTGTATATCCTACTAGCCATAATATCTAGTTGCATATATTCAAACCATTTCGTACATTCAATTACAAAATTTTCAATATAACTGCTTATATCATCTCTAATTCACTATTGAAGTTATATATTCAATTTCGTTCAATTTTGCATTTTCAAATTCATTTGAATTCAATTCACAATTCCAACCTTATTTGGATTCTATTTAACTTCTGAATATTGAATTTTATCAATTATCTTTCATTCACAACTGCATCATTTTAAATTAGTTTCAGTTACTAATTCATTACAAATTTTAATCCACTTATTCAAATTTGTTTTCAACATTCAGTTTCAATTCCAGTTTTATTCACTTTTGTTCATTCCAAAATTTATTTATAATTCACTATTTTGGTTGAATCTACTTACATTTAAACTGGATTTGCAATTCGAATTCAATTTACCATTCTATTATCATTATTGAATTTAATTCGTTCAAACCTTATTCATTTGGTCAATCCTCAATTAGCTTTACTTACTAATTTTAGTTTAATAGTTCACTTCGTTTTCCACAAATCAAATTCAATTGCAGTTTTATTTACTTACAAATTCAAAATGAATTTTAACATTCAATCACACTTTCATTTAATTGATTCACTTGCACTTACTTTAATTCAACTCCATTCTTTAGGTTAATTTTATTCTATCAAAATTCAAATGGTATAAGTTACCAACTTAGTAATATTTCATAAATATCTTTATATAGCATTCCAGAGTTTACCAACATTTCAAAGCCATTTTGAAAACAATTCAAATTATCCTTTGAATTTCCAAAACAAAACCCAAAATTTTCAAACGACTTCATTTAAGATAACTTGGCAGCAATTTCTCTTTTGGAAACCCGAAAATGAATTCTAATGATGTGGCCACCATCATCAGGATTATTTTCCAGCGACCGAAAAGAGTTTAGAGCTTTTCATCTCTTCAAAACATTTTTCCAAAATCCTTTGAAATTCATTTTCAAATCAAAAAGATTTTAAACTTTCCAAATCTCCAAAATTTTCAAATTCTTTTCAAAACCTTTCCAAAAACTTCTCTGGAATTCCGTTTCAAATTATAAGTCACATTTATAATTTATATTCTCAAATTTCATTTATATGTGAATTTATTTCTTAACTTTGGAGTTTATAATTCCAATTTCTTATTCAATTTCAATGATAATAATTTACCATTATTACTTCCTAACATCCATGCAACCATATACTGTAATAATTTACAGAAAAATCATTTCTTTTATATACAAAAATAGTTTTGGGCAAAATTATTTCATTCACCCTATTTAAAACAATTATTGTGCCGAATTGTTCTATATAAGTGTTTAGAGATCCCTATCGATAGAGTTGTACGGACAATACCGACCAGAATCCATATACCACTCAACAAACCAATCATCACAATATAAAACAATTTTATATTCACTAACAAATACGCACTCGTATCTATTATTACACTCAACTCATTCTAGAGTACTACTGACTCTATCTCTAATGAGTAACACCCAACAGAGCAGGGTTGTCGCTTAACCATATGCTCTGATACCATGCTGTCACGTACCGAAATTTTCGACTTTCGAAAATTCGACATCGATACTCACTTTATCGACTGCCGAGCAATCGAGTGCCGGAAACTCCAATAGTGAGGGTTTTAAGAAAAAGAAAAAGTAGAAGAAGAAGAAGATAGAAGAAAAAGAGAAGAAAGAAAGAAGAAGAACAACAACAGAAACAGAAAACAATATCAGAATCTCACATATCGCAGCGGAACAATATATAAGAGATAATCACTAGTCTTTTAAAACAAAGAACTATATCAGTTTATACATACATCAATCAGAGTCAATATACAACAATGGACAGTTATATAAACTTGTCCTCATACAGAATACACAGCGGAATAAATACTATCAGATACAAATACTACGTCTCGTCATCCATCTTGCTTCCAAAGCTCCAGAATATCCAGAATATCCTGATAACATAACTCTAGGCTGCCCGTGTGGAAATTGGTGGGCACCCAGAGTTTAGAAGGGAAACAATAAACTCCGAGTCAGTCATGGTGACTGGTGTGAGATCGTAAAACAATTATTCTTTCACAAAGAAAATAAAACAAATTCGCAATGCTTTTGGAAAATGAAACTACCATAAGACCTCCCACCACACACACAATGCAAACGCAGAATTGGAGGAGATTTCTTCTTATGATAGTCAAAGATGCTTACTACGCAAAAATCAAATTCTTTTTGATATTATTATTAGTGCATAGTGTAGAAAACATTTCGAAAGTATAATATTAATCTTAGCCAACATACGACTAGTATCGTATGCCTACTATAGCTACCATCTAAACAGTGGTGACCACCGTACGTAAATGGCAGGTTCTACAACTAATACCGTACAAAGTTCGTATTGGAGTTTGGATTTCCAACAAATGGTCAGGCTAAGGAACTTCCTATCCACGATGGGTACGTCCCTGGAATAGACGACCCGAGAACCTAACCGGATCTCTGCCAACACAAGGCCGGGTTACCTCTGCAAAAATAGGTAACTACTGACACGCGTATGCCATCCCCCGATCGTAACCGATCTTCCCGAGGATCCTCGATTTCCAACAAACCACATAGATAATAATGCAGCAACCACATAGGTTAAGTATCTGGGCTCCATACCATGATACCACCTCTATCCAGAAGGAATGACATACACTAAGGGGCGCTACTCCCTAGAACCTTGCTGCATCCTTCCTGTTTCGACCATTTCCGGGGTGTGAGGCTCGACGAAGTCTCATCCACAAAGCTACGCTTTCTCAAAAAGCCCTGCTTCGGGTCAAAAAAAAATGATCAACCTATGATCACAAAGATATAAGATCAAACAAATGATCATATCACAAATGATCAAACACTGATCATTTCACAGCAACACTCAGTATGCCACGTTACCAAATTGGGAGTATATCGCTGATAAATTTCAACTACATAACCTCTGAGCTCGTACGTCTCAGAGAAGGGTGTTAAGCTAAGAGAATAAATTCTCCGCCACCAACAGAAATGTATTTGAAAGAAATCAGCTTTATATCTCAAATTGTAACGTCAGACACACAATCCATACAAGTCTGTTCCGGGATCGAACAGAACCGAAGGCACTTCTCACGAAGCCCTTGCATATCCGGATAATTTCCTAATCACGTCCGGACTTCCCGTCACTAAGGGTGATAAAACCTCTAAATCGGAGATCAGCCGATGTAGAGTAACTCGACGGTAATCCTTCCGTTTTCAAAAATATCCGGTCTTCAACACCGGTCTTCAAATGCGATTCATAACGACGTATCACATATTCGGAATGGGTTATACGACCCCATGGTCCTTTCCCGGCTAACCCGAATAGTGAGCGTTTATTTAAAATAAGTGTGGCATTCAATTTCATCCAAATTCACAACAAATACCTACTCAAGGTAATTATTGATAGTCGGTTATTTAACTATCAATAAAGATGCGCGACATCATCAGATTCCAAATAATTTTCCCAAATTATTTATCTTCCAAAATATCTTTTACTAGATATAAAATTTCCACACTTTCAAAAATAAATCAATATTTATTTTTAAACAACTTCCATTTCTTTTTTATAAATTCCATAGTGAATTTATATTTCAAAAATATCTACTGATATACGATTTCCAAATCGATTTCAATATTCACTTTCAATTTATCTTTAAGAAGATAAATTCTCAAACGTTTCATTTCATTTTGGAAAAGCATTCCATACTTATTTAATAATAAGTGTTTCACAAATCTTTTATTTTCAACATTTGAAAATATTCGATATACTTAAATCAATATTAAGTACATATTCATTCTTTAAGGAAATCATTCTTTTTAACAACATCTATTTGAGTCCAAACGAATGTTGCGTAAAACATCGTTACGACGACTCGAAATCACTAGTATAGGGATTCGGAATTAAGATAGATATATAAATCCCAATACTATATAAAACATTTTCTTTCGAAAATCATTTACTATAACAACAGTGTTATAGTCCATTATTTCCTTATTCCTCGAAAACGTCTATTTCAACAATAAAAGTTGAAATCTATGTATTCGATACTTATTACGTTTTAAAACATCTTTTAAAACAATTACTTCATTTCTGTAATATCGCTTTCCCAAAACAAGTTCATTTTACTTAATAATATATTCACTGTCCAAAATCGTGAATATACTTCACTAGCCACATTTCAATATTTTCTACACATTTTATTTAAATAATAATCCGCTATCCAAAATCGCGAATATATCTCCTTTAACATTTTAATTTATCAAATCCAATTGATTTCGAATTTATAAAACAACGTTTATAAATTCTATTTCTATTTTCTAACGACTTCAATTTAATAAATCTTCTTTATTAATAATTCGATCAATATTCCATTTAAAGGCAAAAAATCCAATTTATAAGTAAATCTCTTATAAATCTTTTATTCCACAGTTTCATCCTTTTTATAATTTCACAATTTATGAATCTATAAATTCCATATCCTCACGATTTATAATTCTATAAATTTCATCTTTAACACTTATCATCTCGTTTTAAAATTCCAATATTTTAACTTTATAAATATCAACTTTTTAAATCTTTTAAATAAACTGTTCACAAAGATCCGAAAATCTCAGTTCAAACCATTTTATAAATTGCTTAAACTATTTATTTCAAAAATCACCTTACGGTCATAATTCACAAAAATCTTAACTTTTATAACTTCAAAATTTTACGTTTATAAATCGATTCAAAAATTCCATAAAACGTATATTTTTCAAAAATCACTTTAAAAACCCTTTTAAAGTAAAAGTCGTTATTTTTACATTTCAAAACTGAATCCGATGATGCGACAACACCAATTAGTCCATCACAACAGTCAATATCATATATCAATATGATAACAGAATATATATCAATATCTGTAAATAAGTAAATACAGTTGAGGAATCCAGTTGGATCCCTCCAACCTGTTTCCCTGCATCCAAAGATGTTAGCACAATACCAATTCCGCTCCAGTACGGAATTATCGCGGTATATAGGTTTTATAAAAATCCGCTTACTAACGGCGCAATAGGGTCTCATCCGCTAAACGAGGCGGGAAATCAATCAATCCAATATATACATATGCCAATATGTATATATTGCTATATATATAGATATATCCTATCATATCTAATATCACACCCAATAGCAATCAAATCAATAACTGAAAATTCCACTTTTCAATTTTTGAGTGAGAAGATCTCACCGTGATTTTAATTCTGATTCCAGCGTTTATTTCGAATAAAATTAAACGGGCGTTTAATTTTACCCGAAATTCAAACTAGCACCAAATGGCTCCAATTCAGTTCCATAGCGAAGTACACGTCGAGACGATTCCAACGCATCTTGTTTCGTAATTTTCTGATAATGTATGAACAAGATATACAATTTTAAACATTGAACGAATTTTAAATATAATGAATTACAATTTCTTTTTAAATTTACAACCATCACCTCACATCTGCCGTTCATTTTGAACGTGACAATCCAGACCGTAGTTTCATCATCTCCCACGTTTTCTTGCTCCAGTAAAGAAACGAACGAGCAACCCAACATCACGCCATCATCCCTCCCAAAACGCGACCAACGTAAACATTTCCGCTTCGATCAACGACTTCCACGCGAATGCCCACGGTGAACTCCACCTCCACCAGCCGACCGCACGTGCACGGCCTCCCCTATACTTCGAAAAACGTGCCTAAAGCCGTGCAAAACGCGAGCCTATAACTTCCACTACGCTGCTCCGTTTACGATCCTGACCGTTGGATATCAAGATGGCAATGCCCTCTACAATTTATTAGTTGACAATCTTTGCTAAAAACGTGTGGATTGGGAGAGATTAAGGGATGAAGATAAGAAGATTTCGGCCATTAATAACAGCAGGTGGCGGCAACTGCTGAAAACCCTAGGGTTTAGTTTTCTTTTGCAAAGGAAAAGGTTGAGGGGCTTATATAGAAAACTTACGAAAACACTATTCACCCCGGATTTTCCGAACTCCAAATCGAGCGTGCCGGTTGACGTTTCTAAGGTTTACCCCGCGTTCCGAACGCAATGGAATAGGTTTCGGAAGCTAATTCGATCGTATGTGTGAGATATGACAATAAACGATCAATTTAAATTAAACCGATTTAAATCGATTTCGAGGCGTTTTGATTCGTACCGGACAAACGGTACATCCAAAAATCATGAAATTTGAAACCATGCAATAATTTCACATTTCGGATCCGATGAAACTAGTTTCGTCGAAATCCAACACTGTTTGAAAAATGACTATTTTAACTCGTCGAATGAAAATTAAAACGATATCGATGCGTTTCGAGCTGCCATGGTCAAACGACAACTCTGATTGATACGAAAATTGAAATCCGATAATAACTAACTATTACGGATCCAATGGAACTGGTCTCGTCCAATTCTGAGACTGTTCGAAAATTGGCTATTTTTACAGTCGATAATTAAATATTAAATATTCAATTTTCACAATTTAACTCCAATTCCAATTTTAAAAGTTCTATAACCTTTCTATAACTCCAGTATGATTAAATAAAATTTTACAAATCATTTTCAATCATATTAAACTCGATTTTCAATTATCTCTGGAATTTCACTATTTAATTTATCGATTTAATTGTCAAATTAAATCCAATATCTTTTAAATAAATTATTCGACTTATTAAATTCATTTATTAATATTTAAAATCAATTAAATATTCGAATTTTAATTATCAAAAATTCTGGATCGTTACAGCTTGCATAAGAAGACAGTAAGATATGTTAAGTAAAGTATGTGTGTAGACCTGAGAAACAAGATAGATACATGATTGTACAAACAAATTAAGTGCAAGATGACAATAGCAATAAATGTAAATATCTCTAGTACACAAAATATTGTCTATCATTCACCTAAATAATCAGGCTAGTCAAACAAAACTAAGAAATATCTCTGATTGTTGTACAAACATATTTTCACTCTGTAATACTTTGTATATATCAACTACTCTTCATATCAATTCGAGCATCGGCATTGAGTAAAACCTGATATGAGCACCATCTTAAAACTGAAGCCATAGCATCCTACTCTTAAACAAAAGTTCAACTTTAAACAACATTCAAGTTTAAAACATCAACCCAGATCCATACAAACCAGAGTCTCCATCTCTGCAAACCTGAGATCTTTAGGCTTGAGTATCTTCTTTTCAAAATCTAAAGTCAAGCCTGTGCATCTCTGGAACCTGAAGTCTGCATCTTTACAAACTAAAGCATTTTAGCATTCATGTTTTCAAGAGTTTTCGGCTAGCAAGTGCAAGCCTGTTTCAAAATGAAGCTCTGTCCATTTTCAAATATGGTGAGTAACATCACTTAATAATAACTTAAACATATAATTCTGATGTGTACGTATGAGAATAAGTGTGTTTATATCATTTTACATGAATGCTCTGTGAATGATAACATTTATGTGCAGGCTTTTTATCTTAGACACACTCTGTTTTGAGTTTTCTAAATGTAATGTTTTGATTTAAAAATCATTACTTCAAGATCTACGTAATGTTAAGACTTAAGATTAAAACAAATGATGTTTGTTTGATCCTAAACTAAGTTCTAAAAATAAATTTAAGTTAAACGATATATAAACATCTCTGGAAGATCAAGAACTGAGCAAAGTTTGATTTTATTAAAAATTTCGAATACCTTAAATCATGAATTCCGGTATGCAAACTGAATTCTCATACTTTAACTTGAATTTTAAGGCAAGAATCATGAATTTTCGATGTGGGAGTCGAGAGCCATCTTTGGTTGAACGGAAATGGCTTTTCGACCAAATTCCGGCGATCTCGGTGAAGGGGGTGGTCGTGGCTCTCTGGGGTGATAGAGGAGTGAGCGTAGTGTCTAGGAAAAATAGCGGGAAGGTGGTCAGACCTCGGTGGTGGCAGCGGCGAGCAAGGTAAGTTTCTAAACCTAGTTTGGAGTGGTCGGTAAAATTTGACTCGTTCGTCGCCGTTAGGCGATCGAGTGATATGGGGTTCCGGGAAGAGGTAGCTCGGTCATAGTCGAGTTCATGGCCGGAGCTGTTGACCATCAGGTGGTCGGGGTTGCGAGAATGCAGTGATATTAGGTTTGGGTAGTGGTGGACTTTGTGTTTTCCAGGTTGAGAGTGTACTCGAATTCGTTTTCGAGAATGGTGAGGGAGCTTTGATTGGATGGAGATGGGTCTGGAGGCGATCGACATTTTGCTCGGCGTGGCGACGATGATCTGAGGGGTGCATCGCCACCGTGCACGAGCACGGTGCACTGCCTGTTTTGTTTCCTCTGTTGTTGTTTGGTTGAGATGTTGGCATATTGTCTCGGGTAATATGAAAATCTACCCGAAGTTTTGAAGTGTTTGTCCCGAAGTTATTATTGCTGGCTGGGGAAGTGTTGTATAGTTCAAACTTGAATTGTTTCCCTGGAAAGCTGAAAGCAAATTTAAATTCCAGATCAATGTTTAACTGAGTTTAACCAAAGTTTAAAAGGTGAGTTCCAGTAAGTTTTGAAACCTGGTTTTTGAATAAATGAGTTTTAAATCTAAATTGTTTAAAACAACTTAAAGGTGTTAAGAAAATTAAGTGTTGTTTTAAAATTTGGATTTAAATTGAAACCTGGAATTTTTTTAAGAAAATTGGGCAAGTAAAATCCAAATCTGAAAACCTGGATTTCAAACTAACTTTGTGTTTCAGTTTGGAATGAAATAAGTTTTACAAAATTTAAATGTTTAAAATAAGTTTAAATAAAGTATGTTTAAAAAATGATTTGGTTTCAAGTAAGGTTTAAACTTACATTATATAGAATCTTTTATAAAAAGGATTTCTTAACATTGAATGAAAAGTTAATAAATTTGTTTAACTTAAAATTTGTAAGTTAAATAATCAATTTATTTTTAAAAGCTTGATTTTAAAATAGTTAAGTGACTTAGTTTAAACTTTTCCTTATATAAGTTTCTTGCATAAGAAATGAATGTTCTTTACATTTATTTTAAGATTTATTAAATAATTTTAATTTTGATTTAAAATTAAATGGTTAATCATTTTGAATCTTAAATTCAAAATGGAACTAAAATGTAAATTCAAAGTAAAATGTTTCAAAAATACATATGTTAATATTAATTAAGTCATAAATAAAGGAAGGAATTATCTTAGAGATAATTAAGGTTTAAAATTAATGAGGTACTTAAAGAATGATTAGTTAATTTATAAATTAATAATTTAGACTAATTTATAATTAGAGATTAATGAATGGACTATTAAAGATAAACTAATTTGTATTTAATAATGAATTAATGTGATTAATTTTTAATAATTAATTAGATTAATCTATTGATGATAATCATTTATGAAACTGTTAAGTATAATTACTTTAGGGAAGTAATTAAAGAATAAATCAACTCATTGTAGTTAATTGAATTAAAATTTGATTAATCTAAGTTAATTAATTCAGTTTAATTAATTTAGAGTAATCACTTGATAATTTGGGAAGTACAATTACTTAGAGAAGTAATTGATGAATAATTACTGAATGTAATTAATGGAATGATGATGAATTTGAGAATAATTAATCAAGGGATTAATTGATGTTATTTATCAAGGGTGATTAATATATATGATTGTGAAGATTTAACCTTCCTTAATATAATTAATCTAAAAGGAATAATTAATTGAAAATGTAATTAGAGATCATTAATTATTTTAATTAATGATGTAACAATGGATAATTTGGGAATAATTAATCAATGAAGTAATAAAATATGATTAATTTAGAATGAATGTAAATAATTAATTTATGGATTTATTAGAGGTAATTTATTATAAATGATTAAGAATAATTAATTGAATGAAATTAAAAGATAATTAATCAAGTGTGATTAATTTAAGTGAATAAGTGGATGATGATTGATTAATTTATTGGAAATTAATTAATGCTTATGTAAGCAAGATTTATAATGATGAAGTAATTAATTTAATTTACTTTAAATTAATTAGAGATTAAGTAATTAATTTAATTCATTTTAAATTAATTATAAATGGTGTGATTATTAATCCTTGCTTATGTATGATGGATGATATTGATTTCCTTGAATGATTTGAAATCTCAGATATGAGATAAGTAATGCTGTGTGTTTATGGATGCTTTGGTTGAAGTGTGATGATAATATGAATTATCTATTTATGATGATAATGTGAATTATCTATCTGTGATATTATGAATTATCTATCTGTGTGTATATGGATAATGAAATGAATTGTTTTAACTTTAAAACAACTTGGCCTTAAAAGATACGGTTTGGATTTCGATGAGACCGGGATCGGGTTTCCAGATTTGGATATCCGAAAACCACATCGATCCAAATTAACGATAGGTCGTGAATCTCAAGTGAAGTTGAAGATTCAGAGTGCAAGGGTTATCGTCGTTAACTCTGAGGGTGATTCCAAAATGAGTGTAACGAGATACTGCCTTCGGTTTCGTTCGAAGCCGGAACGAACTTATATGGATTGAATGCTTTCAGAACATCGTCAGGTGGACGATGAGCATTCTAAGTGATATATTCTGATAAGGTAATCGTAGCCTCAAGCCTCATCAACCGGAAATGGCTAAAACAGGGGAGGTGCAGCAAGGCTTCGTGGGTAGCACCCACTTAAGAGCGAGATATACCCCTGTCTAGAGGTCCCTTTTTATTCGGCTTAGTGGGCAGTTGATTCGCGACAACTGCTGGGGTTGTTTCGTCCGGGACTGTCCAGTAAGGGATGGTTCCGGCTTTGTGGTGCAGGAGATTGGGAGTAATCCTCGGTACGCTGATCTAGGCCAGGTACTGTGACGGGCGTTGCCCCAGTAGCCCTGCCATTGTATGGAATCCAATCTCCAATAAGCACCAACGGATTTGATTGTATTACCCACTTGTTGGCTAGTATGCTGGAATTTAATAGATGTAACAATTTCAGCTATTTTCTATTTACTTGAAAACCCTAGACACTATTATAATATCACTGGATTTTCTAAAAATGTTTTGGTTAGCGTAAGGTAAAAACTTACCCATGTTTATTGGTGGGAAGTCTTACGTGATACCTTTCTTTACAAATGTTTTAAAAGTTAAGCAATTTTAACCCTGTTACTCACACCAGACCCATGTCTGACCCGGAGTTTATTTTCTGTTTTCATAAACTCTTGGGTACTCAAATTTTTATGAGTAGCCAAGTGATCAGGTTAGCTTTGACGAATACTGAAGGAGCAATGGAGCAGAAGGCTTCAGCTTTGGTAGATATTTATATAGATGGTTCTGCTGTGCTTGGTATCTCTGAGTCATTAGTTGAGTTGTATCGGGTTGTATTAACTAGATAGGTGTTTATAAATGTCTAGTATGTGTTGTATTATCTGTGTAACTCTGATGTATATGATTACTATGTATTATCTTATGTGATATATTATATTTATTTCGTTCCCCTATTGAGATTCTGATGTTGTCTTCTTCTTCTCTATCTTTTCTACTTTCTCACCCCTTTCTGTCTTAAAGATGATACGTCTTCCATGTCCTGAGTTGTGATGTTGAATTGTTGTACTCTGATGAATGTAATGTATAAACAGATATATTTTTCTGTTGGGTAAAGATCTGCATTTATATATTATAGTTTATTCCGCTGCGATGGTTAGATCCTGTTGTTGTTTTCTATTCTTCTTCTACCTCTTTCTTCTTTTAACCCAAACGGTTCGTATTTCCGTTCTTCTTGAGTTGATTTGTTGGAGATTAATGTCAATTCAAGGGGTACGGGTTTGTAGGCTGTTAACTTAAGGGTTCTCGCTTCGCGGTTTGGTGGCGAACGGGAGACTCTTACCCCTACATGTCCCTTAGGGTAGTGTAAGGCCCTGGGTTGATTTGCTAGGTGCTTACAGTCGAGAGGCTGGCCGTAAAAGCAAATTCGAGGTATCACTGTGTGCCACGGTGGGTCTGGGATGGTTGCAAAGCCTACCGGTCGCCGCTACCGACGGTTGAAAAGCCTGGGTCGTTACAGTGGTATCGGAGCATAGGCTGGCGATAACTTTGGCTCTGGTGGGAATTACTCATAAATAGAGTCGATAGTACTCTAGAATGAGTTTGAGTGTATTAGTAAATATGAGCGCGTATTTGTTAATTAATATAAAAATGGTTTTATATTGTGTTGACTTATCGGTTGAGTGTTTATGGATTCTGGTCGATGTGTGGGACGCCACAACATCGATAGGAATTTCTAAACTCTTAGACAAGATGAACCGACACAGTATTGTTTTAAAAATAGGGTAAATGAAATAATTTTACCCAAATTATTTTTGTATATAAAAGAATTAATTTTCCGTAAATTATTATAGTTATATATGGTTGCTTGATTTTTAGGAAGTGATAATATGAATTATTATCATTGTTATTAGGAAAAATTTAATAAGAATTGGAATTTAGTCAAAAGCCAAGAAATAAATTTATATAACCAAATGGGATTTGTGAATGTGAATTATAAATGTGGTTTCTAATTGAAATAAAAATTCTAGAGTAATGTTTGAATAAAGTTGGATGGATTTCGAATTTGAAATTTTGGGAAAAAGTTTAAATTCCTTTGGATTTGAAAATGTTTTCAAAGGTTTTGAAGAAATAATAGTGATATTATTTTGGGAAATATTTTGAATTGGATTCGAAATCTGGTGAAGTTTGGGATTTAAAAATATTTGAAATGCTTTTGATTGGGATAAAAGCACTAAACTCTCTTCGGTCGCTGGAAAATAATTCCGATGATGATCGCGACATCATCGGTGTTCATTTTCGAGTTTCCAAGAATTGCTACCTGGATGTTTTGGATCAGTGTTTGTTTGCAAAAGTTGGATTTGATTTTAAAAATGCAAAGGATTTTGGATATAGTTGATTTCAAGGGTGATTTTGAAATCTTGGGAATTGTTTAAACTCTGGAATCTTATTTAAAATGTTTATGGAATAATAAAAATATATATTGGTTAAATGGAAGTTGAATTGTGAGTTAATTATGAAATTGGAAATGAACTCGAGTAAATAAATTCAACTTGAATTGTTAGCAAATTAAATATAATTGGAAATGTAGTCGAATAAAATAGGATTGGATTATAATAATGATGGTTTGAATTGGCAAATAAAATCCAAGTGAATAAATAGAAGTTTGAATAGTTTTATTATCAATAAAATCGGTTCGGTAGAGAATTGAAGTGTGAGATAAGTTAAAACGGTTTGCATGGAATTAGTAGGTTAATAAAATGAATATGGAATGTAAAACGAATAGATTGCTTTTGAAATTAATTCAAATTTAAATGGGTTTGTTTGGACTTAAAAATGAATTGAAGTTAAGTAAGGAAGTTATAAAATCACTTAAATTGAATGGGATGGTTTAAATATTGATGGAAAACATTTAAAATAAGTGTCGAAACATTTCATATGTGTTTATGAATGTATATAACATGCATTGTTACAGAATCCATGTTTTAGCTATTTAAATATAAGTGAAATGCTATAAACTCCCTATATTTGTCACTTACACTTTTAAATTGAGTTAGTACAGGTTCAGGGAAGCCGTTTGGCTGGATTTGGTTATGCAAATTGCTAAAATAATAATCCGCTAGCTTAAAAATGCTAAATAAGGTACGCCTACGCAACAAAAATAGGAAATATGAACTGTTTTTGTTTTTCCGACCGTGTTGGTCGATGTATATATATTTATCTCTTTTGTCAAATTGCAAAAGCTCCTCTATACAAAGGAGACTCTGCCAAAATTTTCCAAAAATTTTGGGAGTTAATTTTTTTTTTGAAATTTTTGGGAATTTTCTCTAACCACAAATGATATGAAATTAGACTTTGAGATAATGATGAATGAAAATTCAATATTCAGAGTTTGAAGACAAATTGAATTCAAGAAAAATTTGAAAATGAAAATCTGAATGGAAATTTGGAAATAAAGGTATTGAGATTTGAAATGAATGATGAAGTTCTTAAGTAAATTGGTATTGGGAATATATTAAGTGAATAATTGAATGAAGATTTAATCTGGAAGTTGTGAAATGGGATAATTGTGGATAATTGAATAGAAATCAAAATGAATGTGAATAAAGAGAGAATTGATATAAGTAATGATCAATTGGAATAAATACGTAGGATGTACGTATATTATTTATTCGCATAGCGATTTGATCCAGAATTCGAGCATAGAATTTCGAGATAGTTATATCAATCCGAGATAGGATTTTTGTAACGACCCGGAAATTTCGAACCCGAAATTTCTAGATAGTTAGAAGAAAACGAAAGAGATAGAAGAAAGAAACAGAAGAAGAAGAAGATCAGAAACATCAACATCTCACATTCGCAGCGGATAAAATATAATAATAAATGATAACAGTTTTTCAAAACAATATTATATCTATCGATTACATTTTAATACATCAGAGTTACATATTTACACAGACACTGGATATACATAATTATCAAGCCTCAGATATACAATAATATAACACAGTAGAAACACTCCATACGTTCCTGCCATCCAGCTCGTCTCCTGAACTCCCAAACGTCCTTATCTGAAAATCTGTAATACTCGGTCTGACCCGAGCATTACATCAAAGTAACACCCGGGTCAGGCTGGAAACCAGCGTGAGTAAACCATCTAATAAGAAAATACCAATGCAAATTTACTTATTTAAAATTCCGGGTAACTCGTACTTCACTACGAGTTCATTACTTGTTATGCTCAATACTTACTTCACCTATCGATCTATAAAGAATCGAAGTGGTTTCGGGTATTAACTAATACCCGACTCCGGTCTCTTCGAATCCAATGTCATCTTAACCCAAGTTATTTAAAAGAAATACAATTCAAACTTTTAAATACATGATGTCACTTTTACATAGCAATTCATCATCAATGGATAATCACAATATCACTATATAACCCAAACATACCATATCACAAATCATTTTATATAAGAGATATCATAATTCAAGGCATTTCTTCAATTCAATCATCCATAAGCAAGTTTAATTAGTCACACCATTTCTAATTAATTTAAATAAATTAAATTAATTACTTTAATCACCTTTAAATCATGCTTACTAAATCATTAATTAATTATAAACCAATTAATTAATCATCCTTTATTTAACATCTAATTAATTATCCTTAATTAATTATTCTTCAATTACATTAAATAATTAACCTTTAATAAATTTCACAAATTAATTTTCCTTTAACTATTCTCATTAATTAACTTTTAATTATTCTCATTAGTTAACCTTTAATTATTTATTCTATAATCACTTACATTGATTAATTATCCTTTTAATTAATCACATTCATTTTTAACTAACCCTTTAATTAATTTCTTTAATTACACTTGAATATTTAATCCTTAATTACTTTCATTAAGTAATTTCCCTTTTTATTAAGTAATTATCATCTAAGTAATTACTCTTCAATTACTTACATTAATTAATCTCTAATTACTTTCATTAAGTAATTATCCTTTTATTAATTATATTTATTTACTTAACCACTAATTACTTATACTAAGTAATTATATTTTATTAATTATATTAAGTAATTATACTAAATTTTAAATTAATTAACCTTTAATTAATTCTTTATTAAATTAATTACTTATACTTAATTTCCTTTGACTAATCTAATTAATTCCAAAACATAAAAAAAATCTTAATTATTTTAAGATAAAACATTCTCTCATTAATACCTTAATTACCATAATCATTTTGTCTTAATAATTGATTTTACTTAATTAAATCATTAATTAAGTTTCTAAAATACTCATTTAACTAGATAAATTAAAGTCACAAAACATAACTTACCTTAAATGCTTTAAACATTATTCAAGTAAAAGTTTAAATCTAGTTTCAATTAAATTTTTAAACTTCCTTTTATAAAGATCTTTAAAACTTTGAAAACTGTTTCCTTATCATAAATCAAACCCGAGCTATCAAATAAATTTCCCGAGCAAAACTCTAAATTACTCGTGACACTCGCTTCCACCTACTCTTTCGAGTCAAACAACAAAACTCTCGACCCCAAACCCGAACATCTTCTTTCCTCTCCGATGCCACACAAATCCAAATCACAGACATGTACGCGTGTACGTGCACACATAGTCGGAGCGTCTCCGACCATCGCCGCTAACTTCCCCAAGTCGACAACTATCTTCCTGACCTACCTGGCCACCCAGATCACCGATAGCACCATCGAAACGAAATCGAACATATCGTTCGAAAAACTGGAACCCACCACATCGGAATTTCTTCCCTCGCCGACGATCCCAGCCTCAATCATCCACACCATCATGACCAGAGCTTCGTCCCATCCCTACGCTACGATTCCACCCATACCGGTCGCTTCCCGTTCACCCATGACGACAAGATTTCCTCGAGAACAACATCGACCAAAACATCACCACAAGCCCTACTCTGCCATCGCCCGGCCACCACAGCTACATATAAATCCTTCAAGCATTTTTCCGATGACCACCAAGCTACCCACTACCTCCAGCCTTAATCACAATGGCAAACATTCCGCCGATCATCGGAATTTGATGATAATAAGAATTCCGTTCAACTCTAAATTTCTCAACATCTACTTACTTAAAAATCAAGAAACCTTTATCTAAAATCATCATTTGCTAATTCGTATCTGGTTATGAAATCCAATCACGAATTTATGAACATCGAATTTTAACTTATACTTGATTTCTACTGTAATTCATCATTTTTGAAGTAGTTGCATAATATAAATTCTTGAAACCATTTTTACAATTAATGTTATAATCTTAAAATCAGATTTTATTTAAAGATCAAAGCCTAATATCGATTCTTTGGGATGATATGAATTTTTGAACAGGTTTTAAGAACCTGTAAACAAGAACAGAGACACACATATATATATCCAAACATGCATACAATTAATTCCTCATACGTATATACATGCAAGCATATTTCATTCATGCAAACATACTCCAGGTTTTAATCACAACCATTCAGATTTGAAAGGTTAAAGATTTTATAAAGCTTGTTTTCTCACCTGGAATTGAAGAACAGAGAAAAACTTGAGCCTGGAAATGATATTTAAAATCTGGAATTTGAAACTACAGATTTGATCTTTGAACTTGATTTGTGACGCCCCACCTCTATACCCACGCTAACCAAGAACACTACGATGTAGTGCTGTCAATTAGCGCGGAGAATAAGGCTGTGGAGGAGCGACCATCCATGTAACTTCTTTGTGCGAGCATCGATACGTCAGATAGAATAGAATGCATATCTTTTAAGGAGGAAATCCGACATACCGATACAAACTCAAAGCTATCACACGGTGGCTATATATAATCTTCGGAAACAAACATAGAAATAATCATAACGACAATCAGTCACAGACATCCATATCACAAAGGCGGAAGAAGATATGAATAAATATATATAACACATAAAAGTGTACATCAGAGTAGTGGTCAGAAAGATCCACGATAATACAAAAGAATAGCATCACGTGCTATACAAAAGAATAAGTACACAACATAGAGTCTATATCTCAAAGGTGTACATCCAAAAACTACTAATCTAAGTAGTTAGCCAAAAGTCAGAGTAATCCGGAAGAGAAGTCAAGCAGAAGCACCTGTAACATCTCGGTCTGACCCGAGTATTATTTATAAGAAAATAATAAACGGATCAGTCTAACTATAAATATCAGATGACATGATATAGGATAAGGGGTATGGCATAAACATATAATAACCATGATGGCATACTACTATAAGTATGTAAATGATAATCAACAAGGGATTAATCAATGTCACAAGAATCTTCTCAAAGATCCAAACACATAAAAAGGTAATGACACACGAATTCACCAATACACAAAAAACCTGATATCATATCAGTGAAAATCACAAAAGTTGGTGAAGCACTAAATCCAGAAATCAACACACGAAATCCAGAACAAATCCCAGAAATCAACACACGAAATCCAGAAATCACTAAAAGGGGGAAGTCCGACACACAGACGAGAAGTTATCTCATGGAAGCTATCCATTTAAATTTTCCGAACACACGGATGGCCCGAAGGCAAGTCCGACACACGGACGAAGAGACATCGCACATTTGCTAGTCTAAACCATAAAATGATCATCATCAATCATAAAGGAGTGTCAATCACACTAAGCTAGTAAATATATGAGTTTAGCTTCATGTCCCATAACCACTTGCTTAACTTAAATATTTACGAACAAACTGTAGATCTTCACTAGGAAATTGTCACAAAAGGGTTCAATCGAACAAGTCCAAGAGCTAACCGACGAAGTGAACGCAAGCGTTTCATACCACTCGTTTTACTAAGTCGTTTAAGTCGATTTCTCATTCGAGTGAAGTAAAGGCTTGTATATACTAGTAGATTGAAAATCGGTTTGAGAAAACGAACTTTTGATATTTAAAATAGATCGCTTTGATGAAAGAGTTTTGATATTTACTATTAGTATTGAAACCTTCGTATATCTTTAAAGTGACAAGTCATGAAACGATTGTAGAAACAAATCAATTCACGTTCGAAGACGTGAGTAAAGTCCAATGAAGTCAATCCCAAAACCATCAAAGTAGAAATTCTGATAAATGTTTTTCAGATGAGATTGCCTACGCAGAGTAATACGGGGTTCGACCTAGGGGAAAAACAGGTCAAACGACCAAGTACTAACTCGCGAGCGACCTAAGGTCTGCGACCTAAATGCGAGCGACCTATCGAAGTGCGCGACCTAACAGTGAGGCGCGACCTAAGGTGATTCGCGACCTAAGGGTACGCGACCTAACATGGTTCGCGACCTAAGACTCGTGACTTAAAGTTTGCCTGGGGAGTTATAGGTCGGCAACGACCTACGACTTAACAAAAGTCGAGCGACTTAAGAGGCATGGGAACCAGCGACCAAAAACTGGCGACCTAAGGATACGCGACCTAAAGGCTTGCGACCTAAAGGCACGCGACCTAGAGGTGAACGACCTAACGAGGTCCAGGGGAAGCGACCTAAAATGCTTCGACTTAAAGGTGCACGACTTAAGGTCTTACGACCTAACAACTTGGCTAGGCACGCGACCTAACGACTTAACTGGGCATGCGACCTAACGAATTAGCAAGGCACGCGACCTAACGACTTAAGCTTTGAACGACTCAAGGAGTTAACTCGCGAACGACCTAACACTTAGCTCCTGAACGACTTATGCCTTTTTCCTGGAGATTATAGGTCGGCAACGACCTACGACTTAAGGGCGAATACGACCTACGACTTAAGGACGTGCGACCTAACTCCGAACGAGCTAAAAATGGCCAGAACGACTTATGCTCCGTGTGGCTTTTCGACACGAACGACCTACGACTTAGGCTTATCTCGCGAACGACCTAGCGAAGGCAGAAACGACCTAAGTGCAGTTTTTCACCAAAAACACTAGAATTTTGGGTTTTTCACCAATCCAATCCAAACCAAATGCAAATGCTGATGCTAAAATGATAGGGAACCATTCCCAACAGTCCAAGATAGATATAGGCAAGATGTGAGATCAAAAATCTCACCTTTTCCACGAAATTGATGAAGATGAAGATTGAAAGCAAGGGGAAGCAATCCAAAGCTTGAATCCACAATCCTCTACTTGAATTTGATGTTGAATCTCGGATTTGCAATAGAATTTGAGTTGGGAGTTTTAATTTCTCTTTCCCTCCACCATTTTTGAAGAAGCTTGAAGTATTTGATGAAGTGATGAAGAGAAGAGGGGGTTGGGCTGAGTTAAGAAGGTGCAGTCCAAACCAAAGTCTCAAGCGGGAAAAGTGACGAAAATTTCACTATCTCCAAACATATCGAAGTTTACACTCAAAAAGATCGCAAACGTCATTTTGAACTCAATGGAGGTGGTCTCGAGTCCTAATTTGACCGTATGCAAAAAGTAGCTTTTCGGACTAACATCCGACTAACGATAAAATATTTAAATATAAAATCGATAGATATGCGGGTTGTTACATGATTAAAGTTGTTGCCTTGATTTCTTTTAACTGGAAAATACTTGTTGTTGTGATGATCAAGCTCTTTTAAAAACTGAATTGATGTAGCTTTAAAATTTGAGAAGATTGCTTGCTTGATAACCCAGGTTTTGAAAAATGTTTACAGATATGAGAATTGGAAAAGGATTTTGATTCTTTGTTTTAATTTTAAGTTGAAAGAGTGGAAGTTGAGAAAAAAGATTCAGGTTTGCAAATTACTGGCATTTTCTTCGCTTTAAGAAAATGAGAGAGGAAAATTGAATGAATGAAGATGAAATAAAGTTTTATAAAATAAATTTTTTGATTTATTAAAATTAAGAAAATAATATAAAAATGTGACACTTGTCACTAACCACACTTAACTTATTAACACATGTTATTAGAGATGTTCACAAGTTAACACATGTACTCTTCATGCAAAAGTAGATTTTTAAATATTTAATAAAGCTTTCATAATTAATGATCCAATTTATAAATACAATTTAATTTATATAAATCAATCTCTTTTAAAGAGAAATTAATATAAAACAAATTATATTCTAATAAAATCATACATATATATTTTTAAATCTATATATTTTAAGATATCAATCTTTTAAATTTCAAATTTTAAATTCAAATTTCAATTTAAAATCCAATTTAGATCAACTCAATATACATTTAAACAAACCCAAATTCAATTTGTAAATAATAATTCTATTAAAAATCTATTATATATAAACAATTCATTATTTGTTTTTAAAAGAAAAAAAGTTGTAAATTTTAAGTAATTAAATTAGGAGATTTATCAAATAAATATTTATCCAGATATTTATAATTCAATTCTTATTATATTTCCAAATTCATTTACGTATCCAGATATCTTTTATTATCAGAATTTTATCTGTTCAATTGATTAAAACAGTTAATTATCCAATTATCAAATGTCCCAAAAATCCGGGTTATCACATTCCTCCCCCCTTTAAATCTTTTCGTCCCCGAAAAGAAACGAAGCCAAAATTTATTATTTACTTATTATCAGATAAATTTATTCTTTGATTCTTTTCAACTATAACTCTTTTATTTAAAACCTTTAAAACACCTTTAAAAATTTATATAATATTATCAAATAGTTTTATAAAAATGCATTTTATAACTCGATGTTTCAACAAATCCATCCTTGTTCTCACAGAAATTCGGTCATACGTTGATCAGGCGTAAGACTGAAAATCTATAAGTACTTGGTAAACCCGTTTTCAACACCTAGTGAAAATACTTGGAAAATAATTTATGAAAATATAGAAAACAGTTTTGAAAATAGAGGAAATATCTTTGGTGAGAATGCTCTGGAAATCATCACCCCCATCCATGGTCGTAGTTAACCCGATGGTTACGTTGCCGTCCCGGCAAAATCCACAGATAACTGTAGGTCTCCGCGCTCCTCGATTACGCCATGGAACCCGCTACAGATCGCAGTTATACCCGGGCCTTACGTTGCTATCACAGCACAAACCCATATAACTGTAGGCATCAGCGCCACCGAATTTCACTGCCAAAAAATGAAACTTCTCCCACATAGGTCGCAGTCTACCGATATAAAATTAAACGTAGACAGTTGGCTCTCAGCGGCACACACGACTTTCGCTATGTTACCATAGTGTCACAGTCTACCGATATAAAATCAAACGTAGACAGTTGGCTCTCAGCGGCACACATGACTTTCGCTATGGTCTGCAATAGATCGCAGTGACATCGAGTTACATTGTCGTCACAGAGTAACCCAAATGCCTCTGTGGGCACCAGCCCCTCGACTTTCGCTACACAAATAATCCTCAGGAACTAGTTTGTCCGGACTCCTCACAGGATCAACTTTAGAAACCCCCCTTGGGGCTCAAGGCAGTATCACCCAGTGGTACTCCTGAGAAGTTCATTTCAAGGAAGCGCCTTTTTTCCCAGAGCTATTTTCAAAACACTTTATACTATATACTTATAGTATCTTCAAATCATACCCTTTATGATTTATCAAAATCTCCTTTACACAAAATCGATTACCAAAATCGATAATTCTCAAACTAGGCTTTTCCAAAAATCCAAAATTGATTTTCCCAAAAATCAAAAGCCTTTCCAAAATCCATAGGTTCCCAAAACCTTTTCCAAAATCATTCTCATAAGATCCTTTTATATATATATATATATATAAATATATATAACTTTGAAAATCTTTGGATCATTTCAACTTGTATAAAACCTCTTTTATACTTCAAATATTTCAAAACTCTTTTCTTCTGGCAATAGATTTAACAAGGGAAGATTTACTTTATATAACAAGGATATATAACTTTATTTTATTCCAAATCAAATATTTAAATTTGATAATTCTTTTATAAAGTTATTTACCATATTGCTTTTCATTTCAAAAACCCTTTTACAGTTCTTATCCACAAATTTTCAATATCAATTTCATTCAAATTCGTACGATGTACTCATATCATTCGTACGCAATACCAATCTGATCGCTTACTCGATCACACAATTTCTCTTCCGAACTAGTATCGTCCACCCGACTTCCTAGTGCGGACTCAGATCTGGTTTCTTGATCAGAAACCGTCATTCTCCTTGCATAGTCACAACTATGATAGAGAATATCCAGAACCAATCAACAACCCATATCCAGGTTCGCCGTCGAAAATCGAGCGAAAAATCCCAACTCGGATCGATAATACTATCTCGAAATTCTGTGTTCGAATCTGGATCAAATCACTATGCGAATAGAATAATATACGTATATCCTACGTATTTATCTTTATCGGTTATTAGCCAAATCAGTTTCCTTTTCTATTTATATTTCCTTTAATTTCATTCACTTAATCTCAATTGCTTCCATTTCCAATTGAGTTATTACTTCAATTACAAACAGTCTGAACTCTGACCTATTTAAATTTAAAAATAACTTGAAAAAAATTTAAAATAGATAAGTAGTTGAAAAATAGTTATTAGTTTGTAAAATATCTGTAAAATAGTTAAGTAGATATAAAATAGTTAGATAATTGCAAAATAGATTTAAAATAGTGATTAGATGTAGGTAACTGAAAAATAGTAATTAGTTTATAAGACAGTTTCAAAATAGTTAAATAGTTCCAAAATAATTGTAAAATAAGTATGAGATAGTTTTAAGAAGAAAGATTATATAGTAAATAGTTTGGAAAAATATATTTGTATTAAAACAATTTATTTTGAAAATAATCCAGAGCCAAACTGTTCAATTCTCATCAATTCAATTTAAATTTCCATCTCCATTTAAATTAACTCAATTGCAATTTAAATAACTTCAATTTCCATTGAAATTGATTTAATCCCAATTCAAGTTGAATTAACCTTAATTCCTTTCCAAATTCAAATCAAATTTCATTTGATTTTTAAACTTATACAACTTTAATCACAATTCCAAATTATTTCAAATCAATTTGGATTTATTTCAAATTGAACCAACTTCAATTTCCAAATTCAAATCATTTCAATTCTAATTTACCATTTGAATTTTTTAAACTTATACATCTTCAATCACAATTCTAATTAATTCAAATCAAATTCAATTTGAACTAATTCTATTCAAATCTCAATTTAAAACTATCTCGAATTATATAAATTCGAGTTAAAATTTTTAATTATTGACTTAATTCCTTAAATTTTTAATTTTAACAAATTAAATCTTTAAACCTTTTAATTCTGAATTCAAATTTCAAAATTCCATTTTAAAATTATCTTTACTTAACTTATTACAAAGTTCAAATAAGAATTCAAAAACAATTTAATCTTCAGATTCTAATTTATTATCCATTTTCAATTTCCAAATCTCAAACCCATTTTGAGATCACTCATAACTCCCATTTAAATTAACCATTTAACTACCCAAGTTAAATTTAAATTTCAGCTTGAAATTTCCAATTCAAATTATTTATTCAAACTTATTTAACTTCCTCCAAGTTAAATTTACTTAATCCGGTCAACTTTCACAATTTGAATTCCCATTCAAATTTTAAACCTTATATTAATAATCTTTCCCCTTTTTAAGTTTAAAAACTTAATTCACTTAGGTTTTCACATCACATTCCCAGGAAAAATTTAAAACTCAACACTTAGAGTTATTTCAAAGCATCTTTGATATTATGTATATCCTCATATATACATTTTCTTTATACACCAAGTTATACTTTAAATTTTTAAACCACCTTTGGTTTTAATTCAAAACAAACTTCTTTAAAACAATTTCAAGTTTTCTGGATTTAGATTTAAAATTTCACAATTTTAAATTATCTTCAATTCCAATTTATAAGTTATACTCACTTAAATGTTTACTTCTCTAAACATTTTATTTTGCTTAATCATTTACCACATTTCATTATCGACCATCTATGATAATAACCAAGATTATCATATCTGGAAACCAATTCATTATTATCTTTATTCTTAATAACACTTCTACAAATTCAAGATTTAATTTCAGTTTAAATTCATTTAAAACTTATCCTCATTCAATTTTAATTTCGTTGTATTTCTATTACCACTTAATTCTTATTATCTTATTTAATTCCAATGATTCAACACCAATTTCTTTAATATATTAAAAGAAATATTGCTTTATATATCAAATATAATCTTATATAAAAATCATTTGAAATCTTTATATATGAAAATAACAAATACGCTCTCATATATATATACACTCAACTCGTTCTAGGGTACCATTGACCCTATCCTTAACGAGTAATCTCAACAGAGCCAAGGTTCTCGCTTAACCTTCAGCTCTGATACCAAGTGTAACGACCCGGAAATTTCGAACCCGAAATTTCTAGATAGTTAGAAGAAAACGAAAGAGATAGAAGAAAGAAACAGAAGAAGAAGAAGATCAGAAACATCAACATCTCACATTCGCAGCGGATAAAATATAATAATAAATGATAACAGTTTTTCAAAACAATATTATATCTGTCGATTACATTTTAATACATCAGAGTTACATATTTACACAGACACTGGATATACATAATTATCAAGCCTCAGATATACAATAATATAACACAGTAGAAACACTCCATACGTTCCTGCCATCCAGCTCGTCTCCTGAACTCCCAAACGTCCTTATCTGAAAATCTGTAATACTCGGTCTGACCCGAGCATTACATCAAAGTAACACCCGGGTCAGGCTGGAAACCAGCGTGAGTAAACCATCTAATAAGAAAATACCAATGCAAATTTACTTATTTAAAATTCCGGGTAACTCGTACTTCACTACGAGTTCATTACTTGTTATGCTCAATACTTACTTCACCTATCGATCTATAAAGAATCGAAGTGGTTTCGGGTATTAACTAATACCCGACTCCGGTCTCTTCGAATCCAATGTCATCTTAACCCAAGTTATTTAAAAGAAATACAATTCAAACTTTTAAATACATGATGTCACTTTTACATAGCAATTCATCATCAATGGATAATCACAATATCACTATATAACCCAAACATACCATATCACAAATCATTTTATATAAGAGATATCATAATTCAAGGCATTTCTTCAATTCAATCATCCATAAGCAAGTTTAATTAGTCACACCATTTCTAATTAATTTAAATAAATTAAATTAATTACTTTAATCACCTTTAAATCATGCTTACTAAATCATTAATTAATTATAAACCAATTAATTAATCATCCTTTATTTAACATCTTAATTAATTATCCTTAATTAATTATTCTTCAATTACATTAAATAATTAACCTTTAATAAATTTCACAAATTAATTTTCCTTTAACTATTCTCATTAATTAACTTTTAATTATTCTCATTAGTTAACCTTTAATTATTTATTCTATAATCACTTACATTGATTAATTATCCTTTTAATTAATCACATTCATTTTTAACTAACCCTTTAATTAATTTCTTTAATTACACTTGAATATTTAATCCTTAATTACTTTCATTAAGTAATTTCCCTTTTTATTAAGTAATTATCATCTAAGTAATTACTCTTCAATTACTTACATTAATTAATCTCTAATTACTTTCATTAAGTAATTATCCTTTTATTAATTATATTTATTTACTTAACCACTAATTACTTATACTAAGTAATTATATTTTATTAATTATATTAAGTAATTATACTAAATTTTAAATTAATTAACCTTTAATTAATTCTTTATTAAATTAATTACTTATACTTAATTTCCTTTGACTAATCTAATTAATTCCAAAACATAAAAAAAATCTTAATTATTTTAAGATAAAACATTCTCTCATTAATACCTTAATTACCATAATCATTTTGTCTTAATAATTGATTTTACTTAATTAAATCATTAATTAAGTTTCTAAAATACTCATTTAACTAGATAAATTAAAGTCACAAAACATAACTTACCTTAAATTCTTTAAACATTATTCAAGTAAAAGTTTAAATCTAGTTTCAATTAAATTTTTAAACTTCCTTTTATAAAGATCTTTAAAACTTTGAAAACTGTTTCCTTATCATAAATCAAACCCGAGCTATCAAATAAATTTCCCGAGCAAAACTCTAAATTACTCGTGACACTCGCTTCCACCTACTCCTTCGAGTCAAACAACAAAACTCTCGACCCCAAACCCGAACATCTTCTTTCCTCTCCGATGCCACACAAATCCAAATCACAGACGTGTACGCGTGTACGTGCACACATAGTCGGAGCGTCTCCGACCATCGCCGCTAACTTCCCCAAGTCGACAACTATCTTCCTGACCTACCTGGCCACCCAGATCACCGATAGCACCATCGAAACGAAATCGAACATATCGTTCGAAAAACTGGAACCCACCACATCGGAATTTCTTCCCTCGCCGACGATCCCAGCCTCAATCATCCACACCATCACGACCAGAGCTTCGTCCCATCCCTACGCTACGATTCCACCCATACCGGTCGCTTCCCGTTCACCCATGACGACAAGATTTCCTCGAGAACAACATCGACCAAAACATCACCACAAGCCCTACTTTGCCATCGCCCGGCCACCACAGCTACATATAAATCCTTCAAGCATTTTTCCGATGACCACCAAGCTACCCACTACCTCCAGCCTTAATCACAATGGCAAACATTCCGCCGATCATCGGAATTTGATGATAATAAGAATTCCGTTCAACTCTAAATTTCTCAACATCTACTTACTTAAAAATCAAGAAACCTTTATCTAAAATCATCATTTGCTAATTCGTATCTGGTTATGAAATCCAATCACGAATTTATGAACATCGAATTTTAACTTATACTTGATTTCTACTGTAATTCATCATTTTTGAAGTAGTTGCATAATATAAATTCTTGAAACCATTTTTACAATTAATGTTATAATCTTAAAATCAGATTTTATTTAAAGATCAAAGCCTAATATCGATTCTTTGGGATGATATGAATTTTTGAACAGGTTTTAAGAACCTGTAAACAAGAACAGAGACACACATATATATATCCAAACATGCATACAATTAATTCCTCATACGTATATACATGCAAGCATATTTCATTCATGCAAACATACTCCAGGTTTTAATCACAACCATTCAGATTTGAAAGGTTAAAGATTTTATAAAGCTTGTTTTCTCACCTGGAATTGAAGAACAGAGAAAAACTTGAGCCTGGAAATGATATTTAAAATCTGGAATTTGAAACTGCAGATTTGATCTTTGAACTTGATTAAAGTTGTTGCCTTGATTTCTTTTAACTGGAAAATACTTGTTGTTGTGATGATCAAGCTCTTTTAAAAACTGAATTGATGTAGCTTTAAAATTTGAGAAGATTGCTTGCTTGATAACCCAGGTTTTGAAAAATGTTTACAGATATGAGAATTGGAAAAGGATTTTGATTCTTTGTTTTAATTTTAAGTTGAAAGAGTGGAAGTTGAGAAAAAAGATTCAGGTTTGCAAATTACTGGCATTTTCTTCGCTTTAAGAAAATGAGAGAGGAAAATTGAATGAATGAAGATGAAATAAAGTTTTATAAAATAAATTTTTTGATTTATTAAAATTAAAAAAATAATATAAAAATGTGACACTTGTCACTAACCACACTTAACTTATTAACACATGTTATTAGAGATATTCACAAGTTAACACATGTACTCTTCATGCAAAAGTAGATTTTTAAATATTTAATAAAGCTTTCATAATTAATGATCCAATTTATAAATACAATTTAATTTATATAAATCAATCTCTTTTAAAGAGAAATTAATATAAAACAAATTATATTCTAATAAAATCATACATATATATTTTTAAATCTATATATTTTAAGATATCAATCTTTTAAATTTCAAATTTTAAATTCAAATTTCAATTTAAAATCCAATTTAGATCAACTCAATATACATTTAAACAAACCCAAATTCAATTTGTAAATAATAATTCTATTAAAAATCTATTATATATAAACAATTCATTATTTGTTTTTAAAAGAAAAAAAGTTGTAAATTTTAAGTAATTAAATTAGGAGATTTATCAAATAAATATTTATCCAGATATTTATAATTCAATTCTTATTATATTTCCAAATTCATTTACGTATCCAGATATCTTTTATTATCAGAATTTTATCTGTTCAATTGATTAAAACAGTTAATTATCCAATTATCAAATGTCCCAAAAATCCGGGTTATCACAATTTTTCACTCGATTTTCGACGGCGAACCTGGATATGGATTGTTGATTTCTGGAAATTCTCTATCATAGTTGGTGACTATGCAAGGAGAATAACGGTTTCTGATCAAGAAACCAGATCTGAGTCCGCACTAGGAAGTCGGGTGAACGATACTAGTTCGGAAGTGAATTTGTGTAATCGAGTGAGCGATCGGATTGGTATTGCGTACGGATGATATATATACATCGTACGGGCTTAAGTAAAGCAAATATCGAAACTTGTAAAAGAAATGCAAAATGACTTTGAATGTTGTAATTGGACATTCTTGCTAAACAGGATATACAGGTATGTTAAGACAAAGGATAAATGGATGTTTTTGATTTCAGAAGATAAATTGAATTGCTCGACTAAAAAGGTATGTATATAAATTTCTGTATGAAATTTGATTGGGTTTTGAACTAGCCATTTGGCTTTTTGTTTTTTTTGAAATTTGGAGGTCGTAGGGCCATTTTGTAGTAGTACCGAGCTAGCTGCGCAAAGGAGACGCTGGCGAAATTTTTCGGAAATTTATAGAGTTAGAAAATTTTTGAGAAATTTTTGATAATTTAAAATTTGGTTTTAAATTACAGTATGAATGTTTGAGTAAATAATATTGATTGGAAACTATGGGTAAGTTGGAAAGTTAGGGGAAGTGATAGTGTCTTTAATACAAAGAGTGTTTTGAGAAGTTGTTTGAAACCATCTGAATTTGAGAAATAGTTAATAGGGATTGAATCATTCTTCTTAACTGGTAATTTCGGGGACGAAATTCTTTTAAGGGGGAAGGAATGTGACGACCCGGAATTTTGGATATTTGAAATTAGAATATTTAGTTGATTTTAAATATTTAAAAGTTAATTTTTGGACTTGAATTTCAAATATCACTATTTATTGGGTAATTTAATTATCAAATTAAACCATTAAAATTTGGTAAAATATTGAATCGGGAGTTTTAAGTCTGTTAAAAATAATTTGAAGGCTTTTATAATTTATACTAATAATACTGAAGGTGATAGAACTTTTAAAATTGAATTTAAAAGTGTTTTGTTCAGTTTGAAAATATATCGTTTGAATCGATATTTAAAAAAACAGCCTTCTGGGACACAATCTCGGAATTCGACGAAACAAGTTCCATTGGATCCGTAATAGTGTATTATTATCGGATTTCAAATTTCAGAATGTTTGGACTTGTCGTGTGATCGTACAATATATAAACGCGTTGAAATCTGTATCGAAATTTAATATAATACTGGGTTCAAAAAGCTATCTTCTCCATACGATCGAATTAGGACTCGAAACCTTTTCCAGTGCATTCGGAATAAGGGTATAACCTTACAAACGCCTAGCGGGACGCCTTGATAGGATGTCAAGATTTAAGGTGCATTTATCGAGACGATTTAAATTTAAATATATATAAATTGTGTTGACCGGTCAAAAATGCCATTCACATCAGTGCTTTTCATTTCTTTTCACATCAGTATGTTCCTTTCAAATTCATTAGTCACTGTAGCTAGTAAATGCAAGCACGCAAGGCAAATTGAACACGCAGCTGCCTTTTCTTTGCTTAAAGATTCGAACGCACGCCACATACAAAGATATAGACGAACGAACGAAAGAAACCCCAACCCTATTCGATTTTTCGTTCGACCTTCCCTCCTTCATTTTCGTAAACAAATGTATGGCTTCAAATCTAAGGAAATAAATGGCCGCTCCCTTCCTATTTAAATCCAAATAAATCACGTTCCTTTTCCATTTATCCATTTTTGAAAATCGATTTCGAAATCAAACCCTCCAAAAATCGCGAAACAACTCCGTTCTTTTAGTCATCTCTAACCGAAATTGAGTTCGATTTCGAATCGAAATTGGTCGGCTCAAATCAAGATCCGGGGGGGCGATACTGCGTGGTGGCAGCGAGTCGCAAGTTCGATTGAGGGTGAGTGATGGTGTGGTGTGCACGTGTCGCGTCTGGGATGGCCGCGTGAATCTCGAGAAGAGAGGGAAGTCGCTGTTGTGACGTTGGGTTTGGTTTCGGCGACGTCGAGGCGTACTAGGTGAAGCCAGCAGATCGGTGGGGGCGAAGTCGAGATCGTTGTGGGTTAACAGTAAGGTATTAAGCAATTTTACAGTTATTTCTATTCTTCGGTTTCAATTTTGATGTAATATATATACACATATTATATGTATATATAAAAGAAATTAAATTTATATAAGGTTAAAAATAGAAAACCCTTTTTTAGTCTAAGATGTATGTATATAGAAAACAGATAGAAATAGATACAGTAAGGTGTAGGTTTTTGTTTTGACTTAATCTATATATATATATATATGAAAGTAGGGATATATAGATTAGGAAGTTTATTTACAGAAAAATAGATATATTATTTTAAATATACTTGTTATTTTAAAATAATATATTAGGGTAATTAATCTGGTTAATTAACCTATTTTTTTTAGTTACTAAAGATAATTTATCTAATAGGAAAATGATCAATGGATTAGTTCAAATTAAAGGTGTTAATTTATTAAATCACTAGTAATTAATTAAAAGGAAATTGGTTATTCGATTTGTTTCGGATATTAATCAACGACATAAATATTTATACAAGGTTTATAATCATGGAAACAAGCTGGTTGGTTTGGACTGCAAATTAAGAAGCAAAGGTGAGTTAATCTCACTCATCTGGTTGCTATTTAAATTTAAATGGTTAAATTTAAATAATGGGTTGAATGATTGAATTTGTTTGGATGTGATATATTATATATAGTAGTATATATATATTGGTGTTGATATTCCCGCATTATATAGCGGATGAGACCCTATGCGCCGCATAATAGCGGAGGATATTTTGTAAACCCATATACCGTGATATTCCACCTCGAAGTGGAATTGGTATTGTGCTAACATCTGTGGATGCAGGGAAACAGGTTGGAGGGATCCAACTAGATTCCTTAAAATTTTTTAGATTATTTAATATTCTGTGTTCTGAATATTGATATTCCTGTGATGACTTGATTGAAAATTGAAATATTGGCTGATATAGTTGGATTGAATATCTAAGTATAATGAGTTATCAAAAAACTATAGAATTGGATTTTTGGAAAGAAATAAAAGAGTAAAAATTTAAGTAAAATAATTCTAGTGAATTTGAATAAATTAAATAATGAATTGTAAAAGAAATAAAAGCGATTTCAAAATTTTAACAAATATGGAAAAAGGGGTTTTAACTCATAATAAAGAAATAAATCTAAAAGTTAATATATTTTGAAATAAATGAAGAAAGTAAAGAAAATTATTTCAAGTGAAGTGAGTTGGAAATCAATTGTAAATTGATTTAAGTATTTGGAATTGAAATTTTAAAGAGAAGTGAGATTTTGGAATTTATAAACTGGGTTTATAAAGTAAAATAAAATATCAGTGGATATTTGAAAATATAAATTCAAGATGGGAATTTAAAAAGGGATATGAATTTGTTTAAAAATAAATGTTGATTTATTTTTAAAAGATGTGAAGAGAAGTGTATTTCCTTGGATAGCTAAGTACGTTTTCAAAGAAATTTTAAATATAATTTAAAAGTTCTAATTGTGTTTTAAAAAGCATGTTTTAGGAAATTGATTATTTCTAAATGTTAAATCCCAAAGTAAGATTTTCAAAATCTATTATTGTAATAAATGTATAAAAGTGATTTAGAATTATGTTTAAAAAGAAGAAATTTAATTTATATTTATAAAGTGATTTATTTTAAATATTCTTAAAGTATATATTTTAATAAAGTATTAAAGTAGTTTTAAATTTCAATGTTATAAAGTATATTTATAATAAAGTGTTTTTAAATTATTTTAAAATCTAAAAGTATTTTGTACTTGGTGTTTCAGTGGAAATAAATATTTGGGAAATGCATTCCGTAGAAGGAAACTGTTTTGGAATTGTTTTCAAAGAGGTTTGAAATAGGAATATATCTTGCAAAGATATTTTGAGATAAATAAATAATTTGGAAAATTATTTATTGTTTGATGGATGTTTGTGAATGTTAATTGATAGTTAAAGAACCGACTATCAATATTGGCCAATGCGTTGATCGTTTCGAAGAGACCGGGATCGGGATTAATTTTCCGAAAACCACTTCGATTCGGTTTGTACGTTTTCGTGGAAAACGAGTTTGGAATCGAAGTTGGAGCAGTGATGTGCAAGGGCTAGTCGCTACTAATCCTGAGGATATTTCCAAAATGGATGTAGTAGGAATAGTGCCTTCGGTTCCGTTCGGACCCGGGACGGACTTGTATGGATGAATGCTTTCGATACATCGTCAGGTGGACGATGGGCATTCTAAAGGGATACGTTCTAAAAGGTAACGCTTAGCCTCGAGCCTCATCAACCGGGAATGACTGAAAATCAGGGGTTATGCAGCAAGGCTTCATGGATCGCACCCACTTGAGAGTAAGGTCATCCCTGTCTAGATGTCCCTTTTATTTCGGCTTAGTGGTGCGGTTGCTGATCACAACCGTGGGGTGATTTTATTCGAAATTATCCAGTAAGGGATGGTTCCAGTTTTGTGTTGCAGGGGATTGGGAGTAATCCTCGGTACTGTGATCTAGGCCACATACTGTGACAGGTGGTACCCCAGTGCCTAGTCATTAGTTGGAAATCCATTCTCCCTATGTACCTTTACGGTTTTGTTTGTATACCTATTAGCTAGAATTTAATCATGTAACAATTTCAGCTATTTGAATAAGTATTTGTATATAGACACTACTATAATATCAGAGGATTTTGGTAAAAAGTGTTTTGGCTATCGTAAGGTAAAAACCCGACATGTTTATTTGTGGCGTGGTCTTACGAGATGCTTTTGATTTCAAAGGGTTTGGAAACTTTAATAATCCAATTGAGTGTGTTTTCTCACGCTGGTTTTCCAGACTGACTTGGGTGTTATTTTATTATAATGCTCGGGTCAGACCGAGTATTATAGGATATAGGATATGATGCTGTGGAGCTCAGGAGAGGACCTAGTTGGCGAGACGTATCTTCCGTATTTGTGTATGTATATTCTGCTGTGTAGATTACTGTACATTCAGTTGTATTGAGGACATGATATGATTATTGTCCAGTTGTATGTTATGAGTACTCTGATGATGTATTGTGTAAAACAGATATAGTTTTAATTTGTGTAAAGATCAGTTGTTATCTATTATATTTTATTCTGCTGCGATTGTGAGATTCTGATGTTGATTTTTTCTATTTTCTTCTTCTACCTCTTCTTCTTCAACCCAAATGGTTCGTATTTCCGTTCTTTTTGAGTTGATCTAATGGAGATTAGTGTCAACTTAAAGGGTACAGATTTGCAGGCTGTTACAACTACTAACTACGGTCTTTATTGCTATTGGCGGAGCTATCGAAATCAATAACCATAATTGCACTTGATTTGGCCAGCCTCTTGAACGAAGCATCTTTAAAAGACCTAGATGAACCCTGTTGCATACTAGTGAACATATCTTAATTGGAGAGCATATGTAGGCATAAACACTATGAACAGTGTATACAAGGATATTTCATCACTAAAATACCGAGGAGGATGCAAATTTACTTGAGTGTAGTTCAGATACTTGATAATAGCTTTTAGTCTTGATGAAATATCAAACACTGTAGAAGTATCACTTTCTCTAACTGCATTGAGAAGAGTCTGTAATATTTGAAGAGGATCGCCATGGCTCACGATTATAACTTCACATCGGTGAAAAATCGATCATCTTTTTTTTAGTATATGCCAAATATAATTGCAGAACAAAAAAAAGGAAAAAAAAGGTGGATATATGAGATTTCAAAAAAGAACTAAGCTTCACCGTGCATTGTAAAAACTCCAGCAAAATGTTCAACATACTTGGAGAAAAATATCAAATTTGTACAGTGCAAGGTAATGTATTAGGACGTTAATGGGTATTTAAATATTTTAAAACATAGCATGTGAACTGTTCCACAACTTAGAATAGATGTTTAAAAAAAGAAAATCTCTATATGTAATAGAAATCATTTCACAGAACATTGTGTTGCTAAAAGAAAATATCTCCATTCATACCATAATGCATTTTATATAATAATCAATGAGAAATAAAACCCATTTAATAACAAAAACAATTATTTGATGTGATTTAGTTCATATTTAACATGTCTATAAATATAACAAACCCATTCAGTAATTAAAAAGGAATAAAACAGAGTTATTTTTCGTACAGTTTAAACATAGTTTGGACATCTATTGCACATTTACAAGTAAGAAAACTTGCATACTATGACTGTAATAGTGAGTCACATATATGCAAAAACTATAAGCAGCAAAGCAACACGTAGGTGGACCATTGATATTTCTTTTAGGCAATATCTACTATTTATGTTCATGTTTGGAGAAGAAGGAAAACTTAAGCTTGGAACTCTGCTTCAATACGAGCAAGAGCAGTTGAAAGACGAGAAGCAACATTTGCAACACTTTCTCCACCTTCAGGTGCCATGAAAGGATCCTTTTCATCAAGGTCCCATATCTCTGAGTACTGAATAATCAATGTAAAATTAATTTGAAGTATTACTACAGCTTTTAGATAAGAATGTCAATTAAGATTTCACTGATCTTTTCCGATTAGATGTATACATTAATACATTTTATTGAATTAATCAACCTTGGTGGCTGTGTAACAGGTGTGTTTGGCTTAACAGGGTTTTTGGGTGGTATAGGAGAAATGCGCTCAACATGCTTGTGCTTCAATTTTTTTTGCAGCTGGTCTCGGATACTTACAGGATCCACTTTTTCGATTATAGTAATCATGCTTTTTTCAATGTCCGTGGTTACTTTTTCAGTTCCTTCCAAAATCACAGCATTTTTTTCATTTTCCAACAAATGATTGAAACACTTATGAAATGTAAACATTCAATGAAACAGATGATAAAAACAATGATTTCACTTCAAATCAGCGACAGTGATAATCCGAAGAGAAAACAGTAATTAAAATAAGTCCTTAAATCAAATTAAAAAGGTGTTGAATAAGAATAAGAATAACCCCAAAAAGAAGAACCAAACCAAATATAAGATCAAACCTTCGAATCCATGAAGAGATCTTTTGACTTGATTGCTGCAACCTTCGCAATGCATTACAACAAACTAAGGGAACTTGCAGTGTGATAACAACATATATAATAAACATAACATCCAATCATCCAATGTTAACAAGTAAACATCTATCACAATCAACATCCAAATCAGTCAATAAATCACAACAATTAACCGGTTATCAATATCAGGTATTTAACTATTAATTTAATTTCAATATTAATTTAAATGGCAATTTAATTCAAAAAAATTCAATTTCAATTTAAAATGTCAAATTAAACTACCAAAAACCAACCAATAATATTCTTATCAAATCATAACTTTAATTCAACTAACATAAGAAGGTTTAGTATTTATGAGTGGGTTAAATTACTCACTTTATACGTATCTGAAAATAATAGACTTCTAATCAATAGCTCCTCTCTATGTTTCCTTAGTCTCCTTCTTGATTGCCAGCTTTGTTCCATAATTTTACTTTTGGTTTGATTTACTTTAATTTTCCTTCTTATTATATTAATATATAAAAAATGTATGTATGTATGTATTTTTAGAAGGTTTGAAAAAAAAAGATTTAAAAAAGAAGAATTGAAAAAAGAAAAGGATTAAAACAAGAAGAACTGAAAATGGAAGAGAAGATCAAGATTTGAAAAGGAAGAAGAAAGTTTAAAAGAGAAGAAGATTTGAAGAAGTAGAATATTCGAAGAGGAAGGAAAAAAACAAAACAAGAGAGAATAAGAAGATTTGAAGAAGAAAAAGAAGAAGATTAGAATGGAGGCTAGTATTTCATTTGCATCATATCTTATTTATAAGGTTAGAGTTAGGTTTAGGGCCAATGAAATTTGAAAGAATGCTGCTATTAAATAGAAATAAATGAAATGAGGTTTCGGGAAATGAAATTGGAAAATGAACGAAAAAATAAAGTAAATACGAACAAACTAGATATATTGAAATAAAGTAAATATGAACAACCTTTTTAAAAGTAGCAGGCATTAAAAAGAGGTAAAAGAAAGAATTAAAAATATGAAAAGTAGTTTATGTTTGCAAAATGGAAAAGCTTCAGACAATGTAAATGGAAAGGACTAATGAAACAAATGAGGAAATAATGAAAAGAATGCGGCAATTATTAATTAGAAAGGGAATGAACGGACCAACTCTACACTGTAAACAAACTTTTGGAATTCAAATTTCAAAAACAATTGTTTTCTTAATTAATTGTATTAACTCCAAACATACCAAAATTGACATCCATTAAAGATTTAATTAACACACAATAAATGAAAATAAATTCTCTACACAAATTTGTGTCATTAATTAAAATAATATACAGCATTAAGAACTTTTCATTTCTCTCTCATTGATTAGATTGGGAATTTAAACAAACATGTTAACATTTCGATTAAATGTTTTACAAGGAATCCATTAACATACATTCTAAAATATAATAACATAAATAAGGTAACATAAACAGGTGTATAATATATATATGTACATCTTTATTGCCACTTATAGTTTACATTCATAAATAAAAGGTATGAAAAAAATCCACATGTAACAACCCGGTTTTTCGTACCGATTAACTATCGTCTTTAGACGATTTCTTTTCCTAGCTAATTGCAGTTTGGAAATTTTATCAAGTAAAATTCTTTTATAAAGAATTCGTTGACTGTTGAGTGGGCTTTACACTGTGAATAATTGCCCACGTATTCGTTTAATTGTTTCAGCCGTGATATCATTCAACACCCAAATCCCCCTTCCTCCATTCGTAAACCCTAGCATACGAAATAAAAGCAACGAAAATGGCGGCCTCGATAATTTCTTTCGTTCCTCTTTTCGAAATTTGGGTTCGATTTCAACCTCGCCCAATTCTTCAACCACTTCCACGGCTTTGACTTGAATGGCTCGAGCGATTGATGACTTCGTCGCCTTGCTTGGCTCTCGGTTGCTTCTATTTGATGGCGTTCGATTCAACAAAGGTGAGTAGTTCCCCTTACTCACATCTACTTCGAATTCTATGATTTTCGTTTGTGTTAAATGGTTTGAGTTTGTCGATTCACTTTGCTCGTTGTTCGATTTATGATGTTGGCTTGAGGTTTATCTAACTGCTTCTGGAAAGTTCGTTTTCGTTCTGATTTACTTCGTAAATGCTTTCGAACTTCGTAAATGCTACTTCATATGACCATCTACATTGTATTAGATTTCTCTGTGAACTCTCTTCTCCGGCCCCTGTGAGCTTCGTCTCTGGCCATTTTCACTGATTGGACTTGTAGTTGCATTCCATTTCATTTTTACCTGCATACCTTGTAGTTGATCACAGTAAGTTACACTGCTTGGATTTTGAACTGATTTGCATTAAGTTTGTTAATGATGTTGGCACTGTGATATAACTCGAACTGTAGTTGTAGATGCACATTAAGTTTCCAGTTGATTCACTGTCTCATTTCTGTCATTTGGGTTTCATTGCGACCTGTTGCACTCGATCATATTTGTATATATAATTTGCACATTGGTTACTGTCACTTTGAATTTGCTTGCTGACAGTCTTGTATCTGCATCCATGTTGATATTTTCATTTTGTTCCAGTGTGGTTTGCACATGCCATTCTGAACTTGTATACTTGCAAAGGTCTCTCCATTTTAGTTGGTCCATGAGTTTGTTGTCTGCATTATGACATTCTTGTTTGCTGTGTCATGTTTGCAGTTTTTAGTTTCATGTTGACTTGGGTTTGCATCTATTGTTCTTTGTTGATGTTGAGGCTGCTGTTTATTTGAGTTTAAAGTTGTTGTCTCATTCACTATCATCAGTTGCATTTCACTACGTGATTACCACTATCATCAGTTTTAGTTTCATTCCTCTGGTCTCTTCATTTTTGACACTGTTTTGTCACTGATGTTGCTTCACTTTAGTTGTAGCTTGGTTCATTCCTGTAGCTTCATTTTGACTTGGGGCTATTGATCCATCTCTCTGCATTTTTTATATATATATCTCATCTCCACTTGGTTTGTTTTGCATCCATGTTGATATATGCATTTTGTTCCAGTGGGGTTGATAGTTTGTATATTGTACCTGTACTTGTAGTTGCATCTCTGTTCATCAAGTTTTGCAAGTGAGTAAGACTCATCTTTAGTACTGATTTAAAATGTTAGTTGAATCTAGTGATAAGTGGTTATTGATGACCTATTGTTTTGCCATAAATTACTAGCATCCTCTGTGAATCTATGTTTTAATTTATGGCTTTAAAATGAAGTGCAATTGAACACATTTTGTTGGAGCTAAATACGAATTTTTCTTTAGTAAATAGTAGCATTGATTTGCACTTGCCTGGGCTTTGATTTTCATTGCAGATCTTCTTTGTCCTTGCTTATGCTTTGAATTCATATGTACGTCCATGGTGATTGTGGGCTACATTAACTTGTTTAGTCCTTTATGCCTATTACTTTGAAATGTATACACACACATAGGGTTCGAATTTTTTAAGCTATGGTATATTGCTAGGATTCGATCACATACCTGTACCTAGTATAGGTGTATTGTTTTGCATCTTTACCAGTTCACATTGCTCTATCCACTTCATTTCACCTGTAGTGTATAATTTCACTTGAGTCTGCACGTGTACATGCCTTAAGTCATAGTTGTTTATTGGTCTTTGAATCTGGACACGGTGAATGTTGCATCATTATTAGTTCCCTCTGTTCTGTAGTGTTCACTTTGTAGACTTGACCCTAGTTCATTTTACCCCTGACCTTGAATTGTAGTGCTTTGTGCACTTTTGTATTGATCATGTTTCTGTGTATTGTCTTACTTAAACCTGTTTCACTCACTTCACTATTGCAAGGGCCACTGTGATGTTGAATCTATACTTATGCACTTGTGACCAGTTGTCTGTAGTCTTCACTTTTCACCTCTGTTTTGTATTGGACTGTTGTTCGACTTGTTGCTTTTTGAGCTGAAACTGTTTGCTTCATGTAACTGTGTACATGCATAGTTTTATTGTGCAATGATACCTTGAATTTCGGTTGAGCCCAGTTGCACTTGTGTTGAATCATATTTTGATTTGGTTTTGATTTGATGATTTTTATTGTTAATTGCCGTTTCGGCAATTCTATTCTTTTCTAAATCATCTTCATTTAGAAATCTTTTCATCTATCTCTGTCGATGTTTTGAATCTGCTGATTTATTGTTTAACACTGTTTAGTGTTATAGCTGCCATTATTCGATTCTCCTATCGAGAAGTTGGATATACGAGATTTCCGTGACCGTCGTCTATTTGATATTTGATTATTATTGCTGCTATGCACTAATAACTGAGTTTGAATTAGACTGACCCGTGTATTATTTTCTTTTGAATTTAATACTCGGGTCAGACCCGAGTTATTTCAGGTTGTAGCTTTCCTTCTTTGAGTTGCTGTTCAGGCTATGAAGACTTTTCACACCTTTTGAAGTTGTCTCCGTTATTTTTTGTAGAAGTCGTGTCATTGCATAGGATGATATGTATTCATGTACATTAGTTGATAATGTATTTGTATATATTACTTCCAGAGTCGACAGTTGTAGTTGTATCATATGTACCGTGTCAAATGTATTATAACTGACATCAGTTATTATATATATGAGACTTTTTGTTCCATCTGTATTCCGCATTTATGTTATCTGTGTTATTTTTATATTTATTGTCCTAAACTATTATAGCCACTGTGTAGTAGCTTTGTGTTTGTATCGGTATGTCGGATTTCCTCTAAAAATGAAATGCATGTTTTACTATCTGACATATCGGTGCTCGCACAAAGCAATTACATGGTTGGTCGCTCCTCAACAGCCTTATTCTCCGTGCTAGTTGACAACATTACACCGTAGTGTTCTTGGCTAGCGCGGGTATAGAGGTGGGGCATCACACCACATAAGAAGGCAATGAATGTAAGAGTAAATTAGAAAAGTGAAGATGGAAAGGTAAATTATGTTGCAGTTAAAATCTAATCAAGTATAATTGAAAAGGAAATAGTCAAGTGTAAATCAATTTTACCCCCTTTATAATCTCCTATTAACATTTAATTTAATACCGTATGAGATTTCAAACCTAAATAATCCTTTTTTTATGATATAATTGGATCTAAAACATAAGTTTATATTTAGGTATAAACATATATGCAGTAAAATAAAATTAAATTTTGAAGCATGAACTGAATTAATTGGAAATAAATCACCCAATTTAAATTTATTTCAATATATGTTTACAATTAACGTCTTCCCTCTTTTTAATTAAAAGATTCCAATAAATTCTTTTATTTTGATTCTCACTATTATTATTGAATCTACTATTACCTTATGAATATAATTAACATTAGTTTACATTTTATTACATACATATTCTACAGTTATCACCTTAACTCATATTAACTACAATATTTAATTACATTAAATTTCATTGATTTCCAAATTAATCCAAACTGATTTAATTAGTGAGATGCTAATAAATCAATTGTTACAGCTTAGTAACTCATATTTATTAATTCATTATTTACAACCAACGATTATAAATACTTACCCTAATTGATTTCATTTTATATATTAACTCATCTCAATTTAATACATATAATTTCACCATTAATACAACATTTAATTCATTCCTTATTGACTTACAATTATTTTCCAATTTAAGCTCTATAATTACATTTCAAATTAGCTTTATCATTACAGTTGATTGAAATCACATTAACAATTATCAATTCCATTCAATCAAAATTATAAAATTAAATTTAAATTATTATTTTCCCATTTATAAATCATAAATTTTAATTTCACACAATATTAAATTCCAAGATCTTATTTAGTTTAATATTTTTAACGTGGGTCGTTACAATCTCCCCCACTCAAAACTTTTCATCCCCGAAAAGGAACAAGAAGGAATTAAGAAGTTTGATATATTTTTATTCAAAACAATCAATTTATAAACAATTAATTTACATAATTTAGTTCAATAAAAATTTGAAAATAACTCGACTTTCACAAAAAATTTCTAAGTCCTAAATTCACGAAAAATTTCGGCGGAGTCTCCTTTGCGTGGTTAGGTCCAAAAAAATAATAATATAATTAATTTCAATATATATCATATTTAATAATAAAACATCCCAAACCATGGGAAAACAATAAATATCATTCCAAAACCGTAATCAGAAAACGTAGCTATTTGTCGGGCAAACAACTTTATCTATGAAACCAAAAGGAATAGCTATTGCTTTCATAAACCTGTATTTCACTCCTATAATCCAAAGAGTTAAAATTATGTAAAATAGTAATATTTTAGTTGTTTCAAATCAATAGCACAAGCAACAAAAAATATATAATAATCATATGCGAACAAAAGCAGTACAACCATTATATGCAACAAAAGAATCCATCAACCATTTATAGCAATCAAACTAATGGTTTGTTCAGTTTCAGAAACTTCTCATCGTTCAAGGGTGATAAATAAACTACTAAGTGTACCTTACACTCAACAACCTTAGATAATTACTTAATAGATTATTCATACAACCTTAAACAATTTGAAGTATCATCTCCCAAACTTCCCATTAGCCAAACAACAAAGAAATTCAAATATTATTTAAGTTTATTTTATTGGTTTCTTTTCACATTACTTACCTTTTATTTATTTTCATTTCCCATTAATACCAGGTCATCTTTTTATAAATTTTCATTCAGTTACTTACATAATAAATTTCCCATTCAATATTTGAAATCATCATTGAATACATTGTTAAAGTATTACATACATTCACTACAACAAAATATCCATTTTACAACGGGCATTGCCCGTTGTAATAGAGGTTTCGCAACGGGCCTAGGCCCATTGTATTATGCGATGTTGTAATAGAGTAGATGAATTTTACAACGGTTCTTACCCGTTGTAATAAGGGTCTTTTGCAATGGTTTTTCTCCGTTGCAAAAGGGTGTTTTACAACTGCTTTTGCCTGTTGCAATTAATCCTTTTACAACTATTTTTACCCGTTGCAAAAGGGTCTTCTGCAACTGTATTTGCCCATCGTTAAAAAAATTCAAATGAGAAAAAAAAACTACTACAATGCATGTGTAAATTTTAAACTAATTTGAATTGAAACAAAAAATTAGTATACTAATGACAACCATATTTATTCATATTTACTAAAACTAGCAAAAGAAATTCATATTTCAAAATAACAAAAAGATTTATCTATTCACATCATTCATAAGGTTTTACATAGTTACAAAACATCGAATATAAACCTAAACTAACATAACTACTAACTACAGTCTTTATTGCTATAGGCGGAGCTATCGAAATCAATAACCATAATTGCACTTGATTTGGCCAGCCTCTTGAACGAAGCATCTTTAAAAGACCTAGATGAACCCTGTTGCATACTAGTGAACATATCTTATTTAGAGAGCATATGCAGACATAAACACTATGAACAGTGTATACAAGGATATTTCATCACTAAAATACCGAGGAGGATGCAAATTTACTTGAGTGTAGTTCAGATACTTGATAATAGCTTTTAGTCTTGATGAAATATCAAACACTATAGAAGTATCACTTTTTCTAACTGCATTGAGAAGAGTCTGTAATATTTGAAGAGGATCGCCATGGCTCATGATTATAACTTTACATCTGCGAAAACTCAATCATCTTTTTTTTAGTATATGCCAAATATAATTGCAGAACAAAAAAAAGGAAAAAAAAGTGGAAATATGAGATTTCAAAAAAGAACTAAGCTTCACCGTGCATTGTAAAAACTCCAGCAAAATTATCAACATACTTGGAGAAAAATATCAAATTTGTACAGTGCAAAGTAATGTAGTAGGACGTTAATGAGTATTTAAATATTTTAAAACATAGCATGTGAACTGTTCCACAACTTAGAATAGATGTTTAAAAAAAGAAAATCTCTATATGCAATAGAAATAATTTCACAGAACATTGTGTTGTTAAAAGAAAATATCTCCATTCATACCATAATGCATTTTATATAATAATCAATGAGAAATAAAACACATTTAATAACAAAAACAATTATTTGATGTGATTTAGTTCATATTTAACATGTCTATAAATAAAACAAACCCATTCAGTAATTAAAAAGGAATACAACACAGTTATTTTTCGTACAGTTTGAACATAGTTTGGACATCTATTGCACATTTACAAGTAAGAAAACTTGCATACTATGACTGTAATAGTGAGTCACATATATGCAAAAACTATAAGCAGCAAAGCAACACGAAGGTGGACCATTGATATTTCTTTTAGGCAATATCTACTATTTATGTTCATGTTTGGAGATGAAGGAAAACCTACCCTTGGAACTCTGCTTCAATACGAGCAAGAGCAGTTGAAAGACGAGAAGCAACATTTGCAACACTTTCTCCACCTTCAGGTGCCATGAAAGGATCCTTTGCATCAAGGTCCCATATCTCTGAGTACTGAATAATCAATGTAAAATTAATTTGAAGTATTATTACAGCTTTTAGATAAGAATGTCAATTAAGATTTCACTGCTCTTTTCCGATTAGATGTATACATTAATACATTTTATTGAATTAATCAACCTCGATTGGCTGTGTAACAGGTGTGTTTGGCTTAACAGGGTTTTTGGGTGGTATAGGAGAAATGCGCTCAACATGCTTGTGCTTCAATTTTTTTTGCAGCTGGTCTCGGATCGTTATAGGATCCACTTTTCCGATTATAGTAATCATGCTTTTTTCAATGTCCATGGTTACTTTTTCAGTTCCTGCCAAAATAACAGCATTTTTTTTCATTTTCCAACAAATGATTGAAACACTTATAAAATGTAAACATTCAATGAAACAGATGATAAAAACAATGATTTCACTTCAAATCAGCGACAGTGATAATCTGTAACGTCCCGGATTTTCGCGTTCGAAAATCGACATCCATACTTTACATCGTACTCGAATGTCGTAGATTCGAGCGCTCAAATCCGAGTCGTCGGAGCTTATAACACAGTTAAGTAAATAACACAGTGGAAGAAATGAATAATACATTGATATACAATATTTGATACAACAGAATGATACAATGAATATCAATATACATCAGAGATATGATACAACAAATAGCAGCGGAAAAGAAAACGATAACATCAGCAGCGGATAATCTCCATCTTCAGAATGCCAATCAAGAAATAGCTTGAACTCCCAATAACGATACACCAAGATAAGCAAGTGCAGTCCGATCCAAACACTGAACTAGCTCCAGATAACCTACTAATCTGACTATCTGAAAAACCAAACTCTAGACTGCTCGTGTAGAAAAATTTTGAGCATCCAGAGTTTAGGAAAGAAACAATAAACTCCGGATCAGTCATGGGACTGGTGTGAGCAACAAAAACAGTTTATCTTTAAAACAAATAGCAGAGAATTTTAAAGTCAATTCGCAATGCTTTTGGAAAATGAAACTACCATAAGACCTCCCACCACACACACAATGCAAACGCAGAATTGGAGGAGATTTCTTCTTATGATAGTCAAAGATGCTTACTACGCAAAATCAAATCATTTGATATTATTACTAGTGCATAGTGTAGAAAACAATTTCGAAAGTAGAATATAAATCTTAGCCAGCATAGACATTTCGCACTTATGCCTACTATAGCTACCATGTTCAATAGCAGGTTACCACCACATTCCATGGCAGGTAATACAACTAAAACCGTACAGGGCTCGTATTGTTTTGTTTGGATTTCCAACAAATGGTCAGGCTAAGGAACTTCCTATTCCACAAAAGAAACGCCTCTGGCGGGACGTTCCGAGAACCAACTGTTCTCTGCGAAACAAGGCCGGCAACCCCTTTTCCCAAGGGATAAAAGAAACCTCAGATATGCCACCCCCGGTCCTTTGGGACCTTTATCCGAGCGCTCGATAACCAACATCACACATCATAAAGAAAGTGTATCCACATGAGTAAGTATCTGGGCTCCATACCATGATACTACCCTTTTCCAGAAGGAATGGTCATACCCTAGGGGAGCTACCCCTGAAAACCTTGCCGCACAATTCCTGTTTCGACCATTACCGGGTTGGAGGCTCGACGAAGTCTCGTCCACAAAGCTACGCTTTTTCAAAAAGCCACGCTTTGGGTCAAAAGATGATCAACCTATGATCACAAAGATAAATGATCAAACAAATGATCATATCACAAATGATCAAACATTGATCATCACACAGCAACACTCAGCATGTCACATTACCAAATTGGGATATATCGCTGATAAATTCAACTACATAACCTCTGAGCTCGTACGTCTCAGAGAAGGGTGTTAAGCTAAGAGAATAAATTCTCCGCCACCAAACAGAAATGTATTTGAAAGAAATCAGCTTTATATCTCAAAGTGTAATGTCAGACATGCAATCCATACAAGTCTGTTCCGGAATCTAACAGAACCGAAGGCACTTCTCACGAAGCCCTTGCAAATCCGGATAATTCTCAATCACGTCCGGACTTCCCGTCACAAAAGAGTGATATAAATCTCTATACCGGCGCGACTCAGTGCAGAGACATTCGACAGGTTGTCCTTTCATTTTCGAAAAATATCCGGTCTTCAACACCGGTCTTCAAATGCTATCCATATATGACGTATCACTATTCGGAATGAGTTATACGACCCAAAGGTCCTTTCCCGGCTAACCCGAATAGTGAGCGTAATATTTAAAAACATACGGATATTGGGATTTCAATTAAGTCACAACTTAAACCCAAACTTTCTTTACAAATGGTTTATCAAATTACCATTTTAATCTTTTAAACAAAAAGATTCAATTCATAAAGTTCACTTAATTTCACAAAGATTCATTCATAGATTTTCCAAATCAATTTCCCTTTCAATTTGATTAATTCGTTAAATCTTTAAATCAAAGATTTAACTAATAGCTTTCAAAACAATTTCATTTCGAATGGGTTAAACAAATCATCACTTTAAATCTGTTAAAAATAGACAGATTTAATTCATAGCTTTCAAAAAGAATTCATTCATAACTTGGAAAATCCATTTTTCAATTCACTTGGAATTCCTTTAATTTAAACTGGAATTTCTTTTCTTATCTAAAAGCTTTTATCATTTGAAAACAACAGTTTTCAATTTGGAAATCTGATTCATTCATACGAGTTGAAATCCTTGGGTTAAATCCAAATTCTCAAAATTACTTTTAGGTGGTTTAACTTCATATAAACACCCTTATATCATCTTAAATCCCTAGTTTCAAATCATAGGATTAAATTTCAGACTTGAATTCTAATTTAAATCAAATTATTTAAATTTTCAAAACTCGATTTAAGTTATTCAAAATAACTTTTATCTTTGAAATTCTATTTCAAAAGCTTTTCACATTTAAACCCAAATTTCTAATTTCAAAATCAATTGAAATTAAAATTTCAATTTCAAAACATCAAATTTAAATTATCTGTGACTTAACCGATTTCCACGTGAAATCCATATTTGTGTGTGTAACAGTGTGGTCTATGGGTTTTACACACAATAGTGCAACATCAATCATCACAGATATATCGATAAGCGATATAATCGATAACGCTTATCTTCATTCACAGATCACAGATATAATAAACTTATCGATCACAAAGATTCACAATTATAATTCGATGTGGGTTTCGGATAACCAACTGGAATCCGACTCCCTGTCGCATCGAAATTCAAGTGTCGTTTACGGGTCAAAGGTTTCATATTCATATAGTAATATATCACAGAAACAGAAATCACAGATCACAACATAAATCAGGATATATCACAAAGCATCACAAATCAGGGATATCAACAATCAAGTCATCCAATAGAATCCAAATATCCGTAAGATCAGTTAATTATCTGATTAATTTAAATCAAATTAATTTCTTATGAATTATAAATCCTGGTTAAATCAACATTGATAATTTACAAATCATTTTGATTAATTATTCTTTAATCTTTTATTAATTATCCATTAATAATAAAATAAATTAACCTTTAATTATCAACCTTTAATTATTAAACAATTTATCTTTAATTATCTAATTCACCATTTAATTAATTATCTTCAATTAATTACTTTAATTAATTTATCCTTGATTAATTATCATTCCTTAATCAACTTCATTAAATTAAATTTAACCTTTAATCAATTAATCTCAAATTAATTACCATTTTGAATTAATCACATTATACTTTTAAACCTTAAACCGATCCCATACTTAAATAAAACAATTATTTAAAAGAATAAGTTAAATTGTTTAAAACTTGAATTTTTGTTTTAAAAATTTTGAAAACTGTTTTTATACTACCCGGGCCCTGCTTCGAGCCAAACCTCGTTCTACCCAAGACGACTTCGAGTCTTTCCCCAAACTTACCCGAGCCTTATAAATTTCAAATTTTTGTTTAAGTGTTAAAAATTGACCCGGTATCATGCCAAAATATCTCGAGTTCAACTTCGAGTTCGAGCTTCATTTTCTCGTGTACGACTTCGAGTCGCGTTGCTTCTTCCCCAAAACCAGAACTAACCCAAAACACTGACACACGTGTACACGTGTACACGCGATTGGACCACCTCCGGCCATCGTCGCGATCACCACCACGTCGACGACAACCCTACCAACAACTCCGAGCACCCAAATCGTCAAGAACCCCCACGTATAAAAATCGAGCAGTTCGATCGAACGAGAACCAAAGTCGATCACCAGAAGATCGTCTCGCGCCGCCGATCCCCACCACCGGAACTCACGCGCACTGGGCCAAAGCCTCAACACTCACTCACGATCCTCCTCCCCTTGGTCCGATCCCCTGAATCACGTTGACCACCACGAACCACCTCCATATACCTCGTCGATAAAACTGGGTTGTTAAACCCTAAATCGATCTCGACTCATCAAATTACGAAATAGAAATTTTTTTCAACAATTTTCCTGAACCCATTGATTCATAAACTAGCTCCAATCCCAGTTTCAACATTTATCATTAGATCAATCACTGGAAATTCAAGAAAATGCTATTTTTGTTCAAAAACTAACTACTCTGTGAATACTAAAATAAAAGCTTCTATTTTTAGTTTAAAAATCATAACTTGCAGTAGAGATTCGAGCTATGAATTTAAATTTACTTTTTATGACAATCGAATTTATCAAGTTTTTACTTGATTCACTGTAAATCAAGATGACGGTGGAAATTTTCTTCAAATCATGTTGAACAGGTATTTAAAAAACCTTGATTACAGGTTAAACTTCATGTTTGATGGGAGACTTTAATACCTAACAATGATCGAACGAAATAAATTAATTTTTTTGAATCAGTGATCAACTCTATAGTCAATAACAGGGAAGAGCAGTATGCAGAGTAACTTATGTATATACAGAATGTTTATTCAAAAACAAAACATATACAATACTATATGATCAATAGATCATCTTACTGTTAACTTAAAGTTTTTAAAGTTGATGTTTACTCACTGGTGAAAACAAAGAAGTCTGGGAAGAAAAAACAAAGTTGCTCACCTATTTGTTTGAAATAGAGAGTACAAGCCTGGAAGTGCTCTGAGAACCTGGAAACTGGATTTGCTTTTAAACTTGCATGATCTTTGCATTGCTTGATGAATGTTTTTAAGTCTGAAGCTTTTTGTTTTTTTTTCTTTCTCTTTTTCTTTTCTCAGTTTTGTATCAAGGGACGAAATGAAATGAAGAGGAGGTATGAAAGAATGAGTTTACAGATGATGTATGTTGTTGTTTGTACAATCAGAGTAAGGCTGAGATGTTTGTATTAAATGCATGAGTCCTTTATCACTTTTCTATGTTTTGTTTAGTAAAATAGGCATGGCTGGTATGTTGTTTTCGGTGGCTAAGGAGGTTTGCATTTATTGCTTTGTACAAAGCTATATATTTATTTTTTCTTCTTTTGCCAGCCTATACATCTCGGCTGAAGACAATTTGGTGGCTTGCATTTATGAGTTTGTACAAATTCATTTTCTTTTTCTTTCGGCTGAGAGGATGTTATAGTGTGCTAGTTATTGCTTTGTACATTTACATTTGTTTCTTTTGTCTTGTTTTATATTTTGTTTCTTTGTTTTGCTTCCAGTTTTTATAGGCTGAAATGATTTTGTTTTGGTGGCTAAAGACATTGATCTGGAATTTTCTTTGTGCAAAGCTACACTTGCTAGTACATATACTTGCCTAATTTCCTCTTGCCTATATTCCTAAGCTTACAGACTTTATTATTATTTTTTTCTTGCCATTGTTGTTTAGCATAACCACTTACAGGTTTTACTCATTCTTTTGTATGTTCACTTTATATTCTACAAAGTTTATTAACATGTTGTTTTAGTTGTTATCAAACTTAGCTTATGTATTTAGTCCTTCCTATACAAGCTTGCTTTGATTATTTTATCCATGTGTTCGCTTTATACATAGATTTGTTTACTTTGTTTTTATAATCCTATCACTTTATATTTTATAATTTATCTTATTATATATATATTTATATATTTATTATTTTCAAATTCACTCATATTTGAATCGAGGAAACTTGCTCCAATTTTCTAATTAAATTTACAAATTTTTATCCAAAAATTTATTTAATTACTCAATTTAATTCAAAAATTCATTTAATTATTAATTTAAATAAATTTAAATTTTCGGGGTCGTTACAAACTTCACCCCTTAAAAGAATTTCGTCCTCGAAATTCACAGGCACGAAAATAACGCAGAGATAGACAGATTCGATCTCCGATAATTTCTTAAATACGAGATATGGATTCCAAACTCAAGTAGGAATATCTCAAAATACATACCAATTTGTCCCTCTTCGGACTTTGGTATTCACAAGAATTTACAATAGAATTTCAAAATTTGGTTTCAAACAATATCGTTTTAATTGATTCAATTCAATTTACCCTCATATTTTATTAGTCAATTTAATTCAATTTCAAATTCCAATTTCAAATTCATTAAGGTTTAAATCCAAAAAGTTGATAAGAAATCGATGAAATATGAAGTAACGACTTTCTACAACTTCGTCTTGTAGCTGGTACGAAGCAGTCAAAAGAATTTGGAAACGAATCAAAGAAAATTGATAGAGAAAGATTGTTTCCACTGTTGCAGGGTATTGACCATTTATAGTCGTACTCCCCTGTCCCCTATCTCGTCCTCTTCTTGTACTCATACTCACTATCAGTTGATAGCAAGAGAATTTACTGAGACGTTCGAACGAATATCTGAGAAATACTCATTCTAGAGTTTACTTCACTCTATCTCTAATGAGCTACTTAACATGTTATACTCCTGAGCTAAAGTTCAACCTTAGCTTTGATACCAAATGTAACGTCCCAGATTTTCGCGTTCGAAAATCGACATCCATACTTTACATCGTACTCGAATGTCGTAGATTCGAGCGCTCAAATCCGAGTCGCCGGAGCTTATAACACAGTTAAGTAAATAACACAGCGGAAGAAATGAATAATACATCGATATACAATATCTGATACAACAGAATGATACAATGAATATCAATATACATCAGAGATATGATACAACAAATAGCAGCGGAAAAGAAAACGATAACATCAGCAGCGGATAATCTCCATCTTCAGAATGCCAATCCAGAAATAGCTTGAACTCCCAATAACGATACACCAAGATAAGCAAGTGCAGTCCGATCCAAAGACTGAACTAGCTCCAGATAACCTACTAATCTGACTATCTGAAAAACCAAACTCTAGACTGCTCGTGTAGAAAAATTTTGAGCATCCAGAGTTTAGAAAAGAAACAATAAACTCCGGATCAGTCATGGGACTGGTGTGAGCAACAAAAACAGTTTATCTTTAAAACAAATAGCAGAGAATTTTAAAGTCAATTCGCAATGCTTTTGGAAAATGAAACTACCATAAGACCTCCCACCACACACACAATGCAAACGCAGAATTGGAGGAGATTTCTTCTTATGATAGTCAAAGATGCTTACTACGCAAAATCAAATCATTTGATATTATTACTAGTGCATAGTGTAGAAAACAATTTCGAAAGTAGAATATAAATCTTAGCCAGCATAGACATTTCGCACTTATGCCTACTATAGCTACCATGTTCAATAGCAGGTTACCACCACATTCCATGGCAGGTAATATAACTAAAACCGTACAGGGCTCGTATTGTTTTGTTTGGATTTCCAACAAATGGTCAGGCTAAGGAACTTCCTATTCCACGAAAGAAACGCCTCTGGCGGGACGTTCCGAGAACCAACTGTTCTCTGCCAAACAAGGCCGGCAACCCCTTTTCCCAAGGGATAAAAGAAACCTCAGATATGCCACCCCCGGTCCTTTGGGACCTTTATCCGAGCGCTAGATAACCAACATCACACATCATAAAGAAAGTGTATCCACATGAGTAAGTATCTGGGCTCCATACCATGATACTACCCTTTTCCAGAAGGAATGGTCATACCCTAGGGGAGCTACCCCTGAAAACCTTGCCGCACAATTCATGTTTCGACCATTACCGGGTTGTGAGGCTCGACGAAGTCTCGTCCACAAAGCTACGCTTTTTCAAAAAGCCACGCTTTGGGTCAAAAGATGATCAACCTATGATCACAAAGATAAATGATCAAACAAATGATCATATCACAAATGATCAAACATTGATCATCACACAGCAACACTCAGCATGTCACATTACCAAATTGGGATATATCGCTGATAAATTCAACTACATAACCTCTGAGCTCGTACGTCTCAGAGAAGGGTGTTAAGCTAAGAGAATAAATTCTCCGCCACCAAACAGAAATGTATTTGAAAGAAATCAGCTTTATATCTCAAAGTGTAATGTCAGACATGCAATCCATACAAGTCTGTTCCGGAATCGAACAGAACCGAAGGCACTTCTCACGAAGCCCTTGCAAATCCGGATAATTCTCAATCACGTCCGGACTTCCCGTCATAAAAGAGTGATATAAATCTCTATACCGGCGCGACTCAGTGCAGAGACATTCGACAGGTTGTCCTTTCATTTTCGAAAAATATCTGGTCTTCAACACCGGTCTTCAAATGCTATCCATATACGACGTATCACTATTCGGAATGAGTTATACGACCCAAAGGTCCTTTCCCGGCTAACCCGAATAGTGAGCGCAATATTTAAAAACATACGGATATTGGGATTTCAATTAAGTCACAACTTAAACCCAAACTTTCTTTACAAATGGTTTATCAAATTACCATTTTAATCTTTTAAACAAAAAGATTCAATTCATAAAGTTCACTTAATTTCACAAAGATTCATTCATAGATTTTCCAAATCAATTTCCCTTTCAATTTGATTAATTCGTTAAATCTTTAAATCAAAGATTTAACTAATAGCTTTCAAAACAATTTCATTTCGAATGGGTTAAACAAATCATCACTTTAAATCTGTTAAAAATAGACAGATTTAATTCATAGCTTTCAAAAAGAATTCATTCATAACTTGGAAAATCCATTTTTCAATTCACTTGAAATTCCTTTAATTTAAACTGGAATTTCTTTTCTTATCTAAAAGCTTTTATCATTTGAAAACAACAGTTTTTAATTTGGAAATCTGATTCATTCATACGAGTTGAAATCCTTGGGTTAAATCCAAATTCTCAAAATTACTTTTAGGTGGTTTAACTTCATATAAACACCCTTATATCATCTTAAATCCCTAGTTTCAAATCATAGGATTAAATTTCAGACTTGAATTCTAATTTAAATCAAATTATTTAAATTTTCAAAACTCGATTTAAGTTATTCAAAATAACTTTTATCTTTGAAATTCTATTTCAAAAGCTTTTCACATTTAAACCCAAATTTCTAATTTCAAAATCAATTGAAATTAAAATTTCAATTTCAAAACATCAAATTTAAATTATCTGTGACTTAACCGATTTCCACGTGAAATCCATATTTGTGTGTGTAACAGTGTGGTCTATGGGTTTTACACACAATAGTGCAACATCAATCATCACAGATATATCGATAAGCGATATAATCGATAACGCTTATCTTCATTCACAGATCACAGATATAATAAACTTATCGATCACAAAGATTCACAATTATAATTCGATGTGGGTTTCGGATAACCAATTGGAATCCGACTCCCTGTCGCATCGAAATTCAAGTGTCGTTTACGGGTCAAAGGTTTCATCTTCATATAGTAATATATCACAGAAACAGAAATCACAGATCACGACATAAATCAGGATATATCACAAAGCATCACAAATCAGGGATATCAACAATCAAGTCATCCAATAGAATCCAAATATCCGTAAGATCAGTTAATTATCTGATTAATTTAAATCAAATTAATTTCTTATGAATTATAAATCCTGGTTAAATCAACATTGATAATTTACAAATCATTTTGATTAATTATTCTTTAATCTTTTATTAATTATCCATTAACAATAAAATAAATTAACCTTTAATTATCAACCTTTAATTATTAAACAATTTATCTTTAATTATCTAATTCACCATTTAGATAATTATCTTCAATTAATTACTTTAATTAATTTATCCTTGATTAATTATCATTCCTTAATCAACTTCATTAAATTAAATTTAACCTTTAATCAATTAATCTCAAATTAATTACCATTTTGAATTAATCACATTATACTTTTAAACCTTAAACCGATCCCATACTTAAATAAAACAATTATTTAAAAGAATAAGTTAAATTGTTTAAAACTTGAATTTTTGTTTTAAAAATTTTGAAAACTGTTTTTATACTACCCGGGCCCTGCTTCGAGCCAAACCTCGTTCTACCCAAGACGACTTCGAGTCTTTCCCCAAACTTACCCGAGCCTTATAAATTTCAAATTTTTGTTTAAGTGTTAAAAATTGACCCGGTATCATGCCAAAATATCTCGAGTTCAACTTCGAGTTCGAGCTTCATTTTCTCGTGTACGACTTCGAGTCGCGTTGCTTCTTCCCCAAAACCAGAACTAACCCAAAACACTGACACGCGTGTGCACGTGTACACGCGATTGGACCACCTCCGGCCATCGTCGCGATCACCACCACGTCGACGACAACCCTACCAACAACTCCGAGCACCCAAATCGTCAAGAACCCCCACGTATAAAAATCGAGCAGTTCGATCGAACGAGAACCAAAGTCGATCACCAGAAGATCGTCTCGCGCCGCCGATCCCCACCACCGGAACTCACGCGCACTGGGCCAAAGCCTCAACACTCACTCACGATCCTCCTCCCCTTGGTCCGATCCCCTGAATCACGTTGACCACCACGAACCACCTCCATATACCTCGTCGACAAAACTGGGTTGTTAAACCCTAAATCGATCTCGACTCATCAAATTACGAAATAGAAAATTTTTTCAACAATTTTCCTGAACCCATTGATTCATAAACTAGCTCCAATCCCAGTTTCAACATTTATCATTAGATCAATCACTGGAAATTCAAGAAAATGCTATTTTTGTTCAAAAACTAACTACTCTGTGAATACTAAAATAAAAGCTTCTATTTTTAGTTTAAAAATCATAACTTGCAGTAGAGATTCGAGCTATGAATTTAAATTTACTTTTTATGACAATCGAATTTATCAAGTTTTTACTTGATTCACTGTAAATCAAGATGACGGTGGAAATTTTCTTCAAATCATGTTGAACAGGTATTTAAAAAACCTTGATTACAGGTTAAACTTCATGTTTGATGGGAGACTTTAATACCTAACAATGATCGAACGAAATAAATTAATTTTTTTGAATCAGTGATCAACTCTATAGTCAATAACAGGGAAGAGCAGTATGCAGAGTAACTTATGTATATACAGAATGTTTATTCAAAAACAAAACATATACAATACTATATGATCAATAGATCATCTTACTGTTAACTTAAAGTTTTTAAAGTTGATGTTTACTCACTGGTGAAAACAAAGAAGTCTGGGAAGAAAAAAAACAAAGTTGCTCACCTATTTGTTTGAAACAGAGAGTACAAGCCTGGAAGTGCTCTGAGAAACTGGAAACTGGATTTGCTTTTAAACTTGCATGATCTTTGCATTGCTTGATGAATGTTTTTAAGTCTGAAGCTTTTTGTTTTTTTTTTCTTTCTCTTTTTCTTTTCTCAGTTTTGTATCAAGGGACGAAATGAAATGAAGAGGAGGTATGAAAGAATGAGTTTACAGATGATGTATGTTGTTGTTTGTACAATCAGAGTAAGGCTGAGATGTTTGTATTAAATGCATGAGTCCTTTATCACTTTTCTATGTTTTGTTTAGTAAAATAGGCATGGTTGGTATGTTGTTTTCGGTGGCTAAGGAGGTTTGCATTTATTGCTTTGTACAAAGCTATATATTTATTTTTTCTTCTTTTGTCAGCCTATACATCTCGGCTGAAGACAATTTGGTGGCTTGCATTTATGAGTTTGTACAAATTCATTTTCTTTTTCTTTCAGCTGAGAGGATGTTATAGTGTGCTAGTTATTGCTTTGTACATTTACATTTGTTTCTTTTGTCTTGTTTTATATTTTGTTTCTTTGTTTTGCTTCCAGTTTTTATAGGCTGAAATGATTTTGTTTTGGTGGCTAAAGACATTGATCTGGAATTTTCTTTGTGCAAAGCTACACTTGCTAGTACATATACTTGCCTAATTTCCTCTTGCCTATATTCCTAAGCTTACAGACTTTATTATTATTTTTTTCTTGCCTTTGTTGTTTAGCATAACCACTTACAGGTTTTACTCATTCTTTTGTATGTTCACTTTATATTCTACAAAGTTTATTAACATGTTGTTTTAGTTGTTATCAAACTTAGCTTATGTATTTAGTCCTTCCTATACAAGCTTGCTTTGATTATTTTATCCATGTGTTCGCTTTATACATAGATTTGTTTACTTTGTTTTTATAATCCTATCACTTTATATTTTATAATTTATCTTATTATATATATCTATATATTTATTATTTTCAAATTCACTCATATTTGAATCGAGGAAACTCGCTCCAATTTTCTAATTAAATTTACAAATTTTTATCCAAAAATTTATTTAATTACTCAATTTAATTCAAAAATTCATTTAATTATTAATTTAAATAAATTTAAATTTTCGGGGTCGTTACATAATCCGTAGAGAAAACAGTAATTAAAATAAGTCCTTAAATAAAATTAAAAAGGTGTTGAATAAGAATAAGAAAAACCCTAAAAAGAAGAACCAAACCAATATAAGATCAAACCTTCGAATCCATGAAGAGATCTTTTGACTTGATTGCTGCAACCTTCGCAATGCATTACAACAAACTAAGGGAACTTGCAGTGTGATAACAACATATGTAATAAACATAACATCCAATCATCCAATGTCAACAAATAAACATCTATCAGAATCAACATCCAAATCAGTCAATAAATCACAACAATTAACCGGTTATCAATATCAGGTATTTAACTATTAATTTAATTTCAATATTAATTTAAATGGCAATTTAATTCAAAAAAATTCAATTTCAATTTAAAATGTCAAATTAAACTACCAAACACTAACCAACAATATTCTTATCAAATCATAACATTAATTCAACTAACATAAGAAGGTTTAGTATTTATGAGTGGGTTAAATGACTCACTTTTATACGTATCTGAAAATAATAGACTTCTAATCAATAGCTCCTCTCTATGTTTCCTTAGTCGCCTTCTTGATTGCCAGATTTGTTCCTTAATTTTGCTTTTGGTTTGATTTACTTTAATTTTCCTCCTTATTATATTAATATATAAAAAAATGTATGTACGTATGTATTTTTAGAAGGTTTGAAGAAAAACAGATTTAAAAAAGAAGAATTGAAAAAAGAAAAGGATTAAAACAAGAAGAACTGAAAATGGAAGAGAAGATCAAGATTTGAAAAGGAAGAAGAAAGTTTAAAAGAGAAGAAGATTTGAAGAAGTAGAATATTCGAAGAGGAAGGAAAAAAACAAAACGAGAGAGAATAAGAAGATTTGAAGAAGAAAAAGAAAAAAAAGAAGAAGATTAGAATGGAGGCTAGTGTTTCATTTGCATCATATCTTATTTATAAGGTTAGAGTTAGGTTTAGGGCCAATGAAATTTGATAGAGAGGCTGCTATTAATTTGAAATAAATGAAATGAGGTTTCAGGAAATGAAGTTGGAAAATGAACGAAAAAATAAAGTAAATACGAATAAACTAGATATTGAAATAAAGTAAATATGAACAACCTTTTTAAAAGTAGCAGGCATTAAAAAGAGATAAAAGAAAGAATTAAAAATATGAAAAGTAGTTCATGTTTGCAAAATGGAAAACTTCAGACAATGTAAATGGAAAGGACTAATGAAACAAATGAGGAAATAATGAAAAGAATGCGGCAATTATTAATTAGAAATGGAATGAACGGACCAACTCTACATTGTAAACAAACTTTTGGAATTCAAATTTCAAAAACAATTGTTTACTTAATTTATTTTATTAACCCCAAACATACCAAAATTGACATCCATTAAAGATTTAATTAACACTCAATAAATGAAAATAAATTCTCTACACAAATTTGTGTCATTAATTAAAAGAATATACAGCATTAAGAACTTTTCATTTCTCTCTTATTGATTAGATTGGAAATTTAAACAAACATGTTAACATTTCGATTAAATGTTTTACAAGGAATGCATTAACATATATTCAAAAATATGATAACATAAATAAGGTAATATAAACATGTGTATAATATATATATATATATATATATATATATATATATATATATATGTACATCTTTATCGTCACTTATAGTTTACATTCATAAATAAAAGGTATGAAAATAATCCACATAAGGAGGCAATGGATGTAAGAGTAAATTTGAAGAGTGAAGATGGGGAAAGGTAAATTATGTTGCAGTTAAAATCTAATCAAGTCTAATTGAAAAGGAAATAATCAAGTGTAAATCTATTTTACCCCCTTTATCATCTCCTATTAACATTTAATTTAATACCGTATGAGATTTCAAACCTAAATAATCCTTTTTTTATGGTGATATAATTGGATCTAAAACATAAGTTTATATTTAGGTATAAACATATATGCAGTAAACTAACATTAAATTTTTAAGCATGAACTGAATTAATTGGAAATAAATCACCCAATTTAAATTTATTTCAGTATATGTTTACAATTAACGTCTTCCCTCTTTTTAATTAAAAGATTCCATGTAACAACCCTAGATTTTGCATATATTTTTAATTTTGACTTTATTTTTATTTTAAATTATTTAAACTTGTTCTATTTCAAACATTTCGTTTTAAATATAAATGTTGATTATTAAGTGTGTAACGACCCAGAATTTTGAACAATTTAAATTGAAAAGATTTAATTAATTTTAAATATTTGAATGATAATGTGACTTGAATTTCAAATTATCAGAATAATTTGGCGATTAAATTATAAAATTTAATCTATTGTGAGTTGAATAAGAATTTGAATTTTCAATTTTAAGCTGAAGAAAAATATTTCAAAAGCTTTTAAAATTCGTATTGATAATACTGCAGATAATGGAAGCTTCAGAATTGAATTTGAAATTGAATTGCTCAGTTTTGAAATTTTATCGTTTGAATCAATATTTAAAATAGCGTTCCGGTGTACAGTCTCGGAATTCGACGAAACCAGTTCCATTGGGTCCGTAATAGTTTGTTATTGTCAGATTTCAATTTTCGTATTTTTCGGAGTTATTCTGTGAGAACATGACACATAAACGCGTTGAGATTCGTATCGAAAACAAATTAAATTTAATGATAAAAAAAGGGGTTATAACATCAGCACATTGTCCCCTGGAATCGTGCCTAAAATCACGCAGAAGATCGGGGGAAAATCGCGCAAGCCAACCCATACCTCTCTGATTTATCACGTCTCTTTTCCTTTCAAAACCACGACATCTCCTTTTCTCTCCATACTTCAGTTCAATTAGAAAAGAAAAAGAAAAAAACGAAATTTTTATGGCCGTTTCCCTCCAAGTTTTTCCAATCGACAATATATATCGTTCGAAGACTTCTTTTCTCCTATTCGATATCGCGGGGTTGATGGCGACTTCGAAGTCGCGATGGCTCGTATGAGGGTGTCGATTCTCGAGATCTGTTAGGGGTTCAAGCGAGACGTGAGTCGCGAGTCGTTCGATCGAAGCGGCGATGGATAGGCGTCGCGATTCGAGGAAGGCGGCACTGCAATTGTGGGTGGTGAAAGGAAAAAAAAAACTCGCGAGGCTCGAACGTAAGCAATATCGCGAGGCGACTGGAAGGGAGGTGAGCGCGCATGAGACAGTGGTGTGTCGCGATTCGATGGGCGCGCGTGGAGGGCGTCGACAGGTTCATCGAAGCAGTGGCGATTGTCGAACTTGGTGAGGGGATGCGTGCGCGATTTGGAGTATTGCTCGAATTTGGGTGTGATTGATAGGGGGCGGCACGACTGTTGCAAGGCGCTGGGGTGGGCGAACGCGAGGCAGAGGCGTCAATGGCAGAGGAAATGGTGGCTATTTCGTCTTCGTTCCAGTAAGGTATGAATTGCAGTAAATTTAATGTAAATAAAATTTACATGTTTAATCAGAGATAATATATATATATAAGGTTAAATAACTGTTTAAATTACAGGAGAGATACAGTAAAGTTAATTAAAAATATATATGTATGTAAATACAGTAAAGTAAAGGTTATTGATATTTGCTAAAAAGAAAGTTAGGTTAATAGGCAGTAGTTAAAATAAATCAATAGTTGATTTAAATTTGTTTAAATGGAATTTATTTATAAAGATCTTCTAAAGGGAATTCGATTTAATTAAATTAGTAGGAAGAAAAAATTTATTTTTGTTTGTTGTTCACAGAAGATAAAAACATAAAGGTTATTTTAAAAGGAAATTTAGTTTTAATTTAAATTTCAGTTAAATCAATTTATTAAAAAGTGATTGGTTTAGAGAATTAAAGGTGTTAGTTTAAATTTAATAAATCTATTTAAAAAAGAGAAATTTAATAATTAGTTAGATAAATTTATTAGTGAAAAAAAAATTTGGTTATTTAATTGATTGTTCGAATATTAATAAATTGTATAATTATTTATACAAGGTATAAATCAAGAAATTGAGTCAGGATGGAAATGGATTGCTAATAAATGCTAAGGTGAGATTCTTCTCACTCAAAATATATTTGGATTGCAGTTATTGATTTGTTGACTGTTTGGATGTGATATTAGATATAGTAGGATATATCTATATATATATATAGCAATATATGCATATTGGCATATGTATATATTGGATTGATGATTTCCCGCCTCGTATAGCGGATGAGACCGTATTGCGCCGTTAGTAAGCGGATTATTTTTATAAAACCCATATACCGCGATATTCCACCTCGAAGTGGAATTGGTATTGTGCTAACGTCTTTGGATGCAGGGAAACAGGTTGGAGGGATCCAACTGGATTCCTCACCAGTATTTATTTATTTACACATATTGATGTATATTCTGTTATCATATTGATATATGATGTTTACTGTTGTGATTGACGAATTGGTGCTGTTGCATCATCAGATTTAAATTTTGGAATTTAAAAATAACGATGATGATTTTAAAAGAGAATTTTTAAAAGTGATCTTTGAAAATATACGTTTATTTAAATTGTTGGATTGATTTATTTTAAATAAATAAACATTAAAACTTTAAAGTTATAAAAAGTTAAGATTTTGTGAATTTTAACCAAAAAGTAATTTCTTTTGAAATAAAGAGTTAAGAAATTTATAAAATGGTTAAATTGGAATTTTTAAGGTATTAAAAACAATGTATATAAAAGATGTACAAAAATGGATATTTATAAATTTAAAATATTGGGATTGTAAGACAAGTTTCTATAAGTGTAAAATGAAGTAAAAATGGAATTTCATAAGTTAATGAAATTTGAAAGTTTTAATTTTGTAAAGTTTAAAAGAACGATTTCTTTTAAAATAAATGAATGATAAGTTATTAACTAAAAATATGGACTTGTGATATTTATATCGAGTTATAAATGGAATTTGTTAATAAAAGGAATTTATAAATCGAAGTTGTTATTAAAAGAGAAATAGAATTTATAAACGTGTTTATGAATTCGAAATAGATTGAATTTGATAAATTAAATATAGAAGATTTTTAAAGAAGATATATTCGCGACTTTTGGATAGTGAATCTCTATTGAAATAAAAATGTGTAGAAATGATTGAAATTGGGTTAAGTGAATTATATACACGATTTTGGACAGTGAATATATTGTTAAGTAAAATGGATTTATTTTTGAAGAAGTGATATCAAAAAAAAAATGAATTTAAACATTTTAAAGATGTTTTAAAATGTATTATGAATCGAAAGCATAGATTTCAACACTTGTCGTTGAAATAGACGTTTTCGAGAAATTTAAGGAAATGGTGGACTATAACACTGTTGTTATAGTAAATGATTTCCGAAAGGAAATATTTTTTTTATAGTATTGGGATTTACATATCTATCTTAATTTTCGAATCCCTATACTAGTGATTTTGAGTCGTTGTAACGATGTTTTACGTAACATTCGTTTTGACTCAAATAAATGTTGTTATAGTAAATGTTTTCCTTAAAGAATGAATATCTACTTAATTTGATTTTAAGTATATCGAATATTTTCAAATGTTGAAAATAAATGGATTTGTGAATTACTGACTTATTTTTAAATAAGTATGGGAATGTTTTCCAAAACGAAATGAAACGTTTTTGAGAATTTATCTTCTTAAAGATAAATCGAAATTAAATATTGAAATCGATTTGAAAAATCGAATATCAGTAGATATTCGATAAATATAAATTCACTATGGAATTTATAAAAAGAAATGGGAATTCGTTTTAAAAATAAATATTGATTTATTTTTGAAGTGTGGAAATTTTATATCTAGTAAAGATATTTTTGGAAGATAAATAATTTGGAAAATTATTTGGAATCTGATGATGTTGCGCATCTTTATTGATAGTTAAATAACCGACTATCAATAATTACCTTGAACGGTATTTGTTGTGAATTGGATGAATTTGAATGCCACACTTATTTTTGAATAATCGCTCACTATTCGGGTTAGCCGGGAAAGGACCATGGGGTCGTATAACCCATTCCGAATATGTGATACGTCGTTATGAATTGCATTTGAAGACCGGTGTTGAAGACCGGATATTTTTGAAAACGGAAGGATTACCGTCGAGTTACTCTACATCGGCTGATCTCCGATTTAGAGGTTTTATCACCCTTAGTGACGGGAAGTCCGGACGTGATTAGAAAATTATCCGGATATGCAAGGGCTTCGTGAGAAGTGCCTTCGGTTCTGTTCGATCCTGGAACAGACTTGTATGGATTGTGTGTCTGATGTTACAATTTGAGATATAAAGCTGATTTCTTTCAAATACATTTCTGTTGGTGGCGGAGAATTTATTCTCTTAGCTTAACACCCTTCTCTGAGACGTACGAGCTCAGAGGTTATGTAGTTGAAATTCATCAGCGATATATCCCAATTTGGTAACATGGCATACTGAGTGTTGCTGTGAAATGATCAGTGTTTGATCATTTGCGATATGATCATTTGTTGATCTTATATCTTTGTGATCATAGGTTGATCATTTGTTTGACCCGAAGCATGGATTTGTAGAAAGCGTAGCTTTGTGGACGAGACTTCGTCGAGCCTCACACCCCGGAAATGGTCAAAACAGGAAGGATGCGGCAAGGTTCTAGGGAGTAGCGCCCCTTAGTGTATGTCATTCCTTCTGGATAGAGGTGGTATCATGGTATGGAGCCCAGATACTTAACCTATGTGGTTGCTGCATTTTTACTATGTGGTTTGTTGGAAATCGGGGATCCTCGGGAAGATCGGTTATGATCGGGGGATGACATACGCGTGTCAGTAGTTACCTACTTTTGCAGAGGTAACCCGGCCTTGTGTTGGCAGAGATCTAACCGTAATGTTAGGTTATTTCTCGGGTCGTCTATTCCAGGGACGTACCCATCGTGGATAGGAAGTTCCTTAGCCTGAACATTTGTTGGAAATCCAAAGAAACAATACGAGCCTTGTACGGTTTTAGTTGTAGAACCTGCCATTTAATATGGTAGCTATAGTAGACATACTATAATGGTACCTATGTCGGCTAAGATTAATATTCTACTTTCGAAATGTTTTCTACACTATGCACTAATAATAATATCAAAAAGAATTTGATTTTTTTCGTAGTAAGCATCTTTGACTATCATAAGAAGAAATCTCCTCCAAGTCTGCGTTTGCATTGTGTGTGTGGCGGGAGGTCTTATGGTAGTTTCATTTTCCAAAAGCATTGTGAATTGACTTTAAAAAATTTCTGTTGTTTATTTTAAAAATAAATAACTGTTTTACGATCTCACACCAGTCACCATGACTGACTCGGAGTTTATTATTTCCCTTCTAAACTCTGGGTGCCCACCAATTTCCACACGGGCAGCCTAGAGTTATGTTAGCAGGATATTCTGGATATTCTGGAGCTTTGGAGATAAGCTGGATGGCGAGACGTAGTATTTGTATCTGATATTATTTATTCCGCTGTGTATTCTGTATGAGGACAAGTTTATAAAACTGTCCATTGTTGTATATTGACTCTGATGATTGATGTATGTATAAACTGATATAGCTCTTTGTTTTAAAAGACTAGTGTTTATTTATTATATATTGTTCCGCTGCGATATGTGAGATTCTGATATTGTTTCTGTATCTGATGTTGTTCTGTTGTTCTTCTTTCTTCTTCTTCTACTCTTTTCTTCTTTTTCTGCCCTTTTCTTCTTTCTTAAACCATCACTATTGGAGTTTCCGGCACTCGATGGCTCGGCAGTCGATAAAGTGAGTATCGATGTCGAATTTTCGAAAGTCGAAAATTTCTGTACGTGACAGCGTGGTATCAGAGCATATGGTTAAGCGACAACCCTGCTCTGTTGGGTGTTACTCATTAGAGATAGAGTCAGTAGTACTCTAGAATGAGTTTGAGTGTAATAATAGATATGAGCGCGTATTTGTTATTGAATATAAAAAATTGTTTTATATTGTGATGTTTGATTTATTGAGTGGTATATGGATTCTGGTCGGTATGGTCTGGACAACCCTATCGATAGGAATCTCTAAACACTTGAATAGAACAATTCGGCACAGCATTGTTTTGAATAGGGTGAATGAGATAATTTTGCCCAAAACTATTTTTGTATAGAAAAGAAATGTTTTTTTTTCTATAAAGTACTATAGTATATGGTTGCATGGATGTTAGGAAAGTGATAATGTTGAAATGTTATCATTATTATATGAAATTGAATAAGAAATTGGAATCGTAACTCCAAAGTTAAGAAATAAATTCATATACAAATGAAATTGAGAATATAAATTATAAATGTGAATTGTAATTTAAAACGGAATTTCAGAGAAGTTTTTGGAAATGTTTTGAAAGAATTTGAAAATTTTGGAGATTTGGAAGGTTTAAAATCTTTTTGAATGAAAATGAATTTCAAAGGTTTTGAAAAGTATTTTGAAGGAATGAAAAGCTCTAAACTCTTTTCGGTCGCTGGAAAATAATTCCGATGATGATCGCGACATCACCGGTGTTCATTTTTGGGTTTCCAAAAGAGGAATTGCTGCCAAATTGTTTTAAATGGAAGTTGTTTGAAAAATTTGGGTTTTTGTTTTGGAAATTCAAAGGATAATTTGAATTGTTTTCAAAATGGCTTTGAAATGTTGGTAAACTCTGGAATGCTATATAAAGATATTTATGAAATATTATTAAGTTGATAACTTATACAATTTGAATTTTGATAGAATAAATTTAACTTAAAGATGAAGTTAAATAAATGTAAGTACAGGTGAATCAATTAAATGAAAATGAAATTGAAAGTTGAAATTCATTTCGAATTCGTAAGCAAATGAATTGAATTGAATAATTATAAAAGAAAGACGAATTAAAATTCATATGGAATTAGAAATTCAGTATGATATAAGTGGTGATAAACCAAAATAGTGAATTGAAAACAAATTTTGGGAATGAACATAAGAATAAAATTGGAATTGAAACTGAATGTTGAAAACAAATTTGAATAAGTGGATTAGAATTTGAAATGAATTAGTAATTGAAACTAATCTAAGAATAATCAGTTATGAATGAAAGTTAATTGATAAATTCATTATTCAGAAGAATCCAAATTAGATTGAAATTGAATTCGAATGAGATTTGAAATGTAAAATTGAATGATAATAGATATGTAACTTCAATAATGAACTAAAAATGTATAAGAAGTATGTATTGAAAATTTTGTAATAGAATTTGCAAAATGAATTGAATATGTAACTAGATATTATGGCTAGTAGGATATACAGGTATTATAAAGGAATTGGAATTTTGATTTCAAAGATAATTTGAATTGCTCGACAAAAAGGTAAGTATTTGAATTTCAATATGAAATTTGATGATTTCTTGTCTAGCCGCTTGGTTTTTTCTTTTTCTTTTTGAAATCTGAGAGTCCGTAGGGACGTTTTGTAGTCGTGTCGTATTAGCCGCGCAAAGGAGACGCTGGCGAAATTTTTCGGAAATTTAGGGCGTTAGAAAATTTTTGAGAAAATTTTGAAAGTTTAAAATTTGAATTTAAACTTAAATTTGAATTGTTAAGTAAACAATGTTGTCTGGAACTTATAATTTGAGTTGGAAAATTTAGTTGAATTGATAACGAATCTTTAGTAGAAAGATGGTTTTTAAAAATTTGATAAAACTATTGAATTGTGAAAAATAGTAGACGAATTAAGGACCTTTTCTTCCTGACTTGTAATTTCGGGACGAAATTCTTTTAAGGAGGGAAGTTTGTAACGACCCAGAATTTTGAACAATTTAAATTGAAAAGATTTAATTAATTTTAAATATTTGAATGATAATGTGACTTGAATTTCAAATTATCAGAATAATTTGGCGATTAAATTATAAAATTTAATCTATTGTGAGTTGAATAAAAATTTGAATTTTCAATTTTAAGCTGAAGAAAAATATTTCAAAAGCTTTTAAAATTCGTATTGATAATACTGCAGATAATGGAAGCTTCAGAATTGAATTTGAAATTGAATTGCTCAGTTTTGAAATTTTATCGTTTGAATCAATATTTAAAATAGCGTTCCGGTGTACAGTCTCGGAATTCGACGAAACCAGTTCCATTGGGTCCGTAATAGTTTGTTATTGTCAGATTTCAATTTTCGTATTTTTCGGAGTTATTCTGTGAGCACATGACACGTAAACGCGTTGAGATTCGTATCGAAAACAAATTAAATTTAATGATAAAAAAAGGGGTTATAACATCAGCACATTGTCCCCTGGAATCGTGCCTAAAATCACGCAGAAGATCGGGGGAAAATCGCGCAAGCCAACCCATACCTCTCTGATTTATCACGTCTCTTTTCCTTTCAAAACCACGACATCTCCTTTTCTCTCCATACTTCAGTTCAATTAGAAAAGAAAAAGAAAAAGAAAAAAACGAAATTTTTATGGCCGTTTCCCTCCAAGTTTTTCCAATCGACAATATATATCGTTCGAAGACTTCTTTTCTCCTATTCGATATCGCGGGGTTGATGGCGACTTCGAAGTCGCGATGGCTCGTATGAGGGCGTCGATTCTCGAGATCTGTTAGGGGTTCAAGCGAGACGTGAGTCGCGAGTCGTTCGATCGAAGCGGCGATGGATAGGCGTCGCGATTCGAGGAAGGCGACACTGCAATTGTGGGTGGTGAAAGGGAAAAAAAACTCGCGAGGCTCGAACGTAAGCAATATCGCGAGGCGACTGGAAGGGAGGTGAGCGCGCGTGAGACAGTGGTGTGTCGCGATTCGATGGGCGCGCGTGGAGGGCGTCGACAGGTTCGTCGAAGCAGTGGCGATTGTCGAACTTGGTGAGGGGATGCGTGCGCGATTTGGAGTATTGCTCGAATTTGGGTGTGATTGATAGGGGGCGGCACGACTGTTGCAAGGCGCTGGGGTGGGCGAACGCGAGGCAGAGGCGTCAATGGCAGAGGAAATGGTGGCTATTTCGTCTTCGTTCCAGTAAGGTATGAATTGCAGTAAATTTAATGTAAATAAAATTTACATGTTTAATCAGAGATAATATATATATATAAGGTTAAATAACTGTTTAAATTACAGGAGAGATACAGTAAAGTTAATTAAAAATATATATGTATGTAAATACAGTAAAGTAAAGGTTATTGATATTTGCTAAAAAGAAAGTTAGGTTAATAGGCAGTAGTTAAAATAAATCAATAGTTGATTTAAATTTGTTTAAATGGAATTTATTTATAAAGATCTTCTAAAGGGAATTCGATTTAATTAAATTAGTAGGAAGAAAAAATTTATTTTTGTTTGTTGTTCACAGAAGATAAAAACATAAAGGTTATTTTAAAAGGAAATTTAGTTTTAATTTAAATTTCAGTTAAATCAATTTATTAAAAAGTGATTGGTTTAGAGAATTAAAGGTGTTAGTTTAAATTTAATAAATCTATTTAAAAAAGAGAAATTTAATAATTAGTTAGATAAATTTATTAGTGAAAAAAAATTTTGGTTATTTAATTGATTGTTCGAATATTAATAAATTGTATAATTATTTATACAAGGTATAAATCAAGAAATTGAGTCAGGATGGAAATGGATTGCTAATAAATGCTAAGGTGAGATTCTTCTCACTCAAAATATATTTGGATTGCAGTTATTGATTTGTTGACTGTTTGGATGTGATATTAGATATAGTAGGATATATCTATATATATATATAGCAATATATGCATATTGGCATATGTATATATTGGATTGATGATTTCCCGCCTCGTATAGCGGATGAGACCCTATTGCGCCGTTAGTAAGCGGATTATTTTTATAAAACCCATATACCGCGATATTCCACCTCGAAGTGGAATTGGTATTGTGCTAACGTCTTTGGATGTAGGGAAACAGGTTGGAGGGATCCAACTGGATTCCTCACCAGTATTTATTTATTTACAGATATTGATGTATATTCTGTTATCATATTGATATATGATGTTTACTGTTGTGATTGACGAATTGGTGTTGTTGCATCATCAGATTTAAATTTTGGAATTTAAAAATAACGATGATGATTTTAAAAGAGAATTTTTAAAAGTGATCTTTGAAAATATACGTTTATTTAAATTGTTGGATTGATTTATTTTAAATAAATAAACATTAAAACTTTAAAGTTATAAAAAGTTAAGATTTTGTGAATTTTAACCAAAAAGTAATTTCTTTTGAAATAAAGAGTTAAGAAATTTATAAAATGGTTAAATTGGAATTTTTAAGGTATTAAAAACAATGTATATAAAAGATGTACAAAAATGGATATTTATAAATTTAAAATATTGGGATTGTAAGACAAGTTTCTATAAGTGTAAAATGAAGTAAAAATGGAATTTCATAAGTTAATGAAATTTGAAAGTTTTAATTTTGTAAAGTTTAAAAGAATGATTTCTTTTAAAATAAATGAATGATAAGTTATTAACTAAAAATATGGACGTGTGATATTTATATCGAGTTATAAATGGAATTTGTTAATAAAAGGAATTTATAAATCGAAGTTGTTATTAAAAGAGAAATAGAATTTATAAACGTGTTTATGAATTCGAAATAGATTGAATTTGATAAATTAAATATAGAAGATTTTTAAAGAAGATATATTCGCGACTTTTGGATAGTGAATCTCTATTGAAATAAAAATGTGTAGAAATGATTGAAATTGGGTTAAGTGAATTATATTCACGATTTTGGACAGTGAATATATTGTTAAGTAAAATGGATTTATTTTTGAAGAAGTGATATCAAAAAAAAAATTGAATTTAAACATTTTAAAGATGTTTTAAAATGTATTATGAATCGAAAGCATAGATTTCAACACTTGTTGTTGAAATAGACGTTTTCGAGAAATTTAAGGAAATGGTGGACTATAACACTGTTGTTATAGTAAATGATTTCCGAAAGGAAATATTTTTTTTATAGTATTGGGATTTACATATCTATCTTAATTTTCGAATCCCTATACTAGTGATTTTGAGTCGTTGTAACGATGTTTTACGTAACATTCGTTTTGACTCAAATAAATGTTGTTATAGTAAATGTTTTCCTTAAAGAATGAATATATACTTAATTTGATTTTAAGTATATCGAATATTTTCAAATGTTGAAAATAAATGGATTTGTGAATTACTGACTTATTTTTAAATAAGTATGGGAATGTTTTCCAAAACGAAATGAAATGTTTTTGAGAATTTATCTTCTTAAAGATAAATCGAAATTAAATATTGAAATCGATTTGAAAAATCGAATATCAGTAGATATTCGATAAATATAAATTCACTATGGAATTTATAAAAAGAAATGGGAATTCGTTTTAAAAATAAATATTGATTTATTTTTGAAGTGTGGAAATTTTATATCTAGTAAAGATATTTTTGGAAGATAAATAATTTGGAAAATTATTTGGAATCTGATGATGTTGCGCATCTTTATTGATAGTTAAATAACCGACTATCAATAATTACCTTGAACGGTATTTGTTGTGAATTGGATGAATTTGAATGCCACACTTATTTTTGAATAATCGCTCACTATTCGGGTTAGCCGGGAAAGGACCATGGGGTCGTATAACCCATTCCGAATATGTGATACGTCGTTATGAATTGCATTTGAAGACCGGTGTTGAAGACCGGATATTTTTGAAAACGGAAGGATTACCGTCGAGTTACTCTACATCGGCTGATCTGCGATTTAGAGGTTTTATCACCCTTAGTGACGGGAAGTCCGGACGTGATTAGAAAATTATCCGGATATGCAAGGGCTTCGTGAGAAGTGCCTTCGGTTCTGTTCGATCCCGGAACAGACTTGTATGGATTGTGTGTCTGACGTTACAATTTGAGATATAAAGCTGATTTCTTTCAAATACATTTCTGTTGGTGGCGGAGAATTTATTCTCTTAGCTTAACACCCTTCTCTGAGACGTACGAGCTCAGAGGTTATGTAGTTGAAATTCATCAGCGATATATCCCAATTTGGTAACGTGGCATACTGAGTGTTGCTGTGAAATGATCAATGTTTGATCATTTGCGATATGATCATTTGTTGATCTTATATCTTTGTGATCATAGGTTGATCATTTGTTTGACCCGAAGCATGGCTTTGTAGAAAGCGTAGCTTTGTGGACGAGACTTCGTCGAGCCTCACACCCCGGAAATGGTCAAAACAGGAAGGATGCGGCAAGGTTCTAGGGAGTAGCGCCCCTTAGTGTATGTCATTCCTTCTGGATAGAGGTGGTATCATGGTATGGAGCCCAGATACTTAACCTATGTGGTTGCTGCATTTTTACTATGTGGTTTGTTGGAAATCGGGGATCCTCGGGAAGATCGGTTACGATCGGGGGATGACATACGCGTGTCAGTAGTTACCTACTTTTGCAGAGGTAACCCGGCCTTGTGTTGGCAGAGATCTAACCGTAATGTTAGGTTATTTCTCAGGTCGTCTATTCCAGGGACGTACCCATCGTGGATAGGAAGTTCCTTAGCCTGACCATTTGTTGGAAATCCAAAGAAACAATACGAGCCTTGTACGGTTTTAGTTGTAGAACCTGCCATTTAATATGGTAGCTATAGTAGACATACTATAATGGTACCTATGTCGGCTAAGATTAATATTCTACTTTCGAAATGTTTTCTACACTATGCACTAATAATAATATCAAAAAGAATTTGATTTTTTTCGTAGTAAGCATCTTTGACTATCATAAGAAGAAATCTCCTCCAAGTCTGCGTTTGCATTGTGTGTGTGGCGGGAGGTCTTATGGTAGTTTCATTTTCCAAAAGCATTGCGAATTGACTTTAAAATTTTTCTGTTGTTTATTTTAAAGATAAATAACTGTTTTACGATCTCACACCAGTCACCATGACTGACTCGGAGTTTATTGTTTCCCTTCTAAACTCTGGGTGCCCACCAATTTCCACACGGGCAGCCTAGAGTTATGTTATCAGGATATTCTGGATATTCTGGAGCTTTGGAGATAAGCTGGATGGCGAGACGTAGTATTTGTATCTGATATTATTTATTCCGCTGTGTATTCTGTATGAGGACAAGTTTATAAAACTGTCCATTGTTGTATATTGACTCTGATGATTGATGTATGTATAAACTGATATAGCTTTTTGTTTTAAAAGACTAGTGTTTATTTATTATATATTGTTCCGCTGCGATATGTGAGATTCTGATAAAATTTCTGTATCTGATGTTGTTCTGTTGTTCTTCTTTCTTCTTCTTCTACTCTTTTCTTCTTTTTCTGCCCTTTTCTTCTTTCTTAAACCATCACTATTGGAGTTTCCGGCACTCGATGGCTCGGCAGTCGATAAAGTGAGTATCGATGTCGAATTTTCGAAAGTCGAAAATTTCTGTACGTGACAAAGTGATTTATAGTTCAAAATAAATTTGATATTTCACTGAAAAGTGAATTTCTATTCAAACTGGTCAAACTTTGACTTTTGAACTTTAAATTTAAATATTCAAATTCTTAAATTTTATCTTTTATTATGAAAATAGATTTAATAACTTGAATACAGCTTTTCGTTTCATTGGAAACGGAGTTAAATTGTGAAAGTTATGTATATTTCAATATTGTGTGTAAACCGATGTATTTAGCAATATTGTCTATTTTAAATTTTATTTTATTTGTCATATTTGTTCTAATATGTGTTAATATTTTATTATATGTATAATTTTGTCTTTTAAATAATTTAAAGTGATTATATAATTTTTCCAAAGCGTATTGAATTTATTTTCAATTTTTAAAGGCTAGTTTCTATTTTTCTGCTATTTTCTTCAATTAAATTATATTTAATTAAAATTTATTTATTCATTTTGTGAATGCATTTTTATGTTATGTTATTATCTTTGTTTATAAATGTTTTACAAGTCCATATGAATTTTCCTAAATTTATTCTGTTTATTTTCAAATTTTCTAGACTAGTTTTCATTTTTGTGCTAATTTCTTATTTTATCATATATTATTAATATTTATTTATTTATATTTATATTTTTGTTACATTTTCGAATTGAAACTGAATTTTTAATTATTTTCAGTTAGTTAAACTTATTAAAAAGAAATAAAAGTGATTTGAAAGGTTTGTGGCTTTTTATTTCCCAAGGCCTTTTGAATTCCCACCTTTTCACATTTCAACATTACTTTTCATTCAATTGGCCTTAACTCCTCATTCTTTCAGCTTCATATCTCATTTTTCATTCACGTAAACTTTTCTCATCTCATTTCTGAAAGAAAAAAATACGGCTATCATCTTTCTCCTTTGATCAAAGTTTGGTAAATGTTTTATTCTTTAGCTTGTTTTACATTGTTTTTCTATTGATTTTTGCCATTGCTTTCAACTAGATGTGACCGGCCCCACCTCCTCCAGCAGCTAGGCCGACCCCACCACAACCAGCCACCACCACCTCTAGATCACTATCCCATCAGGCCGACCATCCCTAGGCTAGAGCACCATCCCCTATTTACTCAAACCATCACCTTATGTCAAAACCGAGCACACCCTTCCTCATTCACCACTTCCACCACCTTTGCCACCACCTCCTCCACCACCCATTGCTCTGACCTGACCACCACCCACTGGCCATGACCCATGACCTCTGGCCGAACCTATTTGTGCCAAATATGTGAGGTTATGTTGCATTGTTTAGCCTTGAACACCTAGTTTTTGCACCTAGACTTCACCACTTTGTTAACGCATGCTAGGCCGACCCTATGGAACCCAAAACCAGATCCAAACCCACTCCTTAGCCATGCATTTCAGATCTGGAGCTGAAGCATAGATGGTAGAAAGCATGTGCAATCACTTTGGCTTTGGTTCATGCATTCATTTCTAACATTGTTTATTGAATTTTGGGTTGAAAACTCATGTTGTCTATATTTGTTTTGTTTGATTTGTTTTCAAGGAAATTAATCTTGTGACTCTCTCACTCATATCTTGTCATGCTATCGTGCTTGTGTGGATCTCTTTTGTGTGCATTCATTGTTATGTCTCCAGCTTAAACAAGTGAGTAAATCTCACCAGACTAATATGTACTTATATAGTTGATAAACTGACATCACTTGAATCTATAAATTTATATCATCTTGTTATAACTGTTATATTATGATTATATGATGTTCATCCCTGTTTATACACATGTTATATCATCTATTACTGTTATATGATGTTATTCTGTTCATTTTATCAGTTTATCACACTGCAAGTTCCCTGTAGATTAGAATCACTATGGGTTGAAATGATACATACCCGAACGGACTTTAGAATAAGGAAAAATCGTTATGGGCTGAAATGATAGGCCTGAACGGTTTTTATTTATTTATTTATTTATATTACTTGGGATTGCGGGTTTGAAATGATAAAACCCGGTTTTTCTTTGTAAACTGCGGATTGAAATGATACATATCCGTATCACCTGACCGAGGCTAGAAAATTATATACAGACCCGTGGTTTATATATTTTTCTAAAATTTTTAAAATATTTAAAAATGTAAATATTATGATATTTTGATTTAAACTTTATTAGAATGATTTCTATAAATATTGTGATTTTCTACAAATTAAATAAGTGAATTAAGTAGATGGTGAAGTAGAATTTGAAATATAAGTAAATTTTGGAATTTATGGTTTTGTTTATAAATGGAATTTATGTAAAGTAAGAATATATGACAAAGTTGATTTAAAAGATGAATTTAATGATCTTTATTAAGTAATAATAATTTTTAAAATTGTTAATGATTTTGTATAAATTAAAATATGAAATAAATGAATATTTAAGCTGAATTTGGAAATAAAACTTAAATTGAATTTTTGTGAAATTTGTTTAAAAGTGAAATATTAATTAAGTAAAATAAATGGAAATAAGTTATATTTTGGAAATTTAAACTTAGTTGTTAAGTTAAGAATTTAATTAAAGAAATGAAAACTTAATTGTTATTTAATTTGATTATTGTATGGAAAATTGACTTTATAAAATCATGGAAATATAGGCATTTAAATGATTGTTTTTAATGTGAAAATATATGATTTTATAAGTTAAAATGATTTATATTAAAAGTTAATTATGTGTGAAATTGTAAATAAAACTCTGAATTTGATTTGACAGCATTGTTGAAATGTAATGTAAAGACATTACAGCATTGGAAAATGATGTAGTTGTTTTAAATGAACCAAATAGCAAATTTGAACTAAAGGTTATTATAGCACTTTGTTAGTACTATAGCTGTTAAATTTAACTAAAATTTCAATTGAAACTAAATTAAGATATTACAGCATTTTAAATGTCGTCTTTTGTTAATGAACTGTTTTTAAACATAACATTTTGTAGCATTTTCTAAGTGCTGCGAAAGTTGAATTTTCTTTGTTTAATAAATTCAAATGAATAAATGATCTTTGAAAATACTAAATTTTGGAAATTAAATATTTAATTATTAAATATAATGAATTGACTTTAAATGATTTAAATGGAATAGTTGATTTAGGAAATACAACTATTTTGAAATGTGATTAAATGGTATTTAAATTTAAATTAAATAAATGATGTTTTGAAATGATATTTTGATATTTTGAAATGAATTTGAATGATATTAAATCTTGAAATAAATAATTGAAGTTTATATTAGTATGAAAAATATTTGGTTTACTTGTAATTTGAATCTATTTAAAAGATATTGGACTGATGAAATATAGGATAATAAAGCTTTGGAATTTATTTTATAATTTGAATAGTTATTTTGTGGATTAAATCTATATTTGAAATTTATAAGATTTGAAATGGTCTATGGAAATTTAATTGAAATAAATGGTTGAATTGAATTGAAACTTTGGAAATTGAATACTTGATTTGAAATATAATACTTACACTTTTAAATGGTTTAAATGAATTATTTTGATGGAAACATAAACTATTTAAAAGGTGACTTGAAATGATAATAAATGAATGATATCTTTGAATTTAAAAAGATATTTAAAGTTGAATATTTAGATTTGAACTCAAATGATATTTTGATATATTAAATGATTTGAAATGAAGTTTTTGAAAGGATATGATATTTTGATATATTAAAATGATTTGAAATGAAGTTTTGAAATGATATGATATTTTAAATATATTGAAATGGTTTGGAATTGATTTAATCTTTATTTTGATAAAGATTTGGATTTGAAATGATACTATATTTTGAAGTATAAACTGTTTTAAATTATAACCACGGGTTATAATAACGATTGGTTGTTAAAGAGACCGGGATCGGATATGGACATACTCTATGTCGATACCGAAAACCACTTTAACAACTGTGTACGCGGTGGAGTTTCCAGAATGAAGTAGGATGGTGGTGACGATCCTAAGGTATATACGTGCACCCAACTCCCGTGAGTTGGCATAAGGTGGCTAAAATAGGAGCGATTGACGGACCAAGGAGGTAGCACCTCTGATCGGACACACTTCTTCGATACCATTCTATTACTTGTGATTGATTTGGTGCGCACCCTTAATTTGGGAGTGTTGTTCGAGGTGGGCGGTAGTGGCTGCTATGCGTCACCACCAGTCCGGATGCGTAATTGGTATATCTACCCTGGCATTACCTTGTGTGCCGTGTCACCTACCATATCGAGCCCACTACGATTTTGGTTTAAAGATCCGACCGCGTTAAGGTTCACCATCCCCTTAACGCTATTTTCTATATGATTATACTTTACTAATTAGACACTACTGTATATAGCGTATATTACTACATAGTAAATAGTTTAACGGATCCTTAAAGAATGGGCGATCCCAAGCATTCTTTAAGTTACTTGTACCTTTTATTACAGTTCACTTGAGTTGGTTTACATTATATAAGTATATATTGTCCTGACTCGAGTGTTTTGTGTTTTTCTTTACGCTCGGGTCAGCTTGAGTTATTCACAGATTTGGATTTCCGCTCTCTTGGAGATTTGAATCGCTGGAGATTATATGCTTGTCTTGTCCTATCTATTTCAGTTTTGTTGTTCCATTCAGCTTGTACTTGGTTATCATATTTAGACTTCTGTTGTACTTTATTTCTTCTATTGTATCTTATTTAACTCTGATATATTTACATAGTAGCTTCATGAACTACTATTTCTTTTACTTCCGCTGCATTATTTTACTCTGTGTCTGTGATATGTGATTATATTTATTTACTGTATATTCTGAGATTTGCCAAATTTTATTTACAACGCAGTATTTTGAGCAATTCAATTCCGACATGAGTGTCTACCTATACACTTATAATGGATGCGAATGGTTGAAAATATCGTGTCGTTACAGTTGGTATCTGAGCTTTGGCTTTGAGGCAAAACTCAGCATATGGAGTAGATTTATTTACAGAATCACTTTCGTTTGAGTTTGAATCTTTTCCTCTTGATTCGAATTTCCTTTGAATTTTTGGAACGTTCCCTGCGGTTCCAAAATTCATTCTTGTCCCTCACTATTCATCTTCTTTTGATTTTGGAGTATCACATAACTCCACTTCAAATGAGCTTTATAGTGAATTGGCGGTCTCGCCAATACTCTAATGACTTGTAAAGAGGGAAACTCCTTTACAAATTAGCATTGATTCACCAGAGATTTATATTTATCCTTGGTTTAGATGCTAATATCTTATGTTATTCCAAACTCTATCTCTTGAGATCAGATGTAGATTTACCCCAGAAAAAAAAATACACATTTGATCTTATTCATTAAGTCACGGTTGACCCGGTTAAGGTTGCCCGCGATTTATTTAAGCTTATCCATCTCCCTACTCTGTTATAATCATCTTGTCTTTTGTGTCCAACCTATCTTCATAACATTTTGAATTGTACTTGTAAATCTATGTTTTGTTTTATATATTGTGTTGTTTGAGTTGTTGATGTTGATTTGGGCTTCCGATCGATTCGTCTGATCAACGCTATCGATAGGATTTCTAAAACACTTTGACAGAACAAACTGACACAATATTATTTTAAATTGTTAATGTAATATATTTTGATATAAGTAAATATTATGGAACTTAATAAATTGATTTAAATTGATTATTTGAAATGATAATACTTGATTTATCACTCTATAAATGAATTTATAAATAGTTGTTTATAAATTTGATTTTGGAACTGAAATGAATTTAAATCAAGAATTTGAGAATTTAATTTTCGATGGTTTCAAACCTTGTGTTTAAAGTTTTAAAAGGATATATTATTTAAAGTATTTGTGAACAGAAATTTGTTTCCAAAGAATTTTAAAGTTTTAAAATTTTAGTGCTCTTCTCTTTGTCGCTGGAAAATAATTTTGGTGATGACCGCGGCATCATCGACGTTCATTTTCGAGTTTCGAAGTGAAGAAACCATTTTGTAGTCTTGCTATAGCTTTGTTTTGGGAAATTTGATTGACTTGAATTTCTAAAATATGATTTGATTATAATATATATAGATATATGATTTAAATTTGATTTGACATATTATGTACATATATTTATTTACCTCTAAATGGTTTGAAGGGAATCAGAAATTTAATTCTTACATTTTATCTTAAAGAATAATTGAAATGATTGAATTTGAAAGTTTTATTTGTATAATACAATTGCATTCAAATATAACTTACCTTAATTTTTAGAAGTTAACAATGTAATTGGATAATATACAATATAAAAAGGTTTTTATAAATAAAATTTGAGTGGTTATAATAAATATTATACACTTAAATTTTAGTTATAAAAAGATTAACAGAGGTAAATAGACTAAAAGGTTAATTGAATAATTTACAATATAAATAATGTTAAGGGAATTAGGAATAAATTAAAGCAGTTATAATAAGTGTAAGTATATTTAACATAGGTGATAAAATAGATTGAGAGGGATAAATTTAATTTTAATTAGGAATAAAGAGGAATTAAATTTATTAAGTACATTATGAGTATAATAAATGATTTTGCAAATCCATGATTTTTGAAATTGTTAGTTTAAGAAAATTAGATGATAAGATAATGAAATTAGAGATAGTAAGATTTATTTAACTTGTGTAAAATTAATTATCAATTTAAGCTGAAACCATAGAAATTTCAAACCTATTATCATATTTTGTTTTTCAAACTTATTATCTTATTTTGTTTTCAAACTGTCTGTTAGTTGTCCTCATTTTTCCTTATCTTGCTACAGACTGGTATAGGCATCCATCTATAATCTTTCTGTTCAGAAATCTTTCTATAATCTTTAATAATCTTTGGTACTTATTTTAATCTGAGCATTGCTTGCCATCCACCTTGTTAAACTTACCTATAACAATAGTTGTCAGGTATAATCTCAATCTCCTTGTCATCCTGTCTTAATCTTATTTCACTCTATCTTTTTCTTGTGCTTTCCCATACCTCATTCCTTTTCGAGGACGAAAAGTTTTGAGTGGGGGAGAGTGTAACAACCCTAGATTTTGCATATATTTTTAATTTTGACTTTATTTTTATTTTAAATTATTTAAACTTGTTCTATTTCAAACATTTCATTTTAAATATAAATGTTGATTATTAAGTGATTTATAGTTCAAACTAGTACAAATTGGATATTTCACTGAAAAGTGAATTTCTATTCAAACTGGTCAAACTTTGACTTTTGAACTTTAAATTTAATATTCAAATTCTTAAATTTTATCTTTTATTATGAAAATAGATTTAATAACTTGAATACAGCTTTTCGTTTCGTTGGAAACGGAGTTAAATTGTGAAAGTTATGTATATTTCAATATTGTGTGTAAACCGATGTATTTAGCAATATTGTCTATTTTAAATTTTATTTTATTTGTCATATTTGTTCTAATATGTGTTAATATTTTATTTTATGTATAATTTTGTCTTTTAAATAATTTAAAGTGATTATATAATTTTTCCAAAGCGTATTGAATTTATTTTCTATTTTTAAAGGCTAGTTTCTATTTTTCTGCTATTTTCTTCAATTAAATTATATTTAATTAAAATTTATTTATTCATTTTGTGAATGCATTTTTATTTTATGTTATTATCTTTGTTTATAAATGTTTCACAAGTCCATATGAATTTTCCAAAATTTATTCTATTTATTTTCAAATTTTCTAGACTAGTTTTTATTTTTGTGCAAATTTCTTATTTTATCATATATTATTAATATTTATTTATTTATATTTTATATTTTTGTTACATTTTCGAATTGAAATTGAATTTTTAATTATTTTCAGTTATTTAAACTTATTAAAAAGAAATAAAAGTGATTTGAAAGGTTTGTGGCTTTTTATTTCCCAAGGCCTTTTGAATTCCCACCTTTTCACATTTCAACATTACTTTTCATTCAATTGGCCTTAACTCCTCATTCTTTCAGCTGCATATCTCATTTTTCATTCACGTAAACTTTTCTCATCTCATTTCTGAAAGAAAAAAATACGGCTATCATCTTTCTCCTTTGATCAAAGTTTGGTAAATGTTTTCTTCTTTAGCTTGTTTTACATTGTTTTTCTATTGATTTTTGCCATTGCTTTCAACTAGATGTGACCGGCCCCACCTCCTCCAGCAGCTAGGCCGACCCCACCACCACCACAACCAGCCACCACCACCTCTAGATCACTATCCCATCAGGCCGACCATCCCTAGGCTAGAGCACCATCCCCTATTTACTCAAACCATCACCTTATGTCAAAACCGAGCACACCCTTCCTCATTCACCACTTCCACCACCTTTGCCACCACCTCCTCCACCACCCATTGCTCTGACCTGACCACCACCCACTGGCCGTGACCCATGACCTCTGGCCGAACCTATTTGTGCCAAATATGTGAGGTTATGTTGCATTGTTTAGCCTTGAACACCTAGTTTTTGCACCTAAACTTCACCACGTTGTTAACGCATGCTAGGCCGACCCTATGGAACCCAAAACCAGATCCAAACCCACTCCTTAGCCATGCATTTCAGGTCTGGAGCTGAAGCATAGATGGTAGAAAGCATGTGCAATCACTTTGGCTTTGGTTCATGCATTCATTTCTAACATTGTTTTATTGAATTTTGGGTTGAAAACTCATGTTGTCTATATTTGTTTTCAAGGAAATTAATCTTGTGACTCTCTCATTCATATCTTGTCGTGCTATCGTGCTTGTGTGGATCTCTTTTGTGTGCATTCGTTGTTGTGTCTCCAGCTTAAACAAGTGAGTAAATCTCACCAGACTAATATGTACTTATATAGTTGATAAACTGACATCACTTGAATCTGTAAATTTATATCATCTTGTTATAACTGTTATATTATGATTATATGATGTTCATCCCTGTTTATACACATGTTATATCATCTATTACTGTTATATGATGTTATTCTGTTCATTTTATCAGTTTATCACACTGCAAGTTCCCTGTAGATTAGAATCACTATGGGTTGAAATGATACATACCCGAACGAACTTTAAAATAAGGAAAAATCGTTATGGGCTGAAATGATAGGCCTAAACGGTTTTTATTTATTTATTTATTTATATTACTTGGGATTGCAGGTTTGAAATGATAAAACCCGGTTTTTCTTTGTAAACTGTGGATTGAAATGATACATATCCGTATCACCTGACCTAGGCTAGAAAATTATATACAGACCCGTGGTTTATATATTTTTCTAAAATTTTTAAAATATTTTAAAAATGTAAATATTATGATATTTTGATTTAAACTTTATGAAAATTATTTCTATAAATATTGTGATTTTCTACAAATTAAATAAGTGAATTAAGTAGATGGTGAAGTAGAATTTGAAATATAAGTAAATTTTGGAATTTATGGTTTTGTTTATAAATGGAATTTATGTAAAGTAAGAATATATGACAAAGTTGATTTAAAAGATGAATTTAATGATCTTTATTAAGTAATAATAATTTTTAAAAGTGTTAATGATTTTGTATAAATTAAAATATGAAATAAATGAATATTTAAGCTGAATTTGGAAATATAACTTAAATTGAATTTTTGTGAAATTTGTTTAAAAGTGAAATATTAATTAAGTAAAATAAATGGAAATAAGTTATATTTTGGAAATTTAAACTTAATTGTTAAGTTAAGAATTTAATTAAAGAAATGAAAACTTAATTGTTATTTAATTTGATTATTGTATGGAAAATTGACTTTATAAAATCATGGAAATATAGGCATTTAAAGGATTGTTTTTAATGTGAAAATATATGATTTTATAAGTTAAAATGATTTATATTAAAATTTAATTATGTGTGAAATTGTAAATAAAACTCTGAATTTGATTTGACAGCATTGTTGAAATGTAATGTAAAGACATTACAGCATTGGAAAATGATGTAGTTGTTTTAAATGAACCAAATAGCAAATTTGAACTAAAGGTTATTATAGCACTTTGTTAGTACTATAGCTGTTAAATTTAACTAAAATTTCAATTGAAACTAAATTAAGATATTACAGCATTTAAATGCCGTCTTTTGTTAATGAACTGTTTTTAAACATAACATTTCGTAGCATTTTCTAAGTGCTGCGAAAGTTGAATTTTCTTTGTTTAATAAATTCAAATGAATAAATGATCTTTGAAAAATACTAAATTTTGGAAATTTAATATTTAATTATTAAATATAATGAATTGACTTTAAATGATTTAAATGGAATAGTTGATTTAGGAAATACAACTGTTTTGAAATGTGATTAAATGGTATTTAAATTTAAATTAAATACATGATGTTTTGAAATGATATTTTGATATTTTGAAATGAATTTGAATGATATTAAATCTTGAAATAAATAATTGAAGTTTATATTAGTATGAAAAATATTTGGTTTACTTGTAATTTGAATCTATTTAAAAGATATTGGACTGATGAAATATAGGATAATAAAGCTTTGGAATTTATTTTATAATTTGAATAGTTATTTTGTGGATTAAATCTATATTTGAAATTTATATGAGTTGAAATGGTCTATGGAAATTTAATTGAAATAAATGGTTGAATTGAATTGAAACTTTGGAAATTGAATACTTGATTTGAAATATAATACTTACACTTTTAAATGGTTTAAATGAATTATTTTGATGGAAATATAAACTATTTAAAAGGTGACTTGAAATGATAATAATTAATGAAATCTTTGAATTTAAAAAGATATTTAAAGTTGAATATTTAGATTTGAACTCAAATGATATTTTGATATATTAAATGATTTGAAATGAAGTTTTTGAAAGGATATGATATTTTGATATATTAAAATGATTTGAAATGAAGTTTTGAAATGATATGATATTTTAAATATATTGAAATGGTTTGGAATACATTTAATCTTTATTTTGATAAAGATTTGGATTTGAAATGATACTATATTTTGAAGTATAAACTGTTTTTAATTATAACCACGGGTTATAATAACGATTGGTTGTTAAAGAGACCGGGATCGTATATGGACATACTCTCTGTCGATACCGAAAACCACTTTAACAACTATGTACGCGGTGGAGTTTCCAGAATGAAGTAGGATGGTGGCGACGATCCTAAGGTATATACGTGCACCCAACTCCCGTGAGTTGGCATAAGGTGGCTAAAACAGGAGCGATTGACGGACCAAGGAGGTAGCACCTCTGATCGGACACACTTCTTCGATACCATTCTATTACTTGTGATTGATTTGGTGCGCACCCTTGATTTGGGAGTGTTGTTCGAGGTGGGCGGTAGTGGCTGCTATGCGTCACCACCAGTCCGGATGTGTAATTGGTATATCTACCCTGGCATTGCCTTGTGTGCCGTGTCACCTACCATATCGAGCCCACTATGATTTTGGTTTAATGATCCGACCGCGTTAAGGTTCACCATCCCCTTAACGCTATTTTCTATATGATTATACTTTACTAATTAGACACTACTGTATATAGCGTATATTACTACATAGTAAATAGTTTAACGGATCCTTAAAGAATGGGCGATCCCAAGAATTCTTTAAGTTACTTGTACCTTTTATTACAGTTCACTTGAGTTGGTTTACATTATATAAGTATATATTGTCCTGACTCGAGTGTTTTGTGTTTTGCTTTACGCTCGGGTCACCCTGAGTTATTCACAAATTTGGATTTCCGCTCTCTTGGAGATTTGAATCGCTGGAGATTATCTGCTTGTCTTATCCTATCTATTTCAGTTCTGTTGTTCTATTCAGCTTGTACTTGGTTATCATATTTAGACTTCTATTGTACTTTATTTCTTCTATTGTATCTTATTTAAATCTGATATATTTACATAGTAGCTTCATGAACTACTATTTCTTTTACTTCCGCTGTATTATTTTACTCTATGTCTGTGATCTGTGATTATATTTATTTACTGTATATTCTGAGATTTGCCAAATTTTATTTACAACGCGGTATTTTGAGCAATTCAATTCCGACATGAGTGTCTACCTATACACTTATAATGGATGCGAATGGTTGAAAATATCGGGTCGTTACATTCCAATAAATTCTTTTATTTTGATTCTCACTATTATTATTGAATATACTATTACCTTATGAATATAATTAACATTAGTTTACATTTTATTACATGCATATTCTACAGTTATCACCTTAACTCATATTAATTGCAATATTTAATTACATTAAATTTCATTTATTTACAAATTAATTCCAAACTGATTTAATCAGTGAGATGCTAATAAATCAATTGTTACAGCTTAGTAACTCATATTTATTAATTCATTATTTACAACCAACGATTATAAATTACTTACCCTAATTGATTTCATTTTCTATATTAACTCATCTCTATTTAATACACATAATTTCACCATTAATACAACATTTAATTCATTCTTTATTGACTTACAATTATTTCCAATTTAAGCTCTACAATTACATTCCAAATTAGCTTTATCATTACAGTTGATTGAAATCACATTAACAATTGTCAATTCCATTCAATCAAAATTATAAAATTACATTTAAATTATTATTTTCCCATTTATAAATCATAAATTTTAATTTCTCACAATATTAAATTCCAAGATCTTATTTAATTTAATATTTTTAACGTGGGTCGTTACAATCTCCCCCACTCAAAACTTTTCATCCCCGAAAAGGAACAAGAAGGAATTAAGAAGTTTTATATATTTTTATTCAAAACAATCAATTTATAAACAATTAATTTACATAATTTAGTTCAATAAAAATTTGAAAATAACTCAACTTTCACAAAAAATTTCTAAGTCCTAAATTCACGAAAAATTTTGGCGGAGTCTCCTTTGCGTGGTTAGGTCCAAAAAAATAATAATATCAATAATTTCAATATATATCATATTTTAATAATAAAACATCCCAAACCATGGAAAACAATAAATATCATTCCAAAACCGTAATCAGAAAACGTAGCTATTTGTCGGGCAAACAACTTTATCTATGAAACCAAAAGGAGTAGCTATTGCTTCCATAAACCTGTATTTCACAACTATAATCCAAAGAGTTAAAATTATGTAAAAGAGTAATATTTTAGTTGTTTCAAATCAATAGCACAAGCAACAAACAATATATAATAATCATATGCGAACAAAAGCAGTACATCCAGTATATGCAACAAAAGAATCCATCAACCATTTATAGCAATCAAACTAATTGTTTGTTCAGTTTCATAAACTTCTCATCGTTCAAGGGTGATAAATAAACTACTAAGTGTACCTTACGCTCAACAACCTTAGATAATTACTTAATAGATTATTCATCAACCTTAAACAATTTGAAGTATCATCCCCCAAACTTCCCATTAGCCAAACAACAAAGAAATTCAATTATTATTTAAGTTTATTCTATTGGTTTCTTTTCACATTACTTACCTTTTATTTGTTTTCATTTCCCATTAATACCAGGTCATCTTTTTATAAATTTTCATTCAGTTACTTACATAATAAATTTCCCATTCAATATTTGAAATCATCATTGAATACATTGTTAAAGTATTACATACATTCACTACAACAAAATACCCATTTTACAACGGGCAATGCCCGTTGTAATAGAGGTTTTGCAACGGGCCTAGGCCCATTTTATTATGCGATGTTGTAATAGAGTAGATGAATTTTACAACGGTTCTTGCCCATTGCAATAAGGGTCTTTTGCAATGGTTTTTGTCCGTTGCAAAAGGGCCTTTTACAACTGCTTTTGCCCGTTGCAATTAATCCTTTTACAACTGATTTACCCGTTGCAAAAGGATCTTCTGCAACTGTATTTGCCCGTCGTTAAAAAAATTCAAATGAGAAAAAAAACGACTACAATGCATGTGTAAATTTTAAACTAATTTGAATTGAAACAAAAATTAGTATACTAATGACAACCATATTTATTCATATTTACTAAAACTTGCAAAAGAAATTCATATTTCAAAATAACAAAAAGATTTATCTATTCACATCATTCATAAGGTTTTACATAGTTACAAAACATCGAATATAAACCTAAACTAACATAACTACTAACTACAGTCTTTATTGCTAAAGGCGGAGCTATCAAAATCAATAACCATAATTGCACTTGATTTGGCCAGCCTCTTGAACGAAGAATCTTTAAAAGACCTAGATGAACCCTGTTGCATACTAGTGAACATATCTTATTTAGAGAGCATATGCAGGCATAAACACTATGAACAGTGTATATAAGGATATTTCATCACTAAAATACCGAGGAGGATGCAAATTTACTTGAGTGTAGTTCATATACTTGATAATAGATTTTAGTCTTGATGAAATATCAATCATTGTAGAAGTATCACTTTCTCTAACTGCATTGAGAAGAGTCTGTAATATTTGAAGAGGATTGCCATGGCTCACGATTATAACTTCACATCTGTGAAAACTCGATCATCTTTTTTTTAGTATATGCCAAATAAAATTGCAGAACAAAAAAAAGGAATAAAAGTGGAAATATGATATTTCAAAAAAGAACTAAGCTTCACCGTGCATTGTAAAAACTCTAGCAAAATGTTCAACATACTTGGAGAAAAATATCAAATTTGTACAGTGCAAAGTAATGTAGTAGGACGTTAATGGGTATTTAAATATTTTAAAACATATCATGTGAACTGTTCCACAACTTAGAATAGATGTTTAAAAAAAGAAAATCTCTATATGCAATTGAAATCATTTCACAGATCATTGTGTTGTTAAAAGAAAATATCTCCATTCATACCATAATGCATTTTATATAATAATCAATGAGAAATAAAACACATTTAATAACAAAAACAATTATTTGATGTGATTTAGTTCATATTTAACATGTCTATAAATATAACAACCCATTCAGTAATTAAAACGGAATAAAACACAGTTATTTTTCGTATAGTTTGAATATAGTTTGGACATCTATTGCACAATTACAAGTAAGAAAACTAGCATACTGTGACTGTAATAGTGAGTCACATATATGCAAAAACTATAAGCAGCAAAGCAACACGTAGGTGGACCATTAATATTTCTTTTAGGCAATATCTACTATTTATGTTCAAGTTTGGAGATGAAGGAAAACTTACCCTTGGAACTCTGCTTCAATATGAGCAAGAGCAGTTGAAAGACGAGAAGCCACATTTGCAACACTTTCTCCACCTTCAGGTGCCATGAAAGGATCCTTTGCATCAAGGTCTCATATCTCTGAGTACTGAACAATCAATGTAAAATTATTTTGAAGTATTATTACAGCTTTTAGATAAGAATGTCAATTAAGATTTCACTGCTCTTTTCCGATTAGATGTATACATTAATACATTTTATTGAATTAATCAACCTCGGTTGGCTGTGTAACAGGTGTGTTTGGCTTAACAGGGTTTTTAGGTGGTATAGGAGAAATGCGCTCAACATGCTTGTGCTTCAATTTTTTTTGCAGCTGGTCTCGGATCCTTATAGGATCCACTTTTCTGATTATAGTAATCATGCTTTTTTCAATGTCCGTGGTTACTTTTTCAGTTCCTGCCAAAATCACAGCATTTTTTTCATTTTCCAACAAATGATTGAAACACTTATGAAATGTAAACATTCAATGAAACAGATGATAAAAAAATGATTTCACTTCAAATCAGCGACAGTGATATTCCGAAGAGAAAACAGTAATTAAAATAAGTCCTTAAATCAAATTAAAAAGGTGTTGAATAAGAATAAGAAAAACCCCAAAAAGAAGAACCAAACCAAATATAAGATCAAACCTTCGAATCCATGAAGAGATCTTTTGAGCTGCAACCTTCGCAATGCATTAAAACAAACTAAGGGAACTTGCAGTGTGATAACAACATATATAATAAACATAACATCCAATCATCCAATGTCAACAAATAAACATCTATCACAATCAACATCCAAATCAGTCAATAAATCACAACAATTAACCGGTTATCAATATCAGGTATTTAACTATTAATTTAATTTCAATATTAATTTAAATGGCAATTTAATTCAAAAAAATTCAATTTCAATTTAAAATGTCAAATTAAACTACCAAACACCAACCAATAATATTCTTATCAAATCATAACTTTAATTCAACTAACATAAGAAGGTTTAGTATTTATGAGTGGGTTAAATGACTCACTTTTATACGTATCTGAAAATAATAGACTTCTAATCAATAGCTCCTCTCTATATTTCCTTAGTCTCCTTCTTGATTGCCAGCTTTGTTCCTTAATTTTGCTTTTGGTTTGATTTACTTTAATTTTCCTCCTTATTATATTAATATATAAAAAATGTATGTACGTATGTATTTTTAGAAGGTTTGAAGAAAAAAAGATTTAAAAAAGAAGAATTGAAAAAAGAAAAGGATTAAAACAAGAAGAACTGAAAATGGAAAAGAAGATCAAGATTTGAAAAGGAAGAAGAAAGTTTAAAAGTGAAGAAGATTTGAAGAAGTAGAATATTCGAAGAGGAAGGAAAAAAACAAAACGAGAGAGAATAAGAAGATTTGAAGAAGAAAAAGAAAAAAGAAGAAGATTAGAGTGGACGCTAGTGTTTCATTTGCATCCTATCTTATTTATAAGGTTAGAGTTAGGTTTAGGGCCAATGAAATTTGAAAAGAGAGGCTGCTATTAATTAGAAATAAATGAAATGAGGTTTCAGGAAATGAAGTTGGAAAATGAACGAAAAAATAAAGTAAATATGAACAAACTAGATATTGAAATAAAGTAAATATGAACAACCTTTTTAAAAGTAGCAGGCATTAAAAAGAGGTAAAAGAAAGAATTAAAAATATGAAAAGTAGTTCATGTTTGCAAAATGGAAAAGCTTCAGACAATGTAAATGGAAAGGAGTAATGAAACAAATGAGGAAATAATGAAAAGAATGCGGCAATTATTAATTAGAAAGGGAATGAACGGAACAACTCTACACTGTAAACAAACTTTTGGAATTCAAATTTCAAAAACAATTGTTTACTTAATTTATTTTATTAACCCCAAACATACCAAAATTGACATCCATAAATGATTTAATTAACACACAATAAACGAAAATAAATTCTCTACACAAATTTGTGTCATTAATTAAAAAAATATACAGCATTAAGAACTTTTCATTTCTCTCTCATTGATTAGATTGGAAATTTAAACAAACATGTTAACATTTTGATTAAATGTTTTAGCACTAACGTACATTCAAAAATATGATAACATAAATAAGGTAATATAAACATGTGTAATATATATATATATATATATATATGTACATCTTTATCGTCACTTATAGTTTACATTCATAAATAAAAGGTATGAAACTAATACACATAAGGAGGCAATGAATGTAAGAGTAAATTAGAAGAGTGAAGATGGAAAGGTAAATTATGTTGCAGTTAAAATCTAATCAAGTCTAATTGAAAAGGAAATAGTCAAGTGTAAATCTATTTTACTCCCTTTATCATCTCCTATTAACATTTAATTTAATACCGTATGAGATTTCAAACCTAAATAATAACATTTAATTTAACTCTTAACTGGTGAAATCCCGTAGCTAAATCCATCTGAGAAAACACCTTAGCTTCGTGAAGCTGATCAAACAAGTCATCTATTCTCGGCAATGGATACTTGTTCTTCTTAGTCACCTTATTCAGCTCACGATAATCGACGCACAATCTCAACGACCCATCTGCCTTGGTTGCAAACACAACTGGTGCACCCCACTCGGACACACTACGCCGAATGAATCCTTTCTGTAAAAGGTCATCAACTTGCACCCTCAACTCCTGCTGTTCCCTAGGCGCCATCCGCCTAAGAGGCATCACAACAGGTCTGGCTCCTTCAATTAGATCTATCCGAAACTCGATCTCTCTATGCGGCGGCAACCCTTTGACTTCGTCAAAGACATCCTCGAATCCATTTGTGATTGGCACTAAAGACAGTCCATCCCGTGGAACAACTAGCGAATACATGAAGCTCATGAAGACGCCTTCCTCATGCTTACATCGTATCACAATCTTTCGCCCTTCCACATTCTCGATTGTCACCTCCAGCCTCTCACAATCAACCTTAGCCGCATACTTCCTAAGCCAGTCCATACCCAAGATAATTCCGAACCCCGCAAAGTTCAGAACAAAGCAATCACAAACAAAAGAGCAACCATGACTCGACACAACTAGACCACGGCATAACATACACAAACAAGACGAACCCCCAACTGGATTAGTCACAACCAATGGCCTATCAACAATATTCGGCTTCAAATCTAACCGGCCTACTAGTTCATTACAAACAAACGAATGCGATGCTCTAGTATCAAACAAAACTCTAACTGGAATACCACATAGGAAAAGAGTACCTTGAACCACCACACTCTTTCCCTTCTCTTCAGCAGTAGGAGCTTTCGAAGACGACGGAACAGCCCCCAAAGCATAGGCTTGCACAATCTGCCTGTCCTTCCTTGGTTCTGGACAATTCTTCCTGAAATGCCCCGGCTTGTCACAGTTGTGACACTTCATCGGCACCTTAGGATTCTTATAATCCTTAGAGAAATGGCCCTTCTGCTGACAATTGTAGCAAGTCACCTCGCCTTTCGGCTTCTTCTGGCCATCCTTACCCTTCTGCTGCTACTGCTTCCTCTTCTGGTTTCCACCCTGCTGTGGTTTAGACTCTCCCCTGGTAACAGCAACAACAGGTCCTTCCTTAGGAAACAGACTCTCATGCCTAAGAGCTTTCTCCACAAGCTTCTCAAATGAATCGTCCAAATGATCCACCAACTGTCTCCCAAGATAGCTATCCAAGCCGGTCACAAACTTCTCATTCTTCTGATAAGCAGACTCAATATATGACCGGGCATACTTGGACAAAGCTTCAAACTCAGAAACATACTCAAGAACAGATCTTCCACCCTGCTTGAGCTCTACAAACTTCTTGAACAGAACAGACTTCTGAGCTGTAGAAATGAACTTAGCTTCAAATCTAGCTTGGAATTGCTCCCAAGTGATCTCTTCCTCCGCAGTATCGATGGTAATAGAGTTCCACCAATCAGAAGCTCTCCCTTGAAGCTGCCTTGATGCCAACTTCCTCTTAGTTGCATCATCAATTCCCAAATCACCAAAGATCCTTCTACAAGCATCTATCCACCTCTGGACCTCAATGGTAGATTCTGTTCCCAAGAAAACCTTCCCTCCAAGAGCAGTATAGTCCTTGCACAACTTAGCAAAATCCACTGGTTTCGGAGTTTGAACTTGAACTCCAACATCAACTGCTGCCCCCGGAACTGGTATCCTTCTCATGATCGAAGTCATCATAGCTTCGAACACGGCTGCATAATCAGCAGTCTCTTCAGTAGCACGGCCTTCCCTAGCAGCTGGTCTCCCTCTTCGACTCATTCTCAATATCTACAAAAAGGAATGATTAGAACATCTAGAGAAACAACTGCATAAAGGACTAACTTACTGCTAAACTACTATATTATATATAGTAATCATCCATCAAAATACAATTACGTCTCTCATGCGTAGTTACGACAGCGAGCGTTGGGTAAAATCGATTAACCAATGCTCTGATACCAAATGTGACGACCGCCCATGACCCCTGCACCGAATCTAAAGATAGAGCGCTGTAAAGTGTGTCAGGCGACCATGGACGATTGTCAAGGTAAGATTTAAAACAACAGAATCTATCGTATTTCTCACAGCGCATGGACAAAATACAATAGAACATATGTATAGTGAAGCTTTACAGAACAAAATGACAATATATAAAACTCCATAATAGTTGAATACAAGCATCCACATAGTCAATACATCAAGCCTCACTACATATCTCTCAGAGAATACAAAACAGCGGAATATCCAGTACATATAAGAAGATAATATGCAACCCTCTAGCTCGTTTCGATATCAGCATCGTGAGAAGAGAACAGCACCTGTCACCTGCTACCTAGTCTGCCCGTCCCAAAATGGACGAACAGCCCAAGGCAATAAGAATTAAAACATAAAGCCTTGAGTCAGACAACAGTCTTAGTGAGCAGTAAATTAACTAACATCATACCAAAAGAGCATAAAGGAAAAGGAATAGGAATACAACCCTCCCACTCCAACCTCGTTCTACAGTGATAGCCCCCAGACACACACTAAGCAGAAGCAAACATAGCAGAGCATACAATTGAAAGTAAAGCTACTATCACTCGAGTCAAGGGCGATGTTTTCCAAGTACCAAGGCCTAAATCAGATAAGTACCCAGAAAATACCGCTCTTGAGTCCGAATGACGATACAACCAAACATCCATGACTCTGGCTATCACTGTTATCATTGCTTCGATATCACCGTTAATTGAATGACCGGCACATTCTTTCAGCCGTCCGTCAAGGGCTAATAGAAACCCCGGTTCTAGACATAACTCCCGCACGTCGTCGCAGCCCGTGCCTAGGACTATCGAATCTGCCCAGAGTACTCGACCATCAACAGTTAGTCGTTGGGACTATCGAATCTGCCCAAACGTACTCTTGCTTAGAGCATGCTAGAACCTTCAACAACGATGCTATCCAAACCTCCTAGTCATCCTCCTCGACGACTATTCTCATATCCATTCATTATCCTCAACTCGAATCATATCACCGAGTTATCAACATGCTTGGAATGATCCCGTCTGGATTAGACCAAGTCTTCATCATATGATGCCTCGCTTCATTACATCCTTGCAAAGCCTCATCTCAACTTCATATCATCAAATCTATGCATAAGAGCTTCATCATCCCGCTACATATGCCACGAGCAGCTTTCCCAATTCAAGAGCCTTTCCCTTAGCTTTTGAATCATCTTCGGTCTAAATCTAATCATCAATCATCAAGTTCATAACAAGCAATCAAATCAAACATCAATCCAAGCAATCAAGCATTCAAATATGATCTAAGTAGACAATTATAACAATAATGGCATTTTCGTAATTAAAGAGTTGAAAGTCCAATAAGCATGAAAACATGGATTATATCTCTACAAACTTGATGAATGAACTTGCATAGGTTAACATATAATAAAATGGATGTAACATCATCATGAACAATGGATCTATATGGATCTACACTTTGGATGAAGAAAATGCATGGAAATCTCTATTTTAACACCACATCGAGCCAACAATCCGATATACTCCTTTGGATCCGTGTGAGAGATAATCACCACTCACCAAATCACCTAAACAAACCCAAATCAAAATGCTTCAGATCTGGACAGCGAAGGATCAAGCTTGATCTATCACAAATCCGCTTCAAATTAAGAAATCTCTCTAGAAAAGATGAAGATCTTCAATCTAAGCTCTTGAATCTTCAATCTTGATCTTCGATTTGGATGGATGGAAGCACTAGATTAGAGTGGAGAAAAGAAGTGAAGAAGTGTAGAAGTCGAGCTCTCAAAATGGCAGCACTTCGTCGCTTCAAAATCCGGATCCCAAAAATGAAGAGAAGCTCTCCTATTTATAGCAGAAAATACCCTAAGTCGTAACTCGGCTATCTCCTTAAGTCGCTGCCGACTTAACACTGCCGACCTACGACCTAACACTTTGCCATCCTACGACTTAACCAGAAGTATCTACGACCTAACAACTGCTATCTCCTAAGTCGGTCACGACTTAACAACTTAGCACCATTCGACTTAACACTTATACGACTTATAAAACCTTGCGACCTAACAGTGTTACGACCTAACACAGACTGCCTCTACGACCTAACACATAGCCTAACTCTTAAGGTCGCCAACTTGTTAACTCCTTAGGTCGCTAACCCACCCAGTCGACTTAACTCGGTAACAACTTAACCCTTAGGTCGCTTACGACCTAACCAACCAAGCTACCAGACGACCTAACACATAGCGACCTATCCCTTAACTCGGTTACTACGACCTAACTCTAACCTTAGGTCGTCTACAATCATAAGTCGGTCAACCCACTAACTCGTCCAACCGACCTAACTTCTATACGCTCTAAGTCGTTGCCGACCTAACCACACTAACCCAGTAACCACTAGGTCGCTTACTCCACTAGGTCTGCCTACCCTTGAGTCGCCATATCCTTAAGTCGGTCAGTTCTTTAGGTCGTTAACTCGCCCTGCCGACCTAATTACTTAACTAAATCCTAGGTTGCATAATTCTATAGGTCGCTCCAACTAACCCACGACCTAACACTAACTCGCCGAATTCCTTAACTCGGTCACGACTTAGCTCTTAGGTCGTTCACGACCTAGGACTTAGATAAATCTACCTAAAAATCTGAAATGACTTAAAAATGCTAAAATTCCAGATTTGATAAACTTTTCGATCCGTGAAAATACGGGTCGTTACATTCTCTCCCCCTTAGGAATTTCGCCCCCGAAATCCCAAACAATCATAGCAATCAAAACTATTCTGTACGCCTACCATCCATAGCAATCAACAAACCATGCATCCAATTCTAACTTAGCGTACAGAATTCTAAGACTTAGAACAAGTTACAATATCGCGAGATGACACGACATCTTAGGGTCATACCTCGAAGAGTTCAGGATGAGCTGCCTTCATCCTCTCTTCCACCTCCCACGTACAGTCGTTATCATCATCACTCCATTGTATCTTGAGCAACTTAACCACCTTCCTCCTAAGCTGTTTCGTGTCAGTTTCAACAACACGAAGCGGCTTACGAGGTCTTCTATTGACTGGATTAACTTCTAAGTCTTCACAGCTATCAGCAGAAACCACCGTACTCGAGTCGTGTACATACTTCCGTAGATATGATACATGAAAAACATTGTGCACACTCGACATCTTCTCTGGTAACTCCAATCTGTAAGCGAGCTTTCCAATTCGCTCGATAATCGGGAATGGTCCAACAAATCTCGGAGTCAATTTTCCTTTCTTCCCGAATCGAATAACATTCTTCAGTGGAGAAATCTTCACAAAAACCATATTTCCTACGTCGAATTCCAAATCCTTTCGACGCTTATCGGCATAACTCTTCTGACGGTCTTGGGCTGCCTTCATTCGTTGCCGAATGATCTCTATGCAATCCGAAGTCTGTCGAATCATCTCTGGCCCAAGCATCAGCTTTTCTCCAGTTTCCAACCAACATGTCGGAGAGTTACACGACCTTCCATACAATGCCTCATACGGTGCCATACCAATGCTTGACTGGTAACTGTTGTTGTATGCAAACTCCACCAAATGAAGGTGATCTTCCCATGATCCTCCGAAATCCAAAACACAAGCTCTGAGGAGATCTTCCAAAACTCGGTTGACTCTCTCGGTCTGACCATCTGTTTGGGGGTGATAAGCTGTACTCAAACACAACTCGGTTCCCAAAACTTCCTGGAAGCTCTTCCAAAATCCACTAGTGAACAATGGATCTCGATCGCTCACTATACTCTTCGGAATACCATGGAATCGGACTATCCACTTAACATACAACTCAGCCAACTTTGATGCCGTTCTAGTCGATCGAACAGGAATGAATCGTGCACTCTTAGTCAGACGATCCACAATGACCCAAATCCCTTCATTTCCCGTTCTGGTTCTAGGCAATCCATCAATAAAATCCATCGACACTTGTTCCCACTTCCATGTAGGAACTTCTAAGGGCTGAAGCAATCCACTTGGCTTCTTCTGTTCAGCCTTTACCAACTGGCAGTTCATACACTTGGAAATAAAATTTCCAACATCCTTCTTCATACCAGTAGTAGGTTCTCTTCATATCCCGATACATCTTATTTCCACCTGGATGAATTGTCAGCTTCGAGTGATGACTTTCCTTCAGAACTTCACTCCTCAATTCATCTATATCGGGAACAACTAGTCGTCCTTGCTTCTGAAGCCAACCCTCTCGATCGACCTCGAATCCTTTATCCTTTTCTGGATCCAATCCAGATTCCAATTCACGGATAATCTTGACAAGCTTATCATCTCGCTTTTGGCTCTCACCAATCCTTTCCACAAGAGTGGGTCTTATTGATAAGTTTTCCAACATCTCAGGTTCCAATTCGCATCTAGGCCTGAAGTCAAATCCAGCTAAATACTCGAGACTCTTCCATTCTGAAAACATGGCTCCCAATCCTGCATGTCTTCGACTTAACGCATCTGCCACTGCGTTACCTTTTCCCGGAGTATAAGCTATACCAAAATCATATGATGCTAAAAACTCTAGCCAACGTTGCTGCCGAAGATTCAAATCCTTTTGGGAGAAAAGATACTTCAACGACTTATGATCCGTAAACAGCTCGAATCGAACTCCCAATAGATAATGTCTCCACATCTTCAGAGCAAATACAATCGCCGCTAACTCCAAATCATGAGTCGGGTAATTCCTTTCATGCGGCTTCAGTTGTCGACTAGCATACGCAACAACTCTATCCTTCTGCATCAGCACTGCTCCAAGTCCCGTACCACATGCGTCGGTGTAAACCACCATCTCATCATTCCCACTAGGAATAGTCAAAACAGGAGCACTCGTCAATCTCTCTTTCAGGATTGCGAAAGCTTGCTCACACTTAGCATCCCAACTGAACACTTGGTTCTTCTTCGTCAATCCTGTTAACGATGCAGCTATCTTGGAGAAGTCTTTGATAAACCGTCGATAATATCCTGCTAATCCAAGAAAACTTCTCACATCAGATGCATTCTTAGGTCTAACCCAATCCTGGATTGCTGCCACCTTAGCGGGATCAACTGCTATTCCACTTCCAGAAATCACATGGCCTAAGAACCTCACTTCACTCTTCCAGAAGTGACACTTCGAAAACTTAGCCTTCAGCTGATGTTTCCACAAGATTTCCAAAACAATACGCAAGTGCGTCTTGTGCTCTTCTTCAGTTCTGGAATAAATCAGAATATCATCCACGAACACAAGTACGAACTTGTTCAACTGATCTCTGAACACTCTATTCATAAGATCCACAAAATATGCTGGCGCGTTAGTCAATCCAAACGGCATTACCAGCCACTCAAAGAAACCGGATGGTGTCCTAAAAGCAGTCTTCGGTACACTATCCTTAGCCACTCTCAACTGGTGAAATCCCGTTGCCAAATCCATCTGAGAAAACACCTTAGCTTCGTGAAGCTGGTCAAACAAGTCATCTATTCTCGGCAATGGATACTTGTTCTTCTTAGTCACCTTATTCAGCTCACGATAATCGACGCACAATCTCAACGACCCATCTGCCTTGGTTGCAAACACAACTGGTGCACCCCACTCGGACACACTACGCCGAATGAATCCTTTCTGTAAAAGGTCATCAACTTGCACCCTCAACTCCTGCTGTTCCCTAGGCGCCATCCGCCTAAGAGGCATCACAACAGGTCTGGCTCCTTCAATTAGATCTATCCGAAACTCGATCTCTCTATGCGGCGGCAACCCTTTGACTTCATCAAAGACATCCTCGAATCCATTTGCGATTGGCACTAAAGACAGTCCATCCCGTGGAACAACTAGCGAATACATGAAGCTCATGAAGACGCCTTCCTCATGCTTACATCGTATCACAATCTTTCGCCCTTCCACATTCTCGACTGTCACCTCCAGCCTCTCACAATCAACCTTAGCCGCATACTTCCTAAGCCAGTCCATACCCAAGGTAATTCCGAACCCCGCAAAGTTCAGAACAAAGCAATCACAAACAAAAGAGCAACCATGACTCGACACAACTAGACCACGGCATAACATACACAAACAAGACGAACCCCCAACTGGATTAGTCACAACCAATGGCCTATCAACAATATCCGGCTTCAAATCTAACCGGCCTACTAGTTCATTACAAACAAACGAATGCGATGCTCCAGTATCAAACAAAACTCTAACTGGAATACCACATAGGAAAAGAGTACCTTGAACCACCACACTCTTTCCCTTCTCTTCAGCAGTAGGAGCTTTCGAAGACGACGGAACAGCCCCCAAAGCATAGGCTTGCACAATCTGCCTGTCCTTCCTTGGTTCTGGACAATTCTTCCTGAAATGCCCCGGCTTGTCACAGTTGTGACACTTCATCGGCACCTTAGGATTCTTACAATCCTTAGAGAAATGGCCCTTCTGCTGACAATTGTAGCAAGTCACCTCGCCTTTCGGCTTCTTCTGGCCATCCTTACCCTTCTGCTGCTACTGCTTCCTCTTCTGGTTTCCACCCTGCTGTGGTTTAGACTCTCCCCTGGTAACAGCAACAACAGGTCCTTCCTTAGGAAACAGACTCTCATGCCTAAGAGCTTTCTCCACAAGCTTCTCAAATGAATCGTCCAAATGATCCACCAACTGTCTCCCAAGATAGCTATCCAAGCCGGTCACAAACTTCTCATTCTTCTGATAAGCAGACTCAATATATGACCGGGCATACTTGGACAAAGCTTCAAACTCAGAAACATACTCAAGAACAGATCTTCCACCCTGCTTGAGCTCTACAAACTTCTTGAACAGAACAGACTTCTGAGCTGTAGAAATGAACTTAGCTTCAAATCTAGCTTGGAATTGCTCCCAAGTGATCTCTTCCTCCGCAGTATCGATGGTAATAGAGTTCCACCAATCAGAAGCTCTCCCTTGAAGCTGCCTTGATGCCAACTTCCTCTTAGTTGCATCATCAATTCCCAAATCACCAAAGATCCTTCTACAAGCATCTATCCACCTCTGGACCTCAATGGTAGATTCTGTTCCCAAGAAAACCTTCCCTCCAAGAGCAGTATAGTCCTTGCACAACTTAGCAAAATCCACTGGTTTCGGAGTTTGAACTTGAACTCCAACATCAACTGCTGCCCCCGGAACTGGTATCCTTCTCATGATCGAAGTCATCATAGCTTCGAACACGGCTGCATAATCAGCAGTCTCTTCAGTAGCACGGCCTTCCCTAGCAGCTGGTCTCCCTCTTCGACTCATTCTCAATATCTACAAAAAGGAATGATTAGAACATCTAGAGAAACAACTGCATAAAGGACTAACTTACTGCTAAACTACTATATTATATATAGTAATCATCCATCAAAATACAATTACGTCTCTCATGCGTAGTTACGACAGCGAGCGTTGGGTAAAATCGATTAACCAATGCTCTGATACCAAATGTGACGACCGCCCATGACCCCTGCACCGAATCTAAAGATAGAGCGCTGTAAAGTGTGCTAGGCGACCATGGACGATTGTCAAGGTAAGATTTAAAACAACAGAATCTATCGTATTTCTCACAGCGCATGGACAAAATACAATAGAACATATGTATAGTGAAGCTTTACAGAACAAAATGACAATATATAAAACTCCATAATAGTTGAATACAAGCATCCACATAGTCAATACATCAAGCCTCACTACATATCTCTCAGAGAATACAAAACAGTGGAATATCCAGTACATATAAGAAGATAATATGCAACCCTCTAGCTCGTCTTCGATATCAGCATCGTGAGAAGAGAACAGCACCTGTCACCTGCTACCTAGTCTGCCCGTCCCAAAATGGACGAACAGCCCAAGGCAATAAGAATTAAAACATAAAGCCTTGAGTCAGACAACAGTCTTAGTGAGCAGTAAATTAACTAACATCATACCAAAAGAGCATAAAGGAAAAGGAATAGGAATACAACCCTCCCACTCCAACCTCGTTCTACAGTGATAGCCCCCAGACACACACTAAGCAGAAGCAAACATAGCAGAGCATACAATTGAAAGTAAAGCTACTATCACTCGAGTCAAGGGCGATGTTTTCCAAGTACCAAGGCCTAAATCAGATAAGTACCCAGAAAATACCGCTCTTGAGTCCGAATGACGATACAACCAAACATCCATGACTCTGGCTATCACTGTTATCATTGCTTCGATATCACCGTTAATTGAATGACCGGCACATTCTTTCAGCCGTCCGTCAAGGGCTAATAGAAACCCCGGTTCTAGACATAACTCCCGCACGTCGTCGCAGCCCGTGCCTAGGACTATCGAATCTGCCCAGAGTACTCGACCATCAACAGTTAGTCGTTGGGACTATCGAATCTGCCCAAACGTACTCTTGCTTAGAGCATGCTAGAACCTTCAACAACGATGCTATCCAAACCTCCTAGTCATCCTCCTCGACGACTATTCTCATATCCATTCATTATCCTCAACTCGAATCATATCACCGAGTTATCAACATGCTTGGAATGATCCCGTCTGGATTAGACCAAGTCTTCATCATATGATGCCTCGCTTCATTACATCCTTGCAAAGCCTCATCTCAACTTCATATCATCAAATCTATGCATAAGAGCTTCATCATCCCGCTACATATGCCACGAGCAGCTTTCCCAATTCAAGAGCCTTTCCCTTAGCTTTTGAATCATCTTCGGTCTAAATCTAATCATCAATCATCAAGTTCATAACAAGCAATCAAATCAAACATCAATCCAAGCAATCAAGCATTCAAATATGATCTAAGTAGACAATTATAACAATAATGGCATTTTCGTAATTAAAGAGTTGAAAGTCCAATAAGCATGAAAACATGGATTATATCTCTACAAACTTGATGAATGAACTTGCATAGGTTAACATATAATAAAATGGATGTAACATCATCATGAACAATGGATCTATATGGATCTACACTTTGGATGAAGAAAATGCATGGAAATCTCTATTTTAACACCACATCGAGCCAACAATCCGATATACTCCTTTGGATCCGTGTGAGAGATAATCACCACTCACCAAATCACCTAAACAAACCCAAATCAAAACGCTTCAGATCTGGACAGCGAAGGATCAAGCTTGATCTATCACAAATCCGCTTCAAATTAAGAAATCTCTCTAGAAAAGATGAAGATCTTCAATCTAAGCTCTTGAATCTTCAATCTTGATCTTCGATTTGGATGGATGGAAGAACTAGATTAGAGTGGAGAAAAGAAGTGAAGAAGTGTAGAAGTCGAGCTCTCAAAATGGCAGCACTTCGTCGCTTCAAAATCCGGATCCCAAAAATGAAGAGAAGCTCTCCTATTTATAGCAGAAATTACCCTAAGTCGTAACTCGGCTATCTCCTTAAGTCGCTGCCGACTTAACACTGCCGACCTACGACCTAACACTTTGCCATCCTACGACTTAACCAGAAGTATCTACGACCTAACAACTGCTATCTCCTAAGTCGGTCACGACTTAACAACTTAGCACCATTCGACTTAACACTTATACGACTTATAAAACCTTGCGACCTAACAGTGTTACGACCTAACACAGACTGCCTCTACGACCTAACACATAGCCTAACTCTTAAGGTCGCCAACTTGTTAACTCCTTAGGTCGCTAACCCACCCAGTCGACTTAACTCGGTAACAACTTAACCCTTAGGTCGCTTACGACCTAACCAACCAAGCTACCAGACGACCTAACACATAGCGACCTATCCCTTAACTCGGTTACTACGACCTAACTCTAACCTTAGGTCGTCTACAATCATAAGTCGGTCAACCCACTAACTCGTCCAACCGACCTAACTTCTATACGCTCTAAGTCGTTGCCGACCTAACCACACTAACCCAGTAACCACTAGGTCGCTTACTCCACTAGGTCTGCCTACCCTTGAGTCGCCATATCCTTAAGTCGGTCAGTTCTTTAGGTCGTTAACTCGCCCTGCCGACCTAATTACTTAACTAAATCCTAGGTTGCATAATTCTATAGGTCGCTCCAACTAACCCACGACCTAACACTAACTCGCCGAATTCCTTAACTCGGTCACGACTTAGCTCTTAGGTCGTTCACGGCCTAGGACTTAGATAAATCTGCCTAAAAATCTGAAATGACTTAAAAATGCTAAAATTCCAGATTTGACAAACTTTTCGATCCGTGAAAATACGGGTCGTTACATATAAACATATATGCAGTAAACTAACATTAAATTTTGAAGCATGAACTGATTTAATTGGAAATAAATCACCCAATTTAAATTTATTTCAATATATGTTTACAATTAACGTCTTCCCTCTTTTTAATTAAAAGATTCCAATAAATTCTTTCATTTTGATTCTCACTATTATTATTGAATCTACCATTACCTTATGAATATAATTAACATTAGTTTACATTTTATTACATGCATATTCTACAGTTATCACCTTAACTCATATTAACTACAATATTTAATTACATTAAATTTCATTGATTTCCAAATTAATTCCAAACTGATTTAATCAGTGAGATGCTAATAAATCAATTGTTACAGCTTAGTAACTCATATTTATTAATTCATTATTTACAACCAACGATTATAAATTACTTAGCCTAATTGATTTCATTTTCTATATTAACTCATCTCTATTTAATACACATAATTTCACCATTAATACAACATTTAATTCATTCTTTATTGACTTACAATTATTTCCAATTTAAGCTCTACAATTACATTCCAAATTAGCTTTATCATTACAGTTGATTGAAATCACATTAACAATTGTCAATTCCATTTAATCAAAATTATAAAATTACACTTAAATTATTATTTTCCCATTTATAAATCATAAATTTTAATTTCTCACAATATTAAATTCCAAGATCTTATTTAATTTAATATTTTTAACGTGGGTCGTTACAATCTTCTCTACTCAAAACTTTTCATCCCCAAAAAGGAACAAAAAGGAATTAAGAAGTTTGATATATTTTTATTCAAAACAATCAATTTATAAACAATTAATTTACATAATTTAGTTCAATAAAAATTTGAAAATAACTCAACTTTCACAAAAAAAAATTAAGTCCTAAATTCACGAAAAAATTTGGCGGAGTCTCCTTTGCGTAGTTAGGTCCAAAAAAATAATAGTATCAATAATTTCAATATATATCATATTTAATAATAAAACATCCCAAACCATGGGAAAACAATAAATAACATTCCAAAACCGTAATCCGAAAACGTAGCTATTTGTCGAGCAAACAACTTTATCTATGAAACCAAAAGGAGTAGCTATTGCTTCCATAAACCTGTATTTCACTCCTATAATCCAAAGAGTTAAAATTATGTAAAAGAGTAATATTTGAGTTGTTTCAAATCAATAGCACAAGCAACAAACAATATATAATAATCATATGCGAACAAAAGCAGTACAACCATTATATACAACAAAAGAATCCATCAACCATTATATACTAAGTGTACCTTACGCTCAACAACCTTAGATAATTACTTAATAGATTATTCATACAACCTTAAACAATTTGAAGTATCATCTCCCAAACTTCCCATTAGCCAAACAACAAAGAAATTCAATTATTATTTAAGTTTATTCTATTAGTTTCTTTTCACATTACTTGCCTTTTATTTATTTTCATTTCCCATTAATACCAGGTCATCTTTTTATAAATTTTCATTCAGTTACTTACATAATAAATGTAACAACCCGCATATTTGTCGATTTTATATTTAAATATTTTATCGTTAGTCGGATTTTAGTCCGAAAAGCTACTTTTTGCATACGGTCAAATTAGAACTCGAAACCACTTCCATTGAGTTCAAAATGACGTTTGCGATCTTTTTGAGTGTAAACTTCGATATGTTTGGAGATAGTGAAATTTTCATCACTTTTTGCTTTGAGCTTTGGTTGGGCTGAACCACTCACTAACTCAGCCCCAACCCATCTCTTCTTCATCACTTCACTCTTCATTTTCCTAATACATCAAGCTTCTTCAAAAATGGTGGAGGGAATGGAAAATTAAAACTCCAAAGCCTTAATCTTCATTGCTAATCCAACATCTACTCCAAATTCAAGAGAAGACATTGATTCAAGCTTGTGATTGTCTTGCTTTGCTTTCATACTTCATCTCCATCAAATTCCGTGAAAAGGTGAGATATTTATCTCACATTCTTGCCTATAACTGTCATTGGATTGTTGGGAATGATTCCCTATCACTCGTGCATGTGCACTTGCATTTGGTTTGGATTGAATTGGTGAAAATCCCAAATTTTCGTGTGTTTTTGCAATACTGGGCTTAGGTCGCTCGGGCTGGGGAAAAGTCGCCTCTGTGCATTTAGCTCGTTCGCATATAGGTCGGTCTTGCCTTAGGTCGCTCGGCCATAGGTTGTTCCATCCATAGGTCGTTCGCCACGAGTTAGGTCGCTTGGCTATAGGTCGTTTGCACTATGCACTATCTCGTACCTTTTTAGGTCGTTTCCCTATAGGTCGCGCCCATTTGACCACTTAGGTCGCTCTCCTTGGGTTGTTGGCCACTAGGTCGTTAGACCTTACATCTTTTAGGTCGCTCGACCTCACCACCTTAGGTCGCATACCTTTAGGTCGTTTGCACCATTAGGTCGTAGGTCGCATGACCTCAATTCCGTTAGGTCGCAAGACCCCAATACCTTTAGGTCGTTAGACCTTATTTCCTTTAGGTCGTTAGACCTTATTTCCTTTAGGTCATTAGACCTTATTACCTTTAGGTCGCATGAACCTTAGGTCGCATCACCTATAGGTCGCTCGCACTATTGTTTTGATAAGTCGCTCGGCCTGGTTTAAGACGTTAACTTGCTCAACCCGTAGGTCGCTCGCTCATGTCACTTGGCCACTCTTCCATTAGGTCGTATGAACTCGTTTCTACTAGGTCGCTCGACCTGTCCTACCTTAGGTCGCTTGACCTGTAGGTCGTACCATTGCACTTTAGCTCGGCCATGTTCATTCTCACGGGCATTCCTACTTTGATGGTTTTGGGATTGATTTCTTTGGACTTTACTCACATCTTCGAATGTGAATTTATGTGATTCGATTTGTTTCAACAATCGTTTTGTGACTTGTCACTCTAAAGATATAAAGGTTTTAATACTAGTAGTAAATATCAAAACTCTTTCATCAAAACGATTTCAACTCTATTTTATTACAAAGCTCTTTTTTTTAAACCGTTTTCCAATCTATTAGTATATACAAGCCTTTACTTCACTCGGATGAGAAATCTAATTAAACGGCTTAGCAAAACAGGTGGTATGAAACGCTTGCGTTTACTTCGTCGGTTAATTCTTGGACTTGTTCGACTGAACCTTTTGTGGCAATTTTCTAGTGAAGACTTACAGTTTGTTCGTAAATATTTAAGTTAAGCTAGTGGTTATGGGACATGAAGCTAAAATCATATATTTACTAGCTTAGTGTAATTGACACTTCTTTATGATCATGATGATCATTTTTGTGATTTAGACTAGCGATTGAGCGATGTCTCTTTGTTTGCGAGGGAGACTAGACCCCGCTTGTGTGATGTTTCTACTCACATATATGGGGTAGCGCCCCATGGTCTTCGGGTCGTTCGTGTGTTCATGGTCTTATAGCCGTTCGTGTGTTCAAAAATTAAATGGATTGCTTCCATGAGATAGCTTCTCGTTCGTGTGATAGGCCTCCCCCCTTTTTGTGATTTCTGGATTTCGTGTGTTGATTTCTGGGATTTGTTCTGGATTTCGTGTGTTGATTTCTGGAATTTGTGCTTCACCAATTTTCGTGATTTTCATTGATATGTTTTATCAATTTTTGTGCATTGGTGAATTCGTGTGTCATTACCTTTTTGTGGATTTGGATCTTTGAGAAGATTCTTGTGATATTGATTAATCTCTTGTTGATTATCATTTACATACTTATAGTAGTATGTCATTATGGTTATTATATGTTTATGCCATATCTCTTATTCTATATCATGTCATCTGATATTTATAGCTAGACTGATCCGTTTATTATTTTATTATGAAATAATACTCGGGTCAGACCGAGATGTTACAAGTGCTTCTTCTTGACTTCTCTCCAGGGATCTATTACTCTGGCTTTTGGCAATCTACTTAGATTAGTAGTTTTTGTTGTATACATTTGAGATATCGACTCATAGATTTATTCTTTTGTGTAGCACATGTTGCTATTCTTTTGTATTATCGTGGATCTTTCAGACCACTACTCTGATGTACACTTTCATGTGTTATATATATTCATATCTTTTCCGCCTTTGTGATATGGATGTCTGTGACTGAATTATGTTATGTTTATTTCTATGTTTGTTTCCGAAGATTATATATAGCCACTGTGTGATAGCTTTGAGTTTGTATCGGTATGTCGGATTTCCTCCTTAAATGAAGTACATGCTATACTATCTGACATATCGGTGCTCGCACAAAGAAGTTACATGGATGGTCGCTCCTCAACAGCCTTATCCTCCGTGCTAGTTGACAGCATTACACCATAGTGTTCTTGGCTAGCGTGGGTATAGAGGTGGGGCGTCACAGCTTGGTATCAGAGCCAAACTTTGGAACAATGTAGAATAACTTAACAAGGATCATCGTCCTAAGTCCAACTTAGGAGTCGTGCCTTAGGATTTAATTCGAGTCTTCGTACCGATTCATCCTATTATCTTTTATGTATCCTTGTTTTATCTATCAAGATTTGCTTGATATTTATTTGGAGAATAACTTTTCTTCTTTTCTCTTCCTTAAAGAAGAGAATGTCTAGACCAGGCCGTCCTAGAGCCGGACCATCCACTGTTACTCCCAAGGATGGAGTTTTTATGACTGCTCAACAGCTTCTTGATTTAGTAAAGAATGCTCAGGCAGCTGGTCCTAATCAGGAACCTACTCATCCTAAGTCTGGATTTGCACGTTTGTGCAACGATTATACCAAGTGGGAAACCATTCAAAGGTTCCGAAACTATTATTGAAGTCTAGGCTTGGTTAAGAACATGCAATCGAATCTTTTCTCGCATGAATCTTATCGATCTTCACCGTGTTCAGGTGGCCTCCAGTATGCTCCAAGAAAGAGCGTTGGACTGGTACGAACTTCTTATTTCTGAAATTAATGAAGCGGATCTCACTTGGGAACAATTCCGGGAACGCTTCGAATTAAAATTCATACCAGAAGCAGAGAAAGTGACATTGGCTCGACGTTTCATAGACCTTGTTCAAGGTGAATCCTCTATGTTAGATTATGTCGCATCCTTCGAGTCACTGTCTAAATATGGGGTTGAATACATCAACACCCCATTGAAGAAGAATCAAAGATTTGTCTATGGCTTAAACAAGAATCTCAAGAAGCCATTACTTCTAAAATTAGAAGTTTCTTTTGATCAACTCATTGATATCGCTCTTCGTCTTGAAGAGGCGGATAGGGAAAGTGATGTTGAAGTGGTGGGTGCCAAACCGAACTTCAATAACAAGAAAAGGACTAACAAGTTCAAAGGTCCATATCCCAACAAAAAGGGTAAGCAAGCAACTCCTGCTGCAAAGACACTTTCCCCTAGTGATGGGAAATGCTTCAACTGTGGTGCTAGGGGCCATTTTGCGAACAAGTGTTCAAAGCCCCGTACTTGTCGCTATTGTAAAAGTCCAGATCATCATATGCATCTATGCCCCAAGATTCAAGGCAAGTAGGGAAAGTTAAACGTTGCTCAAGCCCCTGGCAACACATCTCGCGGTCAAGGTATGTCTCATTCTGTCCTTGATGGCATTATTATATTTCATGATCAACCTATTCGAGTTCTTTTTGATATGGGTGCATCCCATTCTTTTATATCAAAGGAACTTGTCGATACTTTTTCCTTAAGTGTTGTTGCTTTAATGACTTCTTTAAGAATTGCGAATCCGGTCGGTGGATCCGCAACTCTTAGCTTGCTTTGTAAAGATGTGGAGATTATTTTGTGTGATTTTCCTTTCCTAGCCGATTTGCATGTCATGCGTTATTTAGGCTTTGGAATGATTTTGGGTATGGATTGGCTTAACCGGTATGAAGCTCATATCCTATGTCCGGAGCGGACTATTTATCTCCGACATCCGCAATCTGTAAAGAAGATTTCTATTATTCTTAAAGATTCGGATTCCACTTTAGCTGCATCTTTATATTCTTTAAATCATCGTGATGATGATAATGATGATGAGGAAGATGTCATTTCTCGTATTCACGTCGTTCGTGAATTTTTCGACAAATTCGAGCCCGTTTTAGGATTACCACCTAAACGAGAAATTGAGTTCCGAATTAATCTCATACCTGGAGCTCAACCTATTACTCGTCCTCCTTATCACATGTCCAATAAAGAGAATGAAGAGATGCGCAAACAATTATCCGAATTAGAGATGAAGCAATTTATTCGCTCTAGTTCCTCGCCTTGGGGAGCTTCAGCAATTTTCGTAAAGAAATCCGACGGTACACTTAGGCTTTGCGTCGACTACCGCAAGCTTAATGATCTAACTATTAAGAATAAATATCCTTTACCTCGGATTGATGATCTATTTGATCAACTTAGTGGTGCTAAAGTCTTTTCACAATTGGACTTAGCTATCGGTTTTCATCAGCTTCGTATTGCAGAGGATAGTATTCCTTTGACTTCGTTCCGTACTCGTTATGGATCTTATGAATGGCTAGTTATGCCATTTGGTTTGACGAATGCTCCGGCTTATTTCGTTGACCTTATTAATCGAGTTTTCAAAGATTTCCTCGACCGGTTTGTTCTCATCTTTATTGATGATATTCTTGTGTATTCTAAAACCGAGGAGGAACATGTAAAGCATCTTCGGATTGTATTGGAGACTCTTAGGAGCAATCAATTAAAAGCAAAATTTTCTAAATGCCACTTTTGGCAATCTAATGTGAAGTTTCTCGGTCATATTATTTCCGAATCCGGAATATCAGTGGATCCTTCAAAGATTGAAGCGATTCAAAATTGGAAGAGACCGGAGAGTGTAACGGAAATTCGTAGCTTCCTTGGATTGGTGGGTTATTACCGTTGTTTCATTAAGGACTTTTCTAAAATTGCCGTTCCTCTTACTGGCTTAACAAAGAAAGGTGTTAAATACATTTGGTCGGACAAATGTGAAACTTCTTTTTAGAAATTAAAAGAACTCCTTTTTGATGCTCCTATTCTTGTTATTCCCGAAGGGAATCAAGATTTTGTTGTTTATACCGATGCTAGTCGTATTGGTTTGGGTGCCGTTCTTATGCAAAAAGAACGTGTTATTGCTTATGCTTCTAGGCAATTGAAGCCGGCTGAGACTAGATATGCCACACATGATTTAGAACTCGCGGCTATCGTTTTCACCCTTCGAATTTGGCGACACTATCTTTTGGGAGAGAAATTTATACTTTATACTGATCATAAGTCTTTGAAATATTTATTTTCTCAAAAGGAACTTAATTTGCGTCAACAGCGTTGGCTCGAATTCCTTGCCTCTTATGATCTTGATATTCTTTATACTCCCGGAAAGGGAAATCGAGTTGCCGATGCACTTAGTCGCAAGCAACAAGCGGTTGTTTCCATGATGATATCCGAATGGAAGGATCTCGAGGTGTTATCCACTTGTGAAATTCGAGATCGTGTCTCCGATTTATGTTCATCTCTTGTTCTATGTAGCCTTGAGGCTCTTCCTTCTCTTTTGGACCGCATTCTTGAAGCTCAGAAGCTAGATCCTGAACTGGCTCTTCTTAGCCAGAACATTAAGGATAAAATTGATATTGAAGGGTTGAAAGACTTTGATATTGGTTCGCGTGGCGGCATTCGAAAATTTGGTAGACTTATCGTACAAATATTAGAGATCTTCGTAAAGATATTTTAGAAGATTCTCATCGTTCCAAATTTTCCATTCATCCCGGTAGTAGTAAAATGTACGCGGATATGAAACGAATTTATTACTGGGAGGGAATGAAATCTGATATTGCTAACTTTGTTAAGTGTTGCATGACTTGCCAACTTGTCAAGGCTGAACATCAAAGGCCAGGTGGGTTATTGCAACCCTTGGAAATTCCAGTTTGGAAGTGGGATCAAATTTCCATGGATTTTATTGATGGCCTTCCCCGTTCTCGTTCGGGTCATAATAGCTTATGGGTGATCGTTGATAGACTTACTAAATCTGCCCATTTTATTCCCGTTCGGTCGAACCGAACCGTTCCCCTTCTGGACAAACTCTTTATCAAAGAAATTGTTAAATTGCATGGGGTTCCTACTTCCATTGTTAGTGATCGTGATCCATTGATTACTAGTGGATTTTGGAAGAGTCTTCAAAAAGCTTTAGGAACGAAGCTTAATTTTAGCACCGCTTATCACCCCCAGTCCGATGGACAAACTGAGCGTGTGAATCAAACACTTGAAGATCTTCTTCGTGCTTGTGTTCTTGACTTTGGTGGAAGTTGGGAAGATCATATTTCACTTGTTGAATTTTCCTATAATAACAGCTTCCAATCTAGTATTGGTATGGCACCTTTCGAGGCACTCTATGGAAGGCCATGCCGATCTCCTTCTTGTTGGCTTGAGGCTGGTGAGAAGCTGGTTTTAGGTCCAGATCTTATTCGTGATTCCACAGAGAAGATTGACCTTATTGGACATAGGATGAAAGAAGCCCAAAGTAGACAAAAATCCTATACCGATAACCGAAGAAGAAAATTAGAATTTTCTGTGGGAGATCTTGTATTTATTCGTGTTTCACCTATGAAGGGTGTTGTACGTTTCAGTCGATCGGGAAAGTTAGCGCCTCGATATATTGGGCCATTCCCTATCACCAAACGTATTGGTTCCATGGCTTATCTCCTTTCGTTACCGGCTCATTTTTCTGCCATGCATGACGTGTTTCATGTTTCTCAATTACGGAAATGTCTTCGGGATTCCGAATCTATTCTTAAGCCCGGTGTTGTGGAAGAGATTGAAGTTTCGCCTAATTTAACTTATGAGCAGCATCCTATTCGAATTATTGCTTCGGAGGTCAAACGACTTCGAAATAAAGATGTTCCGCTTGCTAAAGTTCAATGGTCCTCAAATCCTAAGGATTGCTCTTGGGAATCTAGAGAATTCATCGAGCGTACACATCCGGAATTACTTTCTCATGCTCTTTGAGGTAAACTTCTTATTTCAAATTTCTTTTGTGTTAATATGCTTTTATGGTTGTTACTTTTTATTTCCATCTTATATATTGCGAGGACGCAATTTCTTTAAGAAGGGGAGTCTGTAACAACCCGCATATTTGTCGATTTTATATTTAAATATTTTATTTAAATATTTTATCGTTAGTTGGATTTTAGTCCAAAAGCTACTTTTTGCATACGGTCAAATTAGGACTCGAAACCACTTCCATTGAGTTCAAAATGACGTTTGCGATCTTTTTGAGTGTAAACTTTGATATGTTTGGAGATAGTGAAATTTTCGTCACTTTTTGCTTTGAGCTTTGGTTGGGCTGAACCATTGACTAACTCAGCCCCAACCCATCTCTTCTTCATCACTTCACTCTTCATTTTCCTAATACATCAAGCTTCTTCAAAAATGGTGGAGGGAATGGGAAATTAAAACTCCAAAGCCTTAATCTTCATTGCTAATCCAACATCTACTCCAAATTCAAGAGAAGACATTAATTCAAGCTTGTGATTGTCTTGCTTTGCTTTCATACTTCATCTCCATCAAATTCTGTGAAAAGGTGAGATTTTTATCTCACATTCTTGCCTATAACCGTCATTGGATTGTTGGGAATGATTCCCTATCACTCGTGCATGTGCACTTAAATTTGGTTTGGATTGAATTGGTGAAAATCCCAAATTTTCGTGTGTTTTTGCAATACTGGGCTTAGGTCGCTCGGGCTGGGGAAAAGTCGCCTCTGTGCATTTATCTCATTCGCATTTAGATCGGTCTTGCCTTAGGTCGCTCGGCCATAGGTCGTTCCATCCATAGGTCGTTCGCCACGAGTTAGGTCGCTTGGCTATAGGTCGTTTTCACTATGCACTATCTCGTACCTTTTTAGGTCGTTTCCCTATAGGTCGCGCCCATTTGACCACTTAAGTCGCTCTCCTTGGGTCGTTGGCCACTAGGTCGTTAGACCTTACATCTTTTAGGTCGCTCGACCTCACCACCTTAGGTCGCATACCTTTAGGTCGTTTGCACCATTAGGTCGTAGGTCGCATGACCTCAATTCCATTAGGTTGCAAGACCCCAATACCTTTAGGTCGTTAGACCTTATTTCCTTTAGGTCGTTAGACCTTATTTCCTTTAGGTCGTTAGACCTTATTACCTTTAGGTCGCATCACCTATAGGCCGCTCGCACTATTGTTTTGATAAGTCGCTCGGCCTGGTTTAAGACGTTAACTTGCTCAACCCGTAGGTCGCTCGCTCATGTCACTTGGCCACTCTTCCATTAGGTCATATGACCTCGTTTCTACTAGGTCGCTCGACCTGTCCTACCTTAGGCCGCTTGACCTGTAGGTCGTACCATTGCACTTTAGCTCGGCCATGTTCATTCTCACGGGCATTCCTACTTTGATGGTTTGGGATTGATTTCTTTGGACTTTACTCACGTCTTCGAATGTGAATTTATGTGATTCGATTTGTTTCAACAATCGTTTTGTGACTTGTCACTCTAAAGATATAAAGGTTTCAATACTAGTAGTAAATATCAAAACTCTTTCATCAAAACGATTTCAACTCTATTTTATTACAAAGCTCTTTTTTTAAACCATTTTCCAATCTATTAGTATATACAAGCCTTTACTTCACTCGGATGAGAAATCTAATTAAACGGCTTAGCAAAACAGGTGGTATGAAACGCTTGCATTTACTTCGTCGGTTAATTCTTGGACTTGTTCGACTGAACCTTTTGTGACAATTTCCTAGTGAAGACTTACAGTTTGTTCGTAAATATTTGAGTTAAGCTAGTGGTTATGGGACATGAAGCTAAACTCATATATTTACTAGCTTAGTGTAGTTGACACTTCTTTATGATCATGACGATCATTTTTGTGATTTAGACTAGCGATTAAGCGATGTCTCTTTGTCTGCGAGGGAGACTAGACCCCGCTTGTGTGATGTTTCTACTCGCATATATGGGGTAGCGCCCCATGGTCTTCGGGCTGTTCGTGTGTTCATGGTCTTCGGGCCGTTCGTGTGTTCAAAAATTAAATGGATAGCTTCCATGAGATAGCTTCTCGTTCGTGTGATAGGCCTCCCCCGGTTTGTGATTTCTGGATTTCGTGTGTTGATTTCTGAGATTTGTTCTAGATTTCGTGTGTTGATTTCTGGAATTTGTGCTTCACCAATTTTCGTGAATTTCATTGATATGTTTTATCAATTTTTGTGCATTGGTGAATTCGTGTGTCATTACCTTTTTGTGGATTTGGATCTTTGAGAAGATTCTTGTGATATTGATTAATCTCTTGTTGATTATCATTTACATACTTATAGTAGTATGCCATTATGGTTATTATATGCGTATGCCATATCTCTTATTCTATATCATGTCATCTGATATTTATAGCTAGACTGATCCGTTTATTATTTTCTTATGAAATAATACTCGGGTCAGACCGAGATGTTACAAGTGCTTCTGCTTGACTTCTCTCCAGGGATCTATTACTCTGGCTTTTGGCAATCTACTTAGATTAGTAGTTTTTGTTGTATACATTTGAGATATCGACTCATAGATGTATTCTTTTGTGTAGCACATGTTGCTATTCTTTTGTATTATCGTGGATCTTTCAGACCACTACTCTGATGTACACTTTCATGTGTTATATATATTCATATCTTTTTCGCCTTTGTGATATGGATGTCTGTGACTGATTTATGTTATGTTTATTTCTATGTTTGTTTCCGAAAATTATATATAACCACTGTGTGATAGCTTTGAGTTTGTATCGGTATGTTGGATTTCCTCCTTAAATGAAGTACATGCTATACTATCTGACATATCGGTGCTCACACAAAGAAGTAACATGGATGGTTGCTTCTCAACAGCCTTATCCTCCGTGCTAGTTGACAGCATTACACCGTAGTGTTCTTGGCTAGCATGGGTATAGAGGTGGGGCGTCACAATAAATATCCCATTCAATATTTGAAATCATCATTGAATACATTCACTACAACAAAATACCCATTTTACAACGGGCAATGCCCATTGTAATAGAGGTTTCGCAACGGGCCTAGGTCCATTTTATTATGCAATGTTGTAATAGAGTAGATGAATTTTACAACGGTTCATGCCCGTTGCAATAAGGGTCTTTTGCAATGGTTTTTGTCCGTTGCAAAAAGGTATTTTACAACTGCTTTTGCCCATTGCAATTAATCCTTTTACAACTGTTTTTACCCGTTGCAAAAGGGTCTTCTGCAACTGTATTTACCCGTCGTTAAAAAAATTCAAATGAAAAAAAAAACTACTACAGTGCATGTGTAAATTTTAAACTAATTTGAGTTGAAACAAAAAATTAGTATACTAATGACAACCATATTTATTCATATTTACTAAAACTAGCAAAAAAATTCATATTTCAAAATAACAAAAAGATTTATCTATTCACATCATACATAAGGTTTTACATAGTTACAAAAAATCGAATATAAACCTAAACTAACATAACTACTAACTACAGTTTTTATTGCTATAGGCGGAGCTATCGAAATCAATAACCATAATTGCACTTGATTTGGCCAGCCTCTTGAACGAAGCATCTTTAAAAGACCTAGATAAACCTTGTTCCATACTAGTGAACATATCTTATTTAGAGAGCATATGCCGGCATAAACACTATGAACATTGTATACAAGGATATTTCATCACTAAAATACCGAGGAGGATGCAAATTTACTTGAGTGTAGTTCAGATACTTGATAATATCTTTTAGTCTTGATGAAATATCAAACACTATAGAAGTATCACTTTCTCTAACTGCATTGAGAAGAGTCTGTAATATTTGAAGAGGATCGCCATGGCTCACGATTATAACTTCACATCTGCTAAAACTCAATCATCTTTTTTTAGTATATGCCAAATATAATTGCAGAATAAAAAAAAGGAAAATAAAGTGGAAATATGAGATTTCAAAAAAGAACTAAGCTTCACCGTGTATTGTAAAAACTCCAGCAAAATGTTCAACATACTTCGAGAAAAATTTCAAATTTGTACAGTGCAAAGTAATGTAGTAGGACGTTAATGGGTATTTAAATATTTTAAAACATAGCCTGTGAACTGTTCCACAACTTAGAATAGATGTTTAAAAAAAGAAAATCTCTATATGCAATAGAAATCATTTCAAAGAACATTGTGTTGCTAAAAGAAAATATCTCCATTCATACCATAATGCATTTTATATAATAATCAATGAGAAATAAAACACATTTAATAACAAAAACAATTATTTGATGTGATTTAGTTCATATTTAACATGTCTATAAATATAACAACCCATTCAGTAATTAAAAAGGAATAAAACACAGTTATTTTTCGTACAGTTTGAATATAGTTTGGACATCTATTGCACATTTACAAGTAAGAAAACTAGCATACTGTGACTGTAATAGTGAGTCACATATATGCAAAAACTATAAGCAGCAAGGCAATACGTAGGTGGACCATTGATATTTCTTTTAGGCAATATCTACTATTTATGTTCATGTTTGGAGATGAAGGAAAACTTACCCTTGGAACTCTGCTTCAATACGAGCAAGAGCAGTTGAAAGACGAGAAGCCACATTTGCAACACTTTCTCCACCTTCAGGTGCCATGAAAGGATCCTTTGCATCAAGGTCCCATATCTCTGAGTACTGAACAATCAATGTAAAATTAATTTGAAGTATCATTACAGCTTTTAGATAAGAATGTCAATTAAGATTTCATTGCTCTTTTCCGATTAGATGTATACATTAATACATTTTATTGAATTAATCAACCTCGGTTGGCTGTGTAACAGGTGTGTTTGGATTAACAGGGTTTTTGGGTGGTATAGGAGAAATGTGCTCAACATGCTTGTGCTTCAATTTTTTTTGCAGCTGGTCTCGGATCCTTATTTTCCGATTATAATAATCATGCTTTTTTCAATGTCCGTGGTTACTTTTCAGTTCCTGCTAAAATCATAGCATTTTTTTTCATTTTCCAACAAATGATTGAAACACTTATGAAATGTAAACATTCAATGAAACAGATGACAAAAACAATGATTTCACTTCAAATCAGCGACAGTGATAATCCAAAGAGAAAACAGTAACTAAAATAAGTCCTTAAATCAAATTAAGAAGGTGTTGAATAAGAGTAAGAAAAACCCCAAAAGAAGAACCAAACCAAATATAAGATCAAACCTTCGAATCCATGAAGAGATCTTTTGACTTGATTGCTGCAACCTTCGCAATGCATTACAACAAACTAAGGGAACTTGCAGTGTGATAACAACATATATAATAAACATAACATCCAATCATCCAATGTCAACAAATAGACATCTGTCACAATCAACATCCAAATCAGTCAATAAATCACAACAATTAACCGGTTATCAATATCAGGTATTTAACTATTAATTTAATTTCAATATTAATTTAAATGGCAATTTAATTCAAAAAAATTCAATTTCAATTTGAAATGTCAAATTAAACTACCAAACACCAACCAATAATATTCTTATCAAATCATAAGTTTAATTCAACTAACATAAGACTGTTTAGTATTTATGAGTGGGATAAATGACTCACTTTTATACGTATCTGAAAATAATGGACTTCTAATCAATAGATCCTCTCTAAGTTTCCTTAGTCTCCTTCTTGATTGCCAGGTTTGTTCCTTAATTTTGCTTTTGGTTTGATTTAATTTAATTTTCCTCCTTATTATATTAATATATAAAAAAATGTATGTACGTATGTATTTTTAGAAGGTTTGAAGAAAAAAAGATTTAAAAAAGAAGAATTGAAAAAAGAAAAGGATTAAAACAAGAAGAACTGAAAATGGAAGAGAAGATCAAGATTTGAAAAGGAAAAAGAAAGTTTAAAAGAGAAGAAGATTTGAAGAAGTAGATTATTCGAAGAGGAAGGAAAAAAAACAAAACGAGAGAGAATAAGAAGATTTGAAGAAAAAGAAAAAAGAAGAAGATTAGAATGGAGGCTAGTGTTTCATTTGCATCATATCTTATTTATAAGGTTAGAGTTAGGTTTAGGGCCAATGAAATTTGAAAAGAGAGGCTGCTATTAATTAGAAATAAATGAAATGAGGTTTCAAGAAATGAAGTTGGAAAATGAACGAAAAAATAAAGTAAATACGAACAAACTAAATATTGAAATAAAGTAAATATGAACAACCTTTTTAAAAGTAGTAGGCATTAAAAAGTGGTAAAAGAAAGAATTAAAAATATGAAAAGTACTTCATGTTTGCAAAATGGAAAAGCTCCAGACAATGTAAATGGAAAGGACTAATGAAACAAATGAGGAAATAATGAAAAGAATGCGGCAATTATTAATTAGAAAGGGAATGAACGGACCAACTCTACACTGTAAACAAACTTTTGGAATTCAAATTTCAAAAACAATTGTTTACTTAATTAATTTTATTAACCCCAAACATACCAAAATTAACATCCATAAAAGATTTAATTAACACACAATAAATGAAAATAAATTCTGTACACAAATTTGTGTCATGAATATACAGTATTAAGAACTTTTCATTTCTCTCTCATTGATTAGATTGGGAATTTAAACAAACATGTTTACATTTCGATTAAATGTTTTACAAGGAATGCATTAACATACATTCAAAAATATGATAACATAAATAAGGTAATATAAACATGTGTATAATATATATATATATATATATATATATATATATATATATATATATATGTACATCTTTATCGCCACTTATAGTTTACATTCATAAATAAAAGGTATGAAAATAATCTACATAAGGAGGCAATGAATGTAAGAGTAAATTAGAAGAGTGAAGATGGAAAGGTAAATTATGTTGCAGTTAAAATCTAATCAAGTCTAATTGAAAAGGAAATAGTCAAGTGTAAATCTATTTTACCCCCTTTGTCATCTCCTATTAACATTTAATTTAATACCGTATGAGATTACAAACCTAAATAATCCTTTTTTATGATATAATTGGATCTAAAACATAAGTTTATATTTAGGTATAAACATATATGCAGTAAACTAACATTAAATTTTGAAGCATGAACTGATTTAATTGGAAATAAATCACCCAATTTAAATTTATTTCAATATATTTTTACAATTAACGTCTTCCCTCTTTTTAATTAAAAGATTCCAATAAATTCTTTTATTTGGTTCTCATTATTATTATTGAATCTACTATTACCTTATAAATATAATTAACATGTTTAAATTTTATTACATGCATATTCTACAGTTATCACCTTAACTCATATTAACTGCAATATTTAATTACATTAAATTTCATTGATTTCCAAATTAATTCCAAACTGATTTAATTAGTGAGATGCTAATAAATCAATTGTTACAGCTTAGTAACTCATATTTATTAATTCATTATTTACAACCAACGATTATAAATTACTTAACCTAATTGATTTCATTTTCTATATTAACTCATCTCAATTTAATACATATAATTTCATCATTAATACAACATTTAATTCATTCCTTATTGACTTACAATTATTTCCAATTTAAGCTCTACAATTACATTCCAAATTAGCTTTATCATTACAGTTGATTGAAATCACATTAACAATTGTCAATTCCATTCAATCAAAATTATAAAATTACATTTAAATTATTATTTTCCCATTTATAAATCATAAATTTTAATTTCTCACAATATTAAATTCCAAGATCTTATTTAATTTAATATTTTTAACATGGGTCGTTACAATCTCCCCCACTCAAAACTTTTCATCACCGAAAAGGAACAAGAAGGAATTAAGAAGTTTGATATATTTTTATTCAAAACAATCAATTTATAAACAATTAATTTACATAATTTAGTTCGATAAAAATTTGAAAATAACTCAACTTTCACAAAAAATTTCTAAGTCCTAAATTCACGAAAAATTTCGGCGGAGTCTCCTTTGCGTGGTTAGGTCCAAAAAAATAATAATATCAATAATTTCAATATATATCATATTTTAATAATAAAACATCCCAATCCATGGGAAAACAATAAATATCATTCCAAAACCTTAATCAGAAAACGTAGCTATTTGTCGGGCAAACAAATTTATCTATGAAACCAAAAGGAGTAGCTATTGCTTCCATAAACCTGTATTTTACTCTATAATCCAAAGAGTTAAAATTATGTAAAAGAGTAATATTTTAGTTGTTTCAAATCAATAGCACAAGCAACAAACACTGTATAATAATCATATGCGAACAAAAGCAGTACAACCATTATATGCAACAAAAGAATCCATCAACCATTTATAGCAATCAAACTAATGGTTTGTCCAGTTTCAGAAACTTCTCATCGTTCAAGGGTGATAAATAAACTACTAAGTGTACCTTACGCTCAACAACCTTAGATAACTACTTAATAGATTACTCCAGCAAAATAAATTCTCTACACAAATTTGTGTCATGAATATACAACATTAAGAACTTTTCATTTCTCTCTCATTGGTTAGATTGGGAATTTAAACAAACATGTTAACATTTCGATTAAATGTTTTACAAGGAATGCATTAACATACATTCAAAAATATAATAACATAAATAAGGTAATATAAACATGTGTATAATATATATATATATGTACATCTTTATCGCCGGTTATAGTTTACATTAATAAATAAAAGGTATGAAAATAATCCACATAAGGAGGCAATGAATGTAAGAGTAAATTAGAAGAGTGAAGATGGAAAGGTAAATTATGTTGCAGTTAAAATCTAATCAAGTCTAATTGAAAAGGAAATAGTCAAGTGTAAATCTATTTTTCCCCCTTTATCATCTCCTATTAACATTTAATTTAATACCGTATGAGATTTCAAACCTAAATAATCCTTTTTTTATGATATAATTGGATCTAAAACATAAGTTTATATTTAGGTATAAACATATATGCAGTAAACTAAGATTAAATTTTGAAGCATGAACTGAATTAATTGGAAATAAATCACCCAATTTAAATTTATTTTAATATATGTTTACAATTAACGTCTTCCTTCTTTTTAATTAAAAGATTCAAATAAATTCTTTTATTTTGATTCTCACTATTATTATTGAATCTACTATTACCTTATGAATATAATTAACATTAGTTTACATTTTATTACATGCATATTCTACAGTTATCACCTTAACTCATATTAACTGCAATATTTAATTACATTAAATTTCATTGATTTCCAAATTAATTCCAAACTGATTTAATCAGTGAGATGCTAATAAATCAATTGTTATAGCTTAGTAACTCATATTTATTAATTCATTATTTACAACCAACGATTATAAATTACTTACCCTAATTGATTTCATTTTCTATATTAACTCATTTCAATTTAATACATATAATTTCACCATTAATACAATATTTAATTCATTCCTTATTGAATTACAATTATTTCCAATTTAAGCTCTACAATTACATTCCAAATTAGCTTTATCATTACAGTTGATTGAAATCACATTAACAATTGTCAATTCCATTCAATCAAAATTATAAAATTACATTTAAATTATTATTTTCCCATTTATAAATCATAAATTTTAATTTCTCACAATATTAAATTCCAAGATCTTATTTAATTTAATATTTTTAACATGGGTCGTTACAATCTCCCCGACTCAAAACTTTTCATCACCGAAAAGGAACAAGAAGGAATTAAGAAGTTTGATATATTTTTATTCAAAACAATCAATTTATAAACAATTAATTTACATAATTTAGTTCAATAAAAATTTGAAAATAACTCAACTTTCACAAAAAATTTCTAAGTCCTAAATTCACGAAAAATTTCGGCGGAGTCTCCTTTGCGTGGTTAGGTCCAAAAAAATAATAATATCAATAATTTCAATATATATCATATTTTAATAATAAAACATCCCAAACCATGGGAACAAAAAAATATCATTCCAAAACCGTAATCAGAAAACGTAGCTATTTGTCGGGCAAACAACTTTATCTATGAAACCAAAAGGAGTAGCTATTGCTTCCATAAACCTGTATTTCACTCCTATAATCCAAAGAGTTAAAATTATGTAAAAGAGTAATATTTTAGTTGTTTCAAATCAATAGCACAAGCAACAAACACTGTATAATAATCATATGCGAACAAAAGCAGTACAACCATTATATGCAACAAAAGAATCCATCAACCATTTATAGCAATCAAACTAATGGTTTGTTCAGTTTCAGAAACTTCTCATCGTTCAAGGCTAATAAATAAACTACTAAGTGTACCATATGTTATCCCAACTTTTAGCAATGCTGAGATACTCAAAACTGAATGAAAATCAATAATAACTAGCCATGAATATCAACTATGCATTGCAGGATAACCATGGATATCGATGAATTTTGTCCGAGTCCGGATCAGGCCGCAATTGATAAGACAGGACAAGCAAAGCCATAAAAGCCAGTGCTCCAAGTTTCAGGTTAATCGGAGTTCGTATGAGTGATATATGATCGATACAAGTTAGGTAAAATGTGTTGTTCGTATCCATCAGAAACAACCTGTTCGAATCGATCAGATTCGTATCCATCATGTTTGCGTAGTTCGAATCCATCAGGTTTTCTCATGTCCATATGTTCGAATCGATGACGTTCGCATCGATCAATCCACGCCACTTCGCATCCATCGGTGCACCCTACTTCGAGTCGGTCGGTCTCGTACCCATAAGCCTTAGTTCGTATCGAATCCATAAGAGGAAGGGGGCTTGGTCGAATCCATCAGGAAGCCTTGATTCGTATCCAACTGACATCGATGGATTCGGGCAATGTCTCTAATACAAGTAAGGCGAAGTTTCAGGGGAGACGCGGTCGATTCAGAGTAAAAGGTGGATCAACGCAAGGGATGCGCGCCACGTCGCTACAAAACCACGTGCTTTATCGATGCGAAGGCGATCGATATGAAACTCCGGGTTCGAACAGAGCAGTACTCCGAGGAACGTCATCTCATATCGATCATATCTCACAAACCGTTGATCCAAATGCAACGAAATTTTCATAGGAGCTTACGCATGAGGTAAAGATTGTCTCTGCCAAGTTTCAGCTCGATTGGAGCATTTTCTGATCGATACGAAATAGCTTCGAATCGATCATAGATCAAGTCGAAACTTGGTGTGGTTGGTCGCGTGGGTCCACTCACGTGCCAGAAGAAGTCTCCCGAAGTTTGAGCGCGATCTCAGCCTCCTACGCCTATAAATAGCCCCCTGAAGCCTGCAGGAAGGGGATCTTTTTGGCCTTTCAACGTCCAGACTCTGCCGGATTCAATTCTACTTCTTTCCATTGCTGTTATACTCGAATTCACTCATTGTAACTGATGTAATCATTTGTAATCAGAAAAGAACATCAATAAAAGATAAAAACCTTGAAGTGGACGTAGGACGGAGATAGCCGAACCACTATAAATTGTGTGTCACTGTTCATTATTTCTGGATTGCTGTTTGTTGCTAGCTTAGATCTGTGATTTGTGTTTGAATATTGCTGATTTGTATTCATACACTGGTGCTTTCACAATACTTGGGGTTTGTGACCATTTTTGGCGCAAACACTTTGGTGCTTTCACTGAGAATTGAACTCAGGACTCGCTACACCAGATTCAAAGTTTAGATTTGAAAGTTTGAAGGATTCAGATTGATTCGACAATGACTCGACAAACAAGACAAAGAGCTGAGAGAATCCAACAGGGAGGAAGTCAAGATGCATCCTCTGGTGCTGGAGAAGGACAAGCTTCAGTTTACATCACCAGAGATGAAATGGAAGCCATAGCAAATTCATTGCAAGAGAGGATGATGAAGACTCATCAAGAGATGCTGCAGAATTTCTTTGAACAGATGAGAGCAGCAAATATGCAGAAACTTGAACCAACTACAGCAACTGCAAATGCTGAACAAGGAGTTGGGATTGCAGAAACTAACAGAGATCAAGCTCAAGGTCAGAATGCGAGACCAGAAGGCGATCAACAAGGACTTGGGGGCAGACCCTCTGGGTCCGATACTAGAAGACCGGTGGTAGAGGCTCAACAGGCTAGAGCCAATGCTAATGTCAACGGGCCACACGAAGAGTACGTACCAGAATACCCTTCAAGACCAAGAGGGCAACCCCAGGAAGGAGATGAAAAGATGGCTGGCTTAGTGTGACGACTCATGAGAGGAGGATTGTCTAGTGGAGGGTTGGAAGAAGTCAGTCGGAGTCCGTTCACTCCGAATATCAGGAGTGCAAGGAACCCTCTAAAGTTCAAACTTCCTATGATGGATCCTTATGACGGGAAGTCAGATCCAACGATGCATATTACTCGATACATCAGGCACATGGAAGTGTTGGGGGCATCCGAGGAAGTGATGGCTCGATGCTTCCCTCTATACTTGTCAGATTTGGATGCACTTTGGTTCAGGCAGTTAGAAACTGGATCGATCAGAACATGGGGCGAGCTTGTGGATTGCTTCATGAAACAGTTTAGGGTCCACGTGACGCAACCCAAGAGTGTGATGACTTTGGCATCGATAAAGCAAAGCACCGGAGAGTCTATAAAAGATTTTCTGCTACGATTTAATGCAACAGTGGCTTCTGTAGATCGCCCGGATCCATCGATGATTTTGATGGCGGTAGTGTCAGGAGTTGGAGAAGGCACCGAATTCAAAGATTGTTTAACGAGAGACCCACCGCAAGATCTTGGGGAGTTTTACCATGAAGCTAAAAGATTCATTCGATTAGAAGAATCACGAGCCGAGAGGCAGAAAATAAACGCTGTACAAGGCGAAGGAATTGCCAGGGAACAGCCCAGGGCGGACAAAGGAAAGAGAAAGCAGGATGACGCACATGATGGTCCTGATAAACGGAAGAAATTTCAAGAGCACAGATTCAGGCAATACACAGATTTGGCGGCAAGCTTGGAACAAATTTACACTGAAACTCGGGGGCAACTCCCCTATCGAAAACCACCCAGGAGAGATCCCACAGAGCAGGAGCGCAGAACCGAAAAATATTGCCTATTCCATGAGCTGGATGGGCACACAACCGATGAATGCCACCACCTAAAGGATGAGGTGGAAGGACATGCCAGGAGTGGTAGATTGCCACAATATGTCAAAGAACGGGTAGCGGCGGTAAGGTCTGAACAACTACCGCCTCCACCTAACAGAAACGATCCTGGATCGGGATCACGACTCGTCATCAACTGATTAAGATGGCAAGGGCCAAGTTCAGGATTTGGACTTCGGTCAAATAATTTCATTAGATTTGTTTTCAGAATAAACGGCTACTCCACTTACTCATGTACGGGAACCAGAGAGATCTCTAGGCATGCTCTGAGATGGAGATATACCGATCTGCCCGGAGAGGCAATGTTTAGTTTTTTCCTGATGTTTGAGATTGAACATCTAGGACCTGAATTTAATAAATAAACTTGAATTTCTTAAAATAGACCTTTGACCGGAGAGTTAAAGGATGAGTATTAAATACCAATATAAAAATGATCGCTTTATGACCCTACCCGGAGAGATGGGGTCCGGAGTTCAAGAAGTGGGTTGCTTCGCCGGAGAGCGACAGGATTGACTCACTTAACGTCGTTTCCCATTCACCGGAGAGTGATTGGATCGGGATTCGATAAGAGCCCGGAGAGGCTATGATCGGCCCACGATTTAGGCCATGACATCGCTTAATGTTCAGATACACTGAACCAGAGTGCAAGAAGTGAGTCGCTTCGTCGGAGAGCGACAGGATCAACTCACTTAACGCTGTTTCCCCTTCACCGAAGAGTGACAGGATGGGATCCAGCAGGAGCCTGAAGAGGCTACGATCGGTCCAGAATGACCAAGACATCGCTTTACGCCCTAACTGGGGCCGGAGTGCAAGGGGTAGAAAGCAACGCCGGAGTGCAATAGGATCTTTCTATTCAATCGCCAAGTCTGGGATGGGCTTAGCAAGGGTCCGGAGTAACCGTTGATTGTCCAGAGAGACTACGGAGTTTTATTCTTAACTTCCACAGGAAGAAGTGGATAATGATTTGGCTTCGAACAGCCATGAACTCAATTGAAAATACCATAAGATTTGAATAAAACATGAATTCACTGCATTCGATTTGAGACTGATCAAAACACACCTTTTACCAAAAGGCATGTTTTGGGGGGCAAAGTGTTATCCCAACTTTTAGCAAAGATGAGATACCCAATCTGACTGAAAATCAATAATAACTAGCCATGAATATCAACTATGCATTGCAGGATAACCATGGATATCGATGAATTTTGTCCGAGTCCGGATCGGGCCGCAATTGATAAGACAGGACAAGCAAAGCCATAAAAGTCAGTGCTCCAAGTTTCAGGTTAATCGGAGTTCGTATGAGTGAGATATGATCGATACAAGTTAGGTAAAATGTGTTGTTCGTATCCATCAGAAACAACCTGTTCGAATCGATCAGATTCATGTCCATCATGTTTGCGTAGTTCGAATCCATCAGGTTTTCTCGTGTCCATATGTTCGAATCGATGACATTCGCATCGATCAATCCACGTCACTTCGCATCCATCGGTGCACCCTACTTCGAGTCGGTCGGTCTCGTACCCATAAGCCTTAGTTCGTATCGAATCCATAAGAGGAAGGGGGCTTGGTCGAATCCATCGGGAAGCCTTGATTCGTATCCAACTGACATCGATGGATTTGGGCAACGTCTCTAATACGAGTAAGGCGAAGTTTCAGGGGAGACGCGGTCGACTCGGAGTAAAAGGTGGATCAACATGAGGGATGCGCGCCACGTTAAGAACTTTGTGTCATTAATTAAAAGAATATACATCATTAAGAACTTTTCATTTCTCTCTTATTGATTAGATTGGAAATTTAAACAAACATGTTAACATTTCGATTAAATGTTTTACAAGGAATGCATTAACATACATTCAAAAATATGATAACATAAATAAGGTAATATAAACATGTGTATAATATATATATATATATATATATATATATATATATATGTACATCTTTATCGTCACTTATAGTTTACATTCATAAATAAAAGGTATGAAAATAATCCACATAAGGAGGTAATGAATGTAAGAGTAAATTAGAAGAGTGAAGATGGGGAAAGGTAAATTATGTTGCAGTTAAAATCTAATCAAGTCTAATTGAAAAGGAAATAATCAAGTGTAAATCTATTTTACCCCCTTTATCATCTCCTATTAACATTTAATTTAATACCGTATGAGATTTCAAACCTAAATAATCCTTTTTTTATGGTGATATAATTGGATCTAAAACAAAAGTTTATATTTAGGTATAAACATATATGCAGTAAACTAACATTAAATTTTTAAGCATGAACTGAATTAATTGGAAATAAATCACCCAATTTAAATTTATTTCAATATATGTTTACAATTAACGTCTTCCCTCTTTTTAATTAAAAGATTCCATGTAACAACCCTAGATTTTGCATATATTTTAATTTTGACTTTATTTTTATTTTAAATTATTTAAACTTGTTCTATTTCAAACATTTCATTTTAAATATAAATGTTGATTATTAAGTGATTTATAGTTCAAAATAAATTGGATATTTCACTGAAAAGTGAATTTCTATTCAAACTGGTCAAACTTTGACTTTTGAACTTTAAATTTAAATATTCAAATTCTTAAATTTTATCTTTTATTATGAAAATAGATTTAATAACTTGAATACAGCTTTTCATTTCGTTGGAAACGGGGTTAAATTGTGAAAGTTATGTATATTTCAATATTGTGTGTAAACTGATGTATTTAGCAATATTGTCTATTTTAAATTTTATTTTATTTGTCATATTTGTTCTAATATGTGTTAATATTTTATTTTATATATAATTTTGTCTTTTAAATAATTTAAAGTGATTATATAATTTTTCCAAAGCGTATTGAATTTATTTTCTATTTTTAAAGGCTAGTTTCTATTTTTCTGCTATTTTCTTCAATTAAATTATATTTAATTAAAATTTATTTATTCATTTTGTGAATGCATTTTTATTTTATGTTATTATCTTTGTTTATAAATGTTTTACAAGTCCATATGAATTTTCCAAAATTTATTCTGTTTATTTTCAAATTTTCTAGACTAGTTTTCATTTTTGTGCTAATTTCTTATTTTATCATATATCATTAATATTTATTTATTTATATTTTATATTTTTGTTACATTTTCGAATTGAAACTGAATTTTTAATTATTTTCAGTTATTTAAACTTATTAAAAAGAAATAAAAGTGATTTGAAAGGTTTGTGGCTTTTTATTTCCCAAGGCCTTTTGAATTCCCACCTTTTCACATTTCAACATTACTTTTCATTCAATTGGCCTTAACTCCTCATTCTTTCAGCTGCATATCTCATTTTTCATTCACGTAAATTTTCTCATCTCATTTCTGAAAGAAAAAAATACGGCTATCATCTTTCTCCATTGATCAAAGTTTGGTAAATGTTTTCTTCTTTAGCTTGTTTTACATTGTTTTTCTATTGATTTTTGCCATTGCTTTCAACTAGATGTGACCGGCCCCACCTCCTCCAGCAGCTAGGCCGACCCCACTACCACCACAACCAGCCACCACCACCTATAGATCACTATCCCATCAGGCCGACCATCCCTAGGCTAGAGCACCATCCCCTATTTACTCAAACCATCACCTTATGTCAAAACCGAGCACACCCTTCCTCATTCACCACTTCCACCACCTTTGCCACCACCTCCTCCACCACCCATTGCTCTGACCTGACCACCACCCACTGGCCGTGACCCATGACCTCTGGCCAAACCTATTTGTGCCAAATATGTGAGGTTATGTTGCATTGTTTAGCCTTGAACACCTAGTTTTTGCACCTAGACTTCACCACTTTGTTAACGCATGCTAGGCCGACCCTATGGAACCCAAAACCAGATCCAAACCCACTCCTTAGCCATGCATTTCAGATCTGGAGCTGAAGCATAGATGGTAGAAAGCATGTGCATTCACTTTGGCTTTGGTTCATGCATTCATTTCTAACATTGTTTTATTGAATTTTGGGTTGAAAACTCATGTTGTCTAAATTTGTTTTGTTTGATTTGTTTTCAAGGAAATTAATCTTGTGACTCTCTCACTCATATCTTGTCGTGCTATCATGCTTGTGTGGATCTCTTTTCTGTGCATTCGTTGTTGTGTCTCCAGCTTAAACAAGTGAGTAAATCTCACCAGACTAATATGTACTTATATAGTTGATAAACTGACATCACTTGAATCTGTAAATTTATATCATCTTGTTATAACTGTTATATTATGATTATATGATGTTCATCCCTGTTTATACACATGTTATATCATCTATTACTGTTATATGATGTTATTCTGTTCATTTTATCAGTTTATCACACTGCAAGTTCCCTGTAGATTAGAATCACTATGGGTTGAAATGATACATACCCGAACGGACTTTAGAATAAGGAAAAATCGTTATGGGCTGAAATGATAGGCCTGAACGGTTTTTATTTATTTATTTATATTACTTGGGATTGCGGGTTTGAAATGATAAAACCCGGTTTTTCTTTGTAAACTGCGGATTGAAATGATACATATCTGTATCACCTGACCTAGGCTAGAAAATTATATACAGACCCTTGGTTTATATATTTTTCTAAAATTTTTAAAATATTTTAAAAATGTAAATATTATGATATTTTGATTTAAACTTTATTAAAATTATTTCTATAAATATTGTGATTTTCTTCAAATTAAATAAGTGAATTAAGTAGATGGTGAAGTAGAATTTGAAATATAAGTAAATTTTGGAATTTATGGTTTTGTTTATAAATGGAATTTATGTAAAGTAAGAATATATGACAAAGTTGATTTAAAATATGAATTTAATGATCTTTATTAAGTAATAATAATTTTTAAAAGTGTTAATGATTTTGTATAAATTAAAATATGAAATAAATGAATATTTAAGCTGAATTTGGAAATATAACTTAAATTGAATTTTTGTGAAATTTGTTTAAAAGTGAAATATTAATTAAGTAAAATAAATGGAAATAAGTTATATTTTGGAAATTTAAACTTAGTTGTTAAGTTAAGAATTTAATTAAAGAAATGAAAACTTAATTGTTATTTAATTTGATTATTGTATGGAAAATTGACTTTATAAAATCATGGAAATATAGGCATTTAAATGATTGTTTTTAATGTGAAAATATATGATTTTATAAGTTAAAATGATTTATATTAAAAGTTAATTATGTGTGAAATTGTAAATAAAACTCTGAATTTGATTTGACAGCATTGTTGAAATGTATTGTAAAGACATTACAGCTTTGGAAAATGATGTAGTTGTTTTAAATGAACCAAATAGCAAATTTGAACTAAAGGTTATTATAGCACTTTGTTAGTACTATAGTTGTTAAATTTAACTAAAATTTCAATTGAAACTAAATTAAGATATTACAGCATTTTAAATACCGTCTTTTGTTAATAAACTGTTTTTAAACATAACATTTCGTAGCATTTTCTAAGTGCTGCGAAAGTTGAATTTTCTTTGTTTAATAAATTCAAATGAATAAATGATCTTTGAAAAAGACTAAATTTTGGAAATTAAATATTTAATTATTAAATATAATGAATTGACTTTAAATGATTTAAATGGAATAGTTGATTTAGGAAATACAACTATTTTGAAATGTGATTAAATGGTATTTAAATTTAAATTAAATAAATGATGTTTTGAAATGATATTTTGATATGAATTTGAATGATATTAAATCTTGAAATAAATAATTGAAGTTTATATTAGTATGAAAAATATTTGGTTTACTTGTAATTTGAATCTATTTAAAAGATATTGGACTGATGAAATATAGGATAATAAAGCTTTGGAATTTATTTTATAATTTGAATAGTTATTTTGTGGATTAAATCTATATTTGAAATGGTCTATGGAAATTTAATTGAAATAAATGGTTGAATTGAATTGAAACTTTGGAAATTGAATACTTGATTTGAAATATAATACTTACACTTTTAAATGGTTTAAATGAATTATTTTGATGGAAATATAAACTATTTAAAAGGTGACTTGAAATGATAATAAATGAATGGTATCTTTGAATTTAAAAAAATATTTAAAGTTGAATATTTAGATTTGAACTCAAATGATATTTTGATATATTAAATGATTTGAAATGAAGTTTTTGAAAGGATATGATATTTTGATATATTAAAATGATTTGAAATGAAGTTTTGAAATGATATGATATTTTAAATATATTGAAATGGTTTGGAATTGATTTAATCTTTATTTTGATAAAGATTTGGATTTGAAATGATACTCTATTTTGAAGTATAAACTGTTTTAAATTATAACCACGGGTTATAATAACGATTGGTTGTTAAAGAGACCGGGATCGGATATGGACATACTCTCTGTCGATACCGAAAACCACTTTAACAACTGTGTACGCGGTGGAGTTTCCAGAATGAAGTAGGATGGTGGCGACGATCCTAAGGTATATACGTGGACCCAACTCCCGTGAGTTGGCATAAGGTGGCTAAAACAGGAGCGATTGACGGACCAAGGAGGTAGCACCTCTGATCGGACACACTTCTTCGATACCATTCTATTACTTGTGATTGATTTGGTGCGCACCCTTGATTTGGGAGTGTTGTTCGAGGTGGGCGGTAGTGGCTGCTATGCGTCACCACCAATCCGGATGCGTAATTGGTATATCTACCTTGGCATTGCCTTGTGTGCCGTGTCACCTACCATATCGAGCCCACTACGATTTTGGTTTAAAGATCCGACCGCGTTAAGGTTCACCATCCCCTTAACGCTATTTTCTATATGATTATACTTTACTAATTAGACACTACTATATATAGCGTATATTACTACATAGTAAATAGTTTAACGGATCCTTAAAGAATGGGCGATCCCAAGCATTCTTTAAGTTACTTGTACCTTTTATTACAGTTCACTTGAGTTGGTTTACATTATATAAGTATATATTGTCCTGACTCGAGTGTTTTGTGTTTTGCTTTACGCTCGGGTCAGCTTGAGTTATTCACAGATTTGGATTTCCTCTCTCTTGGAGATTTGAATCGCTGGAGATTATCTACTTGTCTTGTCCTATCTATTTCAGTTCTGTTGTTCTATTCAGCTTGTACTTGGTTATCATATTTAGACTTCTGTTGTACTTTATTTCTTCTATTGTATCTTATTTAACTCTGATATATTTACATAGTAGCTTCATGAACTACTATTTCTTTTACTTCCGCTGCATTATTTTACTCTGTGTCTGTGATCTGTGATTATATTTATTTACTGTATATTCTGAGATTTGCCAAATTTTATTTACAACGTTGTATTTTGAGCAATTCAATTCTGGCATGAGTGTCTACCTATAGACTTATAATGGATGCGAATGGTTGAAAATATCAGGTCGTTACAGTTGGTATCAGAGCTTTGGCTTTGAGGCAAAACTCAGCATATGGAGTAGATTTATTTACAGAATCACTTTAGTTCGAGTTTGAATCTTTTCCTCTTGATTCGAATTTCCTTTGAATTTTTGGAACGTTCCCTGCGGTTCCAAAATTCATTCTTGTCCCTCACTATTCATCTTCTTTTGATTTTGAAGTATCACATAACTCCACTTCGAATGAGCTTTATAGTGAATTGGCGGTCTCGCTAATACTCTAATGACTTGTAAAGGGGGAAACTCCTTTACAAATTAGCATTGATTCACCAGAGATTTATATTTATCCTTGGTTTAGATGCTAATATCTTTTGTTATTCCAAACTCTATCTCTTGAGATCGGATGTAGATTTACCCCAGAAAAAAAAATACACATTTGATCTTATTCATTAAGTCACGGTTGACCCGGTTAAGATTGCCCGCGATTTATTTAAGCTTATCCATCTCCCTACTCTGTTATAATCATCTTGTCTTTTGTGTCCAACCTATCTTCATAACATTTTGAATTGTACTTGTAAATCTATGTTTTGTTTTATATATTGTGTTGTTTGAGTTGTTGATGTTGATTTGGGCTTCCGATCGATTCGTCTGATCAACGCTATCGATAGGATTTCAAAAACACTTTGACAGAACAAACTGACATAATATTATTTTAAATTGTTAATGTAATAAATTTTGATATAAGTAAATATTATGGAACTTAATAAAGTGGTTTAAATTGATTATTTGAAATGATAATACTTGATTTATCACTCTATAAATGAATTTATAAATAGTTGTTTATAAATTTGATTTTGGAACTGAAATGAATTTAAATCAAGAATTTGAGAATTTAATTTTCGATGGTTTCAAACCTTGTGTTTAAAGTTTTAAAAGGATATATTATTTAAAGTATTTGTGAACTTGTTTCCAAAGAATTTTAAAGTTTTAAAATTTTAGTGCTCTACTCTTTGTCACTAGAAAATAATTTTGGTGATGACCGCGGCATCATCGACGTTCATTTTCGAGTTTCGAAGTGAAGAAACCATTCTGTAGTCTTGCGATAGCTTTGTTTTGGGAAATTTGATTGACTTGAATTTCTAAAATATGATTTGATTATAATATATATAGATATATGATTTAAATTTGATTTGACATATTATGTACATATAATTATTTACCTCTAAATGGTTTGAAGGGAATCAGAAATTTAATTCTTACATTTTATCTTAAAGAATAATTGAAATGATTGAATTTTAAAGTTTTATTTGTATAATACAATTGCATTCAAATATAACTTACCTTAATTTTTAGAAGTTAACAATGTAATTGGATAATATACAATATAAAAAGGTTTTTATAACTAAAATTTGAGTGGTTATAATAAATATTATACACTTAAATTTTAGTTATAAAAATATTAACAAAGGTAAATAGACTAAAAGGTTAATTGAATAATTTACAATATAAATGATGTTAAGGGAATTAGGAATAAATTAAAGTAGTTATAATAAGTGTAAGTATATTTAACATAGGTGATAAAATAGATTGAGAGGGATAAATTTAATTTTAATTAGGAATAAAGAGGAATTAAATTTATTAAGTACATTATGAGTATAATAAATGATTTTGCAAATCCATGATTTTTGAAATTGTTAGCTTAAGAAAATTAGATGATAAGATAATGAAATTAGAGATAGTAAGATTTATTTAACTTGTGTAAAATTAATTATCAATTTAAGCTGAAACCATAGAAATTTCAAACCTATTATCTTATTTTGTTTTTCAAACTTATTATCTTATTTTGTTTTCAAACTGTCTGTTAGTTGTCCTCATTTTTCCTTATCTTGCTACGGACTGGTATAGGCATCCATCTATAATCTTTCTGTTCAGAAATCTTTCTATAATCTTTAATAATCTTTGGTACTTATTTTAATCTGAGCATTGCTTGCCATCCACCTTGTTAAACTTACCTATAACAATAGTTGTCAGGTATAATCTCAATCTCCTTATCATCCTGTCTTAATCTTATTTCACTCTATCTTTTTCTTGTGCTTTCCCATACCTCATTCCTTTTCGGGGACAAAAAGTTTTGAGTGGGGGAGAGTGTAACAACCCTAGATTTTGTATATATTTTTTATTTGACTTTATTTTTATTTTAAATTATTTAAACTTGTTCTATTTCAAGTATTTCATTTTAAATATAAATGTTGATTATTAAGTGATTTATAGTTCAAACTAGTATAAATTGGATATTTCACTGAAAAGTGAATTTCTATTCAAACTGGTCAAACTTTGACTTTTGAACTTTAAATTTAAATATTAAAATTCTTAAATTTTATCTTTTATTATGAAAATAGATTTAATAACTTGAATATAGCTTTTCGTTTCGTTGGAAACGGAGTTAAATTATGAAAGTTATGTATATTTCAATATTGTGTGTAAACTGATGTATTTAGCAATATTGTCTATTTTAAATTTTATTTTATTTGTCATATTTGTTCTAATATGTGTTAATATTTTATTTTATGTATAATTTTATCTATTAAATAATTTAAAGTGATTATATAATTTTTCCAAAGCGTGTTGAATTTATTTTCTATTTTTAAAGGCTAGTTTCTATTTTTCTGCTATTTTCTTCAATTAAATTATATTTAATTAAAATTTATTTATTCATTTTGTGAATGAATTTTTATTTTATGTTATTATCTTTGTTTATAAATGTTTTACAAGTCCATATGAATTTTCCAAAATTTATTCTGTTTATTTTCAAATTTTCTAGACTAGTTTTCATTTTTGTGCTAATTTCTTATTTTATCATATATTATTAATATTTATTTATTTATATTTTATATTTTTGTTACATTTTCGAATTGAAACTGAATTTTTAATTATTTTCAGTTATTTAAACTTATTAAAAATAAATAAAAGTGATTTGAAAGGTTTGTGGCTTTTTATTTCCCAAGGCCTTTTGAATTCCCACCTTTTCACATTTCAACATTACTTTTCATCCAATTGGCCTTAACTCCTCATTCTTTCAGCTGCATATCTCATTTTTCATTCACGTAAACTTTTCTCATCTCATTTCTGAAAGAAAAAAATATGGCTATCATCTTTCTCCTTTGATCAAAGTTTGGTAAATGTTTTCTTCTTTAACTTGTTTTACATTGTTTTTCTATTGATTTTTGCCATTGCTTTCAACTAGATGTGACCGGCCCCACCTCCTCCAGCAGCTAGGCCGACCCCACCACCACCTCTAGATCACTATCCCATCAGGCCGACCATCCCTAGGCTATAGCACCATCCCCTATTTACTCAAACCATCACCTTATGTCAAAACCGAGCACACCCTTCCTCATTCACCACTTCCACCACCTTTGCCACCACCCATTGCTCTGACCTGACCACCACCCACTGGCCATGACCCATGGCCTCTGGCTGAACCTATTTGTGCCAAATATGTGAGGTTATGTTGCATTGTTTAGCCTTGAACACCTAGTTTTTGCACCTAGACTTCACCACTTTGTTAACGCTTGCTAGCCCGACCCTATGGAACCCAAAACCAGATCCAAACCCACTCCTTAGCCATGCATTTCAGATCTAGAGCTGAAGCATAGATGGTAGAAAGCATGTGCAATCACTTTGTCTTTGGTTCATGCATTCATTTCTAACATTGTTTTATTGAATTTTGGGTTGAAAACTCATGTTGTCTAAATTTGTTTTGTTTGATTTGTTTTCAAGGAAATTAATCTTGTGACTCTCTCACTCATATCTTGTCGTGCTATCATGCTTGTGTGGATCTCTTTTCTGTGCATTCGTTGTTGTGTCTCCAGCTTAAACAAGTGAGTAAATCTCACCAGACTAATATGTACTTATATAGTTGATAAACTGACATCACTTGAATCTGTAAATTTATATCATCTTGTTATAACTGTTATATTATGATTATATGATGTTCATCCCTGTTTATACACATGTTATATCATCTATTACTGTTATATGATGTTATTCTGTTCATTTTATCAGTTTATCACACTGCAAGTTCCCTGTAGATTAGAATCACTATGGGTTGAAATGATACATACCCGAACGGACTTTAGAATAAGGAAAAATCATTATGGGCTGAAATGATACATACCCGAACGGACTTTAGAATAAGGAAAAATCGTTATGGGCTGAAATGATAGGCCTGAACGGTTTTTATTTATTTATTTATTTATATTACTTGGGATTGCGGGTTTGAAATGATAAAACCCGGTTTTTCTTTGTAAACAACGGATTGAAATGATACATATCTGTATCACCTGACCTAGGCTATAAAATTATATATACAGACCCGTGGTTTATATATTTTTCTAAAATTTTTAAAATATTTTAAAAATGTAAATATTATGATATTTTGATTTAAACTTTATTAAAATGATTTCTATAAATATTGTGATTTTCTACAAATTAAATAAGTGAATTAAGTAGATGGTGAAGTAGAATTTGAAATATAAGTAAATTTTGGAATTTATGGTTTTGTTTATAAATGGAATTTATGTAAAGTAAGAATATATGACAAAGTTGATTTAAAATATGAATTTAATGATCTTTATTAAGTAATAATAATTTTTAAAAGTGTTAATGATTTTGTATAAATTAAAATATGAAATAAATGAATATTTAAGCTGAATTTGGAAATATAACTTAAATTGAATTTTTGTGAAATTTGTTTAAAAGTGAAATATTAATTAAGTAAAATAAATGGAAATAAGTTATATTTTGGAAATTTAAACTTAGTTGTTAAGTTAAGAATTTAATTAAAGAAATGAAAACTTAATTGTTATTTAATTTGATTATTGTATGGAAAATTGACTTTATAAAATCATGGAAATATAGGCATTTAAATGATTGTTTTTAATGTGAAAATATATGATTTTATAAGTTAAAATGATTTATATTAAAAGTTAATTATGTGTGAAATTGTAAATAAAACTCTGAATTTGATTTGACAGCATTGTTGAAATGTAATGTAAAGACATTACAGCTTTGGAAAATGATGTAGTTGTTTTAAATGAACCAAATAGCAAATTTGAACTAAAGGTTATTATAGCACTTTGTTAGTACTATAGTTGTTAAATTTAACTAAAATTTCAATTGAAACTAAATTAAGATATTACAGCATTTTTGTAACGACCCGCAAAATTTAATGGTTTTAAAAGTATGTTTAACTGGAAATTTGTGAAATTTTAAACAATAAAATTTGAAAATAAAAATTTATTATTTGGAATACGTCTATTTTAATATAACAACTGGTAAATTTTCATCTGATAATATTGAAGTTTGTTTTCCTGTGAAATTTCATTTCAAATCAAACCGGTTAATAAAGGTGAATTTGAAAGTTTTCCGAAACCAAAATATGTCAACAGGAGAAAATTTATTCAGATCATTCTGAATCAGACTGCGAATTCGTTTTTCCAAATTTGGACTTCTACTGCTCCGTTTATCTTAATTCTGGCAAAATAGCAGCATTTCCGGTACCGATTATCGACTTTCGATCGGATGATCGTACCACTAGTATCTGTATACTGTTTTGATCGTCTCGTCACGCTGATCACCGCGGTATATTTATTTTTGTATTTTGAAGTCCGATACACGACGGGAACAATCAAACTATATATTGTATGGGTACCAAAATTCGTGACTTTTGATTCTTTTCTTTCAAAGTTGAACCGTTGGCCAATAGTAAATTGCTTTGAATACTTCAACTGAATCAATGCGAGATTGCTGCCATTCTTTTCCCTTCCTGTTGATTTTCAATTTTTTTTCGTACGTTTCTCTCTACCTAATATATTTAGATCGGCATTTCAGATCTTCCTCAAAACTCGTTCTACCCTGCTTCTCAAAATTCTGCCTTCAGATCTATATTTTTCCTCTCAAATTTTTTCTCCCACCTCCATTTTCTTTTCTTCCCTAACACTTCATTCGGCCACAATCGCATCCATCACCACGCAGGCTCGGATCCACATGAACTCCGGAATCCTCCCCTTCGCCTCCAACACCACCGCCTCCAACACCACCGCCTACGACTCGCCGTGCTCCGACCAATCGCACCTGACAACCCAGATCCACCCATCATCGTCCAAACACGGTCAAAACAACCAACACACGTCAAGAATTCCTGTCCCGAACCCAACCTCCCTCTCCACGTCAACCGTCACCTATTCGCCATGCACACGTCATACCACCCCACGCATCTCGCATCACCCTCCGGACTTCACTCATTCCCCATGCCTCTTCCCACCAGCTGCCCCATTTCCACGGCGACAGCCTTCACCAAACACTAAGCCGAGCCTTCCAATAGGCAGCCACCTACCCAGCCTCCCCTGACCGAAGTGGCCGAGCAGCCCGAATCACCCATCGCCGGAACCCCGCCACTCCGCTTGCCTCCAATTCTCTCCGCCGTCCTCCTCTTCTTCTGGCCGATGTTCTTTGCTAGAGATATATATGTATATTAAGGTATCCTATATATTTATAGGTTTATAATTTATATATATATTTAAGTATACTGAGCTTTAATTTGATATATGTATATATCTATTTATGGTAGTATTATATATAGCTGTTGGGGTTTTTATTTCTTTGAGTGCTTAAGTGTAAATGTATATTCAGTTTAAGCTTTGTTGTAATATGATAATATATATAATTCAGAGTTTATATTTTGGGTTAGTATATGTATAGGCTGTTAGTTATAGTATTGTATAAACTAAAACGTACAGCAACATATTAGTTGATGAATAGTTGTATTAGGGAACCTTGTTAGAATGAAATTCATTTTTTTTATGTACGCGTCTTGCGTTTAGGAAAAATTTTTGAAAACAAAACAACTACTTATATCGGTCACATAGATTTGCTGTAGTGTGAATAATGATTTGGTTTTGCTTGCATGAATATAGTTGGCTGTTAGTAAAATTAAAATAGTAAAGGGGTTGCGTGCTGTGTCAATATATTGTAGGTAGGTCTATATAGGCTTCGGCTTGGAAAAAAAATACGTGTATTGTTTTGCAAATGCATAGTGACAGTAGATTCATTTTTAAAGAAATATTTTATATCGTTTTACAATTTTATTCACACAGTAAAATATTTGTATAAAATTTTATAACATGCTGTTTGCATACTTTGTTGTTTTACGGTCTGCATTGATATGTATGTATATATAGTATATAGTTTATTAAGTCACAAAAGTTTATACAGTTATAATTTATAAGGTATATACATTTTAAAATGAGTATTCTTGCAACCCAGTTCGACCAAGTCTTGTCCTATATATATATGTTATACAACTTGATACTTTACTTCATTTTGATTTAAGTTATATAATAAGTGGATAATTTGAGCACTATAATTTCAGTTGTTGTACTATTGTTTAAATTGCATATGTATAGGACGTTAGTTTATTTTATATAATATTGAGATTTTGGGGTATGTTTCTTCATTTTGAATTTTGGTTTGAGATAAGTCTATGCTTTGACTAAAAATTTGAATGGAAATTTGTAAATATGACGTTTTAAATATGTTTTAAAATTAGAATATTTGTTTAAAGGAATTTATGATAATAATAATATAATATATATATATATTTCTGTTCTATCAAGATGATTCCGAGTATCTTCATCGACCCCGTCCTGATTTGTTCCATTTATTTTATTATCAGCTTTGATCGTTGAATTGGTACCGACTTTGCTTTGCTTCGATTCATCATTCAAATTTCAGTGTCCGTATCAGTGTGCGTATCCGTGTCATCTTCTGTATTCCTCTCTAGCCTCGAAAGGTGAGCAATCACTCACGATTAACGTTCTTATATTTATTTAATTTAATTTCAATTGAAATAACAATTGAAATATGATGTTGTAGTTATTTTAAATTGTCATACACGCTATTATCTATAACTGTTCACCTGTGGGATATGACACCATATCCTGTTGTTTATATTAAATTGTTATTGCTGATATATATGCCTGTTATATTATTTTAATATCTGTTATCACTCTGCAAGTTCCCTGTTAGTATAGAAATCACCATGGGTTGAAATGATACATACCCGAACAGACTGTAGAATAGGAGAAAATCGTTATGGGTTGAAATGATAAACCCAAGCGATTTTCATTTGAATTGAAATTGGGATTACGGGTCGAAATGATATCTACCCGTATATATTTAAATTTCGGATTGAAATGATAAATATCCGTATCATTTAACCATATGATAAATATATATACAGACACCGTTGGTCCATATATCTAAAAATTTTGAAAATGAATTCTATGGTTTTGGAAAGAAATATATGGTTTTAATAAATGTTGAGCCTTAAATTATTATATATAAATGGGAATGATTGATTTAAATACATATAATATGTTGAGTATTTAAAAATATATATTTCAAAATAGAATTTTGGTAATAATTTGAATAAGTTAAGGTTAGAAAGATAATTTGAATTTAGTTGAAATTGTATTCAATAAAGAACTTTATTTAATTAAACCGATTTGAAACTTATTGAAGTTGAGATGTGAGATATGATTTATAACTTGAGTTTGATTTATAAGTACTCTAATGAATATTTCTTGTTTAATAAATTTAAGGAAATATTTAGTAAAATGTGATTTAAGGCTAGTAAATGATATTGAATCTATTAAGTGGATATTCCCTGATTAAATAATAATGAAGTTAAATCAAGTGCTATATGAAACTGTTAAATTTTAACTTTGAGACTTTGAATATTAAAGCTTTGAAATATATTGAAAATTTAAATGGTATATTTAGAACTGAATTGAATTGATGAATTGAGCTTTAAATAAATTTGAATTTGGAATTTGAAGTTGATTTGAATCGATTTGCGAGACTTGAGAAAATTAAATGCTTTACTTTATAAATTAATTATTAATATATACTATCTTGGAAAATAGTTATATTTGAAATGAAATGATATTTGGGTTTTGAAGTATAAATTAAATTGAAATGACCACGGTGTTATAATGTATATTTCCACCTTGTAGATAGTTCTGAAGATCCTTAGAGGATGGTTATCCCAAACATCCTTTAAGTTATTTGTATTTCAGTTGATATTTCACTTGAGTTGGATTTATTTATATAAGAATGTTAATCCTGACTCGAGTGTTTTGTGTTTTGCTTTACGCTCGGGTCAGACCGAGTGATACAGCATCTGAGACTCACCTTTGGAGTTTGGAGCTTCCTTTGGAGATCCAACTATTGCCTCAGCTTTCAGCTCTCCTAGTTGATTCGCTCAGAGAAGTCATCTGTCGTACTGGAGACTTCACTTCATTTGAGTATTCTGTTGTATTTATTTAACTCTGATGTTTATATAGTAGCTTCATGAACTACTATTTTATCTATTCCGCTGCGTATTATTGTATTACTCTGTGTCTGTGATTCTGTGATTAATTTATTTATTGTATATGCTGAGTTTTGCCAAATTTAAATTAACAATCTGATATTTTGAATTATTCAAGTCAGACATGTGTGGATTTATTGTCGATTTGAATGGTCCAAAATACCGGGTCGTTACAGTTGGTATCAGAGCTTTGGCTCTAGGCAAAACCTAGCATATATTGTAAATTTATTTACAGAATCACTTTCGTTCGAGTTTAATCTCTTCCTTTTGACTCGATTTCCTTTGAACTTTGGAACGTTCCCTACGGTTCCAAAATTCATTCTTGTCTCTCTCTATTGGTATTCTTTTGATTCTGGAGTATCCCATAACTCCACTTCGAATAATCTCTATAAGAATAGGCGATCTCGCCAATCTTTGAATAATTTGAAAAGGGGTGGAACTCCTTTACAATTGGCATTGATTCACCGGAGATTTATATATCCCTCGGTTTTGATGTTGCCATCTCTTGTTATGCCGAATTCTATCTCTGGCGATCGAATGTCGATTTGCCTTAGATTTCCACATCGATTATATTCTTGAAATCACGGTTGACCCGGTTAAGGTCGCCCGCGATTTATACAAGTGTATCCGACTACTATTTTGTAATTAATTATCTCATTTTCGTTCGAACTTATCTGTGAATCAAAATCCTATTTGGTTAGAGTCCCTCTAATTTGAATCTCTATCTTTGTTTTGAAATCCGTTCGTGAGTCGTCCTTTGAAAATCGGGTTTGTTTATATTTTAGAAATTGTTTTCTAAACCGAAATTATTATTTTGATAAGTATGATTATATTCTATATATAAAAGTGAAATGTCTTCGATAAAGATTATATTTTTTTTTTAAAAATGAGAATTTGAGGTTTCGAAAGGATTTGTAATTTTGTAAAGTTATATAAGAAATTTGATTTATCTAAAAATGATTTATGACTGAAGGATTTTAAGTTTGAAATTCGAGAATTGAACTCCGGTATTTTGGAATTGGTTTAAGATTTTGAAATATATAATAATAATATGATTTAAAATTATTTTCCGAATAAGAAATGTTTCAAATGATTTTAATGAGTTTCGAAGAAATTCCAAAAGAAGTTTGAGAAAATAGAAGTCCAGAACTCACTTATGTCGCTGGAAAATAATTTCGGTGATGAGTGCACGCATCATCGACATTGATTTTCGAGTTTCATAGTGGGGGAGAGGCCACTTTAGTAGCATTGCTACGCAAGTGATTTTGCGAAACCAATTTTGATTTCAAAAATTTTGAAGTATGATTTGATATTCGAAAGATATATATATATATATATTTGAAATGATTTGAAGTAATCCGGTGTTCAGTCTTCGAGTCTCGAATTTGATATAAACTTATCTTTTGAAATTGATTTACTGATTTGTTGCTGATTTCCAACTCTTGAATTTGAAAATGATTTCTTCAACTATTTTGAAGGTTCGAGCACTTCCAAATCAAGGTTAACTTTTCAAGGCTAAGAAATTTTGAAAAGTATGAATTATTTGATAAAGTATATAAGTTTGTTTTGAATGTTAAAGTATGTAGTAATATGATTTAAATAAGTTGAAACTGTTTTGTTATGTAAATGAATAAGGCTATTTTGAATTTTTCGAATATGAAATTTAGATTTGAAATGTTTTGGAAAAAATTTGGTCTTCAAAATATTTTGAATAAAATTTAGTTTAAATGTTTTAATTTAGTAACATCTTTATGAAACTATATATTTAACAAGTTGGAATAAATATATAAGTTGTACGTATGCTGTTTATTTGCATAATTAATTTGATCCAAGTTTGAGTATACAAGTTCGAGGTGGATTACACCATTTCGTGTTAGGATTTTTCATCCGATTCTTGATGGCGAATATTTGATATGGATTTTTGGGCTAAATTCTAGAATTCTCTATCATAGTATATGGCTATGCAAGGAGACTGATGGCTTCTAGTCGAGAAACCATATCGAAATCCGCATTAGGGAAGTCGAATAGACAATACTAGTTCGAAAGCGAACTTGTGTGATCGAGCGAGCGATCAAATGTGATTGTGCGAAATAATGACGTATGTACATCTTATATTCTAATATCATTGATATATTTTGACGCTGAAATTGAAAGCTGTCGGGTTAGAATATCTTTGCTTACTAAAAGAAAATTCCCATAATAAATTACAAAGATATATAACCCATAAAAGCAAATATATTTAATCTCATATGGCTCTTCATACAGCGAAATTTATTTTGAAAAATTTGATCCTGATATAAGATGGACCTTATGTAATATAAGATGATTTTGAAAACCATTGATTTTGGAAATGAATTGTTTGACTTAATTATTTTGATTTAGAAACTTGGATTATTTTCTGAATTTATTATGTTGGAAACTTTGAAACTAAAGAAGTTTAAATTGAGAAGAAATAATTTGGTGAAATTGTATATGATTTTGAAATTGAACTGATATTGAAACAAATTGAAATTTGAGAACCTTGTGTTACTAAATACTTGATTTGGGAGTTGTCGAACATATATAAAATTGATTTGTATGAGTATGAAATTGATTCGAAAACTATAGATTTGAAAAGGTACTTAATTTGAAGTGAAATCTTATATAATTGAAGTCTATATAAGTATGATTTGATATACTATTGATATTGGAAAGTATTTGATTTGAAAATTAAATCTTATATATAATGGATTTTATATAAGTACGATATTTGGAAGTGATTTGAAAAGGTACTATATGATACATATTTTCGAAGTAAAGATATGGAAAGTACCTTCTGCTTGATATCCGATTTGTGGCCACATCTTGGATTCATTCTATCGATATTATTCTCTCTGATTTTTGGTTTTCCGGATATGATACTCGAGTGTCCTTCGAATTCCAAGGCGTTACCCATGGTCTTACGAACTCGACTGCATAGCGTAATTCGTAAGGCAGTGATTGCTTAAAAGGTACGGATGTTTCCTGGGGGATCCAGGCGTAACCATTGTGTATCTGCGATCTATGGTCGTGTTAGTGGCGTAATCCGCAAGGCAGAGATTGCTTACGGGGTATGGATGTTTCCTGGGGGATCCAGGCGTAACCATTTTTATGTATCCTGCGGTCCACCGTTTTGTTGCATGGCGAAATTCGCAAGGCAGTGAATGCTTAAAAGGTACGGATGTTTCCTGGGGGACCCAGGCGTAACCATTGTGTATCTGCGATCCATGATTTGATTCGTTTTGTTTGGATTGTACTTTCCATATCTGTTTTTTTTTAAGTTTTTCCAGTATTTTCACTAGGTGTTGAAACAGGTCTACTTAGTACCTGGAGAATTCTAGTTTTGCGCCTGATCAACGCACTACCAGAGTCTACAGGAACAAGGATAAACTTGTTGAAACATCGAGTTATAAAAGTATTTTCGAAAGGAAATTTGTTTCGACTATAAAGGTATTTTATTATAAAGGTATTTCCAACAAAGAAATTTTTAATTAATATTTGAAATTGAAATCCTAATGGTCTGAATAAATTATTCATGCCCGATACTAATCTTTTGAATCTATCTTATCTGCTCAGCTTTATTTATTCACCTATATTCTGTTTTGCCAAGTCCCTCTTCTCCTTGTTGACTATATCCCTTTAAATATTGTTTATTTATATACTATATGGTTTAATAGAAATTTTAGTGTCATAAATTTATTAATTCTATCTAAAATACTTTTCAAATATCATTAATAAATCAATAATCATTTCTTTAAATCTGTTTAAAAAAAAAAAAAATTAGTTCAAATTTATTGTTTAATCTTGACTTTCAATCTATCTTTTCTGTCTGGTTGTTTCTATTCTTCTACCTCCTTCCTTTTCGGGGACGAAAAGTTTTGAGTGGGGGAGAGTGTAACGACCCGCAAAATTTAATGGTTTTAAAAGTATGTTTAACTGGAAATTTGTGAAATTTTAAACAATAAAATTTGAAAATAAAAATTTATTATTTGGAATACGTCTATTTTAATATAACTGGTAAATTTTCATCTGATAATATTGAAGTTTGTTTTCCTGTGAAATTTCATTTCAAATCAAACCGGTTAATAAAGGTGAATTTGAAAGTTTTCCGAAACCAAAATATGTCAACAGGAGAAAATTTATTCAGATCATTCTGAATCAGACTGCGAATTCGTTTTTCCAAATTTGGACTTCTACTGCTCCGTTTATCTTAATTCTGGCAAAATAGCAGCATTTCCGGTACCGATTATCGACTTTCGATCGGATGATCGTACCACTAGTATCTGTATACTGTTTTGATCGTCTCGTCACGCTGATCACCGCGGTATATTTATTTTTGTATTTTGAAGTCCGATACACGACGGGAACAATCAAACTATATATTGTATGGGTACCAAAATTCGTGACTTTTGATTCTTTTCTTTCAAAGTTGAACCGTTGGCCAATAGTAAATTGCTTTGAATACTTCAACTGAATCAATGCGAGATTGCTGCCATTCTTTTCCCTTCCTGTTGATTTTCAATTTTTTTTCGTACGTTTCTCTCTACCTAATATATTTAGATCGGCATTTCAGATCTTCCTCAAAACTCGTTCTACCCTGCTTCTCAAAATTCTGCCTTCAGATCTATATTTTTCCTCTCAAATTTTTTCTCCCACCTCCATTTTCTTTTCTTCCCTAACACTTCATTCGGCCACAATCGCATCCATCACCACGCAGGCTCGGATCCACATGAACTCCGGAATCCTCCCCTTCGCCTCCAACACCACCGCCTCCAACACCACCGCCTACGACTCGCCGTGCTCCGACCAATCGCACCTGACAACCCAGATCCACCCATCATCGTCCAAACACGGTCAAAACAACCAACACACGTCAAGAATTCCTGTCCCGAACCCAACCTCCCTCTCCACGTCAACCGTCACCTATTCGCCATGCACACGTCATACCACCCCACGCATCTCGCATCACCCTCCGGACTTCACTCATTCCCCATGCCTCTTCCCACCAGCTGCCCCATTTCCACGGCGACAGCCTTCACCAAACACTAAGCCGAGCCTTCCAATAGGCAGCCACCTACCCAGCCTCCCCTGACCGAAGTGGCTGAGCAGCCCGAATCACCCATCGCCGGAACCCCGCCACTCCGCTTGCCTCCAATTCTCTCCGCCGTCCTCCTCTTCTTCTGGCCGATGTTCTTTGCTAGAGATATATATGTATATTAAGGTATCCTATATATTTATAGGTTTATAATTTATATATATATATTTAAGTATACTGAGCTTTAATTTGATATATGTATATATCTATTTATGGTAGTATTATATATAGCTGTTGGGGTTTTTATTTCTTTGAGTGCTTAAGTGTAAATGTATATTCAGTTTAAGCTTTGTTGTAATATGATAATATATATAATTCAGAGTTTATATTTTGGGTTAGTATATGTATAGGCTGTTAGTTATAGTATTGTATAAACTAAAACGTACAGCAACATATTAGTTGATGAATAGTTGTATTAGGGAACCTTGTTAGAATGAAATTCATTTTTTTTATGTACGCGTCTTGCGTTTAGGAAAAAATTTTAAAAACAAAACAACTACTTATATCGGTCACATAGATTTGCTGTAGTGTGAATAATGATTTGGTTTTGCTTGCATGAATATAGTTGGCTGTTAGTAAAATTAAAATAGTAAAGGGGTTGCGTGCTGTGTCAATATATTGTAGGTAGGTCTATATAGGCTTCGGCTTGGAAAAAAAAATACGTGTATTGTTTTGCAAATGCATAGTGACAGTAGATTCATTTTTAAAGAAATATTTTATATCGTTTTACAATTTTATTCACACAGTAAAATATTTGTATAAAATTTTATAACATGCTGTTTGCATACTTTGTTGTTTTACGGTCTGCATTGATATGTATGTATATATAGTATATAGTTTATTAAGTCACAAAAGTTTATACAGTTATAATTTATAAGGTATATACATTTTAAAATGAGTATTCTTGCAACCCAGTTCGACCAAGTCTTGTCCTATATATATATGTTATACAACTTGATACTTTACTTCATTTTGATTTAAGTTATATAATAAGTGGATAATTTGAGCACTATAATTTCAGTTGTTGTACTATTGTTTAAATTGCATATGTATAGGACGTTAGTTTATTTTATATAATATTGAGATTTTGGGGTATGTTTCTTCATTTTGAATTTTGGTTTGAGATAAGTCTATGCTTTGACTAAAAATTTGAATGGAAATTTGTAAATATGACGTTTTAAATATGTTTTAAAATTAGAATATTTGTTTAAAGGAATTTATGATAATAATAATATAATATATATATATTTCTGTTCTATCAAGATGATTCCGAGTATCTTCATCGACCCCGTCCTGATTTGTTCCATTTATTTTATTATCAGCTTTGATCGTTGAATTGGTACCGACTTTGCTTTGCTTCGATTCATCATTCAAATTTCAGTGTCCGTATCAGTGTGCGTATCCGTGTCATCTTCTGTATTCCTCTCTAGCCTCGAAAGGTGAGCAATCACTCACGATTAACGTTCTTATATTTATTTAATTTAATTTCAATTGAAATAACAATTGAAATATGATGTTGTGGTTATTTTAAATTGTCATACACGCTATTATCTATAACTGTTCACCTGTGGGATATGACACCATATCCTGTTGTTTATATTAAATTGTTATTGCTGATATATATGCCTGTTATATTATTTTAATATCTGTTATCACTCTGCAAGTTCCCTGTTAGTATAGAAATCACCATGGGTTGAAATGATACATACCCGAACGGACTGTAGAATAGGAGAAAATCGTTATGGGTTGAAATGATAAACCCAAGCGATTTTCATTTGAATTGAAATTGGGATTACGGGTCGAAATGATATCTACCCGTATATATTTAAATTTCGGATTGAAATGATAAATATCCGTATCATTTAACCATATGATAAATATATATACAGACACCGTTGGTCCATATATCTAAAAATTTTGAAAATGAATTCTATGGTTTTGGAAAGAAATATATGGTTTTAATAAATGTTGAGCCTTAAATTATTATATATAAATGGGAATGATTGATTTAAATACATATAATATGTTGAGTATTTAAAAATATATATTTCAAAATAGAATTTTGGTAATAATTTGAATAAGTTAAGGTTAGAAAGATAATTTGAATTTAGTTGAAATTGTATTCAATAAAGAACTTTATTTAATTAAACCGATTTGAAACTTATTGAAGTTGAGATGTGAGATATGATTTATAACTTGAGTTTGATTTATAAGTACTCTAATGAATATTTCTTGTTTAATAAATTTAAGGAAATATTTAGTAAAATGTGATTTAAGGCTAGTAAATGATATTGAATCTATTAAGTGGATATTCCCTGATTAAATAATAATGAAGTTAAATCAAGTGCTATATGAAACTGTTAAATTTTAACTTTGAGACTTTGAATATTAAAGCTTTGAAATATATTGAAAATTTAAATGGTATATTTAGAACTGAATTGAATTGATGAATTGAGCTTTAAATAAATTTGAATTTGGAATTTGAAGTTGATTTGAATCGATTTGCGAGACTTGAGAAAATTAAATGCTTTACTTTATAAATTAATTATTAATATATACTATCTTGGAAAATAGTTATATTTGAAATGAAATGATATTTGGGTTTTGAAGTATAAATTAAATTGAAATGACCACGGTGTTATAATGTATATTTCCACCTTGTAGATAGTTCTGAAGATCCTTAGAGGATGGTTATCCCAAACATCCTTTAAGTTATTTGTATTTCAGTTGATATTTCACTTGAGTTGGATTTATTTATATAAGAATGTTAATCCTGACTCGAGTGTTTTGTGTTTTGCTTTACGCTCGGGTCAGACCGAGTGATACAGCATCTGAGACTCACCTTTGGAGTTTGGAGCTTCCTTTGGAGATCCAACTATTGCCTCAGCTTTCAGCTCTCCTAGTTGATTCGCTCAGAGAAGTCATCTGTCGTACTGGAGACTTCACTTCATTTGAGTATTCTGTTGTATTTATTTAACTCTGATGTTTATATAGTAGCTTCATGAACTACTATTTTATCTATTCCGCTGCGTATTATTGTATTACTCTGTGTCTGTGATTCTGTGATTAATTTATTTATTGTATATGCTGAGTTTTGCCAAATTTAAATTAACAATCTGATATTTTGAATTATTCAAGTCAGACATGTGTGGATTTATTGTCGATTTGAATGGTCCAAAATACCGGGTCGTTACAATTTTAAATACCGTCTTTTGTTAATAAACTGTTTTTAAACATAACATTTCGTAGCATTTTCTAAGTGCCGCGAAAGTTGAATTTTCTTTGTTTAATAAATTCAAATGAATAAATGATCTTTGAAAAAGACTAAATTTTGGAAATTAAATATTTAATTATTAAATATAATGAATTGACTTTAAATGATTTAAATGGAATAGTTGATTTAGGAAATACAACTATTTTGAAATGTGATTAAATGGTATTTAAATTTAAATTAAATAAATGATGTTTTGAAATGATATTTTGATATGAATTTGAATGATATTAAATCTTGAAATAAATAATTGAAGTTTATATTAGTATGAAAAATATTTGGTTTACTTGTAATTTGAATCTATTTAAAAGATATTGGACTGATGAAATATAGGATAATAAAGCTTTGGAATTTATTTTATAATTTGAATAGTTATTTTGTGGATTAAATCTATATTTGAAATGGTCTATGGAAATTTAATTGAAATAAATGGTTGAATTGAATTGAAACTTTGGAAATTGAATACTTGATTTGAAATATAATACTTACACTTTTAAATGGTTTAAATGAATTATTTTGATGGAAATATAAACTATTTAAAAGGTGACTTGAAATGATAATAAATGAATGGTATCTTTGAATTTAAAAAAATATTTAAAGTTGAATATTTAGATTTGAACTCAAATGATATTTTGATATATTAAATGATTTGAAATGAAGTTTTTGAAAGGATATGATATTTTGATATATTAAAATGATTTGAAATGAAGTTTTGAAATGATATGATATTTTAAATATATTGAAATGGTTTGGAATTGATTTAATCTTTATTTTGATAAAGATTTGGATTTGAAATGATACTCTATTTTGAAGTATAAACTGTTTTAAATTATAACCACGGGTTATAATAACGATTGGTTGTTAAAGAGACCGGGATCGGATATGGACATACTCTCTGTCGATACCGAAAACCACTTTAACAACTGTGTACGCGGTGGAGTTTCCAGAATGAAGTAGGATGGTGGCGACGATCCTAAGGTATATACGTGGACCCAACTCCCGTGAGTTGGCATAAGGTGGCTAAAACAGGAGCGATTGACGGACCAAGGAGGTAGCACCTCTGATCGGACACACTTCTTCGATACCATTCTATTACTTGTGATTGATTTGGTGTGCACCCTTGATTTGGGAGTGTTGTTCGAGGTGGACGGTAGTGGCTGCTATGCGTCACCACCAGTCCGGATGCGTAATTGGTATATCTACCCTGGCATTGCCTTATGTGCTGTGTCACCTACCATATCGAGCCCACTATGATTTTGGTTTAAAGATCCGACCGCGTTAAGGTTCACCATCCCCTTAACGCTATTCTCTATATGATTATACTTTACTAATTAGACACTACTGTATATAGCGTATATCACTACATAGTAAATAGTTTAACGGATCCTTAAAGAATGGGCGATCCCAAGCATTCTTTAAGTTACTTGTACCTTTTATTACAGTTCACTTGAGTTGGTTTACATTATATAAGTATATATTGTCCCGACTCGAGTGTTTTATGTTTTGCTTTACGCTCGGGTTAGCCTGAGCTATTCACAGATTTGGATTTCCGCTCTCTTGGAGATTTGAATCGCTGGAGATTATCTGCTTGTCTTGTCCTATCTATTTCGGTTGTATTGTTCTATTCAGCTAGTACTTGGTTATCATATTTAGACTTCTGTTGTACTTTATTTCTTCTATTGTATCTTATTTAACTCTGATATATTTACATAGTAGCTTCATGAACTACTATTTCTTTTACTTCCGCTGCATTATTTTACTCTGTGTCTGTGATCTGTGATTATATTTATTTACTGTATATTCTGAGATTTGCCAAATTTTATTTACAACGCGGTATTTTGAGCAATTCAATTCCGGCATGAGTGTCTACCTATACACTTATAATGGATGCGAATGGTTGAAAATATCGGGTCGTTACATTCCAATAAATTCTTTTATTTTGATTCTCACTATTATTATTGAATATACTATTACCTTATGAATATAATTAACATTAGTTTACATTTTATTACATGCATATTCTACAATTATCACCTTAACTCATATTAACTGCAATATTTAATTACATTAAATTTCATTGATTTCCAAATTAATTCCAAACTGATTTAATCAGTGATATGCTAATAAATCAATTGTTACAGCTTAGTAACTCATATTTATTAATTCATTATTTACAACCAATGATTTTAAATTACTTACCCTAATTGATTTCATTTTCTATATTAACTCATCTCAATTTAATACATATAATTTCATCATTAATACAACATTTAATTCATTCCTTATTGACTTACAATTATTTCCAATTTAAGCTCTACAATTACATTCCAAATTAGCTTTATCATTACAGTTGATTGAAATCACATTAACAATTGTACATTCCATTCAATCAAAATTATAAAATTACATTTAAATTATTATTTTCCCATTTATAAATCATAAATTTTAATTTCTCACAATATTAAATTCCAAGATCTTATTTAATTTAATATTTTTAACATGGGTCGTTACAATCTTCCCCACTCAAAACTTTTCATCCCCGAAAAGGAACAAGAAGGAATTAAGAAGTTTTATATATTTTTATTCAAAACAATCAATTTATAAATAATTAATTTACATAATTTAGTTCAATAAAAATTTGAAAATAACTCAACTTTCACAAAAAAATTCTAAGTCCTAAATTAACGAAAAATTTCGGTGGAGTCTCCTTTGCGTGGTTAGGTCCAAAAAAATAATAATATCAATAATTTCAATATATATCATATTTTAATAATAAAACATCCCAAACCATGGAAAACAATAAACATCATTCCAAAACCATAATCAGAAAACGTAGCTATTTGTCGGGCAAACAACTTTATCTATGAAACCAAAAGGAGTAGTTATTGCTTCCATAAACCTGTATTTCACTCCTATAATCCAAAGAGTTAAAATTATGTAAAAGAGTAATATTTTAGTTGTTTCAAATCAATAGCACAAGCAACAAACAATATATAATAATCATATGCGAACAAAAGCAGTACATCCAGTATATGCAACAAAAGAATCCATCAACTATTTATAGCAATCAAACTAATTGTTTGTTCAGTTTCATAAACTTCTCATCGTTCAAGGGTGATAAATAAACTACTAAGTGTACCTTACGCTCAACAACCTTAGATAATTACTTAATAGATTATTCATCAACCTTAAACAATTTGAAGTATCTTCTCCCAAACTTCCCATTAGCCAAACAACAAAGAAATTCAATTATTATTTAAGTTTATTCTATTGGTTTCTTTTCACATTACTTACCTTTTATTTGTTTTCATTTCCCATTAATACCAGGTCATCTTTTTATAAATTTTCATTCAATTACTTACATAATAAATGTAACAACCCGCATATTTGTCGATTTTATATTTAAATATTTTATTTAAATATTTTATCGTTAGTCGGATTTTAGTCCGAAAAGCTACTTTTTGCATACGGTCAAATTAGGACTCGAAACCACTTCCATTGAGTTCAAAATGACGTTTGCGATCTTTTTGAGTGTAAACTTCGATATGTTTGGAGATAGTGAAATTTTCGTCACTTTTTGCTTTGAGCTTTGGTTGGGCTGAACCACTCACTAATTCAGCCCCAACCCATCTCTTCTTCATCACTTCACTCTTCATTTTCCTAATACATCAAGCTTCTTCAAAAATGGTGGAGGGAATGGGAAATTAAAACTCCAAAGCCTTAATCTTCATTGCTAATCCAACATCTACTCCAAATTCAAGAGAAGACATTGATTCAAGCTTGTGATTGTCTTGCTTTGCTTTCATCCTTCATCTCCATCAAATTCCGTGAAAAGGTGAGATTTTTATCTCACATTCTTGCCTATAACTATCATTGGATTGTTGGGAATGATTCCCTATCACTCGTGCATGTGCACTTGCATTTGGTTTGGATTGAATTGGTGAAATCCCAAATTTTCGTGTGTTTTTGCAATACTGGGCTTAGGTCGCTCGGGCTGGGGAAAATTAGCCTCTGTGCATTTAGCTCGTTCGCATTTAGGTCGGTCTTGCCTTAGGTCGCTCGGCCATAGGTTGTTCCATCCATAGGTCGTTCGCCACGAGTTAGGTCGCTTGGCTATAGGTCGTTTGCACTATGCACTATCTCGTACCTTTTTAGGTCGTTTCCCTATAGGTTGCGCCCATTTGACCACTTAGGTCGCTCTCCTTGGGTCGTTGGCCACTAGGTCGTTAGACCTTACATCTTTTAGGTCGCTCGACCTCACCACCTTAGGTCTCATACCTTTAGGTCGTTTGCACCATTAGGTCGTAGGTCGCATGACCTCAATTCCGTTAGGTCGCAAGACCCCAATACCTTTAGGTCGTTAGACCTTATTTCCTTTAGGTCGTTAGACCTTATTACCTTTAGCTCGCATGAACCTCAGGTCGCATCACTTATAGGCCGCTCGCACTATTGTTTTGATAAGTCGCTCGGCCTGGTTTAAGATGTTAACTTGCTCAACCCGTAGGTCGCTCGCTCATGTCACTTGGCCACTCTTCCATTAGGTCGTATGACCTCGTTTCTACTAGGTCGCTCGACCTGTCCTACCTTAGGTCGCTTGACCTGTAGGTCGTACCATTGCACTTTATCTCGGCCATGTTCATTCTCACGGGCATTCCTACTTTGGTGGTTTTGGGATTGATTTCTTTGGACTTTACTCACGTCTTCGAATGTGAATTTATGTGATTCGATTTGTTTCAACAATCGTTTTGTGACTTGTCACTCTAAAGATATAAAGGTTTCAATACTAGTAGTAAATATCAAAACTCTTTCATCAAAACGATTTCAACTCTATTTTATTACAAAGCACTTTTTTTAAACCGTTTTCCAATCTATTAGTATATACAAGCCTTTACTTCACTCGGATGAGAAATCTAATTAAACGGCTTAGCAAAACAGGTGGTATGAAACGCTTGCGTTTACTTCGTCGGTTAATTCTTGGACTTGTTCGACTGAACCTTTTGTGATAATTTCCTAGTGAAGACTTACATTTTGTTCGTAAATATTTAAGTTAAGCTAGTGGTTATGGGACATGAAGCTAAACTCGTATATTTACTAGCTTAGTGTAGTTGACACTTCTTTATGATCATGACGATCATTTTTGTGATTTAGACTAGCGATTGAGCGATGTCTCTTTGTCTGCGAGGGAGACTAGACCCCGCTTGTGTGATGTTTCTACTCGCATATATGGGGTAGCGCCCCATGGTCTTCGGGCTGTTCGTGTGTTCATGGTCTTCGGGCTGTTCGTGTGTTCAAAAATTAAATGGATAGCTTCCATGAGATAGCTTCTCGTTCGTGTGATAGGCCTCCCCCCTTTTTGTGATTTCTGGATTTCGTGTGTTGATTTCTGGGATTTGTTCTGGATTTCGTGTGTTGATTTCTGGAATTTGTGCTTCACCAATTTTCGTGATTTTCGTTGATATGTTTTATCAATTTTTGTGCATTGGTGAATTCGTATGTCATTACCTTTTTGTGGATATGGATCTTTGATAAGATTCTTTAGATATTGATTAATCTCTTGTTGATTATCATTTACATACTTATAGTAGTATGCCATTATGGTTATTATATGTTTAAGCCATATCTATTATTCTATATCATGTCATCTGATATTTATAGCTAGACTGATCCGTTTATTATTTTCTTATGAAATAATACTCGGGTCAGACCGAGATGTTACAGGTGCTTCTGCTTGACTTCTCTCCAGGGATCTATTACTCTGGCTTTTGGCATCTACTTAGATTAGTAGTTTTTGTTGTATACATTTGAGATATCGACTCATAGATGTATTCTTTTGTGTAGCACATGTTGCTATTCTTTTGTATTATCGTGGATCTTTCAGACCACTACTATGATGTACACTTTCATGTGTTATATATATTCATATCTTTTCCGCCTTTGTGATATGGATGTCTGTGACTGATTTATGTTATGTTTATTTCTATGTTTGTTTCCGAAGATTATATATAGCCACTGTGTGATAGCTTTGAGTTTGTATCGGTATGTCGGATTTCCTCCTTAAATGAAGTACATGCTATACTATCTGACATATCGGTGCTCGCACAAAGAAGTTACATGGATGGTCGCTCCTCAACAGCCTTATCCTCCGTGCTAGTTGACAGCATTACACCGTAGTGTTCTTGGCTAGCGTGGGTATAGAGGTGGGGCGTCACAGCTTGGTATCAGAGCCAAACTTCGGAACAATGTAGAATAACTTAACAAGGATCATCGTCCTAAGTCCAACTTAGGAGTCGTGCCTTAGGATTTAATTCGAGTCTTCGTACCGATTCATCCTATTTCCTTATATGTATCTTTGTTTTATCTATCAAGATTTGCTTGATATTTATTTGGAGAATAACTTTTCTTCTTTTCTCTTCCTTAAAGAATAGAATGTCTAGACCAGGCCGTCCTAGAGCCGGACCATCCACTATTACACCCCAGGATGGAGTTTTTATGACTGCTCAACGGCTTCTTGATTTAGTAAAGAATGCTCAGGTAGCTGGTCCTAATTAGGAACCTACTCATCCTAAGTCTGGATTTGCATGTTTGTGCAACGATTATACCAACTTGGGTGGGAAACCATTCAAAGGTTCCGAAACTATTATTGAAGTCCAGGCTTGGTTAAGAACATGCGATCGAATCTTTTCTCGCATGAATCTTATCGATCTTCACCGTGTTCAGGTGGCCTCCAGTATGCTCCAAGAAAGAGCGTTGGATGGGTACGAACTTCTTATTTCTGAAATTAATGAAGCGGATCTCACCTGGGAACAATTCTGGGAACGCTTCGAATTAAAATTCGTACCAGAAGCAGAGAAAGTGACATTGGCTCGACGTTTCATAGACCTTGTTCAAGGTGAATCCTCTATGACAGATTATGTCGCATCCTTCGAGTCACTGTCTAAATATGGGGTTGAATACATCAACACCCCATTGAAGAAGAATCAAAGATTTGTCTATGGCTTAAACAAGAATCTCAAGAAGCCATTACTTCTAAAATTAGAAGTTTCTTTTGATCAACTCATTGATATCGCTCTTCGTCTTGAAGAGGCGGATAGGGAAAGTGTGGTGGGTGCCAAATCGAACTTCAACAACAAGAAAAGGCCTAACAAGTTCAAAGGTCCATATCCCAACAAAAAGGGTAAGCAAGCAACTCCTGCTGCAAAGACACTTTCCCCTAGTGATGGGAAATGCTTCAACTGTGGTGCTAGGGGCCATTTTGCGAACAAGTGTTCAAAGCCCCGTACTTGTCGCTATTGTAAAAGTCCAGATCATCATATGCATCTATGCCCTAATCTTCAAGGCAAGGAGGGAAAGTTAAACGTTGCTCATGCCCCTGGCAACACATCTCGGGGTCAAGGTATGTCTCATTCTGTCCTTGATGGCATTATTATATTTCATGATCAACCTATTCGAGTTCTTTTTGATACGGGTGCATCCCATTCTTTTATATCAAAGGAACTTGTCGATACTTTTTCCTTAAGTGTTGTTGCTTTAATGACTTCTTTAAGAATTGCGAATCCGGTCGGTGGATCCGCAACTCTTAGCTTGCTTTGTAAAGATGTGGAGATTATTTTGTGTGATTTTCCTTTCCTAGCCGATTTGCATGTCATGCGTTATTTAGGCTTTGGAATGATTTTGGGTATGGATTGGCTTAACCGGTATGAAGCTCATATCCTATGTCCGGAGCGGACTATTTATCTCCGACATCCGCAATCTGTAAAGAAGATTTCTATTATTCTTAAAGATTCGGATTCCACTTTAGCTGCATCTTTATATTCTTTAAATCATCGTGATGATGATAATGATGATGAGGAAGATGTCATTTCTCGTATTCACGTCGTTCGTGAATTTTTCGACATATTCGAGCCCGTTTTAGGATTACCACCTAAACGAGCAATTGAGTTCTGAATTAATCTCATACCTGGAGCTCAACCTATTACTCGTCCTCCTTATCGCATGTCCAATAAAGAGAATGAAGAGATGCGCAAACAATTATCCGAATTAGAGACGAAGCAATTTATTCGCTCTAGTTCCTCTCCTTGGGGAGCTTCAGCAATTTTCGTAAAGAAATCCGACGGTACACTTAGGCTTTGCGTCGACTACCGCAAGCTTAATGATCTAACTATTAAGAATACATATCCTTTACCTCGGATTGATGATCTATTTGATCAACTTAGTGGTGCTAAAGTCTTTTCACAATTGGACTTAGCTACCGGTTTTCATCAGCTTCGTATTGCAGAGGATAGTATTCCTTTGACTTCGTTCCGTACTCGTTATGGATCTTATGAATGGCTAGTTATGCCATTTGGTTTAACGAATGCTCCGGCTTATTTCGTTGACCTTATTAATCGAGTTTTCAAAGATTTCCTCGACCGGTTTGTTCTCATCTTTATTGATGATATTCTTGTGTATTCTAAAACCGAGGAGGAACATGTAAAGCATCTTCGGATTGTATTGGAAACTCCTAGGAGCAATCAATTAAAAGCAAAATTTTCTAAATGCCACTTTTGGCAATCTAATGTGAAGTTTCTCGGTCATATTATTTCCGAATCCGGAATATCAGTGGATCCTTCAAAGATTGAAGCGATTCAAAATTGGAAGAGACCGGAGAGTGTAACGGAAATCCGTAGCTTCCTTGGATTGGCGGGTTATTAATGTCGTTTCATTAAGGACTTTTCTAAAATTGCCATTCCTCTTACTGGCTTAACAAAGAAAGGTGTTAAATACATTTGGTCGGACAAATGTGAAACTTCTTTTCAAAAATTAAAAGAACTCCTTTTTGATGCTCCTATTCTTGTTATTCCCGAAGGGAATCAAGATTTTGTTGTTTATACCGATGCTAGTCGCGTTGGTTTGGGTGTCGTTCTTATGCAAAAAGAACGTGTTATTGCTTATGCTTCTAGGCAATTGAAGCCGGCTGAGACTAGATATGCCACACATGATTTAGAACTCGCGGCTATCGTTTTCACCCTTCGAATTTGGCAACACTATCTTTTGGGAGAGAAATTTATACTTTATACTGATCATAAGTCTTTGAAATATTTATTTTCTCAAAAGGAACTTAATTTGCGTCAACAACATTGGCTCGAATTCCTTGCCTCTTATGATCTTGATATTCTTTATACTCCCAGAAAGGGAAATCGAGTTGCCGATGCACTTAGTCGCAAGCAACAAGCGGTTGTTTCCATGATGATATCCGAATGGAAGGATCTCGAGGTGTTATCCACTTGTGAAATTCGAGATCGTGTCTCCGATTTATGTTCATCTCTTGTTCTATGTAGCCTTGAGGCTCGTCCTTCTCTTTTGGACCGCATTCTTGAAGCTCAGAAGCTAGATCCTGAACTGGCTCTTCTTAGCCAGAACGTTTAAGGATAAAATTGATATTGAAGGGTTGAAAGACTTTGATATTGATTCGCGTGGCGGCATTCGAAAATTTGGTAGACTTATCGTACCAAATATTAGAGATCTTCGTAAAGATATTTTAGAAGATTCTCATCGTTCCAAATTTTCCATTCATCCCGGTAGTAGTAAAATGTACGCGGATATGAAACGACTTTATTACTGGGAGGGAATGAAATCTGATATTGCTAACTTTGTTAAGTGTTGCATGACTTGCCAACTTGTCAAGGCTGAACATCAAAGACCAGGTGGGTTATTGCAACCCTTGGAAATTCCAGTTTGGAAGTGGGATCAAATTTCCATGGATTTTATTGATGGCCTTCCCCGTTCTCGTTCGGGTCATAATAGCTTATGGGTGATCGTTGATAGACTTACTAAATCTGCCCATTTTATTCCCGTTCGGTCGAACCGAACCGTTCCCCTTCTGGCCAAACTCTTTATCAAAGAAATTGTTAAATTGCATGGGGTTCCTACTTCCATTGTTAGTGATCGTGATCCATTGTTTACTAGTGGATTTTGGAAGAGTCTTCAAAAAGCTTTAGGAACGAAGCTTAATTTTAGCACCGCTTATCACCCCCAGTCCGATGGACAAACTGAGCGTGTGAATCAAACACTTGAAGATCTTCTTCGTGCTTGTGTTCTTGACTTTGGTGGAAGTTGGGAAGATCATATTTCACTTGTTGAATTTTCCTATAATAACAGCTTCCAATCTAGTATTGGTATGGCACCTTTCGAGGCACTCTATGGAAGGCCATGCCGATCTCCTTCTTGTTGGCTTGAGGCCGGTGAGAAGCTGGTTTTAGGTCCAGATCTTATTCGTGATTCCACAGAGAAGATTGACCTTATTCGACATAGGATGAAAGAAGCCCAAAGTAGACAAAAATCCTATGCCGATAACCGAAGAAGAAAATTAGAATTTTCTGTGGGAGATCTTGTATTTATTCGTGTTTCACCTATGAAGGGTGTTGTACGTTTCAGTCGATCGGGAAAGTTAGCGCCTCGATATATTGGGCCATTCCCTATCACCAAACGTATTGGTTCCATGGCTTATCGCCTTTCGTTACCGGCTCATTTTTCTGCCATGCATGACGTGTTTCACGTTTCTCAATTACGGAAATGTCTTCGGGATTCCGAATCTATTCTTAAGCCCGGTGTTGTGGAAGAGATTGAAGTTTCGCCTAATTTAACTTATGAGCAGCATCCTATTCGAATTATTGCTTTGGAGGTCAAACGACTTCGAAATAAAGATGTTCTGCTTGCTAAAGTTCAATGGTCCTCAAATCCTAAGGATTGCTCTTGGGAATCTAGAGAATTCATCGAGCGTACACATCCGGAATTACTTTCTCATGCTCTTTGAGGTAAACTTCTTATTTCAAATTTCTTTTGTGTTAATATGCTTTTATGGTTGTTACTTTTTATTTCCATCTTATATATTGCGAGGACGCAATTTCTTTAAGAAGGGGAGTCTGTAACAACCCGCATATTTGTCGATTTTATATTTAAATATTTTATTTAAATATTTTATCGTTAGTCGGATTTTAGTCCGAAAAGCTACTTTTTGCATACGGTCAAATTAGGACTCGAAACCACTTCCATTGAGTTCAAAATGACGTTTGCGATCTTTTTGAGTGTAAACTTCGATATGTTTGGAGATAGTGAAATTTTCGTCACATTTTGCTTTGAGCTTTGGTTGGGCTGAACCACTCACTAACTCAGCCCCAACCCATCTCTTCTTCATCACTTCACTCTTCATTTTCCTAATACATCAAGCTTCTTCAAAAATGGTGGAGGGAATGGGAATTTAAAACTCCAAAGCCTTAATCTTCATTGCTAATCCAATATCTACTCCAAATTCAAGAGAAGACATTGATTCAACCTTGTGATTGTCTTGCTTTGCTTTCATACTTCAACTCCATCAAATTCCATGAAAAGGTGAGATTTTTATCTCACATTCTTGCCTATAACTGTCATTGGATTGTTGGGAATGATTCCCTATCACTCGTGCATGTGCACTTGCATTTGGTTTGGATTGAATTGGTGAAAATCCCAAATTTTCGTGTGTTTTTGCAATACTGGGCTTAGGTCGCTCGGGCTGGGGAAAAGTCGCATCTGTGCATTTAGCTCGTTCGCATTTAGGTCGGTCTTGCCTTAGGTCGCTCGGCCATAAGTCGTTCCATCCATAGGTCATTCGCCACGAGTTAGGTCGCTTGGCTATAGGTCGTTTGCACTATGCACTATCTCGTACCTTTTTAGGTCGTTTCCCTATAGGTCGCGCCCATTTGACCACTTAGGTCGCTCTCCTTGGGTCGTTGGCCACTAGGTCGTTAGACCCTACATCTTTTAGGTCGCTCGACCTCACCACCTTAGGTCGCATACCTTTAGGTCGTTTGCACCATTAGGTCGTATGTAACGACCCAGAATTTCGAACGAATTAAATTGGAAATATTTAATTTATTTTAAATATTTGAACGGTAATTTAATTTGAATCCCGAATAAAACTTTGAAATTTGCGGTTAAATTACAGAATTTAATCGATTGAAAGTTGAATAAAAATTTGAATCTGCAATTCAAAGCTAAAGGAAAATATTTCAAACGCTTGTAAAATTTATATTGATGATACTGAAGATAACGGAAGCTTCAGAATTTAATTTCAGACTGTTTTGTTCAGTTCTGGAATTTATATCGTTCGTATCGATATTTATAAAATAGTCAATTTCAAACAGTCTCGGAATTCGACGAAACCAGTTCCATTGGGTCCGTAATATCGAATTATTATCGGATTTCAAAATTCGTATTTTTCGGTGTTAATACGTGAGCACACGATGAGTAAACGCATTGAAATTTTAGAACGAATTCAATTTAAAAAGTTAAATTTTTAAACTGGTCAAAATCAAAACCCTGTAGCGCCTTAAATCACGCCCTTGTCTCTGCCTAAAATCACGATAGAATCACGAACAGAAAAGGAAAAAAATTCGTGCAAACCCATACTTCGTTAGATTTTTAAACATCTCCTTCAAAACAATGGCCGAAGCCTTTCGTTTATTAAGAAAAAGAGGGGGAAACGAAAATACTTTCGTTCGAGTATCAATCAAGGAAAATCGCGACTCTTTTGGGATTCGAAATCTCGAATCAAAAATCGCGAAGCTCGATTCGAATTTATGGGGGTGGGCGCAAGGAGCCAGACGGCGACATCATGGGTTTCGCGAGCGCGAGGAGATGGGGGGAGGCACTCATTCACGCGACGACGTCGCGAAGGCAAGGCAGCGACTAGGACTTCGACTTGGCGTCGCGATGGTCGGAATTGGGGAACGCGGCGGCAGTGGCAATCTGGAATCGCGATGTCGCGACGTGGAGCTCGCGATTGGGGGAGTAGTGGCAGGCGCTCGCTGGAAGGGGTTGGCTGGGGTCGTTCGATCTGGGCAAAGCGATGATTCCAACGAGTTCAAGGCAGAGGCGATGCCGTGAAGTTCGGCAGTAGATTGTCAACTGCGAGGAAATGAATCGAGCGCACGCGAATGTCGACTGAGCTTCGACAGGTTGGGTCTCGATCTGGGTTTGTAAACGAGGTATTCGAGCTAAATTTACTTCTATTTATTTTGATACCAGAAAGACAAGTTAATTAAATTATAAAATCACAGTAAGAAAATGCAGTTTCCAGATTTAATAAGTATACGAAACAGAAGACGAAAAAGAGGTTATTTCTGTTGGAATTTAAAAGTAGCAAAGAATTTTGAATTTACATAGATTTTTGTTTTGATATATATATATTTTCAAAATGGAATTTATTAAAAGAAATTTAGTCTTAAAATCTAATTTTTAGTTAAATCGATTTATATAAAAAAAGTGATTCATTTAGAGGATTAAAGGTATTAGTTTAAATTAAATTTTCGAATAAAAAAAAAAATTCAAATGGTCAATTGACTGGAATATTGATGAGAATTATTAATATTTATACAAGGTCAACTAAGGTCGAATACAACGAAGAAAACAAATTGGATTGGAAATGGAATGCAAAATATATGCTAAGGTGAGATCTTCTCACTCAAAAATTTAAAGTGGAATTTTTTGCAGTTATTTATTGACTGATTGATTGCTATTTGAATGTGCTATTAGATATGATAGGATATATCTATATATATAGCAGTATATACATATTGGCATATGTATATACTGGATTGATTGATTTTCCCGCCTCGTATAGCGGATGAGACCCTATTGCGCCGTTAGTAAGCGGATTTATAAAAACCTATATACCGCGATAATTCCGTACTGGAGCGGAATTGGTATTGTGCTAACATCTTTGGATGCAGGGAAACAGGTTGGAGGGATCCAACTGGACCCCTCACTTTGATTGAATTTATTTATACTGTGATATGAATCTGTGAATGATTATATTGATGTTGTTGATCATATCGATGTCTGGAAAATTGTTGAAAGCTAAAATTTAGCTGAATGGATGTTTGATATCATTGGATTCCAAAGATAAACGAAATTGAATTTTTGGAAATCAAAATAGAAATTTCTAAGTGAATTTGATTTTAGAAATTTAATAAATTCGAAGAAAGGAATTTTAAAGTATAAAAAGTTAATTTTTATAATCTTATCGAATTTATTTCCAGAATAAAGTGAAAGTGTTAAATAAATGAATTTCGTATAATAGTGATTTTAAATTAAGGAAATTAATTTAAAATCTGGATTTCTAAATAAATTGAAAGAAACGATTGAAATTTATTTTCTTAAAAAGGAATTTATTTAAAAGAAGATAAGTTGGAAATTCAGTTTGAAATTTAATTGGTAAATTAAAATAAGTTGTGAAATCAATGTAAAATGAATTCAATAAGGAATTTATTTTAGTAGTGATAAATAAAATTTGAAATCAATCTGTAATTGATTTAATATTTAGAAATGAATTTTTGAGAAATCAATGTGGAAATTTTATTCGAACGTTGAAAATAAAATTAGAAATCAACATTGAAATTGATTTGGTATTGAAGCTTTTATAAATGGAATTAAAATTTATAAAAGTTGTTTATGAACCCAAAGTCACTTATTTTGATAAGTTAAGTATAGAAGTTGATAAAAGAAGGTTTATAAGTCGAAGTTGTTATTAAAAAGAGAAATAGAATTTATAGACGTGCTTATAAATTCGAAAATAGATTGAATGTGATAAAAATGTGTAGAAATGATTGAAATGGGGTTAAGTAAATTTTATTCACGATTTTGGACAGTGAATATATTGTTAAGTGAAATGGATTCATTTTTGAAGAAGTAATATTTTAAAAATGAAGTTAAACATTTTAAAGGTGTTTTAAAATGTGTTATGAATGGAAACCATAGATTTCAACATTTATTGTTGAAATAGACGTTTTCGAGAAACTTAAGGAAATGGTGGACTATAACACTGTTGTTATAGTAAATGATTTCCGGAAGGAAATGTTTTATATAGTATTGGGATTTATATATCTATCTTAATTTCGAATCCCTATACTAGTGATTTCGAGTCGTCGTAACGATGTTTTACGTAACATTCGTTTTGACTCAAATAAAGGTGTTAAAAGAATATTTTCCTTAAAGAATGAAATTATACTTAATTTGATTTAAGTATATCGAATATTTTCCAAGTGTTGAAATAAATGAATTGTGAATTGCTGACTTATTTTTAAATAAGTATGGAAATGTTTTCCAAAACGAAATGAAATGTTTGAGAATTTATCTTCTTAAAGATAAATTGAAATTGAATATTGAAAACGATTTGAAAATCGAATATCAGTAGATATTCGAAAGTATAAATTCAATACGGAGTTTATAGAAGAAAGCGAAGTTGTTTAAAAATAAATATTGATTTATTTTTGAAGTGTGGAAAATTGATTTGAAATTGTTTTCAAATGGTTAAGTGTGGAAATTTTATATCTTATAAAGATATTTTTGAAGAATAAATAATTTGGGAAAATTATCTGGAATCTGATGATGTTGCGCATCTTTATTGATAGTTAAATAACCGACTATCAATAATTACCTTGAGTAGGTATTTGTTGTGAATTGGATGAATTTGAATGCCACACTTATTTTTGAATAAACGCTCACTATTCAGGTTAACCGGGAAAGGACCATGGGGTCGTATAACCCATTCCGAATATGTGATACGTCGTTATGAATTGCATTCGAAGACCGGTGTTGAAGACCGGATATTTTTGAAAACGGAAGGATTACCGTCGAGTTACTCTACATCGACTGATCTTCGATTTAGAGGTTTTTATCACCCTTAGTGACGGGAAGTCCTGACGTAATTGAAAACTATCCGGATGTGCAAGGGCTTCGTGAGAAGTGCCTTCGGTTCTGTTCGATCCCGGAACAGACTTGTATGGATTGTGTGTCTGACGTTACAATTTGAGATATAAAGCTGATTTCTTTCAAATACATTTCTGTTGGTGGCGGAGAATTTATTCTCTTAGCTTAACACCCTTCTCTGAGACGTACGAGCTCAGAGGTTATGTAATTGAAATTTATCAGCGATATATCCCAATTTGGTAACGTGGCATACTGAGTGTTGCTGTGAAATGATCAGTGTTTGATCATTTGTGATATGATCATTTGTTTGATCTTATATCTTTGTGATCATAGGTTGATCATTTTTGTTTGACCCGAAGCAGGGCTTTTTGAGAAAGCGTAGCTTTGTAGACGAGACTTCGTCGAGCCTCACACCCCGGAAATGGTCGAAACAGGACGAATGCAGCAAGGTTCTAGGGAGTAGCGCCCCTTAGTGTATGTCATTCCTTCTGGATAAAGGTGGTATCATGGTATGGAGCCCAGATACTTAACCTCTGTGGTTACTGCATTTATTATTATCTATGTGGTTTGTTGCGAATCGGGGATCCTCGGGAAGATCGGTGACGATCGGGGGATGGCATACGCGTGTCAGTAGTTACCTATTTTTGCAGAGGTAACCCGGCCTTGTGTTGGCAGAGATCCGGTTAGGTTCTCGGGTCGTCTATTCCAGGGACGTACCCATCGTGGATAGGAAGTTCCTTAGCCTGACCATTTGTTGGAAATCCAAAGAAACAATACGATCTTGTACGGTTTTAGTTGTAGAACCTATCATTCACTTATGGTGGTCACCACTGTTTGGATGGTAGCTATAGTAGGCATAAGTGCGGAATGCCTATGCTGGCTAAGATTAATATTATACTTTCGAAATGTTTTCTACACTATGCACTAATAATAATATCAAAATGATTTGATTTTGCGTATCAAGCATCTTTGACTATCATAAGAAGAAATCTCCTCCAATTCTGCGTTTGCATTGTGTGTGTGGTGGGAGGTCTTATGGTAGTTTCATTTTCCAAAAGCATTGCGAATTGACTTTAAAATTATCCTGTTGTTTATTTTAAAGAATAACTGTTTTACGATCTCACACCAGTCACCATGACTGACTCGGAGTTTATTGTTCCCTTCTAAACTCTGGGTGCCCACCAATTTCCACACGGGCAGCCTAGAGTTATATTATCAGGATATCCTGGATATTCTGGAGCTTTGGAGATAAGCTGGATGGCGAGACGTAGTATTTGTATCTGATAGTATTTATTCCGCTGTGTATTCTGTATGAGGACAGGTTATATAACTGTCCATTGTTGTATATTGACTCTGATGATTGATGTATGTATAAAATGATATAGTTCTTTGTTTTAAAAGACTAGTAATTATCTATTGTATATTGTTCCGCTGCGATGTGTAAGATTCTGATATTGTTCTGTTTCTGTTCTCTGTTGTTGTTCTGTTATTCTTCTTTCTTTTCTTTTTCTTCTCTTTTTCTTCTATCTTTTCTTCTATTTCTTTTTCTAAAACCCTCACTATTGGAGTTTCCGGCACTCGATTGCTCGACAGTCGATAAAGTGAGTATCGATGTCGAATTTTCGAAAGTCGAAAATTTCGGGATGTGATAAAGTGGTATCAGAGCATATGGTTAAGCGACAACCCTGCTCTGTTGGGTGTTACTCATTAGAGATAGAGTCAGCAGTACTCTAGAATGAGTTTGAGTGTAATAATAGATATGAGCGCGTATTTGTTATTGAATATGAAATTGTTTTGTATTGTGTTGACTTATCGGTTGATTGTTTATAGATTCTGGTCGGTACAGTCTAGCTAACTGTAATCGATAGGGGTTTCTAAACTCTAAACAAGGTAAACCGACACAGTATTGATTTTAAAATGGGGTAAATGAGATAATTTTGCCCAAAACTATTTTTGTATATAAAAGAATTGATTTTCTGTAAATTATTACAGTATATGGTTGCATGGATGTTAGGAAAGTGATAATATTGAAAGTTATCATTTTTATATGAAATCGAATAAGAAATTGAAATCGTAACTCCAAAGTTAAAGAAATAGATTCACATGCAAATGAAATTTGAGAATGTAAATTATAAATGTAATTTGTAATTTAAAATGAGATTCCAGAGAAGTTTTTGGAAATGTTTTGAAAGGAATTCGTAAATCTTGGAGATTCGAAAAGTTTAAAATCTTTTTGGAGTTGGGAATGTATTTCAAAGATTTTGAAAAGTATTTTAGAGAGATGAAAAGCTCTAAACTCTTTTCGGTCGCTGGAAAATAACTTCGGTAATGACTGCAGCATCACTGATGTTCATTTTCGGGTTTCCAAAAGAGAAATTGCTGCCAAATTTATTTTAAATGGAAAGTTGTTTGAAATTTGGGTTTTGTTTGGAAATTAAAAGGATAATTTGAATTGTTTTCAAATGGTTTTGAAAAAGTGGAAACGACTCTGGAATCCTATTTAAAATACTTACGAAATATTAATAAGTTGATAACTTATAGAATATTGAAATTTGATTAGAATGAAATACAAATTGAAAAACGAATGAATTTGATTTTGGGTATCAAAATTTATTACCGAAATGAATATGAACTTGAGTTATATAAGTGAAATTCAACTTGAAATGTTAAATGGATTAGCAATTGAATAAATAAATGTATTGGATGTTAATCAATCTAATGAAAGTAAATTGAATTCAAATAGAATTGAAGTTATAAATTGGATTCAAATGAAATTGAAATGTGAAATTGAATCATATTGGATATATAACTTCAATAATAAACTTAAAGAGGATATAAGCATATATTGAAAATTTTGTAATTGAATTTGCAAAATAGTTTGAATGCTGTAACTAGATATAATGGCTAGTAGATATACAGGTATTGTAAAGGAATTGGGATTTTAATTTAGAAGAGAATTTGAATTGCTCGAAAAAGGTACGTATTTTAATTTCTATATGAGTTTTTGATGATTTCTCTCTAGCCGCTTGGCTTTTTCTTTTTCTTTTTGAAATCTGAGAGTCCGTAGGGACGTTTTGTAGTCGTGCCGTATTAGCCGCGCAAAGGAGACGCTGGCGAAATTTTTCGAAAGTTTCGGGTGTTAGAAAATTTTTGAGAAAATTTTGAATGTTTAAACTCGAATTTGAATTTTGAAGTTAAATAAGGTTGCTTTGAAACTTATAATTGAAGTTGGAAATTTAGTTGAATGATAACGAATCTTTAGTAGAAAGATTTGTTTTGAAGAATTGATAAAACTATTGAATGTTGAAAAATAATAGACGAGTTAAGGACATTTTTCCTAACTTGTAATTTCGAGGACGAAATTCTTTTAAGGGGGGAAGTTTGTAACGACCCAGAATTTCGAACGAATTAAATTGGAAATATTTAATTTATTTTAAATATTTGAACGGTAATTTAATTTGAATCCCGAATAAAACTTTGAAATTTGCGGTTAAATTACAGAATTTAATCGATTGAAAGTTGAATAAAAATTTGAATCTGCAATTCAAAGCTAAAGGAAAATATTTCAAACGCTTGTAAAATTTATATTGATGATACTGAAGATAACGGAAGCTTCAGAATTTAATTTCAGACTGTTTTGTTCAGTTCTGGAATTTATATCGTTCGTATCGATATTTATAAAATAGTCAATTTCAAACAGTCTCGGAATTCGACGAAACCAGTTCCATTGGGTCCGTAATATCGAATTATTATCGGATTTCAAAATTCGTATTTTTCGGTGTTAATACGTGAGCACACGATGAGTAAACGCATTGAAATTTTAGAACGAATTCAATTTAAAAAGTTAAAATTTTAAACTGGTCAAAATCAAAACCCTGTAGCGCCTTAAATCACGCCCTTGTCTCTGCCTAAAATCACGATAGAATCACGAACAGAAAAGGAAAAAATTCGTGCAAACCCATACTTCGTTAGATTTTTAAACATCTCCTTCAAAACAATGGCCGAAGCCTTTCGTTTATTAAGAAAAAGAGGGGGAAACGAAAATACTTTCGTTCGAGTATCAATCAAGGAAAATCGCGACTCTTTTGGGATTCGAAATCTCGAATCAAAAATCGCGAAGCTCGATTCGAATTTATGGGGGTGGGCGCAAGGAGCCAGACGGCGACATCATGGGTTTCGCGAGCGCGAGGAGATGGGGGGAGGCACTCATTCACGCGACGACGTCGCGAAGGCAAGGCAGCGACTAGGACTTCGACTTGGCGTCGCGATGGTCGGAATTGGGGAACGCGGCGGCAGTGGCAATCTGGAATCGCGATGTCGCGACGTGGAGCTCGCGATTGGGGGAGTAGTGGCAGGCGCTCGCTGGAAGGGGTTGGCCGGGGTCGTTCGATCTGGGCAAAGCGATGATTCCAACGAGTTCAAGGCAGAGGCGATGCCGTGAAGTTCGGCAGTAGATTGTCAACTGCGAGGAAATGAATCGAGCGCACGCGAATGTCGACTGAGCTTCGACAGGTTGGGTCTCGATCTGGGTTTGTAAACGAGGTATTCGAGCTAAATTTACTTCTATTTATTTTGATACCAGAAAGACAAGTTAATTAAATTATAAAATCACAGTAAGAAAATGCAGTTTCCAGATTTAATAAGTATACGAAACAGAAGACGAAAAAGAGGTTATTTCTGTTGGAATTTAAAAGTAGCAAAGAATTTTGAATTTACATAGATTTTTGTTTTGATATATATATATTTTCAAAATGGAATTTATTAAAAGAAATTTAGTCTTAAAATCTAATTTTTAGTTAAATCGATTTATATAAAAAAAGTGATTCATTTAGAGGATTAAAGGTATTAGTTTAAATTAAATTTTCGAATAAAAAAAAAAATTCAAATGGTCAATTGACTGGAATATTGATGAGAATTATTAATATTTATACAAGGTCAACTAAGGTCGAATACAACGAAGAAAACAAATTGGATTGGAAATGGAATGCAAAATATATGCTAAGGTGAGATCTTCTCACTCAAAAATTTAAAGTGGAATTTTTTGCAGTTATTTATTGACTGATTGATTGCTATTTGAATGTGCTATTAGATATGATAGGATATATCTATATATATAGCAGTATATACATATTGGCATATGTATATACTGGATTGATTGATTTTCCCGCCTCGTATAGCGGATGAGACCCTATTGCGCCGTTAGTAAGCGGATTTATAAAAACCTATATACCGCGATAATTCCGTACTGGAGCGGAATTGGTATTGTGCTAACATCTTTGGATGCAGGGAAACAGGTTGGAGGGATCCAACTGGACCCCTCACTTTGATTGAATTTATTTATACTGTGATATGAATCTGTGAATGATTATATTGATGTTGTTGATCATATCGATGTCTGGAAAATTGTTGAAAGCTAAAATTTAGCTGAATGGATGTTTGATATCATTGGATTCCAAAGATAAACGAAATTGAATTTTTGGAAATCAAAATAGAAATTTCTAAGTGAATTTGATTTTAGAAATTTAATAAATTCGAAGAAAGGAATTTTAAAGTATAAAAAGTTAATTTTTATAATCTTATCGAATTTATTTCCAGAATAAAGTGAAAGTGTTAAATAAATGAATTTCGTATAATAGTGATTTTAAATTAAGGAAATTAATTTAAAATCTGGATTTCTAAATAAATTGAAAGAAACGATTGAAATTTATTTTCTTAAAAAGGAATTTATTTAAAAGAAGATAAGTTGGAAATTCAGTTTGAAATTTAATTGGTAAATTAAAATAAGTTGTGAAATCAATGTAAAATGAATTCAATAAGGAATTTATTTTAGTAGTGATAAATAAAATTTGAAATCAATCTGTAATTGATTTAATATTTAGAAATGAATTTTTGAGAAATCAATGTGGAAATTTTATTCGAACGTTGAAAATAAAATTAGAAATCAACATTGAAATTGATTTGGTATTGAAGCTTTTATAAATGGAATTAAAATTTATAAAAGTTGTTTATGAACCCAAAGTCACTTATTTTGATAAGTTAAGTATAGAAGTTGATAAAAGAAGGTTTATAAGTCGAAGTTGTTATTAAAAAGAGAAATAGAATTTATAGACGTGCTTATAAATTCGAAAATAGATTGAATGTGATAAAAATGTGTAGAAATGATTGAAATGGGGTTAAGTAAATTTTATTCACGATTTTGGACAGTGAATATATTGTTAAGTGAAATGGATTCATTTTTGAAGAAGTAATATTTTAAAAATGAAGTTAAACATTTTAAAGGTGTTTTAAAATGTGTTATGAATGGAAACCATAGATTTCAACATTTATTGTTGAAATAGACGTTTTCGAGAAACTTAAGGAAATGGTGGACTATAACACTGTTGTTATAGTAAATGATTTCCGGAAGGAAATGTTTTATATAGTATTGGGATTTATATATCTATCTTAATTTCGAATCCCTATACTAGTGATTTCGAGTCGTCGTAACGATGTTTTACGTAACATTCGTTTTGACTCAAATAAAGGTGTTAAAAGAATATTTTCCTTAAAGAATGAAATTATACTTAATTTGATTTAAGTATATCGAATATTTTCCAAGTGTTGAAATAAATGAATTGTGAATTGCTGACTTATTTTTAAATAAGTATGGAAATGTTTTCCAAAACGAAATGAAATGTTTGAGAATTTATCTTCTTAAAGATAAATTGAAATTGAATATTGAAAACGATTTGAAAATCGAATATCAGTAGATATTCGAAAGTATAAATTCAATACGGAGTTTATAGAAGAAAGCGAAGTTGTTTAAAAATAAATATTGATTTATTTTTGAAGTGTGGAAAATTGATTTGAAATTGTTTTCAAATGGTTAAGTGTGGAAATTTTATATCTTATAAAGATATTTTTGAAGAATAAATAATTTGGGAAAATTATCTGGAATCTGATGATGTTGCGCATCTTTATTGATAGTTAAATAACCGACTATCAATAATTACCTTGAGTAGGTATTTGTTGTGAATTGGATGAATTTGAATGCCACACTTATTTTTGAATAAACGCTCACTATTCAGGTTAACCGGGAAAGGACCATGGGGTCGTATAACCCATTCCGAATATGTGATACGTCGTTATGAATTGCATTCGAAGACCGGTGTTGAAGACCGGATATTTTTGAAAACGGAAGGATTACCGTCGAGTTACTCTACATCGACTGATCTTCGATTTAGAGGTTTTTATCACCCTTAGTGACGGGAAGTCCTGACGTAATTGAAAACTATCCGGATGTGCAAGGGCTTCGTGAGAAGTGCCTTCGGTTCTGTTCGATCCCGGAACAGACTTGTATGGATTGTGTGTCTGACGTTACAATTTGAGATATAAAGCTGATTTCTTTCAAATACATTTCTGTTGGTGGCGGAGAATTTATTCTCTTAGCTTAACACCCTTCTCTGAGACGTACGAGCTCAGAGGTTATGTAATTGAAATTTATCAGCGATATATCCCAATTTGGTAACGTGGCATACTGAGTGTTGCTGTGAAATGATCAGTGTTTGATCATTTGTGATATGATCATTTGTTTGATCTTATATCTTTGTGATCATAGGTTGATCATTTTTGTTTGACCCGAAGCAGGGCTTTTTGAGAAAGCGTAGCTTTGTAGACGAGACTTCGTCGAGCCTCACACCCCGGAAATGGTCGAAACAGGACGAATGCAGCAAGGTTCTAGGGAGTAGCGCCCCTTAGTGTATGTCATTCCTTCTGGATAAAGGTGGTATCATGGTATGGAGCCCAGATACTTAACCTCTGTGGTTACTGCATTTATTATTATCTATGTGGTTTGTTGCGAATCGGGGATCCTCGGGAAGATCGGTGATGATCGGGGGATGGCATACGCGTGTCAGTAGTTACCTATTTTTGCAGAGGTAACCCGGCCTTGTGTTGGCAGAGATCCGGTTAGGTTCTCGGGTCGTCTATTCCAGGGACGTACCCATCGTGGATAGGAAGTTCCTTAGCCTGACCATTTGTTGGAAATCCAAAGAAACAATACGATCTTGTACGGTTTTAGTTGTAGAACCTATCATTCACTTATGGTGGTCACCACTGTTTGGATGGTAGCTATAGTAGGCATAAGTGCGGAATGCCTATGCTGGCTAAGATTAATATTATACTTTCGAAATGTTTTCTACACTATGCACTAATAATAATATCAAAATGATTTGATTTTGCGTATCAAGCATCTTTGACTATCATAAGAAGAAATCTCCTCCAATTCTGCGTTTGCATTGTGTGTGTGGTGGGAGGTCTTATGGTAGTTTCATTTTCCAAAAGCATTGCGAATTGACTTTAAAATTATCCTGTTGTTTATTTTAAAGAATAACTGTTTTACGATCTCACACCAGTCACCATGACTGACTCGGAGTTTATTGTTCCCTTCTAAACTCTGGGTGCCCACCAATTTCCACACGGGCAGCCTAGAGTTATATTATCAGGATATCCTGGATATTCTGGAGCTTTGGAGATAAGCTGGATGGCGAGACGTAGTATTTGTATCTGATAGTATTTATTCCGCTGTGTATTCTGTATGAGGACAGGTTATATAACTGTCCATTGTTGTATATTGACTCTGATGATTGATGTATGTATAAAATGATATAGTTCTTTGTTTTAAAAGACTAGTAATTATCTATTGTATATTGTTCCGCTGCGATGTGTAAGATTCTGATATTGTTCTGTTTCTGTTCTCTGTTGTTGTTCTGTTATTCTTCTTTCTTTTCTTTTTCTTCTCTTTTTCTTCTATCTTTTCTTCTATTTCTTTTTCTAAAACCCTCACTATTGGAGTTTCCGGCACTCGATTGCTCGACAGTCGATAAAGTGAGTATCGATGTCGAATTTTCGAAAGTCGAAAATTTCGGGATGTGACATCGTAGGTCGCATGACCTCAATTCCATTAGGTCGCAAGACCCCAATACCTTTAGGTCGTTAGACCTTATTTCCTTTAGGTCATTAGACCTTATTACCTTTAGGTCGCATGAACCTTAGGTCGCATCACCTATAGGCTGCTCGCACTATTGTTTTGATAAGTCGCTCGGCCTGGTTTAAGACGTTAACTTGCTCAACCCGTAGGTCGCTCGCTCATGTCACTTGGCCACTCTTCCATTAGGTCGTATGACCTCGTTTCTACTAGGTCGCTCGACCTGTCCTACCTTAGGTTGCTTGACCTGTAGGTCGTACCATTGCACTTTAGCTCGGCCATGTTCATTCTCACGGGCATTCCTACTTTGGTGGTTTTGGGATTGATTTCTTTGGACTTTACTCACGTCTTCGAATGTGAATTTATGTGATTCGATTTGTTTCAACAATCGTTTTGTGACTTGTCACTCTAAAGATATAAAGGTTTCAATACTAGTAGTAAATATCAAAACTCTTTCATCAAAACGATTTCAACTCTATTTTATTACAAAGCACTTTTTTTAAACCGTTTTCCAATCTATTAGTATATACAAGCCTTTACTTCACTCGGATGAGAAATCTAATTAAACGGCTTAGCAAAACAGGTGGTATGAAACGCTTGCGTTTACTTCGTCGGTTAATGCTTGGACTTGTTCGACTGAACCTTTTGTGATAATTTCCTAGTGAAGACTTACATTTTGTTCGTAAATATTTAAGTTAAGCTAGTGGTTATGGGACATGAAGCTAAACTCGTATATTTACTAGCTTAGTGTAGTTGACACTTCTTTATGATCATGACGATCATTTTTGTGATTTAGACTAGCGATTGAGCGATGTCTCTTTGTCTGCGAGGGAGACTAGACCCCGCTTGTGTGATGTTTCTACTCGCATATATGGGGTAGCGCCCCATGGTCTTCGGGCTGTTCGTGTGTTCATGGTCTTCGGGCTGTTCGTGTGTTCAAAAATTAAATGGATAGCTTCCATGAGATAGCTTCTCGTTCGTGTGATAGGCCTCCCCCCTTTTTGTGATTTCTGGATTTCGTGTGTTGATTTCTGGGATTTGTTCTGGATTTCGTGTGTTGATTTCTGGAATTTGTGCTTCACCAATTTTCGTGATTTTCGTTGATATGTTTTATCAATTTTTGTGCATTGGTGAATTCGTGTGTCATTACCTTTTTGTGCATTTGGATCTTTGAGAAGATTCTTGTGATATTGATTAATCTCTTGTTGATTGTCATTTACATACTTATAGTAGTATGCCATTATGGTTATTATATGTTTATGCCATATCTCTTATTCTATATCATGTCATCTGATACTTATAGCTAGACTGATCCGTTTATTATTTTCTTATGAAATAATACTCGGGTCAGACCGAGATGTTACAGGTGCTTCTGCTTGACTTCTCTCTAGGGATCTATTACTCTGGCTTTTGGCAATCTACTTAGATTAGTAGTTTTTGTTGTATACATTTGAGATATCGACTCATAGATGTATTCTTTTGTGTAGCACATGTTGCTATTCTTTTGTATTATCGTGGATCTTTCAGACCATTACTCTGATGTACACTTTCATGTGTTATATATATTCATATCTTTTCCGCCTTTGTGATATGGATGTCTGTGACTGATTTATGTTATGTTTATTTCTATGTTTGTTTCCGAAGATTATATATAGCCACTGTGTGATAGCTTTGAGCTTGTATCGGTATGTCGGATTTCCTCCTTAAATGAAGTACATGTTATACTATCTGACATATCGGTGCTCGCACAAAGAAGTTACATGGATGGTCGCTTCTCAACAGCCTTATCCTCCGTGCTAGTTGACAACATTACACCGTAGTGTTCTTGGCTAGCGTGGGTATAGAGGTGGGGAGTCACAATAAATATCCCATTCAATATTTGAAATCATCATTGAATACATTGTTAAAGTATTACATACATTCACTACAACAAAATACCCATTTTACCACGGGCAATGCCCATTGTAATAGAGGTTTCGCAACGGGCCTAGGCCCATTTTATTATGCGATAAGGGTCTTTTGCAATGGTTTTTGTCCGTTGCAAAAAGGTATTTTACAACTGCTTTTGCCCATTTCAATTAATCCTTTTACAACTGTTTTTACCCGTTGCAAAAGGGTCTTCTGCAACTGTATTTTCCCATCGTTAAAAAAATTCAAATGAGAAAAAAAACTACTACAATGCATGTGTAAATTTTAAACTAATTTGAGTTGAAATAAAAAATTAGTATACTAACGACAACCATATTTATTCATATTTACTAAAACTAGCAAAAGAAATTCATATTTCAAAATAACAAAAAGATTTATCTATTCACATCATACATAAGGTTTTACATAGTTACAAAAAATCGAATATAAACCTAAACTAACATAACTACTAACTACAGTCTTTATTGCTATAGGCGGAGCTATCGAAATCAATAACCTTAATTGCACTTGATTTGGCCAGCCTCTTGAACGAAGCATCTTTAAAAGACCTAGATAAACCTTGTTCCATACTAGTGAACATATCTTATTTAGAGAGCATATGCAGGCATAAACACTATGAACAGTGTATACAAGGATATTTCATCACTAAAATACCGAGGAGGATGCAAATTTACTTGAGTGTAGTTCAGATACTTGATAATATCTTTTAGTCTTGATGAAATATCAAACACTATAGAAGTATCACTTTCTCTAACTGCATTGAGAAGTGTTTGTAATATTTGAAGAGGATCGCCATGGCTCACGATTATAACTTCACATCTGCGAAAACTCAATCATCTTTTTTTAGTATATGCCAAATATAATTGCAGAATAAAAAAAAGGAAAATAAAGTGGAAATATGAGATTTCAAAAAAGAACTAAGCTTCACCGTGCATTGTAAAAACTCCAGCAAAATGTTCAACATACTTGGAGAAAAATATCAAATTTGTACAGTGCAAAGTAATGTAGTAGGACATTAATGGGTATTTAAATATTTTAAAACATAGCCTGTGAACTGTTCCACAACTTAGAATAGATGTTTAAAAAAAGAAAATCTCTATATGCAATAGAAATCATTTCACAGAACATTGTGTTGCTAAAAGAAAATATCTCCATTCATACCATAATGCATTTTATATAATAATCAATGAGAAATAAAACACATTTAATAACAAAAACAATTATTTGATGTGATTTAGTTCATATTTAACATGTCTATAAATATAACAACCCATTCAGTAATTAAAAAGGAATAAAACACAGTTATTTTTCGTATAGTTTGAATATAGTTTGGACATCTATTGCACATTTACAAGTAAGAAAACTAGCATACTGTGACTGTAATAGTGAGTCACATATATGCAAAAATTATAAGCAGCAAGGCAATAGGTAGGTGGACCATTGATATTTCTTTTAGGCAATATCTACTATTTATGTTCATGTTTGGAGATGAAGGAAAACTTACCCTTGGAACTCTGCTTCAATACGAGCAAGAGCAGTTGAAAGACGAGAAGCCACATTTGCAACACTTTCTCCACCTTTAGGTGCCATGAAAGGATCCTTTGAATCAAGGTCCCATATCTCTGAGTACTGAATAATCAATGTAAAATTAATTTGAAGTATTATTACAGCTTTTAGATAAGAATGTCAATTAAGATTTCATTGCTCTTTTCCGATTAGATGTATACATTAATACATTTTATTGAATTAATCAACCTCGGTTGGCTGTGTAACAGGTGTGTTTGGATTAACAGGGTTTTTGGGTGGTATAGGAGAAATGTGCTCAACATGCTTGTGCTTCAATTTTTTTTGCAGTTGGTCTCGGATCCTTATTTTCCGATTATAATAATCATGCTTTTTTCAATGTCCGTGGTTACTTTTTCAGTTCCTGCCAAAATCACAGCATTTTTTTTCATTTTCCAACAAATGATTGAAACACTTATGAAATGTAAACATTCAATGAAACAGATGACAAAAACAATGATTTCACTTCAAATAAGCGACAATGATAATCCGAAGAGAAAACAGTAACTAAAATAAGTCCTTAAATCAAATTAAAAAGGTGTTGAATAAGAGTAAGAAAAACCCCAAAAGAAAAACCAAACCAAATATAAGATCAAATCTTCAAATCCATGAAGAGATCTTTTGACTTGATTGCTGCAACCTTCGCAATGCATTACAACAAACTAAGGGAACTTGCAGTGTCATAACAACATATATAATGTGATAACCCGAATTTTTGGGTATCCAGTAATTAGATAATTAATTGGTTTGTTCAAATGAACAGATAAAATTCTGATAATAAAAGATATCTGGTTATGTAAGTGAATTTGAAAATATAATAAAAATTGGATTTTAGATATTGGAATAAATATTTGATAATCTTCTAATATAATTACTTAAAATTTTACAAATTAATCTTTTAAAACAAATAATAATGATTGTGTGTATATATATAGACATAAGAAGATTTTAAATAGAATTTAAATTTGAATTTGAAATTCAAAAGAGATAAATATCTTAAAATAAATTGGATTTAAAAATAATATATATATATATATATGATTTTATTTAGTATATAATTAGTTTATATTAGTTTCTTTAAAAGATTTTGCAAATATAAATTAAGAAAATGTATTATCTAAATAGAAAATAAATATAAAGATTTATAAAAACCATATTATGATAATAAACACATGCATAATTACAAGTGTAAATTAATTAAATCATGGAAATTACAAATGTAAGAAAATTAACTCATGTTAAAAGACAAGTGTATAGCTTAGTGTATACAAGTGGCAATTGATAAAAATTAGTAAAATGAATAACAAGTTATTAGAGAAAAGAAGAAACCAGGCTTCATAAATTCTTTTTCACAACTTCACAAGCCTGTAAACCAAAAAGAATCAAACCAGAGAAACAAAACTTGAATTCATTTCTAAAACCTGAAGCTATATTCATCTCAAACTTGGAAAAACAAAATCAGAAGAAAACTCCTTAGGAATCCAAATCTGAACTAAGCAGGATCAGATTAGCTCAACAATTCAACAATTCAAATCAACTCAGGAAATTCAATCCAGATCAACATCAAAGCAAATCAAGTTAAATTCAAATTCAAGAAAATCAAATTTCCAGGAAGGCACAGATTTCTTTGTTCTTCTAGGAAGGTGAGTAAACTATTTTAAAAAAAAAACAGTTTAAACCTGGATTTCATTGATATATGAACGTACATCATGTTGCTTACCTACAAATTTGGATTGAAATGGATGCATGTGTATGTATTAGTATTAAATGCCTGTTTATATGCAAAAGAATGAACTCTGTTGTTTTTAACAGGTTATGTCTTCTCTATATAACCCAATATCTAATCATTAAATTGTAGTTAGCTTTTGATTGTAAATAGAAAGTGTTTGAAATCATGCAATAACACTATTAAAAAAAAATCATTCTAGGAATTTATATTGTATATTTGTGTATACCCAGAAGTATCTCCCTGTTTCAAATTCACAGGCTAACAAAATATTTAAAAATCAATCCCTTCATCTCCAATAAGTTTTAAGCTATGATTTCTAAATGAAAAATGTTTGTAATGATGTAGATTTATTTTTAAAAATAGTTTCAAGCATTTGTATTAAACAATCATTTCTGAAATAAGGAAACTCAGTGATAAACAAACAATAGTCAAAAATTCGAAGAGTATAATTTCACGTTTTGATTTCATAACTGGATTAGCATTTGAAAATTAGGATTTTTGATGATAATATTATGATTTTTAACAAGTGGTGGTCGTGAATATTTAAGATGGTCAGAAAAGGCATTTTCATGAACTGCCAACGATCGATGGTGAGTTGAGATTCGAGCTGATGGTTGAAGGTAGAGGGATGATCGGTGAGGTCGAAAAAAATATCAGTTTGGTGTGCAAGACACTATGGTGGCGATGATCGGTCGATTTGTGGTTTTAACCCTAAATGGGTTGTGGTCGGAAATGGGATGATTGAGTAATCACAGGTGAATCGAGTGGCATGAGATTTGGGGGAAAGTAGCGTGGATGGTCGGAGAACATGTGGCCGGAGTCTTAGGACTTCCGGTGATCGACGACGTGGATACGAGGTGAGCTTTGGGTCGGAGTTCTTGTTCCAGTTTTCTCGAATTCGTTCGATTTTGCTCAGGGGCTCGTGAGTGTGTTTTGAGGGTTGATATTGGTAGCAACGACGATAGGTGACGTGGAGGAAGGTTCGTCAGAGGTTGGAGGCGACTCAGGCGATGGTGCATGTGCACGGTGTCTCTGGTTTCAGTTTTTGTTTTGTTAAATTTTCCTCGGGTTTTGTTCGGGTAAGTGATGGATTGTCTCGGGAAATTGGAGTGTTTGCCTCGAGAGAATTTTCGAGTTAGTCACGAGTGTTCCCAGCAATTGTTTTAAAGTTAAAACATAACAAAGTTTAAAACAAAGAAGAGAAGTAAATTTCTCGGGTCTGAGCTCGAGTATATACTGTGTTGAACTCGGGTATATTATTTTCTAACAGTTTTAAACTTAATAAAAAAAAAGCAAGTTTTATATTTTAAATAAATCAAGTTTAAAACTTTTCTTAAATAATTGCTTTTATATAATAAATGTGTTTAAATATTTGGTTTTAAGAAAAGTGGTATGATTTATTTAACTTAAATTTATTAAGATAATTTTTAAGTCTATTTTAATTTAATAGCCTAATTAAGAAGCTAAATGGTTTATCTTAAACTAATGTTTTGATTAATAATTAACTTAAAGATATTAAGTTAATTTATATGTTAATAATAATTTAATTTCAAGGGTTATTAAATAAAGATTTAAATGATAATTAAGGGTTAATTACTTAATGTCATAAATTAAGGTGATTATTTAATATTAGTAATTAAAGGATAATTACTTAATGTAATTAATTTGTGATTTATTAATATAAGTGATTAGGGATAATCACTTACTGTAATTAATTAAGATAATTAATTAAATGGTTAATGTAATTAATTAAGGATCATTAATTAATTAATGAGGATAATTAAAGGTTAATTAATGAGGATGGTTAAAGGATAATTAATTTATGTAATTAATTTAAGGCTAATTACTTAATGTAATTAAAGGACAATTAATCAAAGGTGATTAATTAAGGCGGATAATTAGAGATTGATTAATTAACTGGCTTATAATTAATTAATGTTAAGTAAGCAGGATTTAAGAGTAATTAAAGTAATTAATTTAATTCAATGGTGGTTAATTAAATTAATTAGAAATGGTGTGGATGATCAATCTTGCTTATGGATGATTGAATAATATTTTATGCCTTGGATTATTTGATATCTGATATGTGATTGTGATGCTCTGTGATATGAGATGTTTTTGGATAAATTGTGAAATGTAAGTTATCTATTTGTGATAGAATTGCTATATGAATATGATATCCTGAATTTAAATTAAATTGTTTAACTTAAACATCTTGGCTTAAAGGATGACATTTGATTCGAAGAGACCGGGGTCGGGTATTAGTAAATACCCGAAACCACTTCGATTTGAAATCTTCTATAATTCTTTATAGATTGATTTGAGAAATCAAATAAGCAGGTTTGGGATAATATGGACCATTTTAACTAAGTTGGATACTTAGATATTGTTTTGTGAAAATATGTGTTGACCATATAAGTTGTTTACTTATAGTAAAGTACGAGTTACCCGGGATTTAATTAAGTTTTATGAATTGAAATTTCATGTTAGATGAGTTTACTCACGCTGGTTTCCAGCCTGACCCGGGTGTTACTTTGATGTAATGCTCGGGTCAGACCGAGTATTACAGATTTTCAGGTAAGGACGTTTTGGAGCTCAAGAGGCAAGCTGGATGGCAGGAACGTATGGAGTGATATCCGTTGTGTATATTATTGTTGATTATCTGAGACCTGTTTTCAAATTGACCTGTGTTGTGTAATAGTGTAACTCTGGTATATAAATGTATAAGTGTATTGATACAGTTCTTTTTATAAAGCTATTATTTATGTGATATTATATTTTGATCCGCTGCGAATGTGAGGTTTCTGCGTTTTGGTGTTCCTGTTTTCTTCTTCTTCTATCTCTTTCTTCTTTTTCTCTTAACTATCTGGAATTTTCGAGTTCGAAATTTCCGGGTCGTCACATTTGGTATCAGAGCAGAAGGTTAAGCGAGAACCTTGGCTCTGGTGGGATTACTCATTAAGGATAGGGTCAATGGTACCCTAAAATGAGTTGAGTGTATATATATATGAGAGAACGTACTTGTTATTTTTCTATATAAAGATTTTAAATGGTTTAAAAGGTAAATGATTTTATATAAAATTATATTTGATATATAAAGCAATATTTCTATTAAGATAATTGGTTGTTAAATTATTGAATTAAATATAAGTAGTAATATTAATACAACCAAATTTAAATTAAATGAAGATAAGTTTGAAATGAATTCAAACTGAAATTAAAATCTTGAATTTGTAGAAGTGTTATCAGAATAAAGAAAATAATGAATTGGTTTCCAGATATGATAATCTTGGTTATTATCATAAATGGTTGTTGTATTTAATAATGAAATTTGTTAATGATTAAGTAAAATGAAATGTTTTAGGGAATTAAACTTTTAGGTAAGTATGACTTATAAATTGGAATTGAAGGTAATTTAAAATTGTCAAATTTTAAATCTAAATCCAGAAACTTGAAATTGTTTTAAAGAAATTTGTTTTTAATTAAAACCAAAGGTGGTTTAAAAATTTAAGGTATAACTTGGTGTGTAAAGGAAGTAAATATGTATAAATGAGGATATACATAATATCAAAGATGATTCGAAATAACTCTTAGTGTTGAGTTTTAAATTGGAATATGATATGAAAACCCAAAGTGATAAGTTTTTGAACTTATAAGTGGGAATATTATTAATATAAGGTTTAAAATTTGAATGGGAATTCAAATTGGGTCTAGTTGACTAAATTAAATTGAATTTAACTTAAGGGAAGTTAAATGAGTTTAGAATGAACAACTTGAATTGGGAATTTCAAGATGAAATTGAAATTTAACTTGGAAACTTAAAAATGGTGAATATGATTAGTTTAAATGAATGAAGAAATGGATTGTGATAATATATCCATTATAGAGATAAATGGAAATTAAACCTTAATTTGAAATTAAGGATATGGAATCCCTTTTAAACTTAAGATTTGAATATTAAGAATTGAATTTGTAACTTAAAATTGTTTAAGAATCAGTTTCAAAGTTGGAAGATAAAATTGGGCAATAAATTGAATTTTGAAGATAAAATTTCTTTGAACTTTTAATTTGAACTTTAAAATAAGTTAAGTAATGATAATTTAAAAAGTAATTTTGGATTTTGGATCCAGAATTAATTGGTTTAAAGGTTGATTTGATTTAAAGGTAAGGGTTAACTTGACTTAAGTGATTAAATCAATATTTAAAATATTTAACTCAAATTTATATAATTCGAGATGGTTTTAAGTTGAGATTTAAATTTAATTAGTTCAAATTGGATTTGATTTGAATTAATTTGGAATTTGATTAAAGTTGAATAAGTTTAAAAATCAAATGAAAATTGATTTGAATTTGGAAAGGAATTAAGGTTAATTCAACTTGAATTGGGATTAAATCAATTTCAATGGAAATTGAAGTATTGAGTCAATTTAAATGGAAGTAGAAATTTAAATTGAATTGATGGGGAATTGAACGGTTTGACTCTGGACTATTTTCAAAGTAATTTGTTTTAATATAAACCTATTTTTCCAAACTATTTACTATACAAATTCTTCTTCTTAAACCCCAAACTCTCTTATACTTATTTTACAATTATTTTGGAACTATTTAACTATTTTGAAACTGTCTTATAAACTAATTACTATTTTTCAGTTACTTATATCTAATCACTATTTTAAAAACTATTTTGCAATTATCTAACTATTTTATATCTACTTAACTATTTTACAGATATTTTACAAACTATAAAAAAAAGAATATGAAAAAATTGAATAACTATTTTTCAACTACTTATCTATTTTAAATTTTTTCAAGTTATTTTTAAATTTAAATAGGTCAGAGTTCAGACTGTTTGTAATTGAAGTAATAACTCAATTGGAAATGGAAGCAATTGAGATTAAGTGAATGAAATTAAAGGAAATATGAATAGAAAAGGAAACCGATTTGGCTAATAACCAATAAAGATAAATACGTAGGATATACGTATATTATTCTATTCGCATAGTGATTTGATCCAGATTCTAGCACAGAATTTCGAGATAGTATTATCGATCCGAGTTGGGATTTTTCGCTCAATTTTCGACGGCGAACCTGGATATGGATTGTTGATTGGTTCTGGATATTCTCTTTCATGGCTACGACTATGCAAGGAGAATGACGGTTTCTGATCAAGAAACCAAATCTGAGTCCGCACTAGGAAGTCGGGTGGACGATACTAGTTCGGAAGTGAAATTGTGTGATCGATTGAGTGATCAGATTGATATTGTGTACGGATGATATGTGTGCATCGTACGGATTTGAATGAAATTGATATTGAAGATTGGGGATAAGAACTGTAAAATGGTTTTTGAAAAGAAATATGGTTAATAACTTTATAAAAGATTTATCAAATGTGAATATTTGATTTAGAATAAAATAAAGTTATATATCCTTGTTATATAAGGTAAATCTTCCCTTGTTGAATCTATTGCTAAAAGAAAAGGGTTTTGAAATATTTGAAGTATAAAAGAGGTTTTATACAAAGTTTGAAATGATCCAAAGATTTTCAAAGTATATATATATCTATATCTATATATATATATAAAGGATCTTATGAGAATGATTTTGGAAAAGGTTTTGGGAACCTATGGATTTTGGAAAGGGCTTTTGATTTTTGAGAAATCAATTTTGGATTTTGGAAAGCCTAGTTTGAGAATTATCGATTTTTGGTAATCGATTTTGTGTAAAGGAGATTTTGATAAATCATAAAGGGTATGATTTGAAGATACTATAAGTATATAGTATAAAATGTTTTGAGTATAGCTCTGGGGAAAAAGGCGCTCCCTTGAAATGAACTTCTCAGGAGTGCCACTGGGTGGTACTGCCTTGAACCCCAAGGGGGGATTCTAAAGTTGATCCTGTGAGGAGTCCGGACAAAACTAGTTCCTGAGGATTATTTGTGTAGCGAAAGTCGAGGGGCTGGTGCCCACAGAGGCATTTGGGTTATTCTGTGACGACAATGTAACTCGATGTCACTGCGATCTACTGCAGACCATAGCGAAAGTCATGTGTGCCGCTGAGAGCCAACTGTCTACGTTTGATTTTATATCGGTAGACCGTGACACTATGGTAACATAGCGAAAGTCGTGTGTGCCGCTGAGAGCCAACTGTCTACGTTTGATTTTATATCGGTAGACTGCGACCTATGTGGGAGAAGTTTCATTATTTGGCAGCGAAATTCGGTGGCGCTGATGCCTACAGTTATATGGGTTTGTGCTGTGATAGCAACGTAAGGCCCGGGTATAACTGCGATCTGTAGCGGGTTCCATGGCGTAATCGAGGAGCACGGAGACCTACAGTTATCTATGGATTTTGCCGGGACGGCAACGTAACCATCGGGTTAACTGCGACCATGGATGGGGGTGATGATTTCCAGAGCATTCTCACCAAAGATATTTCCTCTATTTTCAAAACTGTTTTCTATATTTTCATAAATTATTTTCCAAGTATTTTCACTTGGTGTTGAGAACGGGTTTATCAAGTACTTATAGATTTTCAGTCTTACGTCTGATCAACATATGACCGAATTTCTATGAGAACGAGGATGGACTTGTTGAAACATCGAGTTATAAAAGTTTTTTTATAAAAACTATTTTTGTAATATTATATAGATTTTAAAGTATTTTAATATAAATGGAGTTTATAGTTTAAAATGTTCAACAAGAAATTTATCTGATAATAAGTAAATAAGTAAATTTTGGCTTCCTTCCTTTTCGGGGACGAAAAGATTCTAAGGGGGGAGGAATGTGATAACCCGGATTTTTGGGTATCCAGTAATTAGATAATTAATTGGTTTGTTCAAATGAACAGATAAAATTCTGATAATAAAAGATATCTGGTTATGTAAGTGAATTTGAAAATATAATAAAAATTGGATTTTAGATATTGGAATAAATATTTGATAATCTTCTAATATAATTACTTAAAATTTTACAAATTAATCTTTTAAAACAAATAATAATGATTGTGTGTATATATATAGACATAAGAAGATTTTAAATAGAATTTAAATTTGAATTTGAAATTCAAAAGAGATAAATATCTTAAAATAAATTGGATTTAAAAATAATATATATATATATGATTTTATTTAGTATATAATTAGTTTATATTAGTTTCTTTAAAAGATTTTGCAAATATAAATTAAGAAAATGTATTATCTAAATAGAAAATAAATATAAAGATTTATAAAAACCATATTATGATAATAAACACATGCATAATTACAAGTGTAAATTAATTAAATCATGGAAATTACAAATGTAAGAAAATTAACTCATGTTAAAAGACAAGTGTATAGCTTAGTGTATACAAGTGGCAATTGATAAAAATTAGTAAAATGAATAACAAGTTATTAGAGAAAAGAAGAAACCAGGCTTCATAAATTCTTTTTCACAACTTCACAAGCCTGTAAACCAAAAAGAATCAAACCAGAGAAACAAAACTTGAATTCATTTCTAAAACCTGAAGCTATATTCATCTCAAACTTGGAAAAACAAAATCAGAAGAAAACTCCTTAGGAATCCAAATCTGAACTAAGCAGGATCAGATTAGCACAACAATTCAACAATTCAAATCAACTCAGGAAATTCAATCCAGATCAACATCAAAGCAAATCAAGTTAAATTCAAATTCAAGAAAATCAAATTTCCAGGAAGGCACAGATTTCTTTGTTCTTCTAGGAAGGTGAGTAAACTATTTTTAAAAAAAAAACAGTTTAAACCTGGATTTCATTGATATATGAACGTACATCATGTTGCTTACCTACAAATTTGGATTGAAATGGATGCATGTGTATGTATTAGTATTAAATGCCTGTTTATATGCAAAAGAATGAACTCTGTTGTTTTTAACAGGTTATGTCTTCTCTATATAACCCAATATCTAATCATTAAATTGTAGTTAGCTTTTGATTGTAAATAGAAAGTGTTTGAAATCATGCAATAACACTATTAAAAAAAAAATCATTCCAGGAATTTATATTGTATATTTGTGTATACCCAGAAGTATCTCCCTGTTTCAAATTCACAGGCTAACAAAATATTTAAAAATCAATCCCTTCATCTCCAATAAGTTTTAAGCTATGATTTCTAAATGAAAAATGTTTGTAATGATGTAGATTTATTTTTAAAAATAGTTTCAAGCATTTGTATTAAACAATCATTTCTGAAATAAGGAAACTCAGTGATAAACAAACAATAGTCAAAAATTCGAAGAGTATAATTTCACGTTTTGATTTCATAACTGGATTAGCATTTGAAAATTAGGATTTTTGATGATAATATTATGATTTTTAACAAGTGGTGGTCGTGAATATTTAAGATGGTCAGAAAAGGCATTTTCATGAACTGCCAACGATCGATGGTGAGTTGAGATTCGAGCTGATGGTTGAAGGTAGAGGGATGATCGGTGAGGTCGAAAAAAATATCAGTTTGGTGTGCAAGACACTATGGTGGCGATGATCGGTCGATTTGTGGTTTTAACCCTAAATGGGTTGTGGTCGGAAATGGGATGATTGAGTAATCACAGGTGAATCGAGTGGCATGAGATTTGGGGGAAAGTAGCGTGGATGGTCGGAGAACATGTGGCCGGAGTCTTAGGACTTCCGGTGATCGACGACGTGGATACGAGGTGAGCTTTAGGTCGGAGTTCTTGTTCCAGTTTTCTCGAATTCGTTCGATTTTGCTCAGGGGCTCGTGAGTGTGTTTTGAGGGTTGATATTGGTAGCAACGACGATAGGTGACGTGGAGGAAGGTTCGTCAGAGGTTGGAGGCGACTCAGGCGATGGTGCATGTGCACGGTGTCTCTGGTGTCAGTTTTTGTTTTGTTAAATTTTCCTCGGGTTTTGTTCGGGTAAGTGATGGATTGTCTCGGGAAATTGGAGTGTTTGCCTCGAGAGAATTTTCGAGTTAGTCACGAGTGTTCCCAGCAATTGTTTTAAAGTTAAAACATAACAAAGTTTAAAACAAAGAAGAGAAGTAAATTTCTCGGGTCTGAGCTCGAGTATATACTGTGTTGAACTCGGGTATATTATTTTCTAACAGTTTTAAACTTAATAAAAAAAAGCAAGTTTTATATTTTAAATAAATCAAGTTTAAAACTTTTCTTAAATAATTGCTTTTATATAATAAATGTGTTTAAATATTTGGTTTTAAGAAAAGTGGTATGATTTATTTAACTTAAATTTATTAAGATAATTTTTAAGTCTATTTTAATTTAATAGCCTAATTAAGAAGCTAAATGGTTTATCTTAAACTAATGTTTTGATTAATAATTAACTTAAAGATATTAAGTTAATTTATATGTTAATAATAATTTAATTTCAAGGGTTATTAAATAAAGATTTAAATGATAATTAAGGGTTAATTACTTAATGTCATAAATTAAGGTGATTATTTAATATTAGTAATTAAAGGATAATTACTTAATGTAATTAATTTGTGATTTATTAATATAAGTGATTAGGGATAATCACTTACTGTAATTAATTAAGATAATTAATTAAATGGTTAATGTAATTAATTAAGGATCATTAATTAATTAATGAGGATAATTAAAGGTTAATTAATGAGGATGGTTAAAGGATAATTAATTTATGTAATTAATTTAAGGCTAATTACTTAATGTAATTAAAGGACAATTAATCAAAGGTGATTAATTAAGGTGGATAATTAGAGATTGATTAATTAACTGGCTTATAATTAATTAATGTTAAGTAAGCAGGATTTAAGAGTAATTAAAGTAATTAATTTAATTCAATGGTGGTTAATTAAATTAATTAGAAATGGTGTGGATGATCAATCTTGCTTATGGATGATTGAATAATATTTTATGCCTTGGATTATTTGATATCTGATATGTGATTGTGATGCTCTGTGATATGAGATGTTTTTGGATAAATTGTGAAATGTAAGTTATCTATTTGTGATAGAATTGCTATATGAATATGATATCCTGAATTTAAATTAAATTGTTTAACTTAAACATCTTGGCTTAAAGGATGACATTTGATTCGAAGAGACCGGGGTCGGGTATTAGTAAATACCCGAAACCACTTCGATTTGAAATCTTCTATAATTCTTTATAGATTGATTTGAGAAATCAAATAAGCAGGTTTGGGATAATATGGACCATTTTAACTAAGTTGGATACTTAGATATTGTTTTGTGAAAATATGTGTTGACCATATAAGTTGTTTACTTATAGTAAAGTACGAGTTACCCGGGATTTAATTAAGTTTTATGAATTGAAATTTCATGTTAGATGAGTTTACTCACGCTGGTTTCCAGCCTGACCCGGGTGTTACTTTGATGTAATGCTCGGGTCAGACCGAGTATTACAGATTTTCAGGTAAGGACGTTTTGGAGCTCAAGAGGCAAGCTGGATGGCAGGAACGTATGGAGTGATATCCGTTGTGTATATTATTGTTGATTATCTGAGACCTGTTTTCAAATTGACCTGTGTTGTGTAATAGTGTAACTCTGGTATATAAATGTATAAGTGTATTGATACAGTTCTTTTTATAAAGCTATTATTTATGTGATATTATATTTTGATCCGCTGCGAATGTGAGGTTTCTGCGTTTTGGTGTTCCTGTTTTCTTCTTCTTCTATCTCTTTCTTCTTTTTCTCTTAACTATCTGGAATTTTCGAGTTCGAAATTTCCGGGTCGTCACATATAATAAATATAACATCCAATCATCCAATGTCAACAAATAGACATCTGTCACAATCAACATCCAAATCAGTCAATAAATCTCAACAATTAACCGGTTATCAATATCAGGTATTTAACTATTAATTTAATTTCAATATTAATTTAAATGGCAATTTAATTCAAAAAAATTCAATTTCAATTTAAATTGTCAAATTAAACTACCAAACACCAACCAATAATATTCTTATCAAATCATAACTTTAATTCAACTAACATAAGACGGTTTAGTATTTATGAGTGGGTTAAATGACTCACTTTTATACGTATCTAAAAATAATAGACTTCTAATCAATAGATCCTCTCTAATAGAAGGTTTGAAGAAAAAAAGATTTAAAAAAGTAGAATTAAAAAATGAAAAGGATTAAAACAAGAAGAACTGAAAATGGAAGAGAAGATTTGAAAAGGAAGAAGAAAGTTTAAAAGAGAAGAAGATTTGAAGAAGTAGAATATTCGAAGAGGAAGGAAAAAAAACAAAACGAGAGAGAATAAGAAGATTTGAAGAAAAAGAAAAAAAGAAGAAGATTAGAATGGAAGCTAGTGTTTCATTTGCATCATATCTTATTTATAAGGTTAGAGTTAGGTTTAGGGCCAATGAAATTTGAAAAGAGAGGCTGCTATTAATTAGAAATAAATGAAATGAGGTTTCAGGAAATGAAGTTGGAAAATGAACGAAAAAATAAAGTTAATACGAACAAACTAAATATTGAAATAAAGTAAATATGAACAACCTTTTTAAAAGTAGCAGGCATTAAAAAGAGGTAAAAGAAAGAATTAAAAATATGAAAAGTACTTCATGTTTGCAAAATGGAAAAGCTTCAGACAATGTAAATGGAAAGGACTAATGAAACAAATGAGGAAATAATGAAAAGAATGCGGCAATTATTAATTAGAAAGGGAATGAACAGACCAACTCTTCACTGTAAACAAACTTTTGGAATTCAAAATTCAAAAACAATTGTTTACTTAATTAATTTTATTAACCCCAAACATACCAAAATTGACATCCATAACAGATTTAATTAACACACAATAAATGAAAATAAATTCTCTACACAAATTTATGTCATGAATATACAGTATTAAGAACTTTTCATTTCTCTCTCATTGATTAGATTGGGAATTTGAACAAACATGTTAACATTTTGATTAAATGTTTTACAAGGAATGCATTAACATACTGTCACATACCGGAATTTTCGACTTTCGAAAATTCAACATCGATACTCCCTTTATCGACTGCCGAGAAATCGAATGCCGGAAACCCGAAATATGATGGTTTAAGAAAAGAAAAAGGCAGAAGAAGAAGAAGATAGAAGAAAAAGAAGAAGATAGAAGAAAGAAGAGAAAGAAGAAGAAGAAAAGAGTAGAAGAAGAAGAGAAGAACAACAGAACAACAATAGAAACAGAAAACAATATCAGAATCTTACACATCGCAGCGGAACAATATATAATAGATAACACTAGTCTTTTAAAACAAAGAACTATATCAGTTTATACATACATCAATCATCAGAGTCAATATACAATAATGGACAGTTATATAAACTTGTCCTCATACAGAATACACAGCGGAATAATACAAAAATATAGGTGATACGTTTCGCCGTCCAGCTTGCTTCCAAAGCTCCAGAATATCCAGAATATCCTGATAACATAACTCTAGGCTGCCCGTGTGGAAATTGGTGGGCACCCAGAGTTTAGAAGGGAACAATAAACTCCGAGTCAGTCATGGTGACTGGTGTGAGATCGTAAAACAGTTATTTTTCACAAAGAAAATAAAACAAATTCGCAATGCTTTTAGAAAATGAAACTACCATAAGACCTCCCGCCACACACACAATGCAAACGCAGAATTGGAGGAGATTTCTTCTTATGATAGTCAAAGATGCTTACTACGCAAAATCAAATCCTTTTTTATATTATTATTAGTGCATAGTGTAGAAATCATTTCGAAAGTATAATATAAATCTTAGCCAGCATAGACATTTCGAACTATGCCTACTATAGCTACCATCCAAACAGTGGGGCGCCACCATAAGTGAATGATAGGTTCTACAACTAAAACCGTACAAGGCTCGTATTGTTTCTTTGGATTTCCAACAAATGGTCAGGCTAAGGAACTTCCTATCCACGATGGGTACGTCCCTGGAATAGACGACCCGAGAACCTAACCGGATCTCTGCCAACACAAGGCCGGGTTACCTCTGCAAAAATAGGTAACTACTGACACGCGTATGCCATCCCCCGATCGTCACCGATCTTCCCGAGGATCCCCAATTCGCAACAAACCACATAATAATAATAATGCAGTAACCACATAGGTTAAGTATTTGGGCTCCATACCATGATAGCACCTTTATCCAGAAGGAATGACATACACTAAGGGGCGCTACTCCCTAGAACCTTGCCGCATCCTTCCTGTTTTGACCATTTCCGGGGTGTGAGGCTCGACGAAGTCTCGTCCACAAAGCTACGCTTTGTACAAAGCCATGCTTCGGGTCAAACAAATGATCAACCTATGATCACAAAGATATAAGATCAAACAAATGATCATATCGCAAATGATCAAACACTGATCATTTCACAGCAACACTCAGTATGCCACGTTACCAAATTGGGAATATATTGCTGATAAATTTCAACTATATCACCTCTGAGCTCGTACGTCTCAGAGAAGGGTGTTAAGCTAAGAGAATAAATTCTCCGCCACCAACAGAAATGTATTTGAAAGAGATCGGCTTTATATCTCAAATTGTAACGTCAGACACACAATCCATACAAGTCTGTTCCGGGATCGAACAGAACCGAAGGCACTTCTCACGAAGCCCTTGCACATCCGGATAAATTTCTAATCACGTCCGGACTTCCCGTCACTAAGGGTGATAAAACCTCTAAATCGGAGATCAGCCGATGTAGAGTAACTCGACGGTAATCCTTCCGTTTTCAAAAATATCCGGTCTTCAACACCGGTCTTCGAATGCAATTCATAACGACGTATCACATATTCGGAATGGGTTATACGACCCCATGGTCCTTTCCCGGCTAACCCGAATAGTGAGCGATTATTCAAAAATAAGTGTGGCATTCAAATTCATCCAATTCACAACAAATACCATTCAAGGTAATTATTGATAGTCGGTTATTTAACTATCAATAAAGATGCGTAACATCATCAGATTCCAAATAATTTTCCCAAATATTTTATCTTCCAAAAATATCTTTACTAGATATAAAATTTCCACACTTCAAAAATAAATCAACGTTTATGTTCAAAACGAATTTCTATTTCTCTTATAAATTCCATATTGAATTTACATTTTTTCGAATATCTACTAATATTCAATTTTCAAATCGATTTCAATATTCATTTCCAATTTATCTTTAAGAAGATAAATTCTTAAAACGTTTCATTTCATATTTGGAAAAGTATTTCCATACTTATTTAATAATAAGTATTTCACAAATCATTTATTTTCAACACTTGGAAAATATTCTATATACTTAAATCAAAATTAAGTATATATTTCAATCTTTAAGGAAATCATTTACTTTGACAACATTTATTTGAGTCAAAACGAATGTTACGTAAAACATCGTTACGACGACTCAAAATCACTAGTATAAAGATTCGGAATTAAGATAGATATATAAATCCCAATACTAGATAAAAATATTTCCTTTCGGAAATCATTTACTATAACAACAGTGTTATAGTCTACCATTTCCTTATTTCTCGAAAACGCCTATTTCAACCATAAATGTTGAAATCTATGCTTTCGATTCATAATACATTTTAAAACATCTTTAAAATGTTTAACTTCATTTTTAATATCACTTCTTCAAAAATAAATCCATTTTACTTAACAATATATTCACTGTCCAAAATCGTGAATATACTTCACTAACCAAATTTCAATCATATCTACACGTTTATATTTCAATAAAAATTCGCTATCCAAAATCGCAAATATATCTTCTTTATTTAATTTATCAAATTCAATCGATTTCGAATTTATAAACACGTTTATAAATTCTATTTCTCTTTTATAACAACTTTGATTTATAAATTTTCTTTTTATTAACTTCTATAATTCACTTATCAAGATAAGTGATTTCGGATTTATAAACAACGTTTATAAATCACATTTATACTTTATAACAGTTTCAACTTATAAAATCATTTCATTTAGCAATTTCTATTCAAATCTCATCTAAGTGCAAAAATCTAATTTATAAGCAAATTACTTATAAATCTTCTATTCTACAACTTCTATACAATTTATACTTCACAATTTATAAATCTATAAATCTCGTTCACATATGATTTTTATTATCACTTCATTTTTAACACTTATAAAAACTCGTTTTATAATTCCAATATCTTAATTTATAAAAAATGTCAACTTTAAAAACCTTTTAAGTAAACCGTTTATAATACTTTAAAAATCTCAATTTAAACCATTTTATAAATCAATCAACTATTTATTCCAAAAATCACTTTTCGGTTATATTTCACAAAGATCTTAACTTTTATAACTTTAAAATTTGAACGTTTATTTATTTAAAATAAGTCACTTCAAAAATTCAATAAAACGTCTACTTTCAAAAATCACTTTAAAATCCTTTTAAATTAAAAGTCGTTATTTTTAAAACTTGAATCCGATGATGCAACAGCACCAATTAGTCAATCACAACATCAAACATCATATATCAACATATGATAACAGAATATACATCAATATCTGTAAATAAATAAATACTGGTGAGGAATCCAGTTGGATCCCTCCAACCTGTTTTCCTGCATCCACAGATGTTAGCACAATACCAATTCCACTTCGAGGTGGAATATCGCAGTATATAGGTTTTATAAAAATAATCCGCTTACTAACGGCGCAATAGGGTCTCATCCGCTATACGAGGCGGGAAATCAATCAATCCAATATATACATATGCCAATATGTATATATTGCTATATATAGATATATATCCTACTATATCTAATATCACATCCAATAGCAATCAAATCAATAACTGCAATCCAAATCTATTTTGAGTGAGAAAAATCTCACCTTAGCTTTAATTTTGCCATCCATTTCCATTTTGATCATTTCTTCATTGTATTCGACCTTGTATAAACAATTTATACAACTTATTAACATTCGAATTAAATTGAAAAATAAATTTCATTTATAATTTTGATACCAATGATTTTATTTTAACTAAAAATTCAAAAATTCGAACTGGTTCTTTTTTTTAAATAAATCTTTCCACTTTTTAACTTCAGTAATTAGTAATCCATTTGCATGTATAATTTTCTTTTACTGTAAACAACTTTAACATATATATATATCTGTTTTACTATTAAATTTAGAAACCCATACATACTTTCTTTTAACAGTATATATATATTGATTTACTTTAAAATTTCAACGCTTAAAACACATGCGAATTTTACTTAAATTTTAAATGAATTGAAATCAATACCTCACTGCCGAAATCGAATCCAGATCGAAACCCAGATTTGATCGAAGTCGAACTCGACTAAGCTGCTGCCTTCGAGCTCGAGTTCGACACTTCATCGCCGTGCCGCCTCCCTGTCGCGAAACCCTAACTTCGTCTGAATGCACGCCCCAGATTTTTTCAAGCGCCTCGATCGCGACATCCCCCTGCCAACTCGATTTGCATAACAATCGCTGCTGCTCGATCCATGTTTTCAAGAACTCCCCAAAACAAACGCGCGCGCCACCGCGATTATACAGTGCCAAGTCGTGAATCCCTAAATCCTTCGAAGTGAAACCCTAGCTCGAAATCGATCAACCACCCAACCACTTCGATTTTGAACATCGCCTGCCGCCCAAAGTCGAACTTGACCACAACACAATCGCATCCCCAAACCACTCCATGGCGACATCGTGACAACAAAGACGAGCGAATCTCGTTTGGTCCTTCATTCCTCGAATTTTTATTACTGCTGGGTGAGTTCGAAATAATTTGAGAATGAAGGGAGAAGGGGATCGAACAAATTGAATTACAGGGGAAGGTGCTCGGTTTTGATTTAAAGAGAGGGGAACGAGATATTTTTAAAATCGAATGAAGTATGGTATGCACGATCTATCTCGTGGTATTAGGCGTGTTTCTCGGCGTGTTCAAAGGAAACAATCGTGGTGATGTTAACTGATATAAATACCAATTTTAAATTGAATTCGATTTGAAAATTTCCAACGCGTTTTCCAACCGTATGGTCACAAAACAACTCCGTATAATACGAAATTTTAAATCCGGTAATAATACAATATTACGAACCCAATGGAACTGGTTTCGTCGAATTCCGAGACTGCGCCTCGAACGGCTATTTTTAAATATCGATTCGAACAATTTAATTTCAAAATTGAACAAATCGTTTTCAAACTCAATTCTGAAGCTTCTGTTATCTTCAGTATTATCAATACGAATTTTTCAAGCTTTTGAAATATTTTAAATCGGCTTAAAATTGAAGATTCAAATTTTTGTTCAACTTTCAATAATTTTAAATTTTATAATTTAATCGCCAATTTTCAAAGTTACATTGGGAATTCAAATTAAATCATCGTTCAAATATTTAAAATAAATTAAATATTCTCAATTTAATTTGTTCAAAATTCTGGGTCGTTACAAACTTCCCTCCTTAAAAGAATTTCGTCCTCGAAATTACAAGTTAGGAAAAAAAAGTCCTTAATTCGTCTACTATCTTTCAACATCTAATAGTTTTATCAATTTATCAAAACAAATCTTTCTACTAAAGATTCGTTATCAATTCAACTAAATTTTCCAACTCAAATTATAAGTTCCAGACAACATTGTTTACTTAACAATTCAAATTTAAATTCAAATTCAAATTTTAAACTTTCAAAATTTCTCAAAATTTTCTAACACTCGAAATTTTCGAAAAATTTCGCCAGCGTCTCCTTTGCGCGGCTAATACGGTACGACTACAAAATGTCCCTACGGACTCTCAGATTTCAAAAAAGAAAAAGAAAAAGCCAAGCGGCCAGAGAAATAAGTCATCAAATCTCATATTCAAATTTAAATACATACCTTTTTCGAGCAATTCAAATTATCTTCGAAATCAAAATTCCAATTCCTTTTATAACACCTGTATGTCCTACTAGCCATAATATCTAGTTACACATTCAAACCATTTTGCAAATTCCATTACAAAATTTTCAATATAAACTACTTATACATTTTTACTTCACTATTGAAGTTACATATCAAATTTCGTTCAATCTTGCATTTCACATTTATTTGAATTTAATTCACAATTTCAATTCTATTTAAATTCAATTCATCTTCAATTCTGAAATATTGAATTTCATCGATTAACTTTCATTTACAACTGCTTATTTTAAATTAGTTTCAATTTCATTTACTTGCAATTGTAAATTTCATTCATTGAAAATTTATTTCTACTTACTTGAATTTATCTTTAAATTCGAACCATCTCTTTTCATTTAGCTCACAATTCAAGTTTCAATTTAACTAATTCAACTTCCATTTCATGAATTAATTAATTATCAAAGTAGTTTATTCGGATTCAATCCTTATTCATTTTTTTCTTTTACAAGTTAGGAATTTCCTATTCAACGTGATTCAAATCAAATCACATTCCATTATTGAATTTTTTTATTCATCTTTCATTTATAATTATTCAATTCAATTCATTGCTTACAAATTCGAAATGAATTTCAACTTTCAATTTCACTTTCATTTAATTGATTCACCTGTACTTACATTTATTTAACTCCATCTTTTAAGTTAGATTTATTCTATCAAAATTCAATTTGTATAGGTTATCAACTTATAATATTTCATAAATATTTTTATATATAGTATTCTAGAGTCTTTTCAACTTTTTCAAAACCATTTTTTGAAAACAATTCAAATCATCCTTTGAATTTCCAAAACAAAACCCAAATTTTCCAAACACTTCCATTTTAAAATAATTTAGCAGCAATTCCTCTTTTGGAAACCCGAAAATGAACATCAGTGATGCTGCAGTCATTACCGAAGTTATTTTCCAGCGACCGAAAAGAGTTTAGAGCTTTTCATCTCTTCAAAACATTTTTCAAACCTTTGAAATTCATTTTCAACTCCAAAAAGAATTTAAACTTTCCAAATCTCCAAAATTTACAAATTCTTTTCAAAACCTTTCCAAATACTTCTCTGGAATTCTACTTCCAATTATAAGTCACATTTATAATTTACATTCTTAAATTTCATTTGTATATGGATTTATTTCCTGGTTCTTTGTTTTAATTCCAATTTCATTTACAATTTCCACATATATATTAATGAGGATAATTAACATCATTACTTCCTAACAACCATGCATCCATATATCATAATAATTTACAGAAAAATATTTCTTTTCTATACAAAAATAGTTTTGGGAAAAATTATTTTATTCACCCTATTTAAAACAATATTGTGTCGGTTTATCTTGTTTAAGAGTTTAGAAACCCCTATCGATTACAGTTAGCTAGACTGCACCGACCAGAATCCATAAACAATCAACCGATAAGTCAACACAATACAAAACAATTTTATATTCAATAACAAATACGCACTCATATCTATTATTACACTCAACTCATTCTAGAGTACTACTGACTCTATCTCTAATGAGTAACACCCAACAGAGCAGGGTTGTCGCTTAACCATATGCTCTGATACCACGCTGTCACATACCGGAATTTTCGACTTTCGAAAATTCGACATCGATACTCCCTTTATCGACTGCCGAGAAATCGAATGCCGGAAACCCGAAATATGATGGTTTAAGAAAAGAAAAAGGCAGAAGAAGAAGAAGATAGAAGAAAAAGAAGAAGATAGAAGAAAGAAGAGAAAGAAGAAGAAGAAAAGAGTAGAAGAAGAAGAGAAGAACAACAGAACAACAATAGAAACAGAAAACAATATCAGAATCTTACACATCGCAGCGGAACAATATATAATAGATAACACTAGTCTTTTAAAACAAAGAACTATATCAGTTTATACATACATCAATCATCAGAGTCAATATACAACAATGGACAGTTATATAAACTTGTCCTCATACAGAATACACAGCGGAATAGTACAAAAATATAGGTGATACGTTTCGCCATCCAGCTTGCTTCCAAAGCTCCAGAATATCTTGATAACATAACTCTAGGCTGCCCGTGTGGAAATTGGTGGGCACCCAGAGTTTAGAAGGGAACAATAAACTCCGAGTCAGTCATGGTGACTGGTGTGAGATCGTAAAACATTTATTTTTCACAAAGAAAATAAAACAAATTCGCACTGCTTTTGGAAAATGAAACTACCATAAGACCTCCTGCCACACACACAATGCAAACGCAGAATTGGAGGAGATTTCTTCTTATGATAGTCAAAGATGCTTACTACGAAAAATCAAATCCTTTTTGATATTATTATTAGTGCATAGTGTAGAAATCATTTCGAAAGTATAATATAAATCTTAGCCAGCATAGACATTTCGAACTATGCCTACTATAGCTACCATCCAAACAGTGGGGCGCCACCATAAGTGAATGATAGGTTCTACAACTAAAACCGTACAAGGCTCGTATTGTTTCTTTGGATTTCCAACAAATGGTCAGGCTAAGGAACTTCCTATCCACGATGGGTACGTCCCTGGAATAGACGACCCGAGAACCTAACCGGATCTCTGCCAACACAAGGCCGGGTTACCTCTGCAAAAATAGGTAACTACTGACACGCGTATGCCATCCCCCGATCGTCACCGATCTTCCCGAGGATCCCCGATTCGCAACAAACCACATAATAATAATAATGCAGTAACCACATAGGTTAAGTATCTGGGCTCCATACCATGATAGCACCTTTATCCAGAAGGAATGACATACACTAAGGGGCGCTACTCCCTAGAACCTTGCCGCATCCTTCCTGTTTTGACCATTTCCGGGGTGTGAGGCTCGACGAAGTCTCGTCCACAAAGCTACGCTTTGTACAAAGCCATGCTTTGGGTCAAACAAATGATCAACCTATGATCACAAAGATATAAGATCAAACAAATGATCATATCGCAAATGATCAAACACTGATCATTTCACAGCAACACTCAGTATGCCACGTTACCAAATTGGGAATATATTGCTGATAAATTTCAACTACATCACCTCTGAGCTCGTACGTCTCAGAGAAGGGTGTTAAGCTAAGAGAATAAATTCTCCGCCACCAACAAAAATGTATTTGAAAGAGATCGGCTTTATATCTCAAATTGTAACGTCAGACACACAATCCATACAAGTCTGTTCCGGGATCGAACAGAACCGAAGGCACTTATCACGAAGCCCTTGCACATCCGGATAAATTTCTAATCACGTCCGGACTTCCCGTCACTAAGGGTGATAAAACCTCTAAATCGGAGATCAGCCGATGTAGAGTAACTCGACGGTAATCCTTCCGTTTTCAAAAATATCCGGTCTTCAACACCGGTCTTCGAATGCAATTCATAACGACGTATCACATATTCGGAATGGGTTATACGACCCCATGGTCCTTTCCCGGCTAACCCGAATAGTGAGCGATTATTCAAAAATAAGTGTGGCATTCAAATTCATCCAATTCACAACAAATACCATTCAAGGTAATTATTGATAGTCGGTTATTTAACTATCAATAAAGATGCGTAACATCATCAGATTCCAAATAATTTTCCCAAATATTTTATCTTCCAAAAATATCTTTACTAGATATAAAATTTCCACACTTCAAAAATAAATCAACGTTTATGTTGAAAACGAATTTCTATTTCTCTTATAAATTCCATATTGAATTTACATTTTTTCGAATATCTACTAATATTCGATTTTCAAATCGATTTCAATATTCATTTCCAATTTATCTTTAAGAAGATAAATTCTTAAAACGTTTCATTTCATATTTGGAAAAGTATTTCCATACTTATTTAATAATAAGTATTTCACAAATCATTTATTTTCAACACTTGGAAAATATTCTATATACTTAAATCAAAATTAAGTATATATTTCATTCTTTAAGGAAATCATTTACTTTGACAACATTTATTTGAGTCAAAACGAATGTTACGTAAAACATCGTTACGACGACTCAAAATCACTAGTATAGGGATTCGGAATTAAGATAGATATATAAATCCCAATACTAGATAAAAATATTTCCTTTCGGAAATCATTTACTATAACAACAGTGTTATAGTCTACCATTTCCTTATTTCTCAAAAATGCCTATTTCAACCATAAATGTTGAAATCTATGCTTTCGATTCATAATACATTTTAAAACATCTTTAAAATGTTTAACTTCATTTTTAATATCACTTCTTCAAAAATAAATCCATTTTACTTAACAATATATTCACTGTCCAAAATCGTGAATATACTTCACTAACCAAATTTCAATCATATCTACACGTTTATATTTCAATAAAAATTCGCTATCCAAAATTGCAAATATATCTTCTTTATTTAATTTATCAAATTCAATCGATTTCGAATTTATAAACACGTTTATAAATTCTATTTCTCTTTTATAACAACTTTGATTTATAAATTTTCTTTTTATTAACTTCTATAATTCACTTATCAAGATAAGTGATTTCGGATTTATAAACAACGTTTATAAATCACATTTATACTTTATAACAGTTTCAACTTATAAAATCATTTCATTTAGCAATTTCTATTCAAATCTCATCTAAGTGCAAAAATCTAATTTATAAGCAAATTACTTATAAATCTTCTATTCTACAACTTCTATACAATTTATACTTCACAATTTATAAATCTATAAATCTCGTTCACATATGATTTTTATTATCACTTCATTTTTAACACTTATAAAAACTCGTTTTATAATTCCAATATCTTAATTTATAAAAAATGTCAACTTTAAAAACCTTTTAAGTAAACCGTTTATAATACTTTAAAAATCTCAATTTAAACCATTTTTTAAATCAATCAACTATTTATTCCAAAAATCACTTTTCGGTTATATTTCACAAAGATCTTAACTTTTATAACTTTAAAATTTGAACGTTTATTTATTCAAAATAAGTCACTTCAAAAATTCAATAAAACGTCTACTTTCAAAAATCACTTTAAAATCCTTTTAAATTAAAAGTCGTTATTTTTAAAACTTGAATCCGATGATGCAACAACACCAATTAGTCAATCACAACATCAAACATCATATATCAACATATGATAACAGAATATACATCAATATCTGTAAATAAATAAATACTGGTGAGGAATCCAGTTGGATCCCTCCAACCTGTTTTCTTGCATCCACAGATGTTAGCACAATACCAATTCCACTTCGAGGTGGAATATCGCGGTATATAGGTTTTATAAAAATAATCCGCTTACTAACGGCGCAATAGGGTCTCATCCGCTATACGAGGCGGGATATCAATCAATCCAATATATACATATGCCAATATGTATATATTGCTATATATAGATATATATCCTACTATATCTAATATCACATCCAATAGCAATCAAATCAATAACTGCAATCCAAATCTATTTTGAGTGAGAAAAATCTCACCTTAGCTTTAATTTTGCCATCCATTTCCATTTTGATCATTTCTTCATTGTATTCGACCTTGTATAAACAATTTATACAACTTATTAACATTCGAATTAAATTGAAAAATAAATTTCATTTATAATTTTGATACCAATGATTTTATTTTAACTAAAAATTCAAAAATTCGAACTGGTTCTTTTTTTTTAAATAAATCTTTCCACTTTTTAACTTCAGTAATTAGTAATCCATTTGCATGTATAATTTTCTTTTACTGTAAACAACTTTAACATATATATATATCTGTTTTACTATTAAATTTAGAAACCCATACATACTTTCTTTTAACAGTATATATATATTGATTTACTTTAAAATTTCAACTGCTTAAAACACATGCGAATTTTACTTAAATTTTAAATGAATTGAAATCAATACCTCACTGCCGAAATCGAATCCAGATCGAAACCCAGATTTGATCGAAGTCGAACTCGACTAAGCTGCTGCCTTCGAGCTCGAGCTCGACACTTCATCGCCGTGCCGCCTCCCTATCGCGAAACCCTAACTTCGTCTGAACGCACGCCCCAGATTTTTTCAAGCGCCTCGATCGTGACATCCCCCTGCCAACTCGATTTGCATAACAATCGCTGCTGCTCGATCCATGTTTTCAAGAACTCCCCAAAACAAACGCGCGCGCCACCGCGATTATACAGTGCCAAGTCGCGAATCCCTAAATCCTTCGAAGTGAAACCCTAGCTCGAAATCGATCAACCACCCAACCACTTCGATTTTGAACATCGCCTGCCGCCCAAAGTCGAACTTGACCACAACACAATCGCATCCCCAAACCACTCCATGGCGACATCGTGACAACAAAGACGAGCGAATCTCGTTTGGTCCTTCATTCCTCGAATTTTTATTACTGCTGGGTGAGTTCGAAATAATTTGAGAATGAAGGGAGAAGGGGATCGAACAAATTGAATTACAGGGGAAGGTGCTCGGTTTTGATTTAAAGAGAGGGGAACGAGATATTTTTAAAATCGAATGAAGTATGGTATGCACGATCTATCTCGTGGTATTAGGCGTGTTTCTCGGCGTGTTCAAAGGAAACAATCGTGGTGATGTTAACTGATATAAATACCAATTTTAAATTGAATTCGATTTGAAAATTTCCAACGTGTTTTCCAACCGTATGGTCACAAAACAACTCCGTTTAATACGAAATTTGAAATCCGGTAATAATACAATATTACGAACCCAATGGAACTGGTTTCGTCGAATTTCGAGACTGCGCCTCGGACGGCTATTTTTAAATATCGATTCGAACAATTTAATTTCAAAATTGAACAAATCGTTTTCAAACTCAATTCTGAAGCTTCTGTTATCTTCAGTATTATCAATACGAATTTTTCAAGCTTTTGAAATATTTTAAATCGGCTTAAAATTGAAGATTCAAATTTTTGTTCAACTTTCAATAAATTTAAATTTTATAATTTAATCGCCAATTTTCAAAGTTACATTGGGAATTCAAATTAAATCATCGTTCAAATATTTAAAATAAATTAAATATTCTCAATTTAATTTGTTCAAAATTCTGGGTCGTTACACATACATTCAAAAATATGATAACATAAATAAGGTAATATAAACATGTGTATAATATATATATATATATATATATATGTACATCTTTATCACCACTTATAGTTTACATTCATAAATAAAAGGTATGAAAATAATCCTCATAAGGAGGCAATGAATGTAAGAGTAAATTAGAAGAGTGAAGATGGAAAGGTAAATTATGTTGCAGTTAAAATTTAATCAAGTCTAATTGAAAAGGAAATAGTCAAGTGTAAATCTATTTTACCCCCTTTATCATCTCCTATTAACATTTAATTTAATACCGTATGAGATTTCAAACCTAAATAATACTTTTTTTATGATATAATTAGATCTAAAACATAAGTTTATATTTAGGTATAAACATATATGCAGTAAACTAACATTAAATTTTGAAGCATGAACTGATTTAATTGGAAATAAATCACCCAATTTAAATTTATTTCAATATATGTTTACAATTAACGTCTTCCCTCTTTTTAATTAAAAGATTCCAATAAATTCTTTTATTTTGATTCTCATTATTATTATTGAATCTACTATTACCTTATGAATATAATTAACATTAGTTTTCATTTTATTACATGCATATTCTATAGTTATCACCTTAACTCATATTAACTGCAATATTTAATTATATTAAATTTCATTGATTTCCAAATTAATTCCAAACTGATTTAATTAGTGAGATGCTAATAAATCAATTGTTACAGCTTAGTAACTCATATTTATTAATTCATTATTTACAACCAACGATTATAAATTACTTACCCTAATTGATTTCATTTTCTATATTAACTCATCTCAATTTAATACATATAATTTCATCATTAATACAACATTTAATTCATTCCTTATTGACTTACAATTATTTCCAATTTAAGCTCTACAATTACATTCCAAATTAGCTTTATCATTACAGTTGATTGAAATCACATTAACAATTGTCAATTCCATTCAATCAAAATTATAAAATTACATTTAAATTATTATTTTCCCATTTATAAATCATAAATTTTAATTTCTCACAGTATTAAATTCCAAGGTCTTATTTAATTTAATATTTTTAACGTGGGTCGTTACAATCTCCCACACTCAAAACTTTTGATCCCCGAAAAGGAACAAGAAGGAATTAAGAAGTTTGATATATTTTTATTCAAAACAATCAATTTATAAACAATTAATTTACATAATTTAGTAAATAAAAATTTGAAAATAACTCAACTTTCACAAAAAATTTCTAAGTCCTAAATTCACGAAAAATTTCGGCGGAGTCTCCTTTGCGTGGTTAGGTCCAAAAAAATAATAATATCAATAATTTCAATATATATCATATTTTAATAATAAAACATCCCAATCCATGGGAAAACAATAAATATCATTCCAAAACCGTAATCAGAAAACGTAGCTATTTGTCGGGCAAACAACTTTATCTATGAAACCAAAAGGAGTAGCTATTGCTTCTATAAACCTGTATTTCACTCTATAATCCAAAGAGTTAACATTATGTAAAAGAGTAATATTTTAGTTGTTTCAAATCAATAGCACAAGCAACAAACACTGTATAATAATCATATGCGAACAAAAGCAGTACAACCATTATATGCAACAAAAGAATCCATCAACCATTTATAGCAATCAAACTAATGGTTTGTCCAGTTTCAGAAACTTCTCATCGTTCAAGGGTGATAAATAAACTACTAAGTGTACCTTACGCTCAACAACCTTAGATAATTACTTAATAGATTACTCCAGCAAAATAAATTGTCTACACAAATTTGTGTCATGAATATACAACATTAAGAACTTTTCATTTCTCTCTCATTGGTTAGATTGGGAATTTAAACAAACATGTTAACATTTCGATTAAATGTTTTACAAGGAATGCATTAACATACATTCAAAAATATAATAACATAAATAAGGTAATATAAACATGTGTATAATATATATATATATATGTACATCTTTATCGCCACTTATAGTTTACATTCATAAATAAAAGGTATGAAAATAATCCATATAAGGAGGCAGTGAATGTAAGAGTAAATTAGAAGAGTGAAGATGGAAAGGTAAATTATGTTGCAGTTAAAATATAATCAAGTCTAACTCAAAAGGAAATAGTCAAGTGTAAATCTATTTTACCCCCTTTATCATCTCCTATTAACATTTAATTTAATACCGTATGAGATTTCAAACCTAAATAATCCTTTTTTTATGATATAATTAGATCTAAAACATAAGTTTATATTTAGGTATAAACATATATGCTGTACACTAACATTAAATTTTGAAGCATGAACTGATTTAATTGGAAATAAATCACCCAATTTAAATTTATTTCAATATATGTTTACAATTAACGTCTTCCCTCTTTTTAATTAAAAGATTCCAATAAATTCTTTTATTTTGATTCTCATTATTATTATTGAATCTACTATTACCTTATGAATATAATTAACATTAGTTTTCATTTTATTACATGCATATTCTACAGTTATCACCTTAACTCATATTAACTGCAATATTTAATTATATTAAATTTCATTGATTTCCAAATTAATTCCAAACTGATTTAATTAGTGAGATGCTAATAAATCAATTGTTACAGCTTAGTAACTCATATTTATTAATTCATTATTTACAACCAACGATTATAAATTACTTACCCTAATTGATTTCATTTTCTATATTAACTCATCTCAATTTAATACATATAATTTCATCATTAATACAACATTTAATTCATTCCTTATTGACTTACAATTATTTCCAATTTAAGCTCTACAATTACATTCCAAATTAGCTTTATCATTACAGTTGATTGAAATCACATTAACAATTGTCAATTCCATTCAATCAAAATTATAAAATTACATTTAAATTATTATTTTCCCATTTATAAATCATAAATTTTAATTTCTCACAGTATTAAATTCCAAGGTCTTATTTAATTTAATATTTTTAACGTGGGTCGTTACAATCTCCCACACTCAAAACTTTTGATCCCCGAAAAGGAACAAGAAGGAATTAAGAAGTTTGATATATTTTTATTCAAAACAATCAATTTATAAACAATTAATTTACATAATTTAGTTCAATAAAAATTTGAAAATAACTCAACTTTCACAAAAAATTTCTAAGTCCTAAATTCACGAAAAATTTCGGCGGAGTCTCCTTTGCGTGGTTAGGTCCAAAAAAATAATAATATCAATAATTTCAATATATATCATATTTTAATAATAAAACATCCCAATCCATGGGAAAACAATAAATATCATTCCAAAACCGTAATCAGAAAACGTAGCTATTTGTCGGGCAAACAACTTTATCTATGAAACCAAAAGGAGTAGCTATTGCTTCTATAAACCTGTAGCACAAGCAACAAACACTGTATAATAATCATATGCGAACAAAAGCAGTACAACCATTATATGCAACAAAACAATCCATCAACCATTTATAGCAATCAAACTAATGGTTTGTCCAGTTTCAGAAAATTCTCATCGTTCAAGGGTGATAAATAAACTACTAAGTGTACCTTACGCTCAACAACCTTAGATAATTACTTAATAGATTACTCCAGCAAAATAAATTGTCTACACAAATTTGTGTCATGAATATACAACATTAAGAACTTTTCATTTCTCTCTCATTGGTTAGATTGGGAATTTAAACAAACATGTTAACATTTCGATTAAATGTTTTACAAGGAATGCATTAACATACATTCAAAAATATAATAACATAAATAAGGTAATATAAACATGTGTATAATATATATATATGTACATCTTTATCGCCACTTATAGTTTACATTCATAAATAAAAGGTATGAAAATAATCCACATAAGGAGGCAATGAATGTAAGAGTAAATTAGAAGAGTGAAGATGGAAAGGTAAATTATGTTGCAGTTAAAATCTAATCAAGTCTAATTGAAAAGGAAATAGTCAAGTGTAAATCTATTTTACCCCCTTTATCATCTCCTATTAACATTTAATTTAATACCGTATGAGATTTCAAACCTAAATAATCCTTTTTTTATGATATAATTAGATCTAAAACATAAGTTTATATTTAGGTATAAACATATATGCAGTAAACTAACATTAAATTTTGAAGCATGAACTGATTTAATTGGAAATAAATCACCCAATTTAAATTTATTTCAATATATGTTTACAATTAACGTCTTCCCTCTTTTTAATTAAAAGATTCCAATAAATTCTTTTATTTTGATTCTCATTATTATTATTGAATCTACTATTACCTTATGAATATAATTAACATTAGTTTTCATTTTATTACATGCATATTCTACAGTTATCACCTTAACTCATATTAACTGCAATATTTAATTATATTAAATTTTATTGATTTCCAAATTAATTCCAAACTGATTTAATTAGTGAGATGCTAATAAATCAATTGTTACAGCTTAGTAACTCATATTTATTAATTCATTATTTACAACCAACGATTATAAATTACTTACCCTAATTGATTTCATTTTCTATATTAACTCATCTCAATTTAATACATATAATTTCATCATTAATACAACATTTAATTCATTCCTTATTGACTTACAATTATTTCCAATTTAAGCTCTACAATTACATTCCAAATTAGCTTTATCATTACAGTTGATTGAAATCACATTAACAATTGTCAATTCCATTCAATCAAAATTATAAAATTACATTTAAATTATTATTTTCCCATTTATAAATCATAAATTTTAATTTCTCACAGTATTAAATTCCAAGGTCTTATTTAATTTAATATTTTTAACGTGGGTCGTTACAATCTCCCATACTCAAAACTTTTGATCCCCGAAAAGGAACAAGAAGGAATTAAGAAGTTTGATATATTTTTATTCAAAACAATCAATTTATAAACAATTAATTTACATAATTTAGTTCAATAAAAATTTGAAAATAACTCAACTTTCACAAAAAAATTCTAAGTCCTAAATTCACGAAAAATTTCGGATGAGTCTCCTTTGCGTGGTTAGGTCCAAAAAAATAATAATATCAATAATTTCAATATATATCATATTTTAATAATAAAACATCCCAATCCATGGGAAAACAATAAATATCATTCCAAAACCGTAATCAGAAAACGTAGCTATTTGTCGGGCAAACAACTTTATCTATGAAACCAAAAGGAGTAGCTATTGCTTCTATAAACCTGTAGCACAAGCAACAAACACTGTATAATAATCATATGCGAACAAAAGCAGTACAACCATTATATGCAACAAAACAATCCATCAACCATTTATAGCAATCAAACTAATGGTTTGTCCAGTTTCAGAAAATTCTCATCGTTCAAGGGTGATAAATAAACTACTAAGTGTACCTTACGCTCAACAACCTTAGATAATTACTTAATAGATTACTCTAGCAAAATAAATTGTCTACACAAATTTGTGTCATGAATATACAACATTAAGAACTTTTCATTTCTATCTCATTGGTTAGATTGGGAATTTAAACAAACATGTTAACATTTCGATTAAATGTTTTACAAGGAATGCATTAACATACATTCAAAAATATAATAACATAAATAAGGTAATATAAACATGTGTATAATATATATATATATATGTACATCTTTATCGCCACTTATAGTTTACATTCATAAATAAAAGGTATGAAAATAATCCACATAAGGAGGCAATGAATGTAAGAGTAAATTAGAAGAGTGAAGATGGAAAGGTAAATTATGTTGCAGTTAAAATCTAATCAAGTCTAATTGAAAAGGAAATAGTCAAGTGTAAATCAATTTTACCCCCTTTATCATCTCCTATTAACATTTAATTTAATACCGTATGAGATTTCAAACCTAAATAATCCTTTTTTTATGATATAATTAGATCTAAAACATAAGTTTATATTTAGGTATAAACATATATGCTGTACACTAACATTAAATTTTGAAGCATGAACTGATTTAATTGGAAATAAATCACCCAATTTAAATTTATTTCAATATATGTTTACAATTAACGTCTTCCCTCTTTTTAATTAAAAGATTCCAATAAATTCTTTTATTTTGATTCTCATTATTATTATTGAATCTACTATTACCTTATGAATATAATTAACATTAGTTTTCATTTTATTACATGCATATTCTACAGTTATCACCTTAACTCATATTAACTGCAATATTTAATTATATTAAATTTCATTGATTTCCAAATTAATTCCAAACTGATTTAATTAGTGAGATGCTAATAAATCAATTGTTACAGCTTAGTAACTCATATTTATTAATTCATTATTTACAACCAACGATTATAAATTACTTACCCTAATTGATTTCATTTTCTATATTAACTCATCTCAATTTAATACATATAATTTCATCATTAATACAACATTTAATTCATTCCTTATTGACTTACAATTATTTCCAATTTAAGCTCTGCAATTACATTCCAAATTAGCTTTATCATTACAGTTGATTGAAATCACATTCCATTCAATCAAAATTATAAAATTACATTTAAATTATTATTTTCCCATTTATAAATCATAAATTTTAATTTCTCACAGTATTAAATTCCAAGGTCTTATTTAATTTAATATTTTTAACGTGGGTCGTTACAATCTCCCACACTCAAAACTTTTGATCCCCAAAAAGGAACAAGAAGGAATTAAGAAGTTTGATATATTTTTATTCAAAACAATCAATTTATAAACAATTAATTTACATAATTTAGTTCAATAAAAATTTGAAAATAACTCAACTTTCACAAAAAATTTCTAAGTCCTAAATTCACGAAAAAATTCGGCGGAGACTCCTTTGCGTGGTTAGGTCCAAAAAAAATAATATCAATAATTTCAATATATATCATATTTTAATAATAAAACATCCCAATCCATGGGAAAACAATAAATATCATTCCAAAACCGTAATCAGAAAACGTAGCTATTTGTCGGGCAAACAACTTTATCTATGAAACCAAAAGGAGTAGCTATTGCTTCTATAAACCTGTAGCACAAGCAACAAACACTGTATAATAATCATATGCGAACAAAAGCAGTACAACCATTATATGCAACAAAACAATCCATCAACCATTTATAGCAATCAAACTAATGGTTTGTCCAGTTTCAGAAAATTCTCATCGTTCAAGGGTGATAAATAAACTACTAAGTGTACCTTACGCTCAACAACCTTAGATAATTACTTAATAGATTACTCCAGCAAAATAAATTGTCTACACAAATTTGTGTCATGAATATACAACATTAAGAACTTTTCATTTCTCTCTCATTGGTTAGATTGGGAATTTAAACAAACATGTTAACATTTCGATTAAATGTTTTACAAGGAATGCATTAACATACATTCAAAAATATAATAACATAAATAAGGTAATATAAACATGTGTATAATATATATATATATATATGTACATCTTTATCGCCAGTTATAGTTTACATTAATAAATAAAAGGTATGAAAATAATCCACATAAGGAGGCAATGAATGTAAGAGTAAATTAGAAGAGTGAAGATGGAAAGGTAAATTATGTTGCAGTTAAAATCTAATCAAGTCTAATTGAAAAGGAAATAGTCAAGTGTAAATCTATTTTACCCCTTTATCATCTCCTATTAACATTTAATTTAATACCGTATGAGATTTCAAACCTAAATAATCCTTTTTTTATGATATAATTGGATCTAAAACATAAGTTTATATTTAGGTATAAACATATATGCAGTAAACTAACATTAAATTTTGAAGCATGAACTGAATTAATTGGAAATAAATCACCCAATTTAAATTTATTTCAATATATGTTTACAATTGACGTCTTCCTTCTTTTTAATTAAAAGATTCCAATAAATTCTTTTATTTTGATTCTCATTATTATTATTGAATCTACTATTACCTTATGAATATAATTAACATTAGTTTTCATTTTATTACATGCATATTCTACAGTTATCACCTTAACTCATATTAACTGCAATATTTAATTACATTAAATTTCATTGATTTCCAAATTAATTCCAAACTGATTTAATCAGTGAAATGCTAATAAATCAATTGTTACAGCTTAGTAACTCATATTTATTAATTCATTATTTACAACCAACGATTATAAATTACGTACCCTAATTGATTTCATTTTCTATATTAACTCATCTCAATTTAATACATATAATTTCACCATTAATACAATATTTAATTCATTCCTTATTGACTTATAATTATTTCCAATTTAAGCTCTAAATTACATTCCAAATTAGATTTATCATTACAGTTGATTGAAATCACATTAACAATTGTCAATTCCATTCAATCAAAATTATAAAATTACATTTAAATTATTATTTTCCCATTTATAAATCGTAAATTTTAATTTCTCACAATATTAAATTCCAAGGTCTTATTTAATTTAATATTTTTAAGGTGGGTCGTTACAATCTCCCTCACTCAAAACTTTTCATCCCCGAAAAGGAACAAGAAGGAATTAAGAAGTTTGATATATTTTTATTCAAAACAATCAATTTATAAATAATTAATTTACATAATTTAGTTCAATAAAAATTTGAAAATAACTCAACTTTCACAAAAAATTTCTAAGTCCTAAATTCACGAAAAATTCCGGCGGAGTCTCCTTTGCGTGGTTAGGTCCAAAAAAATAATAATATCAATAATTTCAATATATACCATATTTTAATAATAAAACATCCCAAACCATGGGAAAAAAATAAATATCATTCCAAAACCTTAATCAGAAAACGTAGCTATTTGTCGGGCAAACAACTTTATCTATGAAACCAAAAGGAGTAGCTATTGCTTCCATAAACCTGTATTTCACTCCTATAATCCAAAGAGTTAAAATTATGTAAAAGAGTAATATTTTAGTTGTTTCAAATCAATAGCACAAGCAACAAACACTGTATAATAATCATATGCGAACAAAAGCAGTACAACCATTATATGCAACAAAAGAATCCATCAACCATTTATAGCAATCAAACTAATGGTTTGTTCAGTTTCAGAAACTTCTCATCGTTCAAGGGTGATAAATAAACTACTAAGTGTACCTTATGTTATCCCAACTTTTAGCAATGCTGAGATACCCAAAACTGACTGAAAATCAATAATAACTAGCCATGAATATCAACTATGCATTGCAGGATAACCATGGATATCGATGAATTTTGTCTGAGTCTGGATCGGGCCGCAATTGATAAGACAGGACAAGCAAAGCCATAAAAGCCAATGCTCCAAGTTTCAGGTTAATCGGAGTTCGTATGAGTGAGATATGATCGATACAAGTTAGGTAAAATGTGTTGTTCGTATCCATCAGAAACAACCTGTTCGAATCGATCGGATTCGTATCCATCATGTTTGCGTAGTTCGAATCCATCAGGTTTTCTCATGTCCATATGTTCGAATCGATGACGTTCGCATCGATCAATCCACGCCACTTCGCATCCATCGGTGCACCCTACTTCGAGTCGGTCGGTCTCGTACCCATAAGCCTTAGTTCGTATCGAATCCATAAGAGGAAGGGGGCTTCGTCGAATCCATCGAGAAGCCTTGATTCGTATCCAACTGACATCGATGGATTCGGGCAACGTCTCTAATACGAGTAAGGCAAAGTTTCAGGGGAGACGCGGTCGACTCGGAGTAAAAGGTGGATCAACGCGTGGGATGCGCGCCACGTCGGTACAAAACCACGTGCTTTATCGATGTGAAGGCGATCGATATGAAACTCCGGGTTCGAAAAGAGTAGTACTCCGAGGAGCGTCATCTTGTATCGATCATATCTCACAAACCGTTGATCCAAATGCAACGAAATTTTCATAGGAGCTTACGCATGAGGTAAAGATTATCTCTGCCAAGTTTCAGCTCGATTGGAGCATTTTCTGATCGATACGAAATAGCTTCGAATCGATCATAGATCGAGTCGAAACTTGGTGGAGTCGGTCGCGTGGGTCCACTCACGTGCCAGAAGAGTCTCCAGAAGTTTGAGCACGTCTCAGCCTCCTACGCCTATAAATAGCCCCCTGAAGCCTGCAGGAAGGGGATCTTTTTGGCCTTTCAACGTCCAGACTCTGCCGGATTCAATTCTACTTCTTTCCATTGCTATTATACTCGAATTCACTCATTATAACTGCTGTAATCATTTGTAATCAGCAAAGAACATCAATAAAAGATAAAAACCTTGAAGTGGACGTAGGCTGGAGATAGCCGAACCACTATAAATTGTGTGTCACTGTTCATTATTTCTGGATTGCTGTTTGTTGCTAGCTTAGATCTGTGATTTGTGTTTGAATATTGTTGATTTGTATTCATACACTGGTGCTTTCACAATACTTGGGGTTTGTGACCATTTTTGGCGCAAACACTTTGGTGCTTTCACTGAGAATTGAACTCAGGACTCGCTACACCAGATTCAAAGTTTAGATTTGAAAGTTTGAAGGATTCAGATTGATTCGACAATGACTCGACAAACAAGACAAAGAGCTGAGAGAAGCCAACAGGGAGGAAGTCAAGAGGCATCCTCTGGTGCTGGAGAAGGACAAGCTTCAGTTTACATCACCAGAGAGTAAATGGAAGCCATAGCAAATTCATTGCAAGAGAGGATGATAAAGACTCAGCAAGAGATGCTGCAGAATTTCTTTGAACAGATGAGAGCAGCAAATATGCAGAACCTTGAACCAACTACAGCAACTGCAAATGCTGAACAAGGAGTTGGGATTGCAGAAACTAACAGAGATCAAGCTCAAGGTCAGAATGCGGGACCAGAAGGCAATCAACAAGGACTTGGGGGCAGACCCTCTGGGTCCGATACTGGAAGACCGGTGGTAGGGGCTCAACAGGCTAGACCCAACGCTAATGTCAACGGGCCACACGAAGAGTACGTACCAGAATACCCTTCAAGACCAAGGGGGCAACCCCAGGATGGAGATGAAAAGATGGTTGGCTTAGTGCGACGACTCATGAGAGGAGGATTGTCTAGCGGAGGGTTGGAAGAAGTCAGTCGGAGTCCGTTCACTCCGAATATCAGGAGTGCAAGGAACCCTCCAAAGTTCAAACTTCCTATGGTGGATCCTTATGACGGGAAGTCAGATCCAACGATGCATATTACTCGATACATCAGGCACATGGAAGTGTTGGGGGCATCCGAGGAAGTGATGGCTCGATGCTTCCCTCTATACTTGTCAGATTTGGCTGCACTTTGGTTCAGGCAGTTAGAAACTGGATCGATCAGAACATGGGGCGAGCTTGTAGATTGCTTCATGAAACAGTTTAGGGTCCACGTGACGCGGCCCAAGAGTGTGATGACTTTGGCATCGATAAAGAAAAGCACCCGAGAGTCTATAAAAGATTTTCTGCTACGATTTAATGCAACGGTGGCTTCTGTAGATCGCTCGGATCCATCGATGATTTTGATGGCGGTAGTGTCAGGAGTTGGAGAAGGCACCGAATTCAAAGTTTGTTTAACGAGAGACCCACTGCAAGATCTTGGGGAGTTTTACCATGAAGCTGAAAGATTCGTTCGATTAGAAGAATCACGAGCCGAGAGGTAGGAAATAAACGATGTACAAGGCGAAGGAATCGCCAGGGAACTGCCCAGGGCGGACAAAGGAAAGAGAAAGCAGGATGACGCACATGATGGTCCTGATAAACGGAAGAAATTCCAAGAGCCCAGATTCAGGCAATACACCGATTTGGCGGCAAGCCTAGAACGAATTTACACTGAAACTCGGGGGCAACTCCCCTATCGAAAACCACCCAGGAGAGATCCCACAGAGCGGGAGCGCAGAACCGGAAAATATTGCCTATTCCATGAGCTGGATGGGCACACAACCGACGAATGCTGCCACCTAAAGGATGAGGTGGAAGAACATGCCAGGAGTGGTAGATTGTCACAATATGTCAAAGAACGGGCAGCGGCGGTAAGGTCTGAACAACTACCGCCTCCACCTAACAAAAACGATCCTGGATCGGGATCACGACTCGTCATCAACTGATTAAGATGGCAAGGGCCAAGTTCAGGATTTGGACTTTGGTCAAATAATTTCATTAGATTTGTTTTCAGAATAAACAGCTACTCCACTTACTCATGTACGGGAACCAGAGAGATCTCTAGGCATGCTCTGAGATGGAGATAGACCGATCTGCCCGGAGAGGCAATGTTTAGTTTTTTCCGGATGTTTGAGATTGAACATCTAGGACCTGAATTTAATAAATAAACTTGAATTTCTTAAAATAGACCTTTGACCGGAGAGTTAAAGGATGAGTATTAAATACCAATATAAAAATAATCGCTTTATGACCCTACCCGGAGAAACGGAATCTGGAGTGCAAGAAGTGGGTTGCTTCGCCGGAGAGCGACAGGATCGACTCACTTAACGTCGTTTCCCATTCACCGGAGAGTGATTGGATCGAGATTCGATAAGAGCCCGGAGAGGCTATGATCGGCCCACGATTTAGGCCATGACACGCTTAATGTTCAGATACACTGAACCGGAGTGCAAGAAGTGAGTCGCTTCGCCGGAGAGCGACAGGATCGACTCACTTAACGTTGTTTCCCCTTCATCGGAGAGTGACAGGATGGGATCCAGCAGGAGCCCGGAGAGGCTACGATCAGTCCAGAATGACCAAGACATCGCTTTACGCCCTAACTGGGGCCGGAGTGCAAGGGGTAGAAAGCAACGACGGAGTGCAATAGGATCTTTCTATTCAATCGCCAAGTCTAGGATGGGCTTAGCAAGGGTCCGGAGTAACCGTTGATTGTCCGGAGAGACTACGGAGTTTCATTCTTAACTTCCACAGGAAGAAGTGGATAATGATTTGGCTTCGAACAGCCATGAACTCAATTGAAAATACCATAAGATTTGAATAAAACATGAATTCACTGCATTCGATTTGAGACTGATCAAAACACACCTTTTACCAAAAGGCATGTTTTGGGGGGCAAAGTGTTATCCCAACTTTTAGCAAAGCTGAGATACCCAAAACTGACTGAAAATCAATAATAACTAGCCATGAATATCAACTATGCATTGCAGGAAAACCATGGATATCGATGAATTTTGTCCGAGTCCGGATCGGGCCGCAATTGATAAGACAGGACAAGCAAAGCCATAAAAGCCAGTGCTCCAAGTTTCAGGTTAATCGGAGTTCGTATGAGTGAGATATGATCGATACAAGTTAGGTAAAATGTGTTGTTCGTATCCTTCAGAAACAACCTGTTCGAATCGATCAGATTCATGTCCATCATGTTTGCGTAGTTCGAATCCATCAGGTTTTCTCGTGTCCATATGTTCGAATCGATGACGTTCACATCGATCAATCCACGCCACTTCGCATCCATCGGTGCACCCTACTTCGAGTCGGTCGGTCTCGTACCCATAAGCCATAGTTCGTATCGAATCCATAAGAGGAAGGGGGCTTGGTCAAATCCATCCGGAAGCCTTGATTCGTATCCAACTGACATCGATGGATTTGGGCAACGTCTCCAATACGAGTAAGGCGAAGTTTCAGGGGAGACGCGGTCGACTCGGAGTAAAAGGTGGATCAATGCGAGGGATGCACGCCACGTCGCTACAAAACCACGTGCTTTATCGATGCGAAGGTGATCGATATGAAACTCCGGGTTCGAACAGAGCATTACTCCGAGGAACATCATCTCGTATCGATCATATCTCACAAACCGTTGATCCAAATGCAACGAAATTTTCATAGGAGCTTACGCATGAGGTAAAGATTGTCTCTGCTAAGTTTCAGCTCGATTGAAGCATTTTCTGATCGATACGAAATAGCTTCGAATCGATTATAGATCGAGTCGAAACTTGGTGGGGTCGGTCGCGTAGGTCCACTCACGTGCCAGAAGAAGTCTCCCAAAGTTTGAGCGCGATCTCAGCCTCCTACGCCTATAAATAGCCCCCTAAAGCCTGTAGGAAGGGGATCTTTTTGGCCTTTCAACGTCCAGACTCTGCCGGATTCAATTCTACTTCTTTCCATTGCTGTTATACTCGAATTCACACATTGTAACTGCTGTAATCATTTGTAATCAGCAAAGAACATCAATAAAATATAAAAACCTTGAAGTGGACGTAGGCCGGAGATAGCCAAACCACTATAAATTGTGTGTCACTGTTCATTATTTCTGGATTGCTGTTTGTTGCTAGCTTAGACCTGTGATTTGTGTTTGAATATTGCTGATTTGTATTCATACACTGGTGCTTTCACAATACTTGGGGTTTGTGACCATTTTTGGCGCAAACACCTTACGCTCAACAACCTTAGATAATTACTTAATAGATTATTCATACAACCTTAAACAATTTGAAGTATCATCTCCCAAACTTCTCATTAGCCAAACAACAAAGAAATTCAATTATTATTTAAGTTTATTCTATTGGTTTCTTTTCACATTACTTACCTTTTATTTATTTTCATTTCCCATTAATACCAGGTCATCTTTTTATAAATTTTCATTCAGTTACTTACATAATAAATTTCCCATTCAATATTTGAAATCATCATTGAATACATTGTTAAAGTATTACATACATTCACTACAACAAAATACCCATTTTACAATGGGCAATGCCCGTTGTAATATAGAGGTTTCGCAACGGGCCTAGGCCCATTGTATTATGCGATGTTGTAATAGAGTAGATGAATTTTACAACAGTTCTTGCCCGTTGCAAAAGGGTATTTTGCAATGGTTTTTGTCCGTTGTAAAAGGGTCTTTTACAACTGCTTTTTCCCATTGCAATTAATCCTTTTACAACCTTTTTTGCCCGTTGCAAAAGGGTCTTCTGCAACTGTATTTTCCCGTCGTTAAAAAAATTCAAATGAGAAAAAAAAACTACTACAATGCATGTGTAAATTTTAAACTAATTTGAATTGAAACAAAAAATTAGTATACTAATGACAACCATATTTATTCATATTTACTAAAACTATTAAAAGAAATTCATATTTCAAAATAACAAAAATATTTATCTATTCACATCATTCATAGGGTTTTACATAGTTACAAAACATCGAATATAAACCTAAACTAACATAACTACTAACTACAGTCTTTATTGCTATAGGCGGAGCTATCGAAATCAATAACCATAATTGCACTTGATTTGGTCAGCCTCTTGAACGAAGCATCTTTAAAAGACCTAGATGAACCCTGTTGCATACTAGTGAACATATCTTATTTAGAGAGCATATGCAGGCATAAACACTATAAACAGTGTATACAAGGATATTTCATCACTAAAATACCGAGGAGGATGCAAATTTACTTGAGTGTAGTTCAGATACTTGATAATAGCTTTTAGTCTTGATGAAATATCAAACACTGTAGAAGTATCACTTTCTCTAACTACATTAAGAAGAGTTTGTAATATTTGAAGAGGATCGCCATGGCTCACGATTATAACTTCACGTCTGCGAAAACTTGATCATCTTTTTTTTAGTATATGCCAAATATAATTGCAGAACAAAAAAAGGAAAAAAAAGTGGAAATATGAGATTTCAAAAAAGAACTAAGCCTCACCGTGCATTGTAAAAACTCCAGCAAAATGTTCAACATACTTGGAGAAAAATATCAAATTTGTACAGTGCAAAGTAATATAGTAGGACGTTAATGTGTATTTAAATATTTTAAAACATAGCATGTGAACTGTTCCACAACTTAGAATAGATGTTTAAAAAAAGAAAATCTCTATATGCAATAGAAATCATTTCACAGAACATTGTGTTGCTAAAAGAAAATATCTCCATTCATACCATAATGCATTTTATATAATAATCAATGAGAAACAAAACACATTTAATAACAAAAACAATTATTTGATGTGATTTAGTTCATATTTAACATGTCTATAAATATAACAAACCCATTCAGTAATTAAAAAGGAATAAAACACAGTTATTTTTCGTATAGTTTGAATATAGTTTGGACATCTATTGCACATTTACAAGTAAGAAAACTAGCATACTGTGACTGGAATAGTGAGTCACATATATGCAAAAACTATAAGCAGCAAAGCAACACGTAGGTGGACCATTGACATTTCTTGGAGTTTATATCGATTTCTAGATAACATTCACTTTTTACTATTAAATCTAATTATAAATCACTCTAAAACATAAACTTAAGTTTATAATATTCTTGTAACATCTTAATTCTTTTATTTATAAACATATGTTCATTTGAAGCATTTTTGTTATTAAGCTTTTACTTGTATAATATTCTATTACATATTCATATTAACATTTCAACTTTTTAAACATTTCTGGTAAGTTATACATATATATGTTTAAGAATGTAATTGAGTGTTATACAAATTATCTTATTCATTATAACTAAATGTTCAATAGTTTACATCTTCTTAATTTTTCATTATCTTTTAATTTTCAAGTTACAAATCTCCAATTTCTTTATATTTCATTAAACAATTTCCTTTTAATTCAGGTTTCAATTTTGGAAGTTTCCAACTTATTAAAATAGTCAAGATTCAATTCTATTACAATAACTTAAAATCATTGATTAACATAAAACTTAAGAACTAAATACCGGATTTCATTGCAAATCATCTCAAAATAATATATACTTATATCTTTGTATAGCAAAACATACTTGGAAATTTAAATTTAAATTTGTTTATCAAAAGAAATGTGTAGCAAAGCTACTACAGTGGTCTTTCCACTTTGAAACTCGAAAATAAATGTCGATGTTGCCGCGGTCATCACCGAAATTATTTTCCAACGATAGAAGGGGGAAGTACATAACTCATTTTCTTTTTAAAATTCCTTTAAAACATTTCTTCCAAGTACCCTTTGAAAATATTTCTATTTAATAATTCCAATAATACAATATATTTTTCCAAAGACTTTAAAAATAGTTTCAAAACACCAGAACTAATGTTCTCAAATTTTCAATTTATATTCATTTTATTTGTAAATCCTATTTTGCGACCAATATTTATAAAATTTCACTTCCTAACAAACAAACATATAACATACAACTATATCCATTTATAAAAATTATTCTTTTATATACAAAATATAATACTATGTAAAATTATTTCATTTACCTATTTTTTAAAACAATATTATGTCGGTCTGCCCTATTAAGTGTTTAGAAATCCCTATCGATGTCATAGCGTCCTATGTACCGACCATAATTTATAAATACTAAACAGAACAAATTAACACAATATAAAAACATATTTATAGCACTAACAAATATGCTCTCTCATATACACTCAAACTGATTCTAGGGTATTACTAACCCTGTCTCTAATGAGCTAAACCTCAACAGGCTAAGGTATTTCTAAACCAAAGCTTTGATACCAACTGTAACGACCCACTTTTTTGGACGGTTTAAATCGACAATACACCACACATGTCAACTCAAGCCATTCAAAAGGGAGGATTGTTAATGGTGTAAATAAGAAAATAAGAGAAAAGAAGGAAAATACAAAACACATAATCTTAGAGCGGAATGAAAAAAAATATAATAATCAAATAAACAGTTCATGGAGCTGTTTTACAAATAACATTTGATTACACTTTTACAATATATCAGAGTTATACATACAGCAGGAATAATTAGATAATGCAGCGGAACAACATGATACAGTAGGATAAAATAATAATATAATACTAAACTCCGCTTCGTCCTCCAGAATAATGTCTTCAACAATGAAAAGCTCAGGCAGACCCAAGTGTAATGAAAAGACAAAACACTCAAGTCAAAACTAAAAGATCTTATGTAAGTTAAATCAAAATAAGTAAATATGAGTGTAACAGCTTCAAAGATGTTTATGGGATTTTGCATCTCCTATCCAGTGTCTAACGTGCGTGCAATAACTTAAGAGATGTTCGGGATTCCATCTCCTAAGGATCTGTTAAACTATCTACATATATAATAAAATACGCTATTATAATATGTCTACAGTAAAGTAAGTATTAAAATAGCGTTAGGGCGTTACCCATATGCCCCTTAACACATTTTACATAATGTTGTAGTCTATACAGTACTGTAAACTCTACCGTAAACTTGTGGGCTATCGGGGAGCACTCCATAGGTACAACACAAACAAAAATGGTAGTAGGCTCGATAAGGCAGAGACAAGGCACAACGAGGCAATGCCAGGGTAGGATTCTACCATTTACACTTCTGGACCGGTGGTAACGCATAGCCGCAGTTACCGCACAAATCTTGAATTTGTTTTTAAGGACAACTGTTCCAAATCTTAATTTTTCAGGACACTACGATACCTTTCATTTTATTTATGTATTTGTAAAATCCCCTAATTACCCTCCTCTTTTTTATCATTTTCTTCTTCTGGATCAAACTAATCTCTCATAATTCTTCTGAGTTCTTCTTATTATGGATTCTTCTCATTTTTCTTTCAAATATTCAAACTCAGCTCGTAATTTCTCTATAATGGCAGGTAACTCGTTTGATTTTGAACCCTAACCTGCTTGTGCGATTTAGATATAACAATCAAGCTTTAATTGCTAGAATTTAATTTGAGAAAAATAGCAGTACATTGCTTGGGAAGGAAGATAAGGTTGATGTTTGCCTTCAGGATGAAGCTGCAGCAAGGTTTTCAGGCAGAGTTCATTAATGGTAGCCAGGGGATCGCCGGCTGCAGTAGGGTGTCAGAGACACCAGCAGTGGAAGGCAAGGCCATAGGAGAAAGTTATTGAAGTGTATCAGTGTGTGCACGTGTGTGCAGGCTGTGCACGTGCACAACGGGTACATTTCATATTCAAATTATTCCTGGTAGTGTCTTTTGTACAATTTGTTGTTGAATAATCGTGTCTAGTTGTGGGCTTAAGATTGGATAAAATCTTGTCAATTGGGTCAGTTGAAAAGTGATAATGGCAGGTTACTATGTATTCAAGTGTGGCTGAGTGTTGTGTCTGCGTGCATGTTTTTGTGTGTTTTTGTATGTCAGTGTGTTGTGTTTGTAATTGAGTGAGTGAACATGGCCTGGGTGGTTACTGGGCCGAGTTGAGTCAAGTAAAGTTGTATACATAATGTCTATATATGTACTGGTATGGGCATTTGTAAAGAGGATATGAGAAAAACCTGAAAGCATTTACCTTCTTCTTCAATTTTAGTTCTGTGCAATCTTTAGGCCAGTATCTTCCTCTTTAATTCTTTGTTAGCTAGTTTACTCAATTGTTAGTTACAAATTTTATTCCAATTATCAATTCATTTTGTTCTTCCTTGCATTTCAATTCTCTGTTTGATATATTCCTGCATTTACACCTTTCCAGTTCTTGTTTTTCATTTTCAGTAGTATGCAAACTTTGTTCTTTAATTCTTGTATTTTTTTATCTTATTACCTGTTACAACTTGCTATAGTTCAATGTCTTTCCTTGTTCGTTACTGCAATTTTTAATCTTGTTCACAAATTTTGTGTTCATCTTTACCAAGTATTTCTTTTTATTTCTGCTTCATTTCGTTACTCAGCATCTTGATTTCAGTGAATTCTTGTTATCTTGCAAATCACATTTCTCTATTCTTTACTTTTATGCAAATACATAGTTATAATCTTGTTAATTCATATATTTCTTTAACCGTTCATTTTTCCAGCAAATTAATTGTTTGTCTTTTGCCACAATACAACAATATTTCTTGTTCTTGAAATTGCCATTAATTTTCTCTTGAGTGCACATACATCACTGTGCACATGCACCAGCATAATTCCCTCCCTGCCATTTCCAGATCTCATCATCTTCCTCTAAGTAAACCCATCCACTCGCCATAGCCAAGAACTCATATCAGCTGGGCCTTTCCATTAAACCTTAGGAAGCTTAAGTAATTCGATTTAATCCTTGGAAGCTCCTTCAGTTGTTCGATTAAACTCTAGGTACATAATTTCGAAAATTTTCACTTTTTATTTGATGTTATGAATCGATTCAGGATTGTAAGATTTTAGAAGTTGATAGATATTCTTTTTTTATTGATATGATATATTTAGTAAATTTCCTTAATCATACTTTCTAGACAACAGATGTAATAGACTACTCTTCTTTAGATTAATGTTTGATTATTCTTAAATTTCCATTTTCAGCTCTCATTGTGATGTTATTAAAAAGACACTTTCATCCAGTATTCATCCCAATTGTTTGTTGAATTTTCCCAACTAAACATAATCTTATAAAGATCGTAATGAAAAATACTTTTGATTTTTAATCCTTTTTTGATGTGGTTTTGTTATATTTGGAAGTGTTGGTTAGAATATTAGATCGAAGTAGCTCAACATCTCCTTGATATATGCAGATCTATATTATTATTATCATTATTCTATTACCTCCCATATAAAGAAAAACATTTAACATTTTTTTTATAAGGGATAAAAATATATTGGTTTTTACTAGAAAAAATAAAAGATTATATTTTTTAAGGATTTACTATATTCATAATAGTAGTTTGATCCATGCATCTCTCTTAATTTTTTCAATGGATAAAATATCTTTCTCTTGAAAAGATAGAAAAATTAACTAGTATTAAATGTACACTTAACTTTTGTAAATAATAAATATAATAACCTTTTCGCTAAAAAGATATAGCATATTGCTTCTTGGCTCTTGTGGCTAAATTCCAATTGCAAATATAGTATTTAAGTCAAATCTTTTACAAAAGGCTATTTTAATTTATCATTTTATATAAATGCTTCTCAATATAGAGAATTTATCATTTTGTATAAAAAATAGAACAATTTATTCTAGAAAGGTATTTTTTTCTCTAATTTATATAAAAAGACAGAAGAGCTTACCATTTCACATAGAAAGATACTAATCCGTACTATTTTGTATACAAAGGATAAATATTTTACGATTCTACATAATGCGTAAAAGATTATAATATTTTATAAAAGGACAAAATAATTTATTATTTTATATAGATTGACCGACAAGGATATTTTTGGATAAGGTTATCATTTACAGTCGAATTTCTATAGATACTTTTAGGCACTCTTTAAATTTTTAATCGGATACATATATTGTTTATGCTAAAAAGATAAGTTAATATAGATTTTCTCTATATAGTAAGTGGGGGAGAGAATGCATTGTAGGCGTATAGAGCTTCCCTATCTCATAACTACAAAGGATAATATGAAAAGAAATAATTAGCTTATGAAATTGAATATTTCACTCAAAAATATTATTTTCAAATAAACAAATTATTATTTTTTGAATGAACATGCAAAATTATTTTTAGTAGTTAATGAATTATTGATATTCTCTTCCCCTTATCTCTTTTGTTACACTCCCTTTTCATTGGTTAGGATTTTCTACACCCTCTTTATGCCCCATGCCATTTGAAATGCACTCTGAAAATGCAAAACTTAAAGATAGTTTTCAAACAAAACATGCCCTTGCTGTTTTGATTTTAGAAGCCCTCTAAAAAGAATCCTCCTTATACTTTTATATTTAAAGTTATAAAAGATAAAAGTTGTAGAACTTGATAGTTACTTATCTCTAAATTCAAAAGGATAAAACTTAAAAGATAAAACATGAAGATAAAAAATATTATATAATATAAAAGATTAAACATATTGAACAAATGGTTATATCATTGCCTTTTAAGTAATAATTTCTTATTTTTAAAATGCAAAAATAATTTAATTTTTCAAAGAATATTTAATATCAATTTTTTAATGGAAAATTGATAAATTGAATTTCCTTCTCAAAAAATATTCATTCTTATGATAAATTAAAAAATATAGTTAGTGCTCATTATGGTAAAAGCATGGACGGATATTGAAAATTGATCAATGGAAGATCTGCATAAATGCAAGTGACGATGCACTAGAAACAATATGCAATATAAAATAGTCTACGTGAGCAACCATGCCCTTGAGGCAAGCAAACTATTTATCATATTTATGCATACACACATAAATTGTACATGCACACAAACTTAAATTTTTTTTCATTAAGGTACTCAATACTTTTCATTCTACAATTTATAAAATTTGACCTTCATTGGCATTTTTATAATCTTGGTATTGAAGTTATCAAATATGTTCAGGTACAAAGAGAAAAAAGGATATGATTTTGTTGGATACAGTCACCGTTCAGAAGCTACAATAGCTATTCAAATTGGTAAATATACCCCACCGTGTAGTTTGAAGATACTACATATATAGTATGAAGATGATACATAAATATATTTACTTTTTCGATAAGTTAGGGAATGGGTAGCGTAAAGCATGTTTATCGTTATATAAATAACTTTTTATGATCTCATTTATGTTTTTTAGCTGTGATTAATTTCATTGATTATTTTAATGAATTTTAGTCCAGTGCTAAGTGTTAGCCATAAAATAAATTCGATAGCAGAAATATGAAAGAAAGTTAATAAGTTTGAGGTTTCGATGAAGAGATAGACCAAGTCATCATGAAGGATGTAAAAAGGATGTTTCAAAAGCATTGAGCAGTTACCGAAGGAGTCGAAGGCACCAACTACTCATATAGTTCAAAGGCCTTCGACCCAGATGGAAACAGATAGGCCCCTTCCTCCACTACCAACCTTTCAACACAGATGAGTAAGAAATGTTAACTTCAGAATCCTTTTCGAAGGCAATCGATAGCTCTATCCCAACTACACGTTAAACCTTCTGAGATCAAAGGCTTCGCCCCCATAGTAACATTTACGAAAGCGTAGCAAGCCTTTCGAACCGGTCAAAGTTCCATCCAGGACACCTTTCGACAATGTCGAAAGGTGCTACGAAGAAAGCAATACTCAGAAAATAGTAAAGGCGGAAGGATAATAAAGGAATTTTCGACAATGTTGAAAGGAGGTGTGGTTTTTGACCAGGTCGAAAGGTTAGGAGAGAATGAAGAAGCTGCTAGAGTATAATAAGAAGAACAAGTACACCTTTCGACAATGTCGAAAAGAAGCAAAGCCTTCGACAACTTTGAAAGGAAACACGGCTCTTGACAACGTTGAAGGGAAACATAGCCTTCGACAACATTTAAAGGAAACGTAGCTTTCGACAACATCAAAAGGAGGCACAGCTTTTGACTAAGATAAAAGGCTCAAAACAGCATATAAGGTGAAGACCTTTCGACCCGGTCGAAGGCAAAGAAGTGAAAGGATAAACCCAGAAGCACAAGAGAATACCTTTCGACGACGTCGAAAGGTTCATGACCTTTCGATCAAGTCGAAAGGTTTGAGGCAGCATATAAAAGGGGGTCCTTTCGACCTATTCGAATGCAAAGGCATGGAAAGAGGCTGACTTGCATCTATAAAGAAGACCCAAGGGGTCCAGTTTTGAGGATCGGATTCTGGAATATTGAATTCATTTTCTTTACTCTACTTTCTTAGCAATAATTGTTCTTAGAGGAAACCCTATATCAATTTGGGGAGAAAGCTCAAATTCTTGTAAATCATTTTGGATAATAAATAAAAATGGAGATAGCTTGTTCATAATGGATATTGGCGACAAGTTAGATCATTAAGATCATTAGCTAGACTAATGATCAATTGCATATGATTCTAACCTATTCTCATAATCTCTTTTGGTCTATGCTATACGTAAGATCAACTTAGGCATTTTCAATCGAAACCCATCATCATCGAAATCTATTCTCAATACTAGAAATAAAAGTGATGATGGGTTGTCGACTATGTTGAATGCATGAGTGATGGAAATGCTTAAATTGATCTTATATAAGAAAAATAGAGTGGATTGTAGACTATTAAACTGGGACCACTTCGAAAGGTGGAATACTTTTCGACCTAATCGAAAGGGGTACTCCCAAAAAGGAATCCCGGTTTATATTGCCTAACAACCAATCATGATGAAATTAATTCAAGGGGAATCTACACATTTGGACATCAGAACCCTATTGAAGGGATCAATGGGGGAAATATTGACACCAAGGGGTTGAGAACAATTGAGGCAAACTGTTAAGATTAATCATCCCCTTTCGACAAAGTAGAAAGGTCTTAAATGTCAACTATTGACGTGATCGAAAGGGGGTATACGATAAAGATCAATTGTTTTCAGTTCCATGGAAGGATGGGACTCAATAAAGCGATGATTTTGAAAGCTATATATTATGATTAACTCCTAGAGGCAATTTGACCATTCCAACCTGGTCGAAAGGTTGAGATGGCCTCGACATTTCTTTCGACAAGGTCGAGAGGTTTGGAATTTACTATTATACAACCTGGTCGAAGGGTTGAGATGGCCTTATTATTCTTTTCGACAAGGTCGAAGGGTTTGAAAATTTGTTATTCCTTTCAATTAGGTCGATTTGATCGAAAACTATAGCTATGACCTCAAATCCTTTCGACTAAGTCATTCTCTTCAAAAGATATGCTTTCGAAAGTGAGAATCCTCCCAACAAAATGATCATGTGCAAATAGAGTTATCTTATAAAAGCATTGTAGATGTTGGTAAGAAATTTTGTTAACATTTTTGGTGCTAGAAGGAGGGCTCAAACCTCCGACCTTGTCACTGTATACGGACTAATTGTGGTTCGTTTTGTTTGCATAGGAAAATGAGGTCAAAGCGCTTGAGTGGAATTGTGGAGGAAGCAATACACACTACCACCTTGGAAGAAAATATAGCTCCATCATTTAACCTGGATGGGGTAACTCCAGGGCAGACTTCATCGTTGGCATGACAAGATGAAAACATAGCAAAAGTCAAGCGTTTTGAATAACAGCTTCAAGAAATGCAGGAACTACTAAAGATGGCTTTGTCTAAGAAATCATCAAAAACTCCCAGACATACTCAAGGAGAAGAAGTGGTCTCACATAGGAGAAATCTAAATACCAACTCCAAAGAGTGCAAAGATAAGGTGGATTTGACTTCCTCAGAGAAGAAAGAGATTCCCCAAGTCAGAGCTAATCATCAGGGGAGAGTTTTCAACAAGTCATTAGAGCAGTCTAGTAATTCAACATCTAAAGAGTACTGCCAAATTTAGAAAAATTATGGCAATGTTGAAGCTTTTCTTAAAGATGCTGCTAAGAAGGCTATCAAAGACGCTATGAATGCTAAAGGGAAAAGAACCATGGATGAGAATGTCAATGATAATGAGAGGGTGCCACCTTTCATTGACGAGATTATGACAACAGCAATACCTCCATATGTCAAAATCCTGTCTATGAAATATCACGGGGATATGGATCCCGATGATCATCTTATGGCTTTTGACAGCCAGATGGACTTATACAATGCTTATGAGATAGTCAGATGCTGACTATTCCCCATTACTCACCAAGGAGCGGCAAACAAATGGTATAGACAGTACAGAGAAAAAACCATCTACTCTTTGGAAGCAGTTTTCTTATGAATTCTCAGCTCAATTCTGTATTTGCAAGGATCCTACTATTGAATATACGGTCTTGGAAAACATAAAACAAAGGTAGGGTGAATCTTTGGGAGACTATTTGAGAAGATTCAATAAAAAAACTTTGAAGGCTAAGGACATGAATAACCATGACAAGCTCATAGCCGTCCACTCTGGTTTAATCGAGAAAACCCCTTTCTGGAAGCAGCTCTTTGTAGATGGCTGCAAAGATCTATAGGACTTTCACTTTTAGGCTGATAAGTTCATCCGGATGGATGAACTTTACTATGCCAAGAAAAAATCGATTCCCAGAAAGGAGGGAGGAGAATTTGGCGTGGATCGTAGCCATAAAAGGGTTAGATAGGAAGAGCCAGTTGCTAATACAGTCGCTTAAACAAGCCATTGTCTTACAAATATGCTACAAGTAAGGAAAGAGTCAACTTTCCGACCTCCTACAAAGCTAAGAATAATCCAGAGCAGAGGAAGGGAGGGGACTACTGCGCCTATCATAAAGCTAACAGAAATAAAACAGATGAATGCAAAGTTATGGCCGGAATAAATCAAAAGCTGATTCGAGAAGACCATTTCAAAGAATTTATCTAAGATCAGCACAAAGCCCAACGAACTGAAAATGCACCCCAGAAATGCCAGGGCAATGTTGTAAATGTGCTAGAGGATGAAGACCCCCTAAGCTTAAGGCCACCAATTAACAGGATAGATGTGATTTATGGCGGGCCACATCCTGCAGGAAGTAGTAAAGGGGCTCGAAGCAGATATATTAAAGTGGCCAAGGAGGGAATTTATTTTGTTCAAGAGGAGCCCCCAACGAAGAGCCCACGTCTTAACATCCAAATGCCTAATCTGGTGGTCACCCCGCAAGAGCTACGCAAAGGAGTCCATCATCCCCATAACGGCCCCTTTATGATTACTGCACAAATTGGGTTGTCTATTATCTCCAAGATTCTGGTCGATACAGGTAGTGCAGTTAATGTCATCTTCAAACATGTTATCGACCAGATGAATTTCACAGAGCACAAATTAGAGCCGAGCATTGAGTCGATATTTGGGTTCAACAACAAGGGGTCAACTCCAACAGGGCAGATAAAGTTACCTGTACAAATGGGAGACCCTCCAAATTACCGAAGTTTTGAAACTATCACTACAAGAAAATCAGCTTTTGGTTGCAAAAATTGGTGGCGTTTGAATGTAAATGCAACTAATAATATTTCACCATATTATATAAATGTAAGAAAAAATATTACACTTCCCTCCTTTATAAAAAAATCCACGTTTGCCCAAATAAACGTAACCCAAAAGATTACGGCCTTGTTATTCCTCTACTACTTAGAAAAATTCAACTTTTTCCCCCAAAATAAGCAGCCCTAAATCAAATACGTTCCCAAATCCAAATTTGTAATGCTCAGATGTTCCAATCCATGATAAGAAGGAGACTTCTAGAAGCAACAAGGCTGCCTCCGATTCCCATTCAAAAGAATCTCGAATGATCTGTATTTACCATAGTAATCGCCGGTCGAGATTGAAATACCCTCACACTTGAGAATTGCCTACGCATTTGATAAGAATCAAGAGTTGAAAAGAGAATCATTGGATTTGATACATGAACTAAGAGATGAAGTAGTGGTAAGAACCGCCGAATATCAGAGAAGAATCTCGAAGTATTACTATTCAAGAGTAAAAACACGATCATTTCTCGAGGGAGACTTGGTACTCCGTAGAGTTATGGCCAATACAAAGAATCCTATGAATGGACCCCTGGGACCAAACTGGGAGGGACCATTAGTCGATTGCAAAGTAATCCCTTCGGGAGCCTACAAATTGTATCACCTAGATGGCAATATGGTGCCTATGACATGGAATGCTAAGCATTTAAGGCCGTATTTTCCAAAAATGAATTGATAAAGAGCTACTTTTTGAAAAGAGAAAATCTACATGGTCGGGAGTGAAATGCTCCTTATATTTGGATACTACCTAAGATGGTAGTCTACCTAAGATGGTAGAAAAGCCTCTATCCACGCTGAGATGGACAGGGCAGAGCACCTCCTGGAGGGAGGGAGGGTAAGCCTTTGGCCACGCCATAAGATGGCCAGGTTAAAGCATCGGACAAGCCTTTGGTCGCGTCTCTGGTCAAGTCAAGGCACCTCCTAGAGGGAGGATGGAGTAAGCCTTTATCCGCGCCATAAGATGGCCAGGGTAAAGCACCGAACAAGCCCTTATTTGCACCGTAAAAAAGCCAGGGTAATGCACATCCTGGAGGGAGGACGGATTAAGCCTTTACCCGCGCCATAAGATGGCCAGGGTAAAGCACCGAACAAGCCCCTATCCATGCCGCAAAAGGGCTAGGGCACCACCTGGAGGGAGGTCGGGTAAGTCCTTAGTTCCAGACTTTAAGATGAGCTAACCAAGAGCACCGGACAACAATGGACTAAGATGTCCGGGCCCAAGAAGAGGCCCATCAAATAAGTGACTAAGATGTCCAAGCCTAAGAGGAGGCTCATTCAACAATGGACTAAGATGTCCAAGCCTAAGGGGTGGTTCATTCAATAATGGACTAAGATGTCCAAGGCCAAGGGGAGGCTCGTTCAATAAAGGACTAAGATGTCCAAGCCCAAGAAGAGGCTCATCGAATCATGAAATAAAATGTTCAAGCTCGAGAAAAAGCATATCCGATCATGGACTAAGACGTCCTAGCTCAAGAGGCAGCCAATCAGATTATTTCTATATATATTCAAAACCTGAAGGGTTCATACATGTCAAAGAAAACAGAAGCAAAGGAGTGAAATAAAACTCCGCTTATTATTACCCAAATCTAGATTTCGGGACTCTCATTTCTAAAGAACAGCTATTAATACCCGAATTGGGGCTTCGAATCTCTCATACTGAAATTTCATCCATTAATACCCAAATCTGGATTTCGGGTCCTTCATATCTAAATGACATCAATTAAATACCCGAATCTGGGTTTCGAGATATTCATTTTAGAACTTCACTATTTAATACCCGAATTTGGGTTTCGGGTCTCTATTAACCACTATTTATCTTAATATACCTGAATCTGGGTATCAAGACTACCGCTTAAGTAAACCCTAATTTGGGTGCAAGATCTTTAGATTCATATTCGTCCTAAATGCCTGAATTTGGGCTGAAGACTCTTTTCACAAAGATAGTTGTCCTACATATGCCCTGATCTGGGGTCGGATCTTAATATGAAGACAATTATACTAATTCCTGGTTAATCTACCATAAATACCCGAATCTGGGTTTAGAAATGCCATTCAAAGTGCTATTTTTGGTACAGTTGTCTTTGCGTGTTGGATGGATATTTAAGCAGAGTAAGGTCGGTTGTGGCAGGGAGAGGAGATGATGATGATGGGTTGTAGGTTTATAGCGAATGTTTGGATGGTGGAGTTCGGGTTTGGCGGGTTCGGGTTGGATCCGATAAGAAACTGTATAGGTAAGTAATTTTTCCTTTATATATACAAAAGCAGCTTATTTCATGGATTGTTAGATTTGAATTGTGCCATCGACTCTATAACATGTTTCACATGTAGAAAATTCGTGGATTGTGGATATTTATTATCAAACTTTTCGATTTTTGAGATCTATTTATGCTTTCTCATCAAATTTGAGGCTGGTTTTTGGTTGTATTGCATAGACGTTGATAAAAACCATTTCTGTACCCAAGGTCTTTGATGGTTATTGATGAATTAGTAGGCATGCTTAATCCACAATTTCTATTTATTTAGTTGTATGTTACTGGATCGAAGCATTTGGTACATATAAGCATGTAGTTTCAACTTTGTCTGAATATCAAGACTTATCAAATGGCATAAAAGTTGTTTCAAGTTGCATAATAATCTACTTTGATGACATAATTTATAATTTATAATGTGAATTTGTTAGTATATATTGTAGTGGTTAGGGAAACACTAAATTGTTTGAGATTGAAACTAATTACGTGTAATCGTAACTGTATATGTTTCTTTACTGTTGAGGCTTATTTTAATATATGATGGTTTTGTGTAATGTTTTGGCTTTAGATTTGGTAGCTTTGTGAAAATGAGTTAAACTAATCATATTGTTTTTTTCTTATATCCTAAACTAGCATACGAATTTAGAAATTCTCACCATTCTAATATATTGTTCTTTAAAATAAAAGATTTTAAATTATAATCCATAAACCTTTAAAAATGTTTGTCTTTAATTATTGCAGTTCCATAATTGAAGCATTCTTCAGCGTTTGGAAGCAGTTGAAATTGGTAGCAGGTCAGTCAAGGGCAAGACCTGAGAAAGGTTAATGTTCTCTCCTTAAACTGTATATTACCCATCTATTTGTAGTTTGTGTGAGTTCGTTATTTCATTATGTTTAGTGAAAATTTTAGAGTCATACATCATACCTTTTTGTTTAGTGAGTACAGAAAATTTTTGTTGTTCGAATAATTAAGTGGTTTCATATTTACGGTCTTTCTAGATTTTTGCTTTATTGTGTACAGTTTTAGAGGTGATAATCATGCCTAGTTTCAACTGATAACAACAAAGAATATAAAGTATAGTGGTTCAGCCAAATCTGGAAATCACATAGCATACATATTATCATTGCAAGCAACTATATTTTAAGTTAATAGTCTTCTTTTGATCATTTGTATCTCTAGCCAGCATGTGTACATGGACATATATGTCGTTTTAAAAGATGAAATCGAAGATTGCTTGTTGAAATATGATGGTTGGTTTAGCATGGAATAATTTTAGCCTGGTTAAGTTGTGATTCATGGTTTGCATTTGAATTTTGGATTTCGAGTATAGTTTCTATTTGAATTTTGAAAAATGAAAGCATGTTTTCTAAATGGGTTTGAAGTAATATATTGGTGATGATCAGGAGTGATCATGATCCGCATTATAGATAATGTGCAACATATTTTCATAAAGAAAAAGAAAACTTAGTGCCTGTAATATGATAGTTGAAGTTTATCAAATTGATTTCAAGTGTCTAAACCTTTAGTTATGGGGATATATGTAGGATCATTCAGGGGATGCTGATGTAGTTAGCTGAAACAAGAGGTGTTGATGATTGTTTTGGGTTGCTGATTTGTGGGGATGGTGATTTGGTTTTGTTGTTTAATGGTGTGAAAGGGTTGTAGTGATGCAGCATTGTTTCAATAGATTTGAGGAAGAGTTGAAGTGAACTGCAGGATGTGGTGAGGAGATGCAGGGAGGAATGTTGCTGTGATGTAGAGGTGCAGATGGTCGCGGAGGCAGTGGGGTTAATCTTTGGTTCTGGTGAAAGTGCAGGTTGCTGGGCATGAGGAGTTATGAGGTTGGTGATTTTGGTGAACAGAAGTGATTGGTTGTTGTGATAGGAGATTGGAACAAGGTGATGGTGATTGTGTATTAAGTTAGAGCAGTTTGCAGTGAGCTGGTGGAGTGTTTGTCTAGGTGCTGGAGGTTGATTTGGCAGGTTACGAAGTATGGTGGTGGAGTAGGATAGGTATGTGGGTTTAATATAAATAACCAATTCTCTAATACACTGTTATCTGATCATTGGTTATAATATAATCCGATTCCACATAATGGTTAATACACAGGGGGTAGGAAGCTGCTTATTCTATATAAAGCATGATCATTTTTGCTAAAAAGGAGAAGGAGCAGTCCAAAATACTACTGATGCTTCTTGTTTATTATTCACACATTCTGTATCTGGTAATTCCTTTTATATATAGATGTACATATATATTATCATTGGTTGTTACCAATATCCTTTTTAATAACAAATTGATGTATTGAATTTCATCTATTTCTGAATAAGTGCAAATGGTTCCTTACCAAATTTATGTAATATTTTATATAAGGAAAACTTAAATTCCAATCAAATTTTTTTATTTTTTTTATTTTGAACTTAAATTTAGTTCAGTTCAAGGTGGTAGGAGTACTAGACCACAGTCAATGGAAGCAAAAATGGTGGATCTCACAAGCCTGCTACTACTGGGTCAACAATTGGAGTTGGTTATATGATATGCACTCGAAATGGAGATGGGTCAGATCAAGGCGGTAGTCTTCAACCCATTGTTGCAGCAGCCAATGCAAATCGTGGTCCACGATACCAGTAATAGGACTGGTATCGATCAATGGAAGAACACGGTCTCATCATTGTCGACTTGGTTGCACTCTCAAGTACTGAATTTTTATAGATATAATTGAACTTTTCCTAGAACGATGTATAGTTAGCATAAGTTATAATTGATTGATTATGAGAGTAGAATTGATTGATTTAGGATTGTGTTTATTAGACATTGATATTGTTATTTTTACCACTTAAATAGAGTTAATGAAACTGTTATTTTAAAAAGGAGCTGAAGTAAGAATGAAAATACTTAGACTGATTTGTCATATTTCAGGTTAGGGGAGCAAAATTGATGGTACAGTATTTATTTAGTCACATGTATGAAAAGGTAAATATTAATAATAAAGCTTAACCACTTGTGCATGCAACAAAAAAATTGGCTCAATAAACCTATTGGTGTGTAAGTGAGAAATAGTAATAAATTAATAATAATAATAATAATAATAATAAATTAACCAAGCTAATAAAAATTAACTAAGTTTTGTTAAAATTAAATAATTTTTATAAAATTAACTAAGTTTAAGTTAACTAAAATTTATAAATAACAATAATATAACTAATTTAACATAGTTTTATAAATGATGATGATGATGAATTAACTAAGTTTATAAAAATTAACTAAGTTTATAATAATAATAATAATAATAATATAACTAAGTTTATGTTAACTAAATTTTATAAATAATAATACTATAACTAATTTAACAAAGTTTTATAAATAATAATGATGACAACGATGATGAATTAACTAATTTTATAAAATAAACCAAGTTTATATTAATAATAATAATACTAATAATAATAATACGATTAAATTAACCTTGTTTTTTTAATAATAATAATAATAATAATAATAAATTAACTAAGTTAACTAAGTTAGTAAAAGTTAACTAAGTTTTGTTAAAATTGAACAAGTTTTATAAAATTAGTTAAGTTTAAGCTAACTAAATTTTGTAAATAATAATATAACTAATTTAACAAAGTTTTATAAATAATAACAATGATTATGATGATGATGATGATGAATTAACTATGTTTATAAAAATTAACTAAGTTTACAATAATAATAATATAATTAAATTAACCAATTTTTAGTAATAATAATAATAAATTAACTAAGTTAACCAAGTTAATAAAAATTAACTAAGTTTTGTTAAAATTAACTAAGTTTAAGTTAACTAAATTTTATAAATAATCATAATATAACTAATTTAACAAAGATTTATAAATAACGATGATGATGATAAATTAACTTAGTTCATAAATTTTAACTAAGTTTATAATAATAATAATAATATAATTAAGTTAACTGAGTTTGAATAATAATAATAAATTAAGTTAACCAAGTTAATAAAATTTAACTGGGCTTTGTTAAAATTAAACAAGTTTTATAAAATTAACTAAGTTTAAATTAACTAAATTTTATAAATAATAATAATATAACTAATTTAACAACATTTTATATATAACTACAAGATTGGACTTTATTTATTTCATTTCATTTATAACTTTGATTATTTATATGACATTATTTATAATAAGATATACTCATACAATGTTGTAGATGTTTGATATTAGATTTGAATTCCTATGAATTAACATAATTGTTCGACTATATGTTGTGCTTTCACTTGTGCAGACATTGGATTTTCGAAGAGAGCAAGGTTGGACTTTTATGGTGCTAGCTTTCACTTGTGCATGCAACAAAGAATTATGGGTAATTAAACGTTTTGTTAGCACCTGTTTGGCATAACATTTTATTAGTACTAGGTGTGTAAATTTGTATACGAATGGTTATTGTATGTGAGTTTGGTCATTTTATCTGTATTAGAATGGTTATGAATATCTTGTTTGATTATATGATTAATATGTTTTTTTAATAGTTTGAATATGATGATTATGTGAGTGATTGTTGATTGATATAGTAGAAACAAAATAGACCATCAACAGGAAATAATAGCATGAAAAAATGGTGCAAAATGATCAACAACTTTTAGTAGCGTTTCAAAAACGCTACAGAAATACATATAGTGGCGTTGAGTAAACGCAACCGTAAAGTAGGGGTAAAGTTGGAAACTCTGTTGGTAGCGCAAAAAAACCTTTTGGTGGCGTTTCTAAACGCTACAAAAATAGTTATGATGGCATTTGAAAAATGCTACAATAAAAGGGTTTATAGTAGCGTTGAAATAAATGCAACTAAAAGTCATGGGTTTTTAGTTGTGGGCTTTATCACGGCATTTATCAAAACGCTACCATGAGTTTTGGTAGCGTTTTTTGTGTGCACCAAAAATAAAATTTCTTGTACTGTATCTTTATGATAATTGACCAACCTTCCTACTACAATGCCTTCTTCGGCAGACCAACCATGGATGAGATTGATGCTTTTGTCTCCCCAAAGTACCTCATGGTAAAATTCTTGACAAAGAGGGGCTGGGGAACTATGCGGGGAGAACAATTTAGCTCCCGTGAAATGTACTTTGCCACGCTTGATCAATACAAAAGGGAGTATTCTGCTTAATTTGATTCTTCTACTATTTTACAGCCTTCGGATGATAAATTTTCACATCCAACATTCGAAGCAAAGATTAATATTAAGAAGTCTAATAAGCATATGTATCAAAGGTACATTCCTACAGGAACCAAGAGAAAGAGGGTTGACACTAACTTGACAGAAGAAGGTCCAATAGTCACGGAGTTTGACTGCCGAGGCAAGACAGAGAGAATAAGACCCATAGAAGACCTTGAGGAAACCCATATAGATTCAGAAGACGCTTCTAAAGTGGTCAAAGTGGGAAAAGACCTTGATAGCGAGTTAAAGAAAGACTTGATTCAATTCCTCAAAGTCAACAAGGACGTGTTTGCTTGGTCACATTCTGATATAGTGGGAATTGATCTGACTGTCATGTGCCATGCCCTTAACACCAACTCAAGAGCAACCCCCATAAGGCAGAAAAAGAGACAGTTGAATAAAGTTTGAACAGATGCTCTAAAGAAAGAAGTTGATAGGCTCCTTGAAAATGGATTAATCTGGGAGATATATTACCCTGAATGGTTAGCCAACCCAATTCTGGTGAAAAAGTCAAATGGGAAATGGAGGACATGCATTGATTACACAAACCTAAACAAAGCATGCCCAAAGGGTCGTTTTCCGCTACCACGAATAGATCAGTTAGTGGATGCAACAAGTGGACACAAGTTGTTATCCCTTATGGATGCTTATTCAGGATACAATAAGATACCAATGTTCAAGCCAGATGAGGATCATACCAGCTTCATAACAGAATGGGGAATTTATTATTACAGGGCCATGCTATTTAGGTTAAAGAACGCAAGGGCCACTTATCAAAGATTGGTTAATCGAATGTTCGAGGAACAAACTGGCAGAAACATGGAAGTTTATGTTGATGATATGTTAGTAAAGTCTAGCGAGCCTGAGAACCATCTTAAGGACCTGGAGAAAATGTTAAAGATATTGCGGAGGTATCAAATGAAGTTGAATCCACAAAAGAGCTCTTTTAGGGTCCACTTTGGAAAGTTCTTAGGCTACCTAGTAAGTGCTCAAGGAATTGAGGCAAGTCCCGACCAAATTCAAGCCATAAAAGACATGGCCGAACCTAAAACTAGTAAGGAAGTGATGAGCTTAACTGGAAGAGTAGTTTCCCTAAGCAGTTTTATTTCAAAAGCTACTAATAAGTGCATTCGTTTCTTCGATGTGATTAAGAAAAAGAAAAACTTCGAATGGGGAGAGGATTGTAGAAGAGCTTTCTTGGAATTAAAAAGCAATTTGGAGAAACCACCAATACTCTCAAGTCCCGAAAACGAGGGAATATTGTATTTATACATGGCGGTGTCAGAACATGTAGTCAGCTCGGTGCTCATTCGAGAGGGAAAGGGACACAGCTCCTAGTATATTATGTAAGCAAGAGGTTAAAAGATGCAGAGGTTCGACACCCAGTTATAGAGAAATTATCTATTATTTGATTCTCACAGCGCGAAAACTCATAGCATACTTTCAAGCACATTCAATCAGAGTATTGACTAATTTTCCTCTTAAGCAAGTTTTTAGTAAGCCTGAGACTTCGGGAAGGTTGGTGAAATGGGAAATTGAACTCAGCCAATATGATATCACGAGATGACATTAAGGAGAAGGCATTGGCAAACTTTGTTAATGAATGCACCGGCTTTATAGAGGAATAATCGAAAAAAGAGAAGGATCAGAAGCCCATGTGGAAATTATTCATGGAGGGAGCGTCAAATATACAAGGTGTCGGCACAGGATATATAATCATAACCCCAGATGGACATCGTTTGCATTATGCCATGAAACTGGGATTTCCTACAACCAATAATGTGGCAGAATATGAATCAATGGTAGCAGGATTAACTTTGGCACTAGAATTGAAAATCCCACGAATACAGATTTTTAGCGACTCTCAGCTGATGGTAAATCAAGTAAAGCAGGCCTATCAAACAAAAGACCCCAAGCTATCTTTATATGTGAAGAAGATATTACAAATGCTTGCTTTGTTTGAGGATTTTTCGATAAATCAAGTTCCAAGAGCAGAGAATGTAGGAGCATATTCTTTAGTAAAGTTGGCCAGCTCAAGAGGAGCCCCAGAGACATGAATTGTCCCCGTCAAATATCAAGTAAAGTCAAGTATTGAAAATGAAACATCCGAGCAGGGGAAAGAGTGTTAGGAAATCAATTCTATGGTTTCGATGATAACAACTATACAATGGAAATCAAATATGCATATATATCTATATTTACAGATAATTGGTGAAGAACAAAGACTCAAAAGAAGTATCAAGAGGCTACAAGTCGAGAGAATTGGAAAAGGAATGATACAGGCACAGAAAAAGCAACATGCACAAATTCCAGACGTCTGAGTGCACTGACCAGACATCTGACTGAATTCTCTGGTTCGCATATCAGTCAAAACCAGACGTCTGGTACATATACTCAGACATCTGACAAGCAACTATATACAAAAAATATATGAAGACCAGACGTCTGAAATATTTTCCAAACGTCTTATTTTGAACTCGACTGTGTATATTCAAAGTACAACTGTCACAATTGAAAAGACACGGTCGCTCCTCTTCACTGCAACTCTTCATCACCATTGGAAGCAACCTTAGAGCACTTGCTAACAGATGCAACTACATAAAGGATCTCTCTACCACTATAAATAATATCAGGAATTCAAGAGAAGATTTTACCTGATTTACTTGTGCTTTCTACTCTTATACTCTAATATATTCTTAATCTCTAGCAATCTATACTTGTACTCTACACTTCCAAATATATAGTTCCTCATATATAACAATCCCTAGATATATATATTGGAAGCATTTGCACTATATAGTCAAAATCCGTGTAATAGAGAACACACAGTTGACAAAGAAACTCTATTATTGTAAACCTGTTCCTCCGGGTGAAGTGAGGGTTATTCGGTTAAAGGAAATTCCGAAGTGGAGCTTCGGGACTGGACGTAGGACGGGAGGTCCGAACCAGTATAAAATCCCTGGTGTGATTATTCTTATTTGCATATTTTAATATTAATACAATATAGTTTAAATTAGCCATATACTTGTCATTTGTATAATCGATCCACCATACTATATACTTTCATTTGGTATTAGAGCAAGGTTTGATCAAATTACAGTAACACGTTTTTGAATCATTTTAATATGGCAAGTATTTTTCAAGAAGGACAATCCACAGCACGACTACCACTTTTTAATGGCTCTAACTATGCATATTGGTCAACACATATGAGAATTTTTATGGAAGCTAATGGTCTAGAAATTTGGTCAGCCACTCAAAATAAATATAAAGCACGTTTAGTTGCTCAAGGTTATAATCAAGAAGAAGGCATCGACTACGACGAAACTTTTGCACCAGTAGCAAGACTTGAGGCCATACGAACCTTACTCGCTTTTGCAAATCATCACAATTTTAAATTGTTTCAAATGGATGTCAAAAGTGCTTTCTTAAATGATTTTATTAAAGAAAACGTATATGTTGAACAACTCCCTTTATTTACTCATGAAAAATATCTCGATCATGTTTTTAAATTACAAAAAGCTTTATATGGTTTAAAACAAGCTCCTCGAGCTTGGTACGAACGACTTAAAAATCACTTAATTTCATCAGGTTTTCAAATAGATAAAATTGATACAACCTTATTTATTAAACGAGAAGATAACGATATTCTAGTTGTGCAAATTTACATAGACGATATTATTTTTGGTTCAACTAATGAAAATCTATGTAGTAAGTTCTCAAAAATTATGACAAATGAATTTGAAATGTCTCACATGGGAGAATTAAATTTCTTTTTAGGTTTACAAATAAAACAACTTGAAAATGGTATTTTTATTCACCAAGATAAATATTGTAACGACTTATTACGACGCTTTGGAATGGATAAAATTTCAAGCGAACCAACACCAATGAGTACTATTGTTCATTTAGAAAAAGATGAAAATGGAAAAGACTTTGATGAAAAATTATCTCGAAGAATGATTGGCTCTTTACTCTATTTAATGGCTAGTCGACCTGATATTATGATGAGTGTATGTCTTTGTGCTCGATTTCAAGCAAAACCAAAAGAATCTCATCTAAGAGCTATTAAGCGTATCTTACGTTATCTATCTAGTAGTAGAGATTATGGTTTGTTTTACCCTAAAGGATCATCATTTGAGCTAGTTTCATATAGTGATGCAGATATCGGAGGGTGTAGAACAGATCGTAAGAGTACTAGTGGAACATGTCACTTTATCAGACAATCATTAGTTTCATGGTTTAGCAAAAAGCAAAATTGTGTATCTTTATCTACTTGCGAAGCCGAATATATCTCAGCAGCTCTAGCTTGTCCACAAGTAATATACATGCAACAAACACTTATGGACTTCGGCAAAAGTATCAATAAATCTCCAATATATTGTGATAACACAAGTGCAATAAATTTATCAAAAAACCCGGTCAATCACTCGCGAATTAAGCATATAGATATACGACATCATTTTTTACGAGACAATGTTGCAAAAGGAAATATCTTATTAGAATACGTAAATACCGAAAATCAGATAGCTGACATCTTTACAAAACCATTAAGTGAACAAACTTTTATTAAACTCCGACATGATTTAGGGATTTGCTCCCTTCATGATCTTAAAACTGAGTGATTCTTGCTTCATATGGCTTATATTTAGTCAAGTATTTTTCTATCCACAAATTATAATCAGTAATTCATACACCCTTTGTTTTTTAGATAGTTAGTTTCTCTAAAAATAAAATTCTAACATATATAAAAAGCTATACTTCAAGAGAAAATTATATCAATACAATTCTTATTTTTTTCTCATCAAACAAAATATAGCCATGTCTTTTGATAATTCGTATATCTCCATCTCAATGCCTACGCCAGATAGCTCGGTTGATACACCCCAGCGACTTCCTACAGCCACACCAATTCATGAACCAAAGCATATGTGGACTTCATATCATACGGGATTTACTCCCGATATCAAGAAGACCAAAAGACCTCAGTTTGTATCTCCTAACACAAAAGAGAAAATTGATGAAATTCATCATTATCAGAAACAACAGATAGATCTTCAAAGAGTATATTTTGAGCAAAAAGTCACAGCACGTCGCCTAAGCTTTTTGGAACAAGTAGCAATGAAGTTTTGTTCGTCACGAAAGAAAGATGTCCATGATCCACTCCCAAAACCTTGTAGTGCTTTAGATCCCTCATCTTCATATCGTACTCCTTCAGATCCGTCACCAAGACGATTTTCTGGCTCTCCAAGAACCTACGAACGTGGTAATATATGGTCTCCTCTTAAACCATGGAGGGATGACAACTCAAGAGATCGCAAAACTCCATCGCCTTCTAAATAAATTATATTTGTATGTATATATGCGTATTTGTTATTTTATTTCATAACAATAAAATTACTTGTTATAAGATTTCGAGAAATAAGCAAAACCATTAAATTTTAGGCTATTTTTATCTACTCTACTTATTTCAGATGTCTGCCTATATCAATCAGACGTCTGATACAATGATATACGTCTAAAAAATAATAACTATGCATATGTCAGACGTCTGATACAACCCCCAGATGTCTGAAATTTTACTCTGTCGTCTACAAATAAAAATTAGATCAATTCAGACGTCTGAACTAAGATCCATACGTTTGCCATAGTTCACTGCTTCTACGATTTTTCAAATTCGATAAAACCAGACGTCTACATCAAATAGCCAAACGTCTAATTTTATCTGCTACACTCAATATAGGGCAAACCAGACGTCTGATTTCCAATCTAGACGTCTGATTCCCAATCGACCGTTTATAATCGACCAGATATCATCATTTTTTCACTTTTTATCTCAAAAATTATAATACTATACGATTTTCTCAGAGACGATTATCCTTCTAAAGAATCATTTTTAAGAAAAACTAATCAAAATGCCTCCTCGCACTAAGAATGCCAAGATGTTAAAGAGAAAACAAGACCAACCGACCTCATCTTCAAATCCTCAGGTATGCTCTGATGAACAGATCGAAAGGTGGATGAATAAAGCACCGCATTCCATCAAAAGGTACGAAGACATCCAAAAGAAAAAACTCCACATAGGTCCATTCTACAATCTTCTTAAATTCCCTATGTATGACCTCGATGAACTATGTGAAAATGCCGGGTTGGAAACCCTAATTTCTTTTACCCCAGATGATGTCCAAATAGATCAATTAGCCATATTTTTATTCTATGCGAATTTAGACAGTACTTCAGTGTGGAACACTGAAGATGAGGATAACTGGCTCTAGTCTAGCGTGTATGAGAACACGATTAGATTAACTCCAAGCATAATAGGTCGCACACTAGGATGCTCTGACACAGGAGAAGATCTATACAATATTCTGGATATGCGTTTCAAGCCACGGAATAATATAACTCACCAAATTTGGGAGGACGAAATGCCAAAATTTGCCTCCAAATTCCTACGTCCAAAAGCTCGACTTCTAACCCGAATGATAATTAACACAATTATTCCACGAATGGGTAGTCACGAGCAAATCACCGAATTAGAGCACAAATCCCTATATGCTCTGTTTAGTGGAACAAGAGTAAATTCCAACATCTCGAGTAGATCTCGAATCTCTACAAGAAATCCAGCATCTCGAATAGTTCATGAATCTCTCCATGGGTTCCATCATAAGTCCTCCGACGAATGCTAACGTTGTCATCTCTCTTGGATTCACCCTCAAGGTAGACAGTACCGCATAATAGCATCTTTTGAAATGTTGACGCTGACATCTCCCTTGGACACAACCTTAGGATAGACAGTGAAACTCTAAAACATTTCCCTTCACGGCCGCTTTCAAAACATAGAACACATATATCGGTTTTGAAGTAGTTGTGGTTTCGAGTCATCCCATATTAGTACACTCCTCCGCTTAACAAACTCTTCAAAACCAATCGATATATTTCCGGTTAACTTAACTCTGGTTCTTTTAGAAATAAACAAACAATGCATAAGGGTGGAGATCGTCTCATATCCGGACGGATTTCCTTATCTTGTGTCCTAGAAGAGCAAGACAGGTTTATACATAAGGTATAACATCTCCGAGAGTAACCGTACCGTATAATTCTCATGATTGTTCTAGATATTTCCTAAGTTAATTTGGTCTAATTTAATAACACTGAGAATGACCGCATATGGAAACCAAGTCTCGTATACTTATCACGTTTCTAACATTCTCAACTTACACTGTCCTTCGGGTCAAGAGTGAAGCCGGTGGGCTAGAGCACTGTTGCTTCTAATCTCTACTCGAGCACCATTCTTAACTCTCACAGATAGAACAAATCTACGTTGTCCGCTTTTAGTGCTAAGTACGTGACTAAATACTTTTCATAGATAAGTAAACACACAAAGCACGATTAAGTCACACAAAATACGATTAAGTCACACAAAGCACGGATAAGTCACATAAACGACTTCTAATCCTCCTTTTATTTAATTAATTCTTTTATTAAATAAAACATCTTTTATCAAATAATTACTTCCTTCAGAAGTAAGCGAACAACATATAGGAGTCCTCCCTGGGAGATTTCAAATACATACGTTCTAAAAGCAAAAGAGGAGTCAAACGAATGAGTCCTCCCTGAGGGATCACATACTGTATGACTATGTGATGTTTCTCTCTACTTCCCTTTTCTACTCTCATGTGTGCACGTGCACGCGTGTTTATAATACCTTCATAAAAGATATATACACGTATTCTACTATTTCATTTTTCATTTGTACTCTTTTCAATACTTCAAATTGTATTTATATCCTTATCTCAAATGGTATAAGAATATTCACAAATATTTGACAAGATTACTTACTTTAAAATATAATCAAAGAGGTTAAAAATAAATGTCACTTAAAACACCGATTCATCTTCATTCTATCCAAAACGTTGAAACATCCATCTCAGGCATAAGTCGACAATACACCCCAGCATCTCCTTCATTCTATCCAATACATCATTCATCTTCATTATGCAAATCCGATCATCTGCATGTTCTCTTTATCAACACAAGCATCTCAATTGCGCATCAACACAAGTATATCCCCATGTCAACAACATAGCTCAATTTAAAATTTTCAGCTCGACTCAAGCACATCAAATAACCACAGATTCTCACGCACCATATCTGCTACCGTTCAGATCATACCAAAATTCATCATTAAGCAACACCACTGGCCTATCATTCTTCAGATCTGACAAACAAAAGCAGCAGTCATCTCCTCCATCACTCAGTAGCAACTAGAAACTACATTTGCAAACAACTACACATCTGCAATCATTCAGCTCCAAAACATAGAACCAACCATATGAAAATATTTGGATTGGTCCACGAATAATATTCCAAGCTCTTATTCCTCATAATTATCAACTAGCTTTCAAATTTTGATACAATGTTCAACAGTTTGTTTGAACTAGTTGGAATTTGGATCGTCGTCTTTCAGAGTCGGGAATCTCATTTGCCTTGCCAAAGACGATGGACCAGCATCGAATGTACACAAGGAGTTGCAGCGACTAAGACTAGAAAGCAGGTCATTCGCTATCTCATTGAGAATATCGAGTAAAACCAGGTGTTGAAGTGGGTTGGAAGTGAAGGAGGAATGTTGTAAATACGCTTGTATTCTTTTATAGCATCCTTGTACGTTGGATCCAACCGTCTGAATTTTGGGGGGAGGGGGATTAGGGGACATGGCCTTCGCAGCGATGGAATCGTAAAATGGTTGTCTTCCACCATTCATCATCCTCTTGAATGGAGTTCTATTTCAACCAACCAAACACTCTTTGCTGTTTCTAGTAGATCGTTCCACACTATCCAAGTCCGCTTCATGTTGTCTATATGTTCTTTATATGTTTGACAGTGAAATTAACGTCTAAGCGATTGTTGAAATCAAGCGTAACATCATCATACCAGCTACTAACTTGACCATGGATAACGTAATAGCAGACAAAAGCCAGTTTAAATTTCCATGGCAGTGAGCAAGATCTGCGGCAACAACAAACTCAGACGAACTTAAATTTCCAGGTGGTACTTTCATCTACCCCAAAACTCGCATCAAGTTTAAAGCACGGTTTCCATCTCTAGGCGTAGCTTCATCTTTAGGTTTGTCGCGAGCAGGCGAGAGTCTCGATGTAGCTAACGACTGCAAAGATTATGCGATTTCGAGGAGATTTAAAGAGCTCTCTTCAAATGACGGTTACGATTCATCTTGGCATAACGATTTATTTTGTCAACTGGAAGGAGAAGATAAAAGCGTTCTTTTGGGATTTTTTTTACCTGATAGAATAAGAGATAATGTAGAGAAGATTTCGTTAATATAAAGAGGAATTTTTCATTATAGTCCCTCATCGTTTATATATTAGCACTCAAGAGTATTATACGGATCTTTGGGGCTTTTCTTGGTTTTTTTTATGTATTTCTTTTTAATTCAAACTCTAGTTTCATCTAGGATTGAGCTACATGGATTAGAGTTCATGGGGTCTCGACATGGGGATAAAGTAGAGGTAGACTTACTAGGTATATGATTAGTATATTCATGTTAGCAGGGAGTGCGAGTTTACAGATGTTATAAGAATTGAATATATAATTCTAGTAGTAACTTTGAGGGCAGCTGTAGCCACCAATAGGTTGGTGGTCGAAGTTGGGTATATATATGTGTCATTTATTTTTCACATTTACGTTTCCGCATTATTTATCTATTTATCTGCGAAATATTTTAAATACTCCATTCACTCCCTTCTATTGTATATTGCTCGATCCGAACACTATTTTTGTGAACATATCAAATATTATTATGAAATTACAATCATGTTCAGTATTGACTAAAAATAAACATAATTCTATTTCGGTATGAATATTCATTATAAGAAAAACCTAAAATAATGGTATTTTTTTACATAACAAAATGATGTAATAGAAAATACAAAAGTATATGAAATTTTACAATTATTTTAGAATTATGGACCGAGCCACAATTTTGAGAGATAATTCTTTAATCATATTTTTAATCACATGGTACTGGTGAATTGTATCTCAAATAATTAGAGGCAAATCACTCGTTCAGTGGGAGCGACATAAGAGTTGTTTAACTCTTTGGATCAATACATATAAATGTATCCAATCATAAGTCTAATGATACCAAAATGGTTCCTCATACTTTGTTAAGTCCACTGATGAATTACCATATATATGAACATGCGTATTTGATACACATGTTGTATGGCTATGGTAAGCTCGTAGAATATAAAATGGAAGTGAATAACATAACATGCAACATGAAATAAAACGATTTGATTTGATCGAATAATGTGAGTATATTGGAAAAGAGTTTCAAATGTATCAAAAAATGAATAAATATTTAATCTCAAAAGTCACTCCTTCCTATAATATATACTAATGTATCAAAAAGGAGCAACCGGACTTTGTTAAACAAAATACAATTGATAATGAGTGAAGTTTAGTTTACTTCTTTCTTATGATCGTGTATTTTAGAGTAAGTACATAAGGCTAAAATTAATTTCATCTAAAGCATAATATACAAGATCATACAAGATAAGGGTTTATAAGACATCCTACGTATCTTGGATCAAGGAGTTGATAGGTTGTGCAAGTCAAAAGACTACACGTATTAATTGTGAGGGATCTTGCATGGACCACCCTAAAGAAGTTTGGGATCGATCAATTTCGATTGATCAATTTATGTTATGAACATAAGTTTCATAAACTAAAAACCAAATTGGTTTATATATATAAGGTATAAAATGTTCATAAATACCCATTCCTTTTAACAAAGAAACAATTGTTGCTTTATGAAATATCAACTTAGTGGTGAAAGAATTTCTTTTACAAATATTGGTATAAAAATAGATTAGGAAATAATCCAATGATAAAATTGATTACGAGGGTTGAAATGAAAATAACCAAACCTAATCAGACACAACACATTAGAATGCCTAAAATGTATTCCTATACATTGAAGACAAATTTTGAGTTTCAGAGAAGAGAACTACTTGAGTTGTTGATAAGCCACTATGTGACTCTTCCATATGGCACGATGCACAAATCTGAAATGAATTCCAAGTACATTATCAAATTATGATTTTGATAATTGTACCTAGAAGGATATGACCCATTGGCTCCAAATGTGTTTTAGAAAAGGTAACCAATGTATTTGGAATATAGTAAGCAACATTGATAAGAATAACATCGTAAATTTCAATTTTTGAAATTAACGTAACAGGTTCGTCATTCAACATGCTTAAATAAAGTTGGATTTTACTCGCGAAATTATCGCCTGGTATGATTTTGAGTTCTGGTACATATGTGTTGAAATAGAATATTATAAATGATGATTTAGAATATATTGTTTGCACATAACAACCAATGTATATTGAAGCCAATGGGAGCGTTACTGAGTTTGTGGCCTTCAGATATGATCCAAGAACTGAAACGAAAGCATTGTTCAATAATAGAGTTGAACCATTATTTTGACAAAAATATCAAATAGTTTGATTTTTGATCAAAATACAAAGGAAACATGTGTCTATAAGAAAGAAATATAATGTGTGCTAGAATTTTTCTAAAACTATGAGTAAATAACAAAATTATGATTATAATGTTGTACCTAAGTTAAAATCATCATGGTTTGGTTGTTTGATGCTCGATATTGAATTAGCAAATTATATCAATTATAATCAGTATAAAAGGGTGTTAGGATTGTCCCAGATGATATGCACACCATATTAAAATGTTTAATATGGAGAATGTAAGATATATTTGTTATGCATTGACAATAGGAATTATCATACATATTGTATTGTCTATAATATCACATTTTGCTTACGTATTTGATATATAAAGAAAATGTCAAATCCGAATTAAGATCACTTAATGGCAGTATATTGTATTCTCGAGTATTTACAAAATACAAGAAAATGTTTGTAGAAACAACAAATTCCTTATGAAGGAGTATTCGAACTCAAACTTCATAAAAGATATTGATTATAGTATCTCAATCTTAAGTTCATGATCAACCTTAATTAAGAAACTTTAAGTGGGAAATGTTCCAAACAATAGGTTGTGGCTGATTCAACCAAAAGGTTAAGTACATCGTCTTGAATAGCGTTATAATAAAAGCAATGTGCATGTATACTCAAAAATTTATAGTTGATCAAGGGGTGGTCCCATATGTTGAGAATCACTTAACATTGTTATGCAATAACAATGTCGTGATACAGACCATAAAAGAACCTAGAGCTACTAAAAGTCGAGAAACATACTTCGAAAAGTTCCACATGATATAGGCAGTTTAACAACATCAGAGAGGGTTAATTGACATATTAGATAATTAAAACAACATAACATATCCATTCACGACGGGACAAACGCGACCAGTTCTAAGCAAACTGGTCGAAGGGATGAGACTGAGATTCTTTAATTGGCCTCAAGTGCAAGTGGAAGATTGATTGAGTTAAGGTATTCCCTAAAGGCAATTATACAATTTATTGTAAATTATTAACTTTTAGTGAAATCTAGTACGAAATAAAAGGTGTTTTTCCTATTATATACTTATCGTTATAGTGATATGTTAATAATTCTATAATTGAAGTATATTAAATAGAAAATTCGTAAACGATATGTTATATGATAGTAATTATAGTGTGTTGTAATCATGAAAAATTTATCACGTTAAAAATGACATATTATTTAAAATATTCCTAGTCAAGATGTTTCGAGATATGATATCAATACATCTACTAAAACTAGAGTACGTAACGCTCTCCAAATGTTAGACAGTGTATTACTCATGGCTGTAGGGCGTACCAAGATGTTACGTATTAACAGTTATTGAAGGAACCAAGCCAGCCGGAAATGGTGAGATAGCTAGATTTTTTTTAATAAACCCTATTTTGAATCTTTATTAGGCCTATAAAGTCTAAAGGTCTATTAGATCCAATCCAATAATGTTTTAAATAAAATCCTATTTTATTTAATTTTTTAATATATTTTTTATGAGTTTTAATTAATAAGTGAATCAAGTACACTTATATGTGTGTAGTGCACATGCTACAAATATGAATGCATATTGCTAATGTGGCCATGTGTAGGTGCTAGGATTTACACCGCAATGGACCCATTTATACTTATATATATCTTTATTGTCCAAGTTTTTAATTAAACAATACACACATACAGATATGTTAAAATTAAGTTTGACTATTTTACATGATTTGAAATATAAAATAAGCAATTATAAATCTAGTTTCGATTAAGGAAGGGATGAAAATCGAATTTTACAGCTTTACACAAAAGTCCATTTCATGAACTTTGATTTAAAATAAAACACACACACACACACACACAGATATATATATATATATATATATATATATATATGTGTGTGTGTGTGTGTGTTTGTGTAAATGTAAAGTTTATAGTCAAATACATGTTTTGAAATTAAAGTAAAAAATTGAAATCAAACATAACTTAATAGAGATTAAAAGGGTTTATGATGTTTTTCCTAAATGTCTACTTAAATTTGTTATTTTTTTATTTTTCATTAATTAAAACAACTTTTAAAAAGAAGTAAACAATAACCAAATGAATTGGATTTAAAGCAACAAACATATAAAACATGTATCCGATTTCCAAAGTGATTTCAAATAAACAACATTTGTAGTTTATCCATGTTTGTATATATAAGAAGTAATAAAATTATAAAAATTAATTAGAAATTAGTTTCCGATCAAAAATTATATTATTTTTGCTAAAAAATACTTTCTAAAATGACAATAAAATAAATAAGACAACTTAGGCACATATAAACTTATTGTAAAAAAGTTCAGATCGAAACTATACAAACAATATGAATAAATAAGATGTAGAAGTATAAGATCTAAAATATGTAAATAAGATGAACATATGAGTAAACAACATAAGAATGTCACCTAAGGTTGTAGAAAATTACGCACCTTGAACGGTGAATAAAGCTCCTAGTTATACACATATATCATATATATGTATTATATTATTTATTTAGTAACATTTAATTAATTTATTTAATTAAAAATTTAATTAATTATAATTAATTTCAAAAATTATATACATATATATACACACATATATTATCTTAACATTTTAAGATAATGTTACATATATCAATATATATGTTATTTAATTTAATTAATTATATATTAATTAATTAATCTAATTAATTATTAATGATTTTGAAAATAATTATTTTACTTTCAAAACATTTTTAAAATTATTTTAATACATTTATATAATCGTTATTTTAAATTTAACCTTTTAATTTAAATTATTAAAATAATAAATTTAATCTTTTAAATTTAAAATTTTATTTTAATTTCAAAACAGATTTTGAAAATTAGGCCAAGGCCAAGATCAATTTGGGCCTTTATATTGGGGATGACATTTGAGCTTACCTTATCCTTTCGAGCCAAGCTAATAGCCAGGTATGATAGATTACTTAATTACTCAAACCAATCTTAGACATTACTTTTCTAGACACCATACTAAATAGGTAGGTTTTAACAAGTTAGCCCTAATACTGCAAATTTAGACCGCATAGGCTATTTGTAACAAACCGAGGTTTTTCGACCCACAAAAATCGACACTAATACGTCCACTGTATTGTGTGTCGAGCATTCAAGTGCCGGAAAGAACGATCGTTAGGTGAAAGAAAGAAGATAGAAGATAAGAAGAAACTAAACAATCACAAAATCTCACAACGTAATGGAATAACATATATTAATCAACATAATTCTTTACAAAGTCATTTTCAAAATGATACATCAGAGTCATAATAATATAAATTTTACCCTAGGACAATTATAACAACCCGTCCCTACCTAACTGATACAATATACATATAAACAACATAAACAAGATAATAACTAGCTATCGATAAAGCCTCCTACTACAAGCTCTTCCAAATGCATCCGTGCAAAACCTGAACTACTTGGCTACTCATACAAATTTGAGCACCCAAGAGTTTTAAGGAAAGAAAATAAAACTCCGGGTCAGACATGGGTCTGGTGTGAGTAAACACAAACAACTGAATTATTTCTTTTAAAAAACTTTTAAAATCTAGGGTATCTCATAAGACCACGCCGCACATAAAAATGGACGGGTTTTTACCTTACGATAACCAAAACACTTTTATAGAAAACCTAATGATATTATAATAATGTCTAGAGGTCAAAGTAAAATATGAAAATAGCTTAAATGCTTGCATCTCACATTCCAACATAGTTGGGCACAATCAAAACCGTACGACGCTTATTGGAGAATGGATTACATACTATGACAAGGCACCGGGGTACCACCTATCATGGTACACGTCTAGAAAATATACCGAGGACCTCGCCAGGATCCCTTGTCAACACAAGACCGGCTTACCCCTTACTGGATAGTACCAAATATGTCATCACCCCAGTTGCTTTGCAACCTTTTTATATTAAGATCTCATGCACAACTAATCCATAAATATGTAGATGTATCTAGAAAGGTGATGACACACCCTAATGGGAGCGACTCACTTAGCCCTACTGCATCTCCCATGTTTTCGTCATTCTCGGTTGATGGGGCTTTAGGCTACATTTTACCATTTTGAATAGCAATCCCACTTGGAATGCTAACACTGCCCTCTAGGCAGTAATGCAGTACCAGCATTCATCTATATAAGTTGTCCAGGATAAGAACAAATCGAAAACACTACTTCTACTATATCCATTTTGGAATCACCTTCAGGATTAGTAGTAAGCAGCCCTTGCACTTCAATGGCTCCATCTTCGGTTCCATACTCTTCAAGATGTTTTCATTTCAAAACGCTTGAGTTGGATCGAAGTGGTTTTCGGATAACATATCTGATCCCGGTCTATTCGAAACAACTTCTGATAGTTTCCGGTAAACTCAACCTCGGTTCTTTAGGAAATAAGCAGGCAAAAGATAAGAGCAGAGTTCACCTCTTAACCGTTTGTGGACGGATTCTCTTATCATTTATCCTAGAAGAACGAAAGAGACTTATATGCATGGTACGACATCATTGGGGATAACTGTGCCATATAACTCACGTGTTTCCTCTAGATATTTCCAAAGTTATGTTTTGATCCAGATTTAATAGTCGATTATTTAATTAGCAAATAAATAATAATTCAACATTGATTTGATTTCATATGGGATGTACCAAGCCTTTATTAATTAATCTTCCATTAATTAAAATACTTTGCAAAAATGATCAAAAGATCTCCTCAAAACACTATTCCTAAAACCCCTAACATCCATTTTACACTTGGAAGACATTTATATATTTATCTCAACGGTATAAGTATATTATTAGAACATTTGGAAAATTTCCTCCTTTCAAATTCCCTTTTTTTACAAACATTACTTACTATAAAATCAAACCTCTTTTCCTTTATAATAATTCCCTTTTTAAAAGATAACTTCATAATTCAAAAACCTATAAATTTCCAAAGTCAATTTATAAAACACTTTTATAAATCTACTAGTCAATTTACAAAACCTCTTTACAAACCTCTAAAATCATTTATAAAACATTTCCCCATTTAGAACTCCCTTGATAAATCTTCTTTAAGAAAAATCCTTTACAAAATATCTTTTGCAACTCATCCTTTTAATTCACTTTAAATAAACCTTTTTACTTAGTAAAACCCATTTTTATAAACAAGTTATTATTTATAAATACCTTTATAAAATAATAATGTAACTTGAAAATCACTTATAAACTTTAAACCCAAATTGATTAAAGAATTGAAATTAATTCAAAACCATACTTTATAATTTTAAAACGAGGCTTAGCAATCCCAATGGTAGTGATTTAAGTTACCATTTAACATCAATTTCACTTTCAAGTCACTTAACCATTTGTTTACATAAGTCAACATATATGTAAATGCAATTCATATCCAAATCAGGGAATAACATGTCAATATAACTCAATTAGCATATACATGTCCAAATAACATAATAGTAGGATGATGATTTGTCCTGCTAAATAAATGTCCAAACAATTCACTACTTAGATCAAAATAGGAATTTATTCTCCTAAACATATGTCCATACAATAAACAATTACAATATAGCAGAATGGGGATTTATTCTGCTATCAGATGTCCAAACAATCAACATAGGGATATATCCTACTAACACATGTTCACACAATCAAACCATTTACATAACTCATTCTCAATTGTTTGTCTACTTAATGGTATCAACATTTGAATCCCTTGTGTTCAAAACCATCTTTGGAAAAGAAGTACCCTTAAAACAATTTGATTCTTGAAAAACAAGGATTATAATCTTAAAACTTCATTTTAAAATGATTAATTACAAGCTAAACACTTATTAAATCATAATTAATCTTTATTAAATTTGAACATACTTTGATTATAAATTAATAAATAATTAAACCTTTAATAAATAATTTATCTATAAATTAAACCTTTAATTAATCCTTTATTAATTATTAAGTAATAATTTAAAACCCATATTAATAATTAACTATTAATTAATCTCAATTAATAAATAAAATAATATTTAATTAAAACTTAAATAATAAATTAAACCTTAAATAAATAATTTATTTTAAATTTAAACTTTAACTAAATTATAATTAAAAATAATTGAACACTTGACTAATAATTAATTAATAATTAACCTTATACATAATTAATTAAAAATAAATCATATACTTAACTCATAATTAATTAAAAATAAATCTTGCCTAATCAAAATTTAATTAAAATTAATCTTACTTTTAAAAGATAATTAATTAGTAATTGACCTTCACTTAATTATAACTAATAAACCTTGTTTAATACTTAATTTATAATTAATTATCAAAACTAATTAATTAATAATTAATTAATAAATTCTTAGTTAACTTTCTAAAACACCATTATTAAGTTTATAAAACATTTTCAAAACACTTTTAGCTATAAAAACTAAATTTTGCAAAAATCGGATTTTTAAGTGAAACTGCATCCATAGCGACCGTCGCTGTGGATGTCATAACTTGAAAATATTTTGGCTTCCCTCTTTGAAAACGTAACCCTTTAAAAGCTTACTAACTTTTCAAAATACAAAATAAATAATTTGAAACCAAGTTTCTAACTTTAAAATCGATTTTTGATTGCAAACCAAAACTCGTACTCTTTACAAAGGACTCCTCATCGATAACCAAATCTAATTGTTAACTTTGTTAACTTTTCTTTGCACAACAACCACATACTATGTCCATAAAAACTTATTCATACCACAAACCCAAACAAACAAGTTCACGCTTTTACATCATTCATAAAAATCTAGACTTCACGTTCAAGCACACACTAACTTAACCACACGCATTCACATATATAAGCAACATATATATGCATCCAAATCATACAATAATCCAACCAAACAATCAAATTATTTTATCACCAAATATCAATAAATGCAAAGGTAAAAGCTTTCCGAAAAATTAAGAAGTTTACCCACCAAAATCTTGCAAAACTCCTTTGAAAACTTGAAATATTTAGAACTCGCAAAGCTTGAAAACCCACAAAATCAACTCGAAAATTGGTCATCTTATCCTTAATTTTTGGCCATGTTACTCTCGGAATTTTAAAAAGTGGTCAAAAGAAAAGTTCTTGAAGATTATTTTCTCTATCATTTCAAAAAATAGCCACTCAATTTAGATTTTTTTTAGAGAGATATGGTCAAAAGAAGGAGTGCTATTTTCGGGCTTGAAAATATAGGTCCGAAAATAGGTCTGAAAGAAACACATGTTTACATAGCTAAGCTCAAAATTTGAATAAGTGGTACAAATGAAAGTTGTAGCCACTAGAATTTTGTAGGTTTAAAAAAATGAATTTCTCCATTTGGGTTGGATATGAGGAAAATATGATAGGAGGAAGAGGAGGAAAAATGGAAGGAGGAAAGGTATATTTATAAGCAAGAAAAAAAAATTACCTAAACACGACCTTGTTCTTTACCCCCCACCACCTTGTGCCACCTCACCAAGCTTGCCCCCCTCCTAACACTTCATTTTCCAACATGTTAAAACATGTTTTGTACTTAATTGTACTTATGTCGGAAAAAGCATCTTTATATAATATATTAACTTTTTATAATAAAATATTATCTTATATATATATATATGTTGAATATACAAGTATATGATTTTTGTTTAATGATAATAAACATATATATATATATGTTCATTTATATGTATTTGTTAATGTACTATTTTATTTTCACATAATTAAATAAATATTTGCTGAATAAAATAAATAACATAGAATTTAAATTCAAACAAATATTTTATTACATTTTGAATAGTACAAATTTGAGCTCTCACTATATATATACACAATTTCCATTACAATACAATTTCAAATTATAATATAATTTTTCACTATGCATTTGCACCTCACTACATATCACTCGTTCACTCATATTTGATCTTCAACTCTATTCCATCTTGAATCCGGCATCTGAGCTATCTGAAAATAAACACTGACGTGGTAAAACTGAAAATGAAATATTTTTGTAGTGTAAAATAAAATATTATATGCCTCGGTTATTTGTGTTGTTCGTCATCATTTAAATTTGAATTCATCATACACGAACGACTTGTGACATGCACAGTGTATCACTATACATGCCACAAGGTCGTGCACACCGATATACACTTGATAAAACTGCAGGGACAGGTGAGCACAAGGTCAAACCCAATCAAAAGCTGGATTCAACTCAAGTGCAATAAAAATAAAGTCACGACATGAGCACAAGGTCAAACCTGAGCTTTAAGCTGGATTCAACTCATGTGCAATACAAAACTATGGGTCAAGACACATAAAACAAGCCTCGACCAAAAAATTCAACTGGTCAGAGAAACCACAATGCAACATGAAAACCAAACTTATATGCATACATACAACTCAATAGTTCAGGTTCAACTCAACATTCACCAGACCAACACATGCCCAGGTCAAAGACATAAACACAACAAGATCTGCCTTAAAGCAATAGTTACAATATGAACTCAACCAGGATGAACTCAACAAGACACTCAAGTTCAAATGCAAACTGGATCAAGGCTACAACCCATACATATACACACACATACATATGCATGGTGACAAACTTCGAGTGGAACAAGAAAATCAGTGCAGACCAACCAAATGGAACAAGACAGTGAACAATGTAATGCAATCAACTGAAGTGAAGACCTGGCAACATGTATGATATGATCAAAGGCAACAACATGAACTAAGGTCGGACTTCACAGTCAAATGCAAGCATATGAATACAAACTCAGAGTATAAATACAAAGTTCAGTAGCATGGCACAAAGGCACACAACACAGTCTCGACCAAAACATGATGTACTTGTCAACAAAACAAAACAATGGAGCATATACATGAACCAGAATAAGACCACATGATACTGCAACTACCAAAGACCATCACACAACAACAAAGACAACAGGATAACTCGGCTAACAGTACAGGTAAACCAGAGAATACAAGAGACAACATGAAGTCTCAATGTAACATGTTGCAGTAACAATGTCATGATTCAAAAGTAAATGAAACAGCGGTGTGCAATTCAAGTGACAATCGATCCACAAAACAGTGCAGCAATAATTTTTACTCACAAACACACATGTATACATATATACTTATATATGTATACATAGAACCAGCTACAGTAAAATTCAAATTGATCACGCCGGAAAAAGGTAGCAGTTTCAAATCGAGTCAATGTCGTAGGAATTTCTATTTGCACAAGTCAGAGTAAAAGCCAGGTGTTAACAAGAATCAAACAAGTCAATATTATCACAAAACCAAAGTGGCCGATGTCAACAGAGAAAAGAACTGAACCAACTTCCATGTCAAAATCGAAGCCGTGTTAAACAAGCAACGAAAATATACAAATTGAAAAGGTCAGAAATCATCACAAGCATCCAAACGAAAATCAGTGGCCAAGCAAGAATTCAAATAAAATATACACGAATGAGATTATAGGGAATTGAACCCTATTTAAAACCCAATCATCATTGGCATACGAATGCATCGAGTTTAAGCGAATTAACCAGAAAAGCAAAAGGGAAATCACATACCAATTCAAATCGAACTCGATCGAGAAGGAGCCGTGTGCAAATTAAAGAGACGGTCGATCAACAAAGCAAGGAAAGCGAAAACATCCACTTGATCGATCAACAAAGTCAGCTTCTTCAAATTCACGAAGCTCTAATTTAAGATCGAAGAAGGAACGAGAAAGCCATTATCACAAACAAAAGAAATACGCGCCGAAGAAATATACAAGAGGATAAAAGGAAAAGGGGACTCCATTTTAATTTTCTTTGGGCCGGCTTATATTTTTGCGCTTTTATTTTTAAATTAGGGTTTTTGTGTTTTAAATTGTTTTTATTTTGTATTTTATTTTTAAACGTTTGTAATTTTATAGTCGTGTGACTAGGGGACAAACTGCGGTGGTGTAGTTCGAGAATTCGTAGCTCAGTGGCTGAGTTGTGGCAGGGTTTTGAGCATAGAGTTAGGTTAGTCGATAGCAGGTGTCGTGAGTTTACATGTGTAAGAGTCTAACTACTTAATTTCTAGTAGAAACCTTGGGGGCAGCACGTAGGCAGGGTTTTGCCGAAGCTGGGTAAATCTGTGTTGTTCTATTTCTGTGTTTATTCTGGTATTACCTGTGCTGCTATTATTTTGCTATATCTGTGTTGCAATTATTTTATATACTTCCGCATTAAATTTTTATAATTATTAGTATCACCCTATTCACCCCCCCCCCTTTAGGGTGAAATCGATCCTACAATATATACATACTTAAGTGTACATACATGTACACATATGCATTTCCATGTCAAATTATTTATAAATGTATGTATGTGTGTATACCAAAGTTTCACGATATTTTCGACACTTTTAGCCGACGAAAAATTGAAAATTCGAAAAATGAATCCCGGTCACATATTCTGTTTTTCGAACTATATATTTTTGTAAACAAAATTCGAAACTATTTAACCATCATTATTTAATATTTAAAAGAGTTTTATTTTCATTATAAAACTTATATATTGAATATTTAAAATTAATTAAATATTCACAAAACAAAGCAGTGAAATTCCGGGTCATTAGACTATTTGTCTTTGATACCATTGTTGGTTCTCGGCCAGCACGTAGCAGGTTAAATGAGTAAATTTAATTTTTTTTTCCATTTTGGATCTTATTAGGCCTATTAAGTCTAATTTATTTAGATATGATCTAAATAAATTTTAATTAAAATTATTATTTTGTTTAATTATAAATAGTTATATTTTGATATTATATTAATGTTATATAGTATGAACATGTTATATACATGTGTGTGTGTGCGTGCACGTGCAAAATATACATAGTACATGGTTTAATATGCCCGTATATAAGTATTGGGATTTACAACACAATTGACATATTAGGCCTTCATATATGTGATGTGTGTGTGTCTATACACACACACACGTATATATGTATATAGAGTTTAATATAAAAATTAAAGTTATGTAGTGTGTATTGATCCTAAAAACATAAGTGTAGTTGATGATGGGAATATGAGTAAGACTATTGTGATGGAAGGCACTCGTGTACAAGAGGGTTCACTTTCGTTGGATCTAGGAACGTGCTCGCCTGATGCTTGTAGAAATGTCAAGCTCAATCTTCCAAATGTTAACATTTAACAATTTATAGGGCAGCGTGTGAAGTCTGCCGCTCCAAATATTGAAAGTAAATGGACTTCCCTTTTCTCTACTTTACTGCGAAATGCCGGTGAATACATACCTCGATCGTTTGATACTATTGAGATCAAGGGAGCAATGGTACCGCTGATTGAAGTATTGGAAGCAGGAGTTGAATATTGGTATGAGTGCTTAGTGGGGGATTTTTCCTCGATTCTAACCCATCATACCAAGCTGTTCATGATCATTATCAATAATTTTGGAAAATTAGGGGTGGTCTTCAAGTGCAATTTGATTATTCTTTGTTCTCTTCAAGTTTTCTAGAAAAGAGGAAAGGTTATGTATTTTAGAGACATTCCATTATTGAAGGTAAGCCTTTCATTATTACCCCTTGGTCTGCTACGGTGGAGAAAGCCAAGGAATATGTTCTTTCTATCCCTATTTGGGCTTATTTCTCTTATATCCTATCTGTTTTGCAACCTGTAACGACCTAGAATTTCCATCATTTGAAATTCGTATATTTAATTAATTTTAAATATTAATAAGTAAGGTTTGGAAGTCGAATTAATTTGATTTCGATATAGTGATTTAATTGGGCGATTAAATTATTAATTTAATACTTGAAATTGGGTAAATAATTGAAATCTGAATTAAATGTGATTAAAAATGATTTATAAAGTTATATTAAATCATATTGGAGTTATAATGATGTTTGTGAACTTTTAAAATTGAATTTAAAGTTAATTTGTGAAAATTGAATATTTTAATATTTAATTGACGACTACAAATAGTCATTTTTCAAACAGTCTCGTATTTCGACGAAACCAGTTTCATCAGATCCGTAATGTTAAATTATTGTAAGATTTCAATTTTCGTAGCAATCGGAGTTGTCGTTTGTCCGGGGCAAGCCAAAACGCATCAAAATCGGTTTAATTTAAATTTGATCGTTTATTTCCGTAACTCTCACATACGATCGAATTAGCTCCCGAAACATGTTCCATTGTGTCTGGAATGCGGGGTAAACCTTAGAAACGCTAGTCGGCACGCTCGATTTGGAGTTTGGAAAATTTTCGATGAATAGTGTTTTCGTCAATTTTCTATATAAGGACTTACTTTCTTCATTTTGCATTCAGAAACCCTAGCTAGGGTTAGCCGCCACTTATACTTTCAATGGCCAGAAATTTCTAATCTTCTCCTCCAATTATCTTCCAATCCACAAACAATTACGCGAAATGCTCAACTACAAAGTTGTAGAGGACGATGAGAGCTTCAAATCCATACGGAGATGATCGAAAATAGAGCGACGAATCAACGGGAATTTGCGAACAAAGTTACACGTTTGAGCACGTATTTCGAGGGCTATAGGTGGCCGAGCTTCGAGCTATTCCAGGCGTGGTTAGAGTTCAACGTTGGCTTCGTGGTGGTGGTAGTTGATCGGGCTGAAGTGTCGTGGAGGTGGCTCGTTAATTCGTGAAAGAAACGGCGGCTGTGGGTTCTCTTTGAACCTAGAACGCATGGAAATAACGAAGAGGGAGATGATGCAAAGCACGGCCAGATCTGGAGTGGCAAAATCTAACGGCCAGCAATGATCTAGGGTTTGTATATAAAAAAAAGAAATGTAAATTAATATATATATATATATTAATTCGTATAATCTTTGAAAAATCATATCTTTTTGATACGAGGTCGGAATTCGACGAAACGAATTGCCTCGGGGTCATTTTGTCGAGCACTACGCAATGGAGCTGGGTTGGAGTCAATTGGATTCAGTGAAAATTTTGAGTAAAATTAAACGCGCGTTTAATTTTATTCGAAATAAAATACCGCAACCTTTATTGAAAGCAAGGTGAGAACTTCTCACTCAATCGAACATTGTATTTCGATTTAAATTTTAAATAGTTAGATTTAAAATTGTTGATAGTGTTGATTGTGATGATTGGATGATAATTGTTATCTATTGTGTTAAATAGATCCTATACGTCGTATATTAAGCGGATGTTATTTATTAAAAACATATACCACGATAATTCTACCGTGAAGTGGAATTGGTATTATATATGTATTTGGAGTTGATTTCCCGCATTATATAGCGGATGAGACCCTATTGCGCCGCATAATAGCGGATAATATTTATAGATCCCATATACCGCGATATTCCACATTGAAGTGGAATTGGTATTGTGCTAACATCTGTGGATGCAGGGAAACAGGTTGGAGGGATCCAACTAGATTCCTCAAACAATTGAATTTATTTCAATGTTGTGTGTTGATTTATTTATAATCGCCGTGTGATTATATTGTGATTGAAATTGTTGACGGCTATAATTTAGCCGAATATATTTTTGGTATCGATGGATACCAGAAATAAGTAAAATTGGATTTTTGAAAATATAAGTTGAAAATTGATCGAAAAAATTATTTTGGATAATTGGATAGAATAAAAAGGAGTTTAAAAGATAAAAGTCTTATTTTTGAACTGTATTGAATTAAATTTCAAATTTTGGAAAAAGCCTTAATAAATGGATTTCGGGTAATATTTTTTATAAGCTGAAGAATTTATTTAAAATTTGGATTTTTAAATAGATTTGAAGAGATAAAGAAATTTATTTTAAAAAGGAAATAACTTTGGAAATTTATTTGATTTAAATCAATCAAATAATTTTAATTAATCCTACTTAGGGATGTTTGGATTATATTGGATGTCGAATTGTTTGACACCTTTGATGTGTGATGCTTTGTGATATATCTTGTTCTATGTTGTGATTTTGTGATCTTTTTATCTATGATATGATATATTTGTGATCTGTGAATGATAGATAAGCGTTATCGTTTATACCGCTTATCAATTATATTATTATATTTGATCTGTGATGGTTGAATGTTGTTGCACTATTGTGTTAAACCCTTGGACTACACAATACACACACAAATGTGGATTTCACGTGGAAATCGGTTAAGTCACAGTTTTTATTATCAATTTTGGGAAATTGAGTTTTTGAATCTAAAATGGTTTTGTAATTGGAATTGAAAGTTTTTGAAATGAGTTTCAGAAATAAAAGTTATTTTAAATAACTTAATAGAATTGGAATTTAAATCATTTGATTTAAGTTTGAATTCAATATTTTGAAATTGAATTCAATGAATTGGGAATTTTGGTTTAAAAGATTGTATAAATTATAAAAGGTGTTTATATGGGTTTTTAACCATTTAAAATATGGTTTTGTAAATTTAAATTTATAATTCAATTTTTATACTTGAATGGCTTTAAACTGTGTAATTGTAACCAGTTTTTCCCAAAACGAAATCAATTTGTTTTCAAATAATAATGGCTTTCATAAAGTGAAAAGATTTCCAATTTGTATCGAAACAATTCAAGTTGAAATGAGATTGTAAATAGTTTGGAAAAACTATAAATTAACCTTTGTGAAGATGATTAAGCTTTATTTTGAAATCAAAGCAGATTTTAAAAGGTGTATCTTTTATATTATAAAAGACTTGAATTATGAATAGTTTTGAAAGCTATAAATTTAATCTTGATTTAAAGATTTAATTGGTTAATCCAATTGAAATGGAAATTGATTTGGGAATCTGTGAATGAATCTTTGTGAAATTGGGTGAACTTTGTGAAGTAAATCTTTTTGTTTAAAGATTTAAAAATGGTAATTTGTTTAAACCATTTAAAGGAAAGGATTTGGGTAATAAGTTGTGACTTAATTGAAATCCCATATCCAGATGTTTTTAAATATTGTGCTCACTATTCGGGTTAGCCGAGAAAAGACCTTTAGGTCATATAACCCATTCCGAATTAGTGATACGACGATATGGATCGTATTGAAGACCGGTGGTGAAGACCGGGTATTTGTGAAAATGATAGGATGACCTATCGATTGTCTCTGCACCATTAGATATGGTATAGAGATTTCCTTTGTGATGGGAAATTTTATTGGGATTGTGAATATCCGGATTGCAAGGGCTTCTTTGGAAGTGCCTTCAATTCTGTTCGAACCCGGAACAGACTTGTATGGTTACATGTCTGACATTACATTTTGAGATATAAAGCTGATTTCTTTCAAATACATTTCTGTTGGTGGCGGAGAATTTATTCTCTTAGCTTAACACCCTTCTCTGAGACGTACGAGCTCAGAGGTTATGTAGTTGAAATTTATCAGTGATATACTCCCAATTTGGTAATGTGGCATGCTGAGTGTTGCTGTGTGATGATCATTTATTGATCATTTGTGATCAAAGCGTGGCTTTGTGAAAAAGCGTAGCTTTGTGGACGAGACTTCGTCAGACCTCACAACCCGAAAATGGTCGAAACAGGAATGATGCGGCAAGGTTATGAGGGTCGCGCCCTTTAGGGTATGTCATTTCCTTCTAGAAAAGGGTGGTATCATGGTATGGAGCCCAGATACTTACTCATGTGGACACACTTTATTTATTATGTGTGATGTTGGTTACCGAGTGCTCGGATAAAGGTCCCAAAGGACCGGGGAATGGCATATTCGTGAGTTACCTAGTTACAGAGGTAACCCGGCCTTGTGTTGGCAGAGAGCAGGTTGTCTCTCGGAGCGTCCTGCCAGAGGCGTTCCTACGTGGCATAGGAAGTTCCTTAGCCTGACCATTTGTTGGAAATCCATCTTCCAATACAAACCTTGTACGGTTTTAGTTGTGGAACCTGCCATTTACTTTTGGTGGTGCCCCACTGTTTAGATGGTAGCTATTGTAGGCATACAATAATGGTTGTATGCTGGCTAAGATTAATATTATACTTTTGAAATGTTTTCTGCACTATGCACTAATAATAATGATATCAATGATTTTGCGTAGTAAGCATGTTTGACTATCATAAGAAGAAATCTCCTCCAATTCTGCGTTTGCATTGTGTGTGTGGCGGGAGGTCTTATGGTAGTTTCATTTTCCAAAAGCATTGCGAATATTTTCCACTTCTATTGTTGTTGTTGTTTAAAGATAAATAACTGTTTAGTTCTCACACCAGTCACCATGACTGACCTGGAGTTTATTGTTTCCTTCCTAAACTCTGGGTGCCCACAAATTTCCACACGGGCAGTCTAGAGTCAGGTTGTCAGGTCATTCTGGATTCAGGAGATGCTATGGAGCTCAGTGGCGAGCTGGATGTCAAGACATATCACTTGTATATGATATTATTTATTCCACTGTGTATTCTGTATGAGGACATGTTTATATAACTGTCCAGTTGTGTTGTATATTGTTGCTGTAAACTCTGATGATGATGTAATGTATAAAATGATATAGTTCTTTGTTTTAAAGATTATTCATTTATCTAATATATATTGTTCCGCTGCGAATGTGAGATTCTGATATTGTTTCTGTGTTCTTTTTCTTTCTTTTTCTTTTGTCTTCTTCTACCTCTTCTTTTTCTCCATAACAATTCGGTTTTCCGGCATTCGATTGCTCGGCAGTTGATACAATGGATGTATTAATGTCGATTTTCGAGCGACGAAAAATCGCGTTCGTTACATTTGGTATCAGAGCATATGGTTAAGCGATAAACTTGGCTCTGTTGGGAATTACTCATTAGAGATAGAGTCAGCAGTACTCTAGAATGAGTGTGAGTGTAATAATAGAAATGAGCGCGTATTTGTTAGTGAATATGAAATTGTTTTATATTGTGTTTGCTTATCCGTTGAGCTGTTTATAAATTCTGGTCGGTATGTGGGATGCCATATTATCGATAGGGGTTTCTAAACACTTAAACGAGGCAAGTCGACATAGTATCATTTTAAATTGGGTAAATAAAATAATTTTACCTCGATTATATTTTGTATATAAAGGAAATAATTTTTCAGAAATTATTAAAGTGTATATAAAATTGATTGTTTAGTTGTTGAAAATATAAGAATATATATGAGTTAATAAAAGTTGTTTGAATAATCTAAATAAAAACAACAATTGTAAAAGAATGAAGTATATAAGCAAATGAATTATTAAGTATGGAATTATAATTAATATGATTTATAATTGTGAAATAATCTTGTATAAGTAAAGTTAAATAGTGAAATTATATGAGAAAAGATTTATAAATGTGAATTATAAATAAAAGGAAATTTTGAAGGAATTTAAGCACTGAATTCACTACTGTTGCTGGGAAATAATAAGGGTGATGACTACAGCATCATCAGTATCATTTTCGAGTTTCTATGTGATGGATTTTCTACCATAGTAAATTGAAAAATTTGTAGTTTTGTTGTGATAAACAAAAATTTAAATTAAAATCCAAATTGAAATTGATAATTATAAGAGAAATGAGTTTTATACTTATGATATGATTTGGAAGTTAAATAAATAAGTTGTGTAACTTATAAACTGAGAAAATGTAAGTGAAACCAAATGATAAAATGGTTAAACAAATTTTGTTAAGCAAAATGAGATATGAATTTGAATAATTGGTGAAATTTGACTTTGGTAAAAGTTAAATAGAATTTACTTTAGAATTGGAATCTGAATTGGACTTATAAGGGGGAATTTAAGTTAAGTTAAACAAATGATGTTTAATTGGAATATAACTTAAGTGATGTTAAATGAAGTTGATTTTGATATCGAAGTAAATTAATAAAGTGAATTAATGAACTGAAGTGATGGATTTGAACTTGAGTTATATAAATGAAATTCAACTTTATTTGTAAAATGAATTAGCAATTGAATTAATAAATGAATTGAATGTTAATCAATCTAATGTGAATAAATTGGTATGGAATAATGGATGTAAGTGTTAATTCATTTAAAGCTAATGTAATTGGAATTTGAATGAATTGAATGGAAGTCAATTTAATATTAAACCAATTGGAAATTAAAAATGTTGAACCAAATTGGATGTGAAGTAAAGTAAATTGAATGAATTTGGTTGTGTTGAATATGAATTGGTTGTTATATGATTGTTGATTGATTGTATATAGTATAATTCATTAAGTGTTAATGAAATTGAATTAGTGAAATTGAAAGCTATGTGATGGGATTTGAATTGAAAGTGAACCAACTTGAATTTAAATTAGTGAATGTAAACTAATTGAAAACGAAGAATTGAATGTCGTTGTATATGAATTGGTTGTAAACAATTACAAATAGTGTCGAAATTATATAAGTTGCTTATAAACCTTGTTAGTATGCATTTCTTTTGATATGCAAGTGTTGTAGTTGTTTAAAAGAGTAAATTGTTAATAACTTTATATATATGTCACTTACGTGTTTGAACTGAGTAAGTACAGGTGCCGTAGCTGCCGTTCGGTTGATTTGGTTGAGCTAAAATGCTAAATTAATAACTGCTTTGCTTAAAAAAATGCTAAAAAGGTACGTCTACGCAATAAAAAAATAGGAAATATGAACTGTTTTTCTGTTTTTCCGATCGTGTGGGTCGATGTATATATATTTATGTCTATTGTGATCCTACTACGATTGAACCGCGCAAAGGAGACGCTGGCGAATTTTTCTGAAAATTTAAGGCGTTAGAAAATTTTTGAAAATTTTGGAAATTTTTTGTTAATGGAAAGTCAATTTCCAAATTGAAATGAAAATGTAGGAATTGAACTAGAAAATGGAAACCACTGTTTTGGTTGAAGTTAAAGTATTGGAAAAAGGTGAATATAAAATTTTCACGAAATGGATTTCTGAAAAGTTAATGAAATTGGAGTATTTTCTTACTTTGCAATTTCGAGGACGAAATTATTTTAAGGGGGGAAGTTTGTAACGACCCAGAATTTCCGTCATTTGAAATTCGTATATTTAATTAATTTTAAATATTAATAAGTAAGGTTTGGAAGTCGAATTAATTTAATTTCGATATAGTGATTTAATTGGGCGATTAAATTATTAATTTAATACTTGAAATTGGGTAAATTTGAAATCTGAATTAAATGTGATTAAAATGATTTATAAAGTTATATTAAATCATATTGGAGTTATAATGATGTTTGTGAACTTTTAAAATTGAATTTAAAGTTAATTTGTGAAAATTGAATATTTTAATATTTAATTAACGACTAAAAATAGTCATTTTTCAAACAGTCTCGGATTTCGACGAAACTAGTTTCATCGGATCCGTAATGTTAAATTATTGTAAGATTTCAATTTTCGTAGCAATCGAAGCTGTCGTTTGTCCGGGGCAAGCCAAAACGCATCGAAATCGGATTAATCGGTTTAATTTAAATTTGATCGTTTATTTCCGTAACTCTCACATACGATCGAATTAGCTCCCGAAACATGTTCCATTGTGTCCGGAACGTGGGGTAAACCTTAGAAACGCCAGCCGGCACGCTCGATTTGGAGTTCGGAAAATTTTCGATGAATAGTGTTTTCGTCAATTTTCTATATAAGGACTTGCTTTCTTCATTTTGCATTCAGAAACCCTAGCTAGGGTTAGCCGCCACTTATACTTTCAATGGCCAGAAATTTATAATCTTCTCCTATAATTATCTTCCAATACACAAACAATTACGCGAAATGCTCAACTACAAAGTTGTAGAGGACGATGAGAGCTTCAAATCCATACGGAGATGATCGAAAATAGAGCGACGAATCAACGGGAATTTGCGAACAAAGTTACACGTTTGAGCACGTATTTCGAGGGCTGTAGGTGGCCGAGCTTTGAGCTATTCCAGGCGTGGTTAGAGTTCAACGTTGGTGTAACAACCCGCGTATTTTACGATCGAGTATTTAAATATTTTATTTAAATATTTCATCGTTGGTCGGAATATACTCCGAAAAGTTACTTTTTTCATACGGTCGAATTAGGACTCGGGACCACTTCCATTGAGTCCAAAACTCCGTTTGCGGTCTTTTTAAGTATAAACTTTGATATGTTTGGAGATAGTAGAATTTTGCTACTTTTTCCACTTAGGGCTTTGGTCTTGTTTCAGCTCATTAGACCCAAGCTTCACCCCTCCTCTCTTCATTACCTTACTTCTATTTCCTAATACTCAAGCTTTTACAACAATGGAGAGAGGAATGTGAAATTAAAACTCCAAGCCCTAGTTTTCTTTTGCAAATCAAGTTCTAGCTCCAAACTAATAGAAGAAGCTTTGGTAAGCCTCCTCTTCTTCTTCTCCAACTCATTCTCTTATCAATTTCAGAAATTCCTAAACCTAACTTAGGAAATGTTTCTCTTTTTAGCCTAGGTTCAAGGTTGTTGAGTTGGAATTGAAGTGTGATTGCTCTTGCCATTGCTCTATAGCTTCTTCTTCATTTGTTTTGGGTTTAAAGATGAGATTTTTATCTCACATCTTAGTCTAGAATTATCTTCGATTGTTAGGTATGAATTCCTAACACTTATTCTTGTGCAATTGATTTTGGTTTGGATTGATTTGGTGTATATTCCAATTTTTGGTGTTTTGAAATCAAAATCTATGAAAATCCTTTTATGGATATTTGGACATTGATATTTGAGGCGTGTCGAAGAGCCGTAAAGGCTGGGTTGTCGCTTGGCGTAAATCCTTAGTCGTTGTCGCTCGATCGATCGCTTCCGATATTCATTTGGCCATTTTTGGACTAGGTTCAGGGAATGCCCTGAACCCCAGTTTCAGACGTCTGAAACGTTAGATTCAGACGTCTGAATATTATACTGGGAAGATTTTTATTCCTAGATTCAGACGTCTGAATCTATCGTTTCAGACGTCTGAATCTATCGTTTCAGACGTCTGAATTGGTTCGTTTTGAACCAGAAAGGAAATAGGCTAAAAAGTGCCTATTTCAGACGTCTGAAATCAAGGATTCAGACGTCTAAATTCTGTTCTGGAAAATATTTTATTTTCCAGATTCAGACGTCTGAATCCTTGATTTCAGACGTCTGAATCTGCAGTCTTTTGCTTATTTGCCTATTGAGCTTGAATTTCCAACTTTAATCGATTCGTGTTGATTACCTTTTTGTTGTTATCATTTATTATCGGCTTTGATGACATTTTCTTCGTGATTTTTGGGAATATCCATTTTGATGGATTCGGTATCGATTTCTTTGGATTTTATTCATGTCTTTGAATGTGAATTTTGGTGATTGATTGTTCTACAATCATTTTTGTGATTTGTCACTTTAAAAATATAAAGGTTTCAATACTTGTAGTAAATATCAAAACTCTTTCATCAAAACGATTTCAACTCTATTTTCAATACCAAACTCGTTTATAAAACCGTTTTCCAATCTATTAGTATATACAAACCTTTACCTCACTCGGATGAGAAATCTAATTAAACGGCTTAGTAAAACAAGTGGTATGAAACGCTTGCGTTTGCTTCGTCGGTTAATTCTTGGACTTGTTCGACTGAACCTCTTGTGACAATTTTCTAGTGAAGATCTACAGTTTGTTCGTAAATATTTAAGTTAAGCAAGTGGTTATGGGACATGAAGCTAAACTCATATATTTACTAGCTTAGTGTAATTGACACTTCTTGATGATCAATGACGATCATTTTTGTGATTTAGACTAGCAATTGTGCGATGTCTCTTTGTCTGCAAGGGAGACTAAACCCCATTTGTGTGATGTTTCGACTCACATATGTGGGGTAGCGACCCATGGTCTTCGGGCCGTTCTTGTGGAGCCTCGGCTCAAATTAATGGTTAGCTACCATGGAATAGCGTTCTGTTTTGTGATACACGTGTTGGTGAGTTTTCATACTCCCGTTCTTGTGATAGGCCTCCCCCATTTTGTGATTTCTGGAATTCTTATGATGATTTCTAGAATTTTGTGCTTCACTAATTTTAGTGATTTCCATTGATAAGTTTTATCATTTTTTGTGCATTGGTGAATTTGTGTGTCATTGACTTTTTGTGAATAAAAGTTTAGGGTATGATACCCCTTTTTATCTTTGAGAAGATTCTTGTGATATTGATTAATCTCTTGTGGATGTTCATTTACATACTTTTCATAGTATGTCATTATGGTTATTATATGTTTATGCCATATCTCATATTTTATATCATATCATCTGATATTTATAACTAGACTGATCCGTTTATTATTTTCTTATTAAATAATACTCGGGTCAGACCGAGATGTTACAAGTGCTTCTGCTTGACTCTTCGTCTGGGATTATTATTCTGACTTTTGGCTAACTACACAACATTTGTAGTTTTTGTTGTTATACATTCGAGATATTGACTCTATGATGTATACATATTCTTTTGTCTAGCACTTGTATCTATTCTGGTGATATTGTGGATCTTTTGACCACTACTCTGATGTACACCTTTTTGTGTTATATATTCATATCTGTTTCCGCCTTTGTGATATGAATGTTTGTGACTGATTTATGTTACATTTATTTCTATAGTTGTTTCCGAAGTCCATTTAGCCACTGTGTAATAGCTTTGAGTTTGTATCAGTATGTCGGATTTCCTCTTGAGATAAAAAGTTATATTTTTATCTGGCATATCGGTACTCGCACAAAGCAATTATACAGATGGTCGCTCCTCAACAGCCTTATTCTCCGTGCTAGTTGACGGCATTACCCCGTAGTGTCCTTGCCTAGCGTGGGTATAGATGTGGGGCGTCACAGCTTGGTATCGGAGCCAAACTTTGGAACAATGTAGAATAATTTAGCTAGGATCATTGTCCTAAGTCTTTCTTAGGAATCGTGCCATAGGATTTAATTTGGATCTTCGTACCGTTCTATCCTATTTCTTTTTATGATTCCTTGTTTTATCCATCAAATTTGTTTGATATTCATTCAGAGATTAATCTTTTTCTCTTTTCTTTCTTTCTTAAAGAAAAAGAAATAGTTAGACCTGGCTGTCCCAGCGCCAGTCAATCTAGTGCTACTCCCCAGGATGGAGTTTTTATGTCTGCCCAGCAGCTTTTTAATCTTGTAAAGAATGCTCAAGCAGTAGGTTCAATTCCAGAGCCTACTCACCCTAAGTCTGGATTTGCACGCTTGTGCAACGACTATACCAACTTGGGTGGGAAGCCATTCAAAGGTTCTGAAACTATTATTGAAGTCCAAGCTTGGCTCAGAACATGCGAATGAATCTTTTCTCGCATGAATCTTATTGATCTTCACCGAGTTCAGGTGGCCTCTAGTATGCTCCAAGAAAGGGCATTAGACTGGTACAAGCTTCTGATTTCTGAAATTAATGAATCGGATCTTACTTGGGAGCAATTCCGGGAACGATTCGAATTAAAATTTGTGCCAGAAGCTGAAAAGGTGACTTTGGCTCGTTGTTTCATAGACCTTGTTCAAGGTGAATCCTCCGTGACAGATTATGTCGCATCTTTCGAGTCACTTTCTAAATATGGGGTTGAGTACATCAACACCCCATTGAAGAAGAACCAAAGATTTTTCTATGGCTTAAACAAAAATCTCAAGAAGCCATTACTTCTAAAATTAGAAGTTTCTTTTGACCAACTCATTGATATCGCTCTTCGTCTTGAAGAGGCGGATAGGGAAAGTGATGTTAAAGTTGCGGGTGCCAAACCAAACTTCAACAACAAGAAAAGGCCTAATAAGTCCAAAGGCCCTTATCCCAATAAAAAGGGGAAACAAGCACCTCCTGCAGCAAAAACTTCTTCCTCTAGTAGTAGGCAATGCTACAACTGTGGTTCTAAGGACCATTTTGCGAACAAGTGTTCGAAGCCCCGTTCTTGTCGCTATTGTAAGAGCCCGGATCATTATATACATTTATGCCCCAGACTTCAAGGCAAGAAGGAGAGAAAGTTAAACGTGGCACAAGCCTCTGACAACACATCTCGTGGTCAAGGTATGTCTCATTCTATTCTTGATGGCATCATTATATTTCGTGATCAACCTATTCGAGTTCTTTTTGATACGGGTATGTCCCATTCTTTTATATCAAAAGAACTTGTTGATACATTTTCTTTGGATGTTTTGTGTTTAATGACTTCTTTGAGAATTGCGAATTCGGTTGGTGGATCCACAACAATTAGTTTGCTTTGTAAAGGTGTCGAGATTATTTTGTGTGATTTTTCTTTCCGAGCCGATTTGCATGTTATGCGTTACTTAGGCTTTGGAATGATTTTGGGTATGGATTGGCTTAACTGTTATGAAGCTCATATCCTATGTCCTGAGCGGACTATTTATCTCCGACATCCGCAATCCGTAAAGCAGATTTCAATTATTCTTAAAGATTCGGATTCCACTTTGGTTGCATCTTTATATTCTTTAAATCCTCGTGATGATGATAATGATGATGAGGAAGATGTCATTTCTCGTATTCACGTCGTTCGTCAATTTTCCGACATATTTGAGCCCATTTTAGGATTACCACCTAAGCGAGAAATTGAGTTCAAAATTAATCTTATCCCTGGAGCTCAACCTATTACTCGTCCTCCTTATCGCATGTCCAATAAGGAGAATGAGGAGATGCGCAAACAATTATCCGAATTGGAGAAGAAGCAATTTATTCGCTCTAGTTCCTCACCTTGGGGAGCTTCAGCTATTTTCGTAAAGAAATCCGATGGTACACTTAGGCTTTGCGTTGACTACCGCAAGCTTAATGATCTTACAATTAAAAATAAATATCCTTTGCCTCGGATTGATGATCTATTCGATCAACTTAGTGGTGCTAGAGTCTTTTCACAATTGGACTTAGCAACTGGTTTTCATCAGCTTCGTATTGCAGAGGATAGCATTCCTTTGACATCGTTCTGTACTCGTTATGGATCTTATGAATGGCTTGTTATGCCATTTGGTTTGACAAATGGTCCGGCATACTTTGTTGACCTTATGAATCGAGTTTTCAAAGACTTCCTCGATCGATTTGTTCTCATCTTTATTGATGATATTCTTGTGTATTCAAAAACCGAGGAAGAACATGAAGAGCATCTTCGGATTGTGTTGGAAACTCTTAGGAGTAATCAATTGAAGGAAAAATTTTCTAAATGCCACTTTTGGCAATCTCGTGTGAAGTTTCTTGGTCACATTATTTCCGAATCCGGAATTTCCGTGGATCCTTCAAAGATTGAAACGATTCAAAATTGGAAGAGACCGGAGAGTGTGACGGAAATCCGTAGCTTTCTCGGATTGGCGGGCTATTACCATCGTTTTATCAAAGACTTTTCTAAAATTGTCGTGCCTCTTACTAGCTTAACAAAGAAAGGCGTTAAATACATTTGGTCGGACAAATGTGAAGCTTCTTTTCATAAATTAAAAGAACTCCTTTCCGATGCTCCTATTCTTGTGATTCCCGAAGGAAACCAAGATTTTGTTGTGTAAACCGATGCTAGTCGCGTTGGTTTGGGTGACGTACTTATGCAAAGAGAACATGTTATTGCTTATGCTTCTAGGCAATTAAAGCCTGCCGAGACTAGATATGTCACTCATGATTTAGTGCTCGTGGCTATTGTTTTTGCACTTCGAATTTGGCGCCATTATCTTTTGGGAGAAAAATTTGTTCTTTACACCGATCATAAATCTTTGAAGTATTTATTTTCTCAAAAGGAACTTAATTTGCGTCAACAACATTGGCTCGAGTTCCTTGCATCATATGATCTTGATATTCTTTATACTCCCGAAAAGGGAAATCGTGTTGCCGACGCCCTTAGCCGAAAGCAACAAGCGGTTGTTTCTATGATGATATCCGAATGGAACGATCTCGAGACTTTGTCTACTTGTGATATTCGAGATCGTGTATCTGATTTATGTTCATCTCTTGTTTTATGTAGCCTTGAGGCTCATCCATCTCTTTTGGACCGCATTCTTGAAGTTCAAAAACTAGATCCCGAATTGGTTCTTCTTGGCCAAAATTTGAGGGATAAAATTGATATTGAAGGTTTGAAAGACTTCGTTATGGATTCTCGTGGCGGTATTCGAAAATTTGGTAGACTTGTCGTGCCAAATATTAGTGATCTTCGCAAAGACATATTAGAAGATTCCCATTGTTCTAAATTCACCATTCATCCCGGTAGTAGTAAAATGTATGTGGATATGAAGCGACTTTATTATTAGGAGGGAATGAAATTTGATATCGCTAACTTCGTTAAGCATTGCATGACTTGCCAACTCATTAAGGCCGAGCATCAAAGGCCCGGTGGGTTATTGCAACCTTTAGACATCCCAATGTGGAAGTGGGATCATATTTCCATGGATTTTATTGATGGCCTTCCCCATTCTTGTTCGGGTCATGATAGCTTGTGGGTGATAGTTGATAGACTTACTAAATCCGCCCATTTTATTCCAGTTCGGTCTATTCGGACCGTACCTCTTTTGGCCAAACTCTTTATTAAAGAAATTGTTAAATTGCATGGGGTCCCTACTTCTATTGTTAGTGATCGTGATCCATTGTTTACTAATGGGTTTTGGAAGAGTCTTCAAAAGGCTTTGGGAACGAAGCTTAATTTTAGCACCGCTTATCATCCGTAGTCCGATGGACAAACCGAGCGTGTGAATCAAACTCTTGAAGATCTTCTTCGTGCTTGTGTTCTAGATTTTGGTGGAAGTTGGGAAGATCACATCTCTCTTGTTGAATTATCCTATAATAATAGCTTCCAATCTAGTATTGATATGGCTCCTTTCGAGGCACTCTATGGGAGGCCATGCCGATCTCCTTCGTGTTGGCTTGAAGCCGGTGAGAAGCTGGTTTTAGGTCCAGATTTTATTCGTGATTCCAAAGAAAAGATTGACCTTATTGGTCATAGGATGAAAGAAGCTCAAAGTAGACAAAAATCCTATGCCGATAATCGAAGAAGAAAATTAGAATTTTCTGTGGGAGATTTCGTATTTATCCGTGTTTCACCTATGAAGGGTGTTATGCGTTTCAGTCGATCGGGAAAATTAGCACCTCGATATATTGGTCCATTTCCCATCACCGAACGTATTGGTTCCGTGGCTTATCGCCTCTTGTTACCGGCTCAATTTTCCGCTATTCATGACGTGTTTCACGTTTCTCAATTACGGAAATGCCTTCGAGATTCCGATTCTGTTCTTGAGCCCGGTGTTGTGGAAGAAATTGAAGTTTCGCCTAATTTAACTTATGAGCAACATCCTATTCATATTATTGCTTCGAAAGTCAAACGACTTCGAAATAAAGATGTCCCGCTTGTGAAAGTTCAATGGTCCTCAAATCCTAAGGATTGCTCTTGGGAATCTAGAGAATTCATCGAGCGAACACATCCGGACTTACTTTCTCGTGCTCTTTGAGGTGAACTTCTTATTTCATATTACTTTTGTATTGAATATGCTTTCACGGTTGTTACTTTATATTTTCTTCTTAAATATTGCGAGGACGCAATTTCTTTAAGGAGGGGAGTCTGTAACAACCCGCGTATTTTACGATCGAGTATTTAAATATTTTATTTAAATATTTCATCGTTGGTCGGAATATACTCCGAAAAGCTACTTTTTGCATACGGTCGAATTAGGACTCGGGACCACTTCCATTGAGTCCAAAACTCCGTTTGCGATCTTTTTAAGTATAAACTTTGATATGTTTGGAGATAGTAGAATTTTGCTACTTTTTCCACTTAGGGCTTTGGTCTTGTTTCAGCTCATTAGACCCAAGCTTCACCCCTCCTCTCTTCATTACCTTACTTCTATTTCCTAATACTCAAGCTTTTACAACAATGGAGAGAGGAATGGGAAATTAAAACTCCAAGCCCTAGTTTTCTTTTGCAAATCATGTTCTAGCTCCAAACTAATAGAAGAAGCTTTGGTAAGCCTCCTCTTCTTCTTCTCCAACTCATTCTCTTATCAATTTCAGAAATTCCTAAACCTAACTTAGGAAATGTTTCGCTTTTTAGCCTAGATTCAAGGTTGTTGAGTTGGAATTGAAGTGTGATTGCTCTTGCCATTGCTCTATAGCTTCTTCTTCATTTGTTTTGGGTTTAAAGGTGAGATTTTTATCTCACATCTTAGTCTAAAATTATCTTCGATTGTTAGGTATGAATTCCTAACACTTATTCTTGTGCAATTGATTTTGGTTTGGATTGATTTGGTGTATATTCCAATTTTTGGTGTTTTGAAATCAAAATCTATGAAAATCCTTTTATGGATATTTGGACATTGATATTTGAGGCGTGTCGAAGAGCCGTAAAGGCTGGGTTGTCGCTTGGCGTAAATCCTTAGTCGTTGTCGCTCGATCGATCGCTTCCGGTATTCATTTGGCCATTTTTGGTCTAGGTTCAGGGAATGCCCTGAACCCCAGTTTCAGACGTCTGAAACGTTAGATTCAGACGTCTGAATATTATACTGGGAAGATTTTTATTCCCAGATTCAGACGTCTGAATCTATCGTTTCAGACGTCTGAATTGGTTCGTTTTGAACCAGAAAGGAAATAGGCTAAAAAGTGCCTATTTCAGACGTCTGAAATCAAGGATTCAGACGTCTAAATTCTGTTCTAGAAAATATTTTATTTTCCAGATTCAAACGTCTGAATCCTTGATTTCAGACGTCTGAATCTGTAGTCTTTTGCTTATTTGCCTATTGAGCTTGAATTTCCAACTTTAATCGATTCGTGTTGATTACCTTTTTGTTGTTATCATTTATTATCGGCTTTGATGACATTTTCTTCATGATTTTTGGGAATATCCATTTTGATGGATTCGGTATCGATTTCTTTGGATTTTATTCACATCTTTGAATGTGAATTTTGGTGATTGATTGTTCTACAATCATTTTTGTGATTTGTCACTTTAAAAATATAAAGGTTTCGTGAAAGAAACGGCGGCTATGGGTTCTCTTTGAACCTAGAACGCATAGAAATAACGAAGAGGGAGATGATGCAAAGCACTGCCAGATCTAGAGTGGCAAAATCTAACGGCCAACAATGATCTAGGGTTTGTAAATAAAAAAAAGAAATGTAAATTAATATATATATATTAATTCGTATAATCTTTGAAAAATCATATCTTTTTGATACGAGGTTGGAATTCGACGAAACGAATTGTGTCGGGTTCGTTTTGTCGAGCACTACGCAATGGAGTTGGGTTGGAGTCAATTGGAGTCAGTGAAAATTTTGAGTAAAATTAAACACACGTTTAATTTTATTCGAAATTAAATACCGCAACCGTTATTGAATTGGATGATAATTGTTATCTATTGTGTTAAATAGACCCTATACACCGTATATTAAGCGGATGTTATTTATTAAAAACATATACCGCGATAATTCCACCGTGAAGTGGAATTGGTATTATATGTGTATTTGGAGTTGATTTCCCGCATTATATAGCGGATGAGACCATATTGCGCCGCATAATAGCGGATAATATTTATAGATCCCATATACCGCGATATTCCACATTGAAGTGGAATTGGTATTGTGCTAACATCTGTGGATGTAGGGAAACAGGTTGGAGGGATCCAACTGGATTCCTCAAACAATTGAATTTATTTCAATGTTGTGTGTTGATTTATTTATAATCGCCGTGTGATTATATTGTGATTGAAATTGTTGACGGCTATAATTTAACCGAATATATTTTTGGTATCGATGGATACCAGAAATAAGTAAAATTGGATTTTTGAAAATATAAGTTGAAAATTGATCGAAAAATTTATTTTTGATAATTGGATAGAATAAAAAGGAGTTTAAAAGATAAAAGTCTTATTTTTGAACTGTATTGAATTAAATTTCAAATTTTGGAAAAATCCTTAATAAATGGATTTCGGGTAATATTTTTTATAAGTTGAAGAATTTATTTAAAATTTGGATTTTTAAATAGATTTGAAGAGATAAAGAAATTTATTTTAAAAAGGAAATAACTTTGGAAATTTATTTGATTTAAATCAATCAGATAATTTTAATTAATCCTACTTATGGATGTTTGGATTATATTGGATGTCGAATTGTTTGACACCTTTGATGTGTGATGCTTTGTGATATATCCTGTTCTGTGTTGTGATTTGTGATCTTTTTATCTATGATATGATATATCTGTGATCTGTGAATGATAGATAAGCGTTATCGTTTATACCGCTTATCAATTATATTGTTATATTTGATCTGTGATGGTTGAATGTTGTTGCACTATTGTGTTAAACCCTTGGACTACACAATACACACACAAATGTGAATTTCACATGGAAATCGGTTAAGTCATAGTTTTTTTTATCAATTTTGGGAAATTGAGTTTTTGAATCTAAAATGGTTTTGGAATTGGAATTGAAAGTTTTTGAAATGAGTTTCAAAAAATAAAAGTTATTTTAAATAACTTAATAGAATTGGAATTTAAATCATTTGATTTAAGTTTGAATTCAATATTTTGAAATTGAATTCAATGAATTGGGAATTTTGGTTTAAAAGATTGTATAAATTATAAAAGGTGTTTATATGGGTTTTTAACCATTTAAAATATGGTTTTGTAAATTTAAATTTATAATTCAATTTTTATACTTGAATGGCTTTAAACTGTGTAATTGTAACCAGTTTTTCCCAAAACGAAATCAATTTGTTTTCAAATAATAATGGCTTTCATAAAGTGAAAAGATTTCCAATTTGTATCGAAACAATTCAAGTTGAAATGAGATTGCAAATAGTTTGGAAAACTATAAATTAACCTTTGTGAAGATGATTAAGCTTTATTTTGAAATCAAATCAGATTTTAAAAGGTGTATCTTTTATATTATAAAAGACTTGAATTGTGAATAGTTTTGAAAGCTATAAATTTAATCTTGATTTAAAGATTTAATTGGCTAATCCAATTGAAATGGAAATTGATTTGGGAATCTGTGAATGAATCTTTGTGAAATTGGGTGAACTTTGTGAAGTAAATCTTTTTGTTTAAAGATTTAAAAATGGTAATTTGTTTAAACCGTTTAAAGGAAAGGATTTGGGTAATAAGTTATGACTTAATTGAAATCCCATATCCAGATGTTTTTAAATATTGTGCTCACTATTCGGGTTAGCCGGGAAAAGACCTTTGGGTCATATAACCCATTCTGAATTAGTGATACGACAATATGGATTGTATTGAAGACCGGTGGTGAAGATCGGGTATTTGTGAAAACGATAGGATGACCTATCGATTGTCTCTGCACCATTAGCTACGGTATAGAGATTTCCTTTGTGGTGGGAAGTTTTATCGGATTGTGAATATCCGGATTGCAAGGGCTTCTTTGGAAGTGCCTTCGGTTCTGTTCGAACCCGGAATAGACTTGTACGGTTACATGTCTGACATTACATTTTAAGATATAAAGCTGATTTCTTTCAAATACATTTCTGTTGGTGGCGGAGAATTTATTCTCTTAGCTTAACACCCTTCTCTGAGACGTACGAGCTCAGAGGTTATGTAGTTGAAATTTATCAGTGATATACTCCCAATTTGGTAATGTGGCATGCTGAGTGTTGCTGTGTGATGATCATTTATTGATCATTTGTGATCAAAGCGTGGCTTTGTGAAAAAGCGTAGATTTGTGGACGAGACTTCGTCAAACCTCACAACCCGGAAATGGTCGAAACAGGAATGATGCGGCAAGGTTATGAGGGTCGCGCCCTTTAGGGTATGTCATTTCCTTCTGGAAAAGGGTGGTATCATGGTATGGAGCCCAGATACTTACTCATGTGGACACACTTTATTTATTATGTGTTATGTTGGTTACCGAGCGCTCGGATAAAGGTCCCAAAGGATCGGGGAATGGCATATTCGTGAGTTACCTAGTTACAGAGGTAACCCGGCCTTGTGTTGGCAGAGAGCAGGTTGTCTCTTGGAGCGTCCCGCCAGAGGCTTTCCTACGTGGCATAGGAAGTTCCTTAGCCTGACCATTTGTTGGAAATCTATCTTCCAATACGAACCTTGTACGGTTTTAGTTGTAGAACCTGCCATTTACTTATGGTGGCGACCCACTATTTAGATGGTAGCTATAGTAGGCATACAATAATGGTTGTATGCTGGCTAAGATTAATATTATACTTTCGAAATGTTTTCTGCACTATGCACTAATAATAATAATATCGATGATTTTGCGTAGTAAGCATGTTTGACTATCATAAGAAGAAATTTCCTCCAATTCTGCGTTTGCATTGTGTGTGTGGCTGGAGATCTTATGGTAGTTTCATTTTCAAAAAGCATTGCGAATATTTTCCACTTCTATTGTTGTTGTTGTTTAAAGATAAATAACTGTTTAGTTCTCACACCAGTCGCCATGACTGACCTGAAGTTTATTGTTTCCTTCCTAAACTCTGGGTGCCTACAAATTTCCACTCGGGCAGTCTCGAGTCAGGTTATCAGGTCATTCTGGATTCAGGAGATGCTATGGAGCTCAGTGGCGAGCTGGATGGCGAGACGTATCACTTGTATATGATATTATTTATTTCGCTGTGTATTCTGTATGAGGACATGTTTATATAACTGTCCAGTTGTGTTGTATATTGTTGCTGTAAACTCTGATGATGATGTAATGTATAAAATGATATAGTTCTTTGTTTTAAAGATTATTCATTTATCTAATATATATTGTTCCGCTGCGAATGTGAGATTCTGATATTGTTTCTGTGTTCTTTTTCTTTCTTTTTCTTTATTTTTCTTTTGTCTTCTTCTACCTCTTCTTTTTCTCCATAAAATTTCAGTTTTCCGGCATTCGATTGCTCGGCAGTTGATACAGTGAATGTATTAATGTCGATTTTCGAGCGACGAAAAATCACGTTCTTTACACAACCAGTGATTGGGCTTAATTGGTTGGCTAGTCTAGTTGGTAACCTAAATTTTTTTGATGCTAATACTATGGCTCAGAAAAAGTTAGTGTATGCCAAGGTGCTTATTGAAATCACTCCAGAGAAACCATTGGCTTCCAAACTTTCAATACATATTGTAGAAGGACATGTTGCGGTTGTTGATGTTCGTTACAGTTGGGAACCAGAAATTTGCACGAATTGCCACTCTTTTGGTCACATTAAGAAATCTTGTAAAGTTATGATTGATGGTGCTCCTCTGCCTTTCTCTGATCGGATTCCGCTTCCTCGACCTTAGTAATGAAGTGGGTTCTGAAGATTATTCGCCCAGCTATTGCTCCTTCTCCTTTGGGGATCTTACCATCTATTACCTCGGATTCCCCTGTTGTTATGGTCAAAGAGTATTTAAAGGACATTCCTCCTACTGATGATTTCTTTTGGGCCTCATCTGAACAAGCTTGGATCCCTGAGCCTTCAGAAATGAGATATGATCCTAAGGGTGATATTTTCTTTTTTAAGTGTGTCGGTGGTGATGAGGAAGAAAGTCGTTTATATTATCATATTAAGGGTGATGGCATGTCCCTTTCTGTTCTTGGTCAGACTGGAGATTTGAATAAGATTGTATTATTGGATGGTTCTTGGGATAGGAAATTTCTTTACTGCCCTGATTCTGTGGATTTTGTTCCTAACCTATCATCTCGCTTCACTGGACATTATCATGTTATTAGGCTTGATTTTTTGGATGATGATAGTGGTGCTTCCTCTTCGGAGAGGGACTAGTTTTGGTTTTGTATTAAGTAGCTTTGGTATGTTTGCGAAACTTATGTACTTTATTTTTTTCAATTTGTTTGGTGCATGTGCCGAACGCCTATTTTATATTCATTTACAAATGTGGAGGACCCACTCTAAAGCCAGCTAGTTTAGCTAAAATAATTATATTCATAATAGTACAAATATTTGTACGTGTGTGTGTGTATATAACAATGGAGAATGGTAATATTTGTAAATACAAGTGTAAATAATTTCTAATTTAAATTTTAGATCTAGATCTAGACTATAAAATATCTTATAATTTCAAATTCAAAACTATTTTATAATAAACTATACAAACGAAAATAATGTACATGTGTGTATATATATTATTAAATGAAATTATGTACAATATAAATTTAAGTTTAATTTCACAATATTTATATTTTGTGTTTATTAAACATATATTTATATGTGTTATAATATATATATTTTAAATCAAGTTAGTACATTATACTTCAAAATATATATTTACATATTTATATACAGTTTTATAAACTAATATATATACATGAAAATTCCTTTTTTATTCCATATATTGTTATGCACATGATTTTGTTGGAACTAGGTCAGCTAGCAATGGAACAGATGCATGAATTTAAAAAATTATCATTTTGGATTTTTAAGGGGCCTATGAAGTCTAAATTCATTTGGAACTTTTCTAAGTTTTTAAATAAAATCAATATTTTATTTAATATCATCTTTTGTTTTATTAATTTAATTTTAAAACAATTAAGTGTGGGATATGAAAAAGATTTGAATATATCAAATATATTCATTCCTTAATTGTATGATGGAATAGTCAAATATAAGGCAAGTATGATCAATTGATAACATGGTATATATGAATAAATAAGAATAAACTAGAGGCAACCACATAAGTGACAAAAAGGAAAGAAATAAAAGATGATTGATTCATCATCCCTCTTTGGCAAACTTAATATATGCAACATTTAATTAACATCAATGAATCATTATGACGTAAGAATAGGTACAGCCAACAATAATTAATATGCATATACTATTGCCTTATTTTAAATTGTGATGACAATAAAGCATTTAAATTATACAATTTGAAATATGAACATTAAATTTTATATGCACACATACATATAGATGTAATTATATGTATATAAATATAAAACCAAAACTTATTAATTAATTCAAAATAAACTTCCATATTACATTAAAATTTTCTGATGTGTTTGTAAGCTTATGTAAACATAAATTAGTTAACAAAATACATATGTATACAATTTAATCAAGAGATTTAGCCTATATGAATATATATATATATATATATTATAAAAAAAAGCGAAACATACTAAACTAAGTAATATATTAACAATCCTTTGAATATTTAAGAAGGATACTTGTGATGTCATGTAGGGTAACAAATTTAGAAAATTATTGCTATTAGTTTATTATCAAAACATCCTTTAATCATATGTAAGTTTCTATTATAGTACAAATGCAAATAATAAGAACATATAAACTTTCAAATCTAAAAATATACTTTGATTTAAGTGCTTAAAACATAGATTTATAATTATAACATTATACTAATCATATACAAATTTTAGTTTTGATTTATCAAAATAAAATCCAATCAATTAATCTGAGCATACAAACTTTCATATATAAAGAATTACACTTTTTTTTGAATGTTTAAAGCATAGATCTAAAACAAAAACATAGTACTAATCATATTCAAATTTTAGCTTTGATTTGTCAAAGTAAAAAACCTAATCAATTATTATGAACAGGCAGACTTTCATATCTAAATAATTAAAGTTTGATTTGAATGTTTAGAACATAGATCTAAAATTAAAACACTATTAAATCATAAACAAATTTTAGTTTTGATTTATATAAATAAAAAACCTCAACCAACTCATATAATAAACAATTCAAACTACATAAATCATTTTCAAATCAAATAAGATAATATTATACACATATATATTTTGATATTCAATTTTTATTCATTAAAACATTATATCAAAATCATTAGAATAAAAGGAATCATTCCTTAATTCTAAAGCCTTGAAGTAATCCTCGGTTGTTTTAATTAAACCATTAAGAGTGTTGACTCTATGATATGGTATGATGCGCAAATCCGAAGGAATTCCAAGTATGCTATCAAAATATGATTTTGGTAGTCGTAACTGAAGGGTTGTGATCCATCGGCCGCAATTGTGTCTTTATGAGCAAGACTAATGCAGTTGGAATTTAATGAGCAAAGTTGATAAAAATATCCTCGTAAATTTCAATTGTTGAAATTAGCGTAATAGATTTGTTATTCAACGTACTCAAGTTATTTCAGACTTACTCACAAAATTATCGCTTGATAATGCTAGAACCTAGAATTTTGATGTTTTGATTGTGACAACTATATAAGTAAATATTATACGAACTAACCAAACTTGCAACAGAAGGTACTATTTTTACTCGAGACCAGATTCCGGATTGAAGCTTCGGCGTAGTATTAAGTTTAAAAGTCTGAGTTTAGTAGTAAATATATGTCAAAATCTCTCTGAAGTGTATGCACGCACACACAATAGCTTGATTCTGAGTTTGGTAGTAAAGTTTTTCAAAACATTTTCGATATGCCAGAAAACAAGAAATTCAGCCGGTTGAATAACTTGATTCAGACGGCTGAATGTTGTGCATGTGCACAAATTTCTTTGAATATTCAGACGGCTGACCTTGCTAATTCAGCCGGCTGAATTATGTCTATTTTGCACTGTTTCCTTGCTGGTTCATTTTTAAATCTAATCAGCTAGCTGAATTTCTCCATTCAAACAGCTAAATCTTTGTAATTACTATATTTTCAAAAGAAACTTCAATTCAATGAACAGAAACAACTCTTGATTCAAGAGTTGCTTCTATATCTCTTCATAGCTATCTTCACGAACGATTACAACTCTTCAATCTCTATAAATAGCCATGAATTCCATTGTTTTAATCACTAATTCCAATTATAATTCTCATCCTTATTTTCTAATCTATCTTGCTATTTGAACTCTAAGCATTCAATTCTTCATTCTGATCACTTGTTCCTTCAAGCATATTTCATTAGTGATTTAATAAACTTTCTATCTTAATTACACGATATACCATGGAGGAGAAGATTGTAGGAAGGGTGTACTCTAAAGACTTATCCGTACTATTAAAAGAGCACATTCAGTCAAGATAATTTTCTGTATTATTGAAGTCCTGTTCGGTTGCTCAGGTGGTTGAAGTCATGTTCTGTTGCTTAGACGATTGAAGTCCTATTCATTTGATCAGGCGGTGTAATGCCTATTCCTTCGGGTTAAGTGAGGTTGATAGTTAAATTCCAAAAGGTGTCTGGGACTGGACGTAGAATGGAAAGTTCGAACCAGAATAAAAACTCTGGTGTCATTTACTTTATTGTTTTACTTCTATATTTATATTCCGCACAAGTAAATGGTTTAGTTAATATTCCATATTGCATGATCCTTAGTCACTTTCATTTGGTATAAGAGCCTGAAATTCTATCGATTGTCGCAATATCATAGAATAATGACCAGAAAAAGATCAAGTCGAAATACAGCATGCAAAAAGCCCGAAACTATCAGAGCTACAACCAATGAGGACTATAATAAGGTACTTTCTGATTTACAAATTTCAGTAAAAGATAGTAATGAATTAGTTAGTATAAGTGATAAGATCTCAAAGCTTAATTTATTATTTTAGAAAAGATGGAATCTGTCGAACTTGAAAATGAGAAATTAAATTTAGAAAATTAACTTGATGTTTTAAAAAATAATTTTATAACTCTTAAAGATTTTCTTGATGAACAAAACACCTTATTTGAAAAAGAGAAAGAAAAATTTTCAAAAGAATTTTTTGATTTGAAAAGACAAAATAATTTATTACAATCCTCTTTAGATAATTTAGAATCTCAAAATTTTCTTCTCAAAAATGAAAAGTGTATGTTAAAAAACAAGAATTCTGAATTAAATGAGAAAGTTAATATTTTGAAAAATACTAATATTTCTTTTGAAAATAATATTTGTGACTTTAAAACTGAATTTGAAAAACGTAAAAATGAATTCATGAAATTTAATAAAGGTCAAAATAATTTAAACATGATTTTATCTAGTTTTAGACCTTTACATGATAAAGTGGTTTAGGATATAATAAAATTTATCGAAGAAATAGTACTAGATACGTTTTTATGTATAGTAAAAATGTTAGTGCTAGTACTAGATTTCGAGTAAAGTCTAAATCCAATTTTTATAGCAATTCAAGTACCGATATGGCCAATAATGTTTATAATATCTCTAGAAGTACAAAATCACTGATGGGAAATATGAATAAGAATTATCTAAGTATTTGGGTTCCTGTTAAATGGAAAAGCAGAGAATAATACATTGATGATTATTTAGATACAGTAGTTAATAATGAAAATTATATTTTTAAAGGTTCCATTAAATCCTCTTGGATATGGTTACCTTTGACCCTAACGTAGGAAGTGGGTACCAAAATATAGAATTTATTTTTTGCAGGTACCCAAGAAAGATAAAAGGATGAGATAGATTTCGAATAACAAATGTTCTGTACATATAATGGAGAACGAGCATTTATAGATTATGGAACTGCAGCAAAATTTGGTATATCTAACTCATTTTTTTTATAAATAGTTTGGGATAGGTATTTTTATTAGAGTATCAAAAAGAAATATTTTTGAAATAAATAAATTAGATACTCTTTTTATATAATTCGTGATTTCAAAGGTGCTAGAAATATAGTGTGAAAAATTATTTCAAAGAAAATAAAATTATTTTATGAAGGAAAAAAAATATTTTAAAAAAATATATTTACCAATTTATTATAGTTCCCTTATTGAATAATTGTTTTCCTTTTTTTTTATGTCAAAGGGGGAGAATAAGATTGATATGGGGTGTATCCAGTCTGGGGGAGAAAATTACTCTATATATTTAAAAACTTATATAGTTGTCATCATCAAAAAAGGGAGAATGTTAGAACCTAGAATTTTGATGTTTTGATTGTGACAACTATATAAGTAAATATTATATGAACTAACCAAAATTGCAGGAGAAGATATTGTTTTTACTCGAGACTAGATTCTGGATTGAAGCTTCAACATAGTATTAAGTTTAAAAGTCTGAGTTTAGTAGTAAATATATGTCAAAATCTCTCCAAAGTGGTATATGCATGCACACACAATAGCTTGATTCTGAGTTTAGTAGTAAAGTTTTTCAAAACAATTTTGATATGCTAGAAAACAAGAAATTCAAATGGCTGAATAGCTTGATTCAGACGGCTGAATGTTGTGCATGTGCACAAATTTCTTTGAATATTCAGACGGTTGACCTTGCTAATTCAGCCGGCTAAATTGTGTTTATTTTGCATTGTTTCCTTGCTGGTTCGTTTTTAAATCCATTCAGCTGGCTGAATCGCTCCATTCAGACGACTGAATCTTCATAACGGTTATATTTTCAAAAGACACTTCAATTAAATGAACAGAAACAACTCTAGATTCAAGAGTTGCTTCCATATCTCTTCATGGCTATCTTTCACGAACGATTACAACTCTTCAATCTCTATAAATAGCCTTGAATTCCATTGTTTTAATCACTAATACCAATTCTAATTCTCATTCTTATTTTCTAATCTATCTTGCTATTTGAACTCTAAGCATTCAATACTTTAATAAACTTCCTATCTTCACAAATTACATGATATACCACAAAGGGGAAGATTATAGGAAGGGTGTACTCTAAAGACTTATCCGTGCAATTAAAAGATAATTCTCTATATTATTGAAGTAATGTTTGGTTGCTCAGGCGATTGAAGTCTTATTCTGTTGCTTAGGCGGTTGAAGTCATGTTCGGTTGCTCAGGCGGTGTAATACCTATTCCTCCGGGTTAAGTGAGGGTTGATAGTTAAACTCTAGAAGGAGTCTAGGACTGGACGCAGAATAGGAAGTTCAAACCAGTATAAAAATCTCTAGTGTCATTTACTTTATTATTTTACTTTTATATTTATACCCCGCACAAGTAAATAGTTTAGTTAATATTCCATATTGCACGATCCTCAGTCACTTTCAGATAAGACCTAATGTTTTGGTATATATGTACTGAAATAGAAAATTCTAAATAATGGTTTAGAATAGTCCATTTGCACATAACAACCAAAGTGTCCGAAAGTAAATTGGAGCGATATAGAGGTTGTGAGATTTTGAATATGATACAAGAAATGATACAAAAGTATAATTTTATAAGCATCAAAATTTAATAAGTATTTTGATAGAAATATCAAATAGTTTGATTTTCAATCAAAGTGAAGAGGAAGCGTATGTTCATTAAGAAAGAATGTTAAAAGGTACATTGATATTTCTAAACTATAAGTAAACAACACGTTGTTGATTTTAAGGTGTACTTCTGTTATATCAACCTTAGTTGTTTTAATACTCAACTTTGGATTGTAAATGATGTCATTTATAGTAAGTATAGAAGATATTGGGAATGTCCCAAATCGATATGTAAAGACACGTTATTAAATTATTTAATACAGAACATGTGAGATGAGTTCCTTATGCATTGGTAGTAGGAATTATCATACATTTTATGTTGTCTACAATATTATGATTTATTTATGTATTTGATACATGAAGCAAATATCAAATCCAAATAAATATCACTAAATGGTTGTTTGAAATGTTCTCGTGTACTTATGAAATACTAGAGAATTGTTTACAGAAAAAAAAGCTCCTTATGAAGGAGTGTATAGACTCAAACATCATAAGTGATATTGAATATAATATGTCAATAATAAATTCAAGTTAAGAATCTTTAAGTTGGAAATGTTCCAAATGAAAGACCATGGCTGATTCAATGAAAAAGGTTAAGTACATCACGTTGAATAGCACTAGAATAAAAGCATGTATATATATGCACAAATTTATAACTTAGCTGATTCCAAATCTTGAAAATCCCATAACATTGTTACATGATAACAATGTCGCGATATAGTTCATAAACAGAAATTAGAGCTTATTGGGAGTCGAGAGACATACTCCGAATTATTCCAAATGATAAAACAGTTTATCACCATCGGAGAGAGTTGATTGACAGAGTGGAAAATTGAAACATAATAGCATACCCGTTCACTGAGGGACTGACCCAATTGGTTTTGAGAAAACCGATAGGAGAAGTAGGAATAAGACTCCATAATTGACCCCAAGTGCAAGTGGGAGATTGATAGAGTTTGGGATATGCCCTCGGGGCAATTATTTAATTTGTTACATATATCTAACTCGTTGACTAATTTTGTTCGAAATAAATGTGTTTCCTTTCTATTATATACTTGATATAATGTAGTTATATTAATTAATTAATTAATTAAAAGTATCTAATTGAAAAATCCATAGACGGTATGTTTGTTGATAGTAGTTACAACGTATTGTAACCGTGAGTAATTTATCATAATAAAAATAAATATATCATTTAAATATACATTTTAAATGTTCTATGCATGAGATTAGGGTTTTGAGATGTGTGGTTGAGATCATTATTTGCTCTCTTATCCTACCCATAAAAAGCTAATCTCAAAATCCTAGTCAAAGGCTAATTAATTTTTTTTGAGCCACCACTTTCTTCTTCTTCCTCCTTATTTTAATGGCAGCAACACTCCTCTAAAATCATCCCAAAATTCTCAAATCCAAATTAAATTAAAAAAAATTACTAATTTGTAGTATAAGGTCTCCAATCCTGGATTAGCAACCTGATGGATTGGGAATTGTTCTTAGAAGAGAATTCATTGTTCAACGTGGACTCAAAGGCTTCATTAGGAGGTGAACTTTTGTTTATTATTATTGTTTTGATTTCAAGTTTATCATATGAATGTTGATTTACTTCCAAATCACTTTGTATTCATATCTATTTATTGCTTGGATTAGGTAAGATTTTTGCAGATACAAGTGTTTGTTACAATTGGATTGGTTATGTGCTTATCATAGTATTTTGTTTATTGATTCATTGTTGAATTTTTTTCTAAAAACAAAATTAATTTTGATTTATATTAATATATATAAATAGATCTATATTAAATGTATACAGATTTGCAAATTGTTTATATGTATAATTGTATATATGTTTATATCTTGTATATATTTAATCTAAAATTTTTCTTATGATGTTTTATACCTATTTTGAATCATAAAATATAAAATTATTTTATTAAATATGTATATACATATTTTATTATTATTTATTGATTTTGTGAATTGTTTATTATATATAAAATAATTAATGGTTCAAATTTTCAATTATATATTTTTTATACTTTCTTCACCATGTAAGGTGCTTACTCTAAAATTTTAAGATTTTTTTAACTTAATTTAATATTTTTTAAAATTAATTTACTTTCGGCCTACAATTAATTATTTAACTAAAAATAAAATTCAATTTGTAAAATTTTGGAAAATTTCAAAAGCATTAGTGTTTCACAAGTATCTTCAGAAAAAAATTTAGATTTTTAAAACTTAATTTAATATATTTTTATAATTAATTTATTTTTAAATTATGGTTATTTATTTAATTAAAAATATAATTTCAGTCGAGAAAATTCTAGAAAATTTTCCTAGGCCCAAAATATGTCTCATCTACCTTCAAAATTTTTTTAGATTTTTCAACTTGATTTCGTACTTTTAAGAATTAATTTGATTAAGGGCTATTATCAACTATTTAATAATAAATATTATATTGATTAAAAAAATTCCATAAATTAATCTTAAGCCCAAAATATGTTTTTAGATTTTATAAAATTATGAAACTTGTATTTTTATCATGTGATCATTTTACATTAATTTATTATTGCAGAAACTGTTTTATTCAATAATTTATATGCACACAAAGATGCACACACATATATACATATCAATATCCTATTTTGACATATTATACAAGCACATATTTGAACAAATGATAGTACACACAAAATGAGCTATTGTGTCCGTTGCAATGTAAATCCCAGCATCTATATACGAGCACATTATACCCTTCACGGATTATGATGTTACACACGCACATATATATGGTTCATATATATGTATATATATACTTATATAAATAAATAAAAAAAATTAAAAAATTCTCAGACTACAGTTTGTACGGTTATAATACATATATGGACATAGTAAAAAATCTTGCCATGAATAAATTATTAATTAATGACATTTAATGTATCAATCAATTCAAATTTAAGAAAGAAAATGAAAGTTTTCTCCCTCCATTTAATGCAATTAAAACTCTCAATTAATTCTTGTTTTAGGGAAAGAAATGAAATATTTCATTCCCTATACATTAACTAAATGTTAGGTGTATTTGATACACTATACATTTGAAATTAAAAACTTCCCTTTAACTAAATTAAATAAAATAAATGATTTTATTTAAAATAAATTTTTAAATGTTTTAAATAAATTAGGCTTCATAGGCCCAACTAAGATCCAATAGGGTTAAAAAAATTGAAATTCACCAATTTCTTCCGCTGCGGGCTGAGCCAGTTCCTTCAACACTGCCCAACATTTGGAGGATGTTATATGCTCTAATCTCAACGGGTATATCGATATTCAGTCTCGATGCATCTTGACTAGGAACATTTAAAATGATATATTTATTTTTATTGTGATAAATTACTCACTGTCACAATACTTTGTAATTACTATCATAAAACATACCATTTATGGATTTTCTATTAAATATATTTTTAATCAAATTAATTAATTAATATAACCATTATATTAAGTATATAATAGAAAGAAAACATATTTTATTTCGAACAAGATCGGTTATCGGATTAGATAATGCAACAAATTATATGATTACCCCTAGGGCACACCCCTAACTCTATCAAATTTAACAAAACTTTTGCATGTAATACACACACACACATACACATACACATACACATACATTAGAAAAGTCAAATTTTGTTTTAAAATCCATTTAAAATATTATTTAAATTCGAATTTTTTTCTCCTTTTCTGGTTGTGAGTTATATACATATATACATGTGTGTGTGTGTGTCTATTCACATCCTATGTTGACAACACATATTTATAGGGATTCGTGACAGTGTGATCTAAACTAAGCATATATTTGAAATCAATATAATTATCAAATATAGAATAGTTACCTTGAGTATAGCCTAATTAGTATATGTTAAATGCTGAATCGATCGACTCCTTGAAATCTCTATTCAAATCTTCCAAAGAGAGTTACCAAACTTAACACACTATGCACTATTGTCCTAATTTTGATTCGACTGTGTGTTTTAAAAGCTTGAATTAAAGGAGGAGGATGGCTGCAAATTTTGGCCAGATATGGATGGAATAGAGGCTAAAATAGAAAGAGCCTAAAGTGGGGTTAAGAGCGTTTAAATAACAGAGTGAGTGAAATGCTAAATGTGGATCCGGATCCACTATTTTCTCTTGCCATTTCAAACCCTTTTAGTCAAATTCAACTCCTATTTTCTAACATGTATGGCCAACCATTCTAGAGCCCTCTTGAGCCTTCATATCATTCCAAGCTCGATTGGATTATCGTACATTTGAATCTAATTTAAACATACATCGATATCGTATATCGATACGTGCGTATACAACTTTTATATACACACTATTTTTAATACTGATCAACACAAATCAAATAAAATTTTATGATTAATAATTTATAAAAATTAATTAATTAATTAAATCAGGTGGTTGTCGGAGTGTTCAACATTTCGGTTATGTGACTCTTAGATGTAAATTCAGTTAGAGTTTAGTATCGAACAATTCGAATATCAACGTTCACACGTCACCTTAGCTAGGGTTGTTGCATTATAGCCAAGTTTATTGCTTACAAAGCTTCGGCAAAATCCAATTTTACTTATTTTAAGCGATACCCTGTAGTGGCAATTATTTACATTAATTCTCTTCGTTAAAACTATATCACATAAGGACTTATGGAATTTGGTAATGGTCAAAATTCTAATATCGTCCACATTCAACTTTATAGTCCAAACAAAAAGTCCTTGGTTCGATAATAATAAAATTATTAACCACACTGCTCTAGCCAGAGACTTTGACTTTGAGTTGTCTTCAGTTGATTATGATACTAACCCCATATAACTTAAAAGACGAATTCTCTATTGAATAGTGTTTTACTTTCAATGCTTCCACTCAATCTAATTATAGTCCTTCGATGGATGTCGTACCACGATTTAACTATAATCGAAGCGAATTTTCCATATTAAAGCTCGATAGTATTCTCAAGTCGAGAGAATTGTGTAATATTATCTCATCGTTATTTTCTGTTTTACTTTATTTATAATAACCAATATAAAACTATCGAACAAGTCATTCTATAATTATCCAATAACCATCAGTATGTAACCCTTTGAATCCCTCAACAGCCATGAGTATACACTACCCAACATTTGGAAAGCGTTACGTACTCTATTCTCAACGGATGTATCGATATCCAGTCTCGATAGATCTTGACTAAAAATATTTAAAATGGTATATTTATTTTCATTGTGAGAAACTGTTCATGATCACAACATATTGTAACTACTATCACAAAACATACCATTTATGAATTTTCTATTAAATATACTAAAATTGGTTAAATAATTAATATAACACATAATATCAAGTATATAATAGAAAGAAAATTGACTTTTATCTCAAAAGAGATTTTATTATAGAGTTAATAATTTACTGTAAATTACATAATTGCCCTTGGGGCATTCCTTTAACTCTATCAATAAAAATTGAAAACAAATATAACTCGCTAGCTGGTTTTCAAAATTTCACAGCCAGCGGTCGACCTATGGAAGTACCAGTAGCGCCACACAAGGCTGTTGGTAGAGCCAGTATGAACCTGGACCATATAGAGCCCATACAAAATAGGCAATTGACCCACATTCCATTCTTCGACTCATACGTCAAGTTAGATAGGACCTTTGGATCATATGTATTGATGTTGTAATGAACCGCCTTTCTTACTTCGAAAGACGAGTCATTATGGGTAAAAGAAAAAGAAAGATAAAAAGAAAATTTAACAATCACAGAATCTCACATTGGAAAGGAACAACATATAATATATAACATAGGATTATACATAGTCACTGCTATCATAATACATCAGAGTCATAATAGTACAAGCTCCACACTAGGACAATTATAACTACTTGTCCTTACATCACAAGTCCAAAATATATTTATATACATACACGGCGGAAATAGATACTAGCTAGCTATCGGTGAAGCCACCTCCTCTAGCTCCTCCAAAATGCTATCGTGAGAAACCTGGATCACTTGACTACTCTTGAAAATTTGAGTACCCAAGAGTTTTAGGAAAAGAAAATAAAACTTCGGGTCAGACATGGGTCTGGTGTGAGTAAACTCAAAACAACTTAATTCTTACTTTTATAAAACAATTTGAAAATCAAAGGTGTCTCGTAAGACCACGCTGCACATAAACATGGATGGGTTTTTACCTTACGATAACCAAAACACTTTGTATTGAAATTCAATGATATTATAATAATGTCTAGGGTTTTCAAGTAAGGTAGAACATAGCTAAAATGCTTGCATCTCACATTTCAACATATTTGGGCACAACCAATTCCGTACGGCACTCATTGGACAATGGATTACATACATGACCAGGTAAGGAACTACCTTCTGAAGATGCACCTCTAGTTAAAATACACCTGGGGTCTGACAAGAACATCTTGTACCCCTACTATACAGAACCGGGTTACCACTTGACTAGTTGTACCGGATACATCACCACCACGGTTGGGATCAACAACCGTACCGGAGCATACAAAAAATGGGTTAAATATCGATTCTAGATATGGTGGTAACATACTCTTATATGAGCGACCCACATAGCCCTGCTGCATACCCTGTTTTGGTCATTTTTGGTTGATGAGGCCTTAGGCTACCTTTACCTTTTCTAGAGCACTGCCACTTAGAATGCTACATCGCCTTCCAGATGTTGACACAATGTCAGCATTCATCCATACAAGTCGTTTAGGAAATGAACGAACTGAAGGTACTATTTCCACTACACCCGTTTTGGACCCTCAGGGTTAGTAGCAAATAGCCCTTGCACTTCAAAGTCTTTATCTTGGACCTTACCTTTACTATTTCCAATTCGAACGTCTACATCGGTTCGAATTAGTTTTCAGATAACAACTAATATTCGATCCCAGTTTCTCCAAACCAACCTTCGATAATTTAAAGGATCAAGTTATTTATAGTGGACTATCCAACTGTCAGGGTGTGAAGATTTACATATGAACATATATTCCATATGCTTAGATTATCATGACCCGCTTATCAAAATTAACTCCCTTGTATTTATCACGTTCCTGAAGTGTAGTATTTGTGATGAGTACAAGTCGACTTACTTTAAATAAAATGCATCATCATTTTATTACAACTACTTTAATTCATTTGGCTACTTAATAGCATGGATAAGATATCCTTGGTTGTAAAACAATTCACTTAAACAAGAAAATTGGTTAAAGATAGATAATCGATAGGGTTTTTAAAGAAACCTTAAAAACAAATAAACTTTAATTAAATCATAAGTTTAAACTCAGTCTAACCTTAATTAATCTTGATTAAATCAAAATTAAATCATTAATAATCCAAATTTTATTTATAATTAAACCCTAATTATACTATATTTAATTAACATTTATTTAAGAAATTAAATCCTTATTAAGTGGATAATTAACCTTTAATTAAATAACAATTAATTAAATAATTAACTCTAATTAAAAATTAATTAAAATAAATAAATTGATTAAATAAAAATTAGTTTCCTTTTTATCTTAATTATTCATTATTTAAAACTTACTTAATTAAAAATAATTATTTAGTTAGTAATTTCTTAAACTTTAATTATTTAACCTAATTACTTAATTAATTAATTAATTAATAATTACCCAAATTAATTTAAATTAAATAAATAAATTATTAAATAATTAAAACTAAACTTTTGACTTACTAAATTAATTCAAAATGAGTTTTCAAAAATAATCCAAAAGAAAACACTTAAAACTTGAAATCGTGAAATTTTCCGAACTTCATTCATAACGACTATCGCTAAAAGTGGAGTTCGCTAGAATTGATTTCTAGGTGAAACTTACACTTGACTCAAGCGATGCCATACTTTAAAAAAACTTATGTGAAAGGTTTTGAAACTTTCAACAAGTTGTAACTTGGAAAACATTTCCAAAATCAAACCAAAGAAACCCTATTTCTTTCCAACGGATCTTAAATCGCTTTGCGACCATTTCAACACTAGTTCACAACCATCTCATCACTAACTTGGGTTCTGTTTTACAACCAATACTACCAATATAACATGTCTACAACCATATCCATATAAAACATATACATATCCAAACATATCACATATTTAACCAAATCACTTATCCAATTCAAACAACCAACTTGCAATAACATATTATCCAATTCACATGGTAATTCAACGTATCAACCTAGAATATTTAACAACATATATAGCATCAAAATAAGTTGAATTTTCTTTTCCAAAAATTAGAAGTTTACTCATTGAAAGCTTTACAAATCTCAAAGCAACTTCCACTAGAACTTTGATATATGCTAGCACTTGGTCCTAACTTGCAAACGTGAAGCTTTTGGATTCCTAAACACCTAGATTAAGCTCAGCCATGGTCATATTTGGGCTCGGCCTGATGTTTTTTTTGTGGAAGGGGACTTAATTTTGGAAGAGGAAGTGTAGAGATGGATGTAGAATGGTTTTAGTGAGCTAAAGAGAAGAGTTTGAGTGGAAAAGACTGATTTTTTCTAACTTTTACAAACTATAGAAGCCATGCATATTTTGGAGAGGAAGTTTTAGAAAGTGAAGAGGAGAAAGAAAATGAGAATGTGTATGTGTGGATGTATATTTATAGGTAAAAAAAGAATTGGGGAAAATTACTAATTTACCCTTTAATGATTTAACATAATATGTCATGATATTGAAAAATCACATCACCTTCCTACCCCACTCTCTAGTCACATCCCCCTCCTTCTCTATTCAAATCCTTAAGCTCATGATGAGTAATGATGTCTAATTATGAAAAATATTAAGATATGACAACACTTAATAATATATATTTAAATATAATGTTTATTATTTTTAAAGTTATGAATTATCACATCACCTATTAATTATAATTAACATAAGATAATCTATTCCTAAGTGTATTATTATTTAGTTAATTATCTACTATATATGTGTACGTATGGTGCACAAAAACAAACAACATTCCCGACAACTTTCCGGTGTCGAAAGGTCGAAATTTTGGAAAACGTTCTTCGGTTACATTATCTATTTTTCTACCGACTATTTAATTTGGTAAACAAATTTTGAAAATGATTTTTCCCTCATTAATAATTTTTTTAACATGATTTTGTTTATTAATAAAAATCTATTTATTGATTATATAAAATATATATATATATATATATAATTGCCTTGTTAAAACGACCAAATTCAGGGTCGTTACATTCTACCCCCCTCCCCTTTAAAAGAATTTCATCCCTGAAATTACTAACAAGAGTTAACCCAAAGGAATCACATATTGATGCTGCACGATCTTTAACTTCACAAGGTTTGGGTCGGCCACGACCTAAGAGGGAAGTTTTAGGTCGTCCACGACCTAACGAGTCATGTGAAAAGGAGCTACGACCTATAGTTACAGGGGCTAACGAAGAAGCAAAGCGAGCTAACAAAGCGGCGGTACGAGTTAACAAAGCCTTAGGTCGCTCCGACCTAACAAGTATGAACTGGAACGAGATACGACCTATGGAAAGTCGCGAAGTGGAGTTACGACCTAAGCTAGGTCGCATAAAGAAGTTCTGAAGCTGGTTCTTAAGTCGCTGCCGACCTATGATAAGTCGTAAGTCGCTCCATCTCAGTTAGGTCGCATTAAGCTGGTTATCTCTTAGGTCGCTGAAGGGTATTAGGTCGTCTGCATGTTAAGTCGTTACAATGTTGTTTTAGGTCGCTGCCGACCTATGTACTGTAAATATATGATGACGCGTGTTTTGTACTATGATGTAATTGTTGAGTCGTTGCCTACTAGGTCGTAGGTCGCGCGTTTGTTGTAGGTCGTAAGTCGTCTGTTTTTAAGTCGTCTATTTTTAGGTCGTGATGTTTTAGGTCGTGGACGACCTATGAGTTGTACAGTTTTCTATGGCGTGTGTTGTAAAGCTGGTTGATTTGAATAAAAACTTTTGTTTTGTTAGCTTTGTGCTTTCACCAAATTGGTAGTTGAGTGTAATCTCCTATCTCCTCTTTCGGCATTCGAGTGCGCTCGGATCAACGATGGTAGAAGCTAATTCACGGTATCAAGTGCGCTTGATCAACGTCTGAAGAATTGCAGATCTTCTTTCACGGTATCGTGCGCGATCAACGTGACGAAGGTAGCTAGAATTCGGTATCTTTGGATCAACGAATTTGGGCCATTCAGTATTCTTCATTCCATCGATTTCTACTTTCACAGAATCATCATTTTGTTATTCCGCTGCTGCATCATTTGGTATCAAAGCTAGACTTAGCCAATCATAGCTAAGCCGAGTCTTGGAGCCAATTTTTATTCGAATTGTTGAAGATTGGATTTACATTTTTTACGAAGACTAGTGTTCATCGTGATCATTATAAGTCGCAACAAGAGGGAAGATTTTGATCCATATCATTTTAGATCGAAAGAAGAAAGGTGTTTAAATTTTGCGTGGAAGTTTTGCGCGCCAAAGTTTGAAGTAGAGCCGAGAGTTTGAAGTTGAAGATCGTACATCATTTGGTATCTTTTGATTTGTCTAAGCCGAGAATTGAAGTGTTGTGAAGATTCAATCATGCCGCCGAGAAGAGCTAACCGTCATCAAAATGTTGAAGATTTGTATATGCGAGAAGATGCTGAACAAATGGAATAACGCATTAGTGATAAATTCAATGAGAAATTGGATGAGGGTATTGGGAGGTAAGAGAAGCTCGTGATGGATATGAATCAACCCCAAAGAAGAACATCGCCAATTTCAAACCAAGGTAGAAACAGGGTTTCGCCATCAGTTTCGGGAGAAAGGAGAATATCGCCACAATCTAATCAAAGAAGACGAAGTCATCGAGAATTTGAAAATGACACATATAGAGATGATGAAAGGCGAAGTAGAAGGGATATGCGTGATCATCGAGATGTGGATGGATGGGACCGTTATCGAAGCACATCTGTTGTTGATGAAGATGGTGATAGAGGAAGTTTTCATTATCGAGATCAAGGCCAAGGACGGAATCGAGATCGAGAATTTGAGGATGATCGTCGATGGGAGTCAGGGATGAAAACTGAAATTCCAGAATTCAAGGGTGGAATGGTGGCTGAAGAGTTTTTGGATTGGTTGTCTAATGTTGAGGAGATTTTTGACTTTAAGGAAGTTCCCGAGCATCGAAGGGTGAAGTTAGTTGCTACTCGTTTGAAAGGAAGAGCTATGGCATGGTGGCAGCAAACTAAACTAACACGGGAGAGGATGGGAAAGTCGAAGATTGAGTCATGGGATAAGATGAAGAAATTGATGAAAGCTACATTCTTACCGTATAACTATCAGTCTCTTATGTATCAATGTTTGCAGAACTTGAGGCAGGGGACCAAGTCTGTAAATGATTATGCGGATGAGTTCTATCTGCTAATTGCAAGGAATGACATCATGGAGACGGAGGAGCAGTTGACAGCTAGATTTGTTGGAGGGTTGAGAATGCAGATACAAGACATGGTGAATATGTTTGATCCCAGATCTGTAGCTGAAGCACATCAAAAGGCTCTAGCTTGGGAGAAACAAGGAAGGAGAGGAGGTGGTGTGTTTACAAATTCCAACAATCCAATGAAAGGGGCTAGTAGCAATGTGAATGTTTCGAAGGCTATCGCCAAACCAGTTGTTAATGAAGTTGCTAAGACCAGAATCAATAGTGGTATCAAATGTTTCAATTGTCAAGAAATGGGTCACAAAAGCAATGAGTGTACGAAACCAAAGAAGCGAACGATGATTGCTGAGGCAGAGAAAGATGAGGAAGAAGCTGACTGTTCTAGTTCACTACACGATGAGGAGGAAGAGAATGTGTCGGGAGATGAAGGGTATTCATTGATGATGAAGAGGTCGTGTTTAACACCAAAACAGGAGGAGGAAACTAGCTGGTTGAGGAGTAACATCTTTCAATCAACGTGCACTATCTTGGGAAGGGTTTGCAAGTTTGTCATCGATGCGGGAAGCTGTGATAATATTATCTCTACCAAAGCTGTGAAGAAGTTATCATTGAAGACAGAGAAGCATCCGAAACCTTACAAGTTGGCTTGGTTGAGGAAAGGCGGGGAGGTGAAAGTTGGAAGAAGAGCTTGTGTTAATTTTTCAATTGGAAAGAAATATAAAGACGAAATTTGGTGTGATGTTGTAGACATGGATGTATGCCATTTGTTGCTGGGGAGACCGTGGCAGTATGATAGGGCGGTGCAGCATGATGGTCGTACGAACAGTTATAGCTTTATGTTTGAAGGCACAAAGATCATTCTAGTTCCAAAGAAGCGACAACAAGAAGAAAACAAACTGGAGGAGATTGAAGAGCTGAAAACTTTGTTATCATTGAAGGAGTTTGTTAAGGAGGTAGAAGAGGAGCTTGAAGTATTCTTGTTGATTGGACGTGAGAGTCATGAAGTGGTTGAGATTCCCGAAGAAGTAAAGCCAGTGCTGAAAGAGTTTGACGATGTATTTCCTGAGGAGCTACCAACGGAGTTACCGCCGTTGAGAGACATTCAACATCAAATTGATCTTGTTCCAGGAGCTGTGTTACCTCATAGACCACACTACAGGATGAGTCCAAAAGAACATGAGGAGTTGAGAAGGAAAGTGGAAGAATTGCTTGAACAAGGGCGTGTGCAGGAAAGTTTAAGTCCATGTGTTGTGCCAGCATTGTTAGTTCCGAAGAAGGATGGGACGTGGAGGATGTGTACTGATAGCCGGGCCCTAAACAAGATTATAGTGAGATATAGATTTCCTATGCCAAGGCTTGATGATTTGTTGGATCAGTTGAGCGGGGCTACTATCTTTTCGAAGATTGATTTGAAGAGTGGTTATCATCAAATTCGAATCAGACCAGGGGATGAATGGAAGACAGCATTCAAGACGAGAGAAGGATTATACGAATGGCTGGTTATGCCGTTTGGTCTTTCGAATGCACCTAGTACATTTATGCGGGTGATGAATCAAATCTTTAGACCTTTTATCGGGAAATTCGTGGTGGTGTATTTTGATGATATACTGATATATAGTGGAAGCTTAGAAGAACACTTGCAACATCTGAGAGAAGTGTTGATGGTATTGCGACAAGAACAATTTTATGCTACAACGAAGAAATGCGTGTTCATGACGCAGAAAGTTTTATTTTTGGGGTATGTTATATCGGGAGGAGGCATACAGGGGGATCATAATAAAGTTGAAGCAATCAAAAATTGGCCACAGCCTAAGACGATAACGGAAGTTCGTAGTTTTCACGGGTTGGCTTCATTTTATCGAAGGTTTATTCCACACTTTAGTAGTGTGATGGCACCTGTTACGGATTGTATGAAGGGTAAACAGTTTGCATGGACGGAGGAAGCAGGGGTTGCTTTTGAGCGAATTAAAGAACTCTTGACGTCAGCACCAATTCTAGTATTACCAGATTTTCAGTTAGTATTTGAACTACATACTGATGCATCCAAGGTTGGGATTGGAGGAGTGTTGAGTCAGAGGGGACGTCCTATTGCATATTTCAGTGAGAAGTTATCAGGAGCAAAGATGAGATATAGTACATACGATGTGGAATTTTATGCTGTTGTACAAGCCATTAAACATTGGAGACATTACTTATTTCACAAGGAGTTTGTGCTATACACTGATCATGAGGCTTTGAAACATTTACAAGGGCAAGAGAAGATTTCAGCAAGGCATGCATCGTGGATTGCATACCTGCAACAGTTTACGTTTGTTGTGAAACATAAATCTGGAGTTACAAACCGTGTAGCGGATGCGTTGAGCAGAAGAAACCATTTGTTGACTACAATGAAGATTGAAGTGACGGGGTTTGAAATACTTCCAGAATTATTTGTTGAAGATTCATACTTTAGGAAGTTTGTAGATGAAGTGAAGAAGGGAGAGACGGATGAGTTTATGATGGTAGATGGTTTTCTGTTCAAAGGAAATCGATTGTGCATACCTGATTGTAGTTTGAGAATGAAGATTGTGAAAGAGCTACATGAAGAAGGCCACGTGGGTAGAGACCGTACACTACAGCTGATTTCTCAATCTTATTTTTGGCCGTCGATGAGAAAAGAAGTGGAGAGATTTGTTGAGAGGTGTCATGTCTGTCAAGTTTCGAAAGGAACCGCTACAAATGCAGGGTTATATATGCCATTTCCTGTACCTACTAAACCTTGGGTTGATGTGAGTATGGACTTTGTGTTGGGATTGCCGAGAACGCAGCGTGGTAATGATTCTATTTATGTGGTGGTTGACCGATTTTCGAAAATGGCACATTTTATTGCTTGCAAGAAAACGGCGGATGCTGTTCATGTCGCTCAGTTATTCTTTAAGGAGGTGTATCGATTGCATGGGCTACCTGAATCGATTGTTTCAGACAGGGATACTAGATTTCTAAGTCATTTCTGGCTAAGTTTGTGGAAGATGGTGGGAACGAAATTGAGCTTTAGTAGCGCTTATCATCCGCAGACAGATGGACAGACCGAGGTTGTGAACAAATCGTTGGGGAATTTGTTGAGATGTCTTGTGAAAGACAATCTAAAGAGTTAGGATATGAAGCTATGTCAAGCAGAATTTGCTCATAATCATGCAGTGAATCGGAGTACTGGATTCAGCCCATTTCAGATTGTATATTCTAGTTTGCCAAAGGGGCCGTTGGATTTGACGACAGTTCCACAACCAAAGGGGATGGTTAAACGGGCTGCAGATTTTGTTGGAGGATTGACAGAGTGTCATAGAGTCGTTCAAGAACGATTGGAAAAGGCGAATGAGAAGTACGAACGAGCTGCAAATCTGAAGAAAAGGAGTGTCGAATTTAATGAAGGAGATTTGGTGTATGCTGTATTAACAAAGGATCGTTTTCCAGTGGGTGCTTATAACAAATTGAAAGCCAGAAAAATCGGTCCTGTAAAAATTTTGAAGAAAATCAATGATAACGCGTATCAATTGGAATTGTCGGATAATGTTCATACTTCTGATGTGTTTAACGTCAAATACTTAGTTCCGTACCATGGGGATGAGTGTGTTGCGGAGGAGGAAGATGCAAATTCATGGACGAATTTTTCTCAACCCGGGGAGGATGATGCAGCATGATCTTTAACTTCACAAGGTTTGGGTCGGCCACGACCTAAGAGGGAAGTTTTAGGTCATCCACGACCTAACGAGTCGTGTGAAAAGGAGCTACGATCTATAGTTACAGGGGTTAACGAAGAAGCAAAGCGAGCTAACAAAGCGGCGGCACGAGTTAACAAAGCCTTAGGTCTCTCCGACCTAACAAGTATGAACTGGAACGAGATACGACCTATGGAAAGTCGCGAAGTGGAGTTACGACCTAAGCTAGGTCGCATAAAGAAGTTCTGAAGCTGGTTCTTAAGTCGCTGCCGACCTATGATAAGTTGTAAGTCGCTCCATCTCAGTTAGGTCGCATGAAGCTGGTTATCTCTTAGGTCGCTGAAGGGTATTAGGTCGTCTGCATGTTAAGTCGTTACAATGTTGTTTTAGGTCGCTGCCGAGCTATGTACTATAAATATATGATGATGCGTTTTTTGTACTATGATGTAATTGTTGAGTCGTTGCCTGCTAGGTCGTAGGTCGCGCGTGTGTTGTAGGTCGTAAGTCGTCTGTTTTTAAGTCGTCTATTTTTAGGTCGTGATGTTTTAGGTAGTGGACGACTTATGAGTTGTACAGTTTTCTGTGGCGTGTGTTGTAAAGCTATAAATAGGTCGGTGGTGCCACTTGTAATAGTTTGGTTGATTTGAATAAAAACTTTTGTTTTGTTAGCTTTGTGCTTTCACCAAATTGGTAGTTGAGTGTAATCTCCTATCTCCTCTTTCGGCATTCGAGTGCGCTCGGATCAACGATGGTAGAAGCCAATTCACGGTATCAAGTGCGCTTGATCAACGTCTAAAGAATTGCAGATCTTCTTTCACGGTATCGTGCGCGATCAACGTGACGAAGGTAGCTAGAATTCGGTATCTTCGGATCAACGAATTTGGGCCATTCAGTATTCTTCATTCCATCGATTGCTACTTTCACAGAATCATCATTTTGTTATTCCGCTGCTGCATCACATATTCATGCCATAAATTTTGTACAAAAGGTATACAAGCACCCATGACAATAATACATAAATGACACGCAACACAACAACTATTCTAGCATCCATCTAGGATAAGCTTCCTTAACATGATCCACAGTTCCCCAAGTGTAGTCTCGGGAATCCTCGCTCCACTGAATCTTAACCAGTCGCACCACCTTGTTGCGCAATTTCTTCTCATCTTGATCCGCAATACTAACTGGATGTTTAACTACCGTCAAGTTCGGTTCTATTTCCAAGTCATCCTAAACTGACGTTTCTACCACTGAAGATGGATCATGCACGCTCTTCCTCAAATGGGAGACATGGAACACATTATGGACTCCTGACAACCTTTCAGGTAACTCAACTCTGTAAGCGAGTGACCCAATCCTTTCTATTTGAATGGTCCAATGTATCTAGGTGCCAACTTCCCCGCTTTTCCAAATCGAATGACTCCTTTGATGGGAGTTATCTTTACATACACATCATCGCCGACTTCGAACTCCAAATCCTTCCTTCTCTTGTCAGCATAACTCTTTTGGCAATCCTGAGCTTCCTTCATCCTTCTTCTAACCATTTCAACTTTCTCCATCGCCTCTCAAATCATATCTGGACCAAGCACTAAACAATCTTCAGATTCTACCTAACACACAGGCGATTTGCATGGTCTCCCGTACAGAGCTTCATAAGGCGCCATTCCAATGCTAGCTTGATAGCTATTATTATATGAGAACTCAACCAAGTGAATATGTTCCTTCCATGATCCTCCGAAATCAAGAATACAGGCTCTCAGCATATCTTCCAAAATGCGATTAACTCTTTCAGTCTGGTCATCGATTTGAGAATGGTAGGCAGTACTTAGACTTAACTTCGTTCCCAAAGCTGTTTGTAGAGCTTCCCAGAATTGGCTTTTGAAGATAGGATCTTGGTTACTTACTATGCTTATTGGAACTCCATGTAGACGAACTATTTCCCTCATATAAATTTCTGCCAACGAAACTACCAATCTAATTGGCTTGACCGGGATAAAATGTGCACTCTTCGTTAGCTGATCCACGATAACCCACACTCCTTCATTTCATTTTCTGGTTCTGGGCAAACCATCGATAAAATCCAATGATATCATTTCCCATTTCCAATTGGGTATTTCCAAAGGTTGTAATAATCCCACTGTCTTCTGATGATCACCTTTGATTTGTTGACAGCACGAATACCTGCTAACAAAGACTAAAATGTCCTTCTTCATCCCCGGCCACCAAAATACTCTTTTCATATCCTTGTACATCTTGTGAACTCCTAGATGAATACTTAACTTAGACTTGTGGCATTCAAACAAAACTTCCTGTCTCAGCCCACCTACATCTGGGACACACATTCGTCTGTTCATCCTCAAAGCACCTCGGCTATCCATCTTGAAATCCAAACATCTACCCTCCTAAACACCTTGTATTAAACCTTCAAGTATCACATCCTCCCTATGATTCCTCATAATTTTTTCCTGAAGTGTCGGGGTAACCTCCACGAGAGTCAAAATAGCATTCCTGCTCAAAGCATCCGTCACTACATTAGCCTTCCCTGGCATATAAAGAATATCTAAGTCATAAGCCACCAAGAATTCCAACCACCTTTGTTGCCTCAGGTTCAGATCCTTCTGGGTGAATAGATACTTCAAGGATTTATGATCCATGAAGAGCTTGAATTTTTCACCTAATTCAAAGAAAGAAATCTTGCTTCTAGAATCCAAAAGATCAGAAAGAAACTAAAGAAGAAAAGAAAGATCCTTACCCAACAAGTAGTGCCTTTACATTTTCAATGCAAAGACAACAGCCAACAACTCCAAGTTATGCGTAGCATAGTTCTTTTCATGAGGCTTCAACTGCCTGCTTGCATACGTAATCACTCTACCATGCTGCATCAACACAACACCTAGTCCCACTCCACAAGCATTTGTGTAAACCGTGAACCCACTATTATCATCTGGAACAGCCAAAACCGGTGCACAGGTAAGCCTCTTCTTCAATTCTAGAAATGCTTCTTCACACTTCAAAGTCCATAAAAACTTCTCCTCCTTCTTAGTCAACTTAGTTAAATGGGATGAAATCTTGGAATAATCTTGAATAAACCTATAATATCCAGCCAATCCTAAGAAACTGCGAACCTCGGTGGAGTTCGTGGTTGCTTCCATTCTTAAACAGCCTCTACCTTCACTAGATCTACTGAAATACCTTCTCCCGTCACAATATGTCCTAAGAATCTTACTTCTGATTTTCAAAAATGACACTTAGAAAATTTCGCCTTAAGGACATATCTCCTCAATGTTTCCAACACCACTTCCAAATGATATTTATGTTCCTCCTCAGATTTGGAGTAGATAAGGATGTCGTCGATGAAAACTAACACAAACTTATTAAGAACATCTCGAAAAATACGGTTCATGAGATCTAAAAATTTATGCAGGTGCATTGGTTAGCCCGAACGACATAACCAACCACTCAAAGAAACAATCAAGGCCCCTAAAAGCAGTTAAGGATACACTATCTTCAGCAACCCTTAATTGATGGAATCTGGTAGCTAGATCCATTTGGGAAAATACCGTAGCTCCATAAAGTTGATCAAAAAGGTCATCTATACGAGGTAAGGGATACTTGTTCCTAATGATCAACTTATTCAACTTCCCGTAGTCCACCACAATCTTAAAGATCCATCATACTTAGCTGCAAAAACTACAGCTGATCCCCAACTCAAATAACTGGGTCTAATCAATCCTCTTCTTAGAAAATCCTGGGTTTGATCTACTAATTCCTCTCTCTCCCTCGGGGTCATCCTCCGCTTAGGTTGAACTACATGCCTTGCACCAGGGACCAAATCAATACGGAACTTAATCTCATGGTGCGGGGGTAAACTTTTAACTTCTTCAAGTACATGGAAAATTTCCTAACAACTTCAATATACCCTAAACTCTCCTGGGTTGCTTCAAGGGCATATAAGAAACTACACATATGAATAGTGGGTTCCTTACATGATACCTTAGCTTTCCTTCCTATATCAGTCACTAAGGATACAGTTCTCTTATTACATTTTAAGACAGCCTTATATTTTGATAACCAATCCGTACCAAGAATAATGTCAATTCCTTTAAAGTTCAAGACATATAGGTCGCAAGAGAAGTGATGAGAAAGGTAGGAAATTAGCACATTCTTACAAATCATATTCAAATGGGTCACACCACCTATGGGCTTAGACACACACATATGGTTTTCTACAATACTAGGAATGAGATGAAATTTTCCTACCGATTCTAAGAAAATAAAGCTATGAGAGGCACCAGTATCAAACAATGCTCGAACACAGATGCCATTAATAAGTAAGGTACTTTCAAGGATGCCTTTCCCTTTCACATCTGCTGAAATCGATGGCTCATCCTTTATAGCATACACCTTGGGCAGTTGCACTTTCTTCATGAGTGGATAGTCTTTTACCATATGCCTGGGCTGATGGCAATTAAAACAAAGAGTCTTCTGGACCATCGGGGAGATAGGTCTACTTTGTTGTTGTTGTTGCTACTGCATTCCAGAATTTTTGCAAAACTTCACGATGTGGCCCTTCTGCTGACATTTGTGGCAAACAAAATCCTTAAAACGACTTCCTTGGGCTCCACCTCCAGGCTTTCCCTTTCCCTGATTCTTCCAATTCGGATTGAACTTCCTCTTGATAGAACTATTTCCACTAGGTGCTACTGGAGTGGGCTTCTTCTTTTCCAAGGTCTCGTGCCTCAGAGCCATGTCAATTAAATCCACAAAAGTACCTTAGACATGAGCTGTCATTTTCTTATGGTATTCTTCCCTCATACCCAAAACAAACATCTCATTAATTTTTAATGGGGTGTTAATCAATTCTTGTCCAAAACAAGACAACTCATTGAACTTCATCTCATACTTTGCTACAGATAGACCCTCCTGCTTCAAATCCATGAAGTTGCGGTACATCCTCGTCCTTCCTACCACTGACAAGAATTGGTCCTCAAAAACTTCTTTAAATCGAGCCCACGAAAACTCGTCGTTTGGAATATTTGCAGTAAGGGAGTCCCACCAAGCTGCTGCTCCCTCTTGTAGTTGTCATGCTGCTAAAAATCTATTCTATTCATCAAATAAACCAAGACCTTTTAAAAATCTTCTTGCAAGATCACAACCAAGCTTGCACTTCCATGATAAACTCGGTCCCCTTAAATGGTTTCCCTCCAAGATTAGTGTAATCCTTGCATAAGGTTGCGAAATTCACTCTCGGCTACTCTGGTGCGGCCTCTTCGGTAATCCGAACTCCTCCAGGATTTAGGGTTCGACCATTTGTAGTTATAGTGCTACCTGCTCCCCTACCTCATCTTCCTCTGTTACTCATTTCTTACTACCTGGATGTAGTAAGAAAGTTCTTAGAATTTGAACGAGATAAGACTTGAAAGAAAGTTACTAATCAAACCTGCCAAGCTGATCTACCTATAAGGGTATATGAATAAAAAATTACAAATACGCTATCTCAAGATTGACTCAACCCAATAGCCTAGGTGTTTCGCTTAACCTAAGCTCGGATACCAACTGTAATGAACCACCTTTGTTACTTCGAAAGACGAGTCGTTATGGGTAAAAGAAAAGGAAAGATAAGAAGAAAATTTAACAATCTCACATCGGAAAGGAACAACATATAATATATAACATAGGATTATACATAGTCACTGCTATCATAATACATCCGAGTCATAATAGTACAAGCTCCACACTAGGACAATTATAACTACTTGTCCTTACATCACAAGTCCAAAATACATATATATACATACACAACGGAAATAGATACTAGCTAGCTATCGGTGAAGCCGCTTGCTCCAGCTCCTCCAAAATGCTATCGTGAGAAACCGGGATCACCTAGCTACTCATAAAAATTTGAGTACCCAAGAGTTTTAGGAAAAGAAAATAAAACTTCGGGTCAGGCATGGGTCTAGTGTGAGTAAACTCAAAACAACTTAATTCTTACTTTTATAAAAAAAAATTGAAAATCAAAGGTATCTCGTAAGACCACGCCGCACATAAACATAAATGGGTTTTTTCCTTACGATAACCAAAACACTTTGTATTGAAATTCAATGTATAATAATGTCTAGGGTTTTCAAGTAAGATAGAACATAGCTAAAGTGCATGCATCTCACATTACAACATATTTGGGCACAACTAATTCCGTACGACACTTATTGGATAATGGATTCCATACATGACCAGGTAAGGAACTACCTTTCGAAGATGCAACTCTAGATAAATGTAACACTCCATATTTTTGGTAACATTATTTAGAATATTTAATTAGCTAAATAAAATAAAATAATGTGTTGATTAGGGGATTGAGATTTGATTTAATTAATGGGTAGCCGTGCCATTTAACCAATGAATTAAAAGAAGGGTTAAAATGAAATAGAGGAGGGGTAAAATAGGAAAGAGGCCATTCCTATATCCCTTAAACTTGGTCGTGTATTCCGTACACGTCCACTTCATTTTCATTTCATAAATTTTAAAGCTTGAGGCCGGCCACCATTAATAAGAGAAAGAGGAAGAAGATTAAGATAAGCTAAGGAAGAAGCTAAATCAAATCAAATCCATTCAAATCTCAAACTCCTAAATCTCTAAAGCCAAGGTGAATAATGTTTACATCTCATATTTGTTGTTTTTCGGTTTTAAGATGAAATCTGAAATATTTTGCATTGATTTGCCATGTTTTTGAATGATGGAATGATTATATATGCTTGTTGATGATTTATGGTTGTTCATATAGATTTTATGACATTTTTTGATATGAAAACCTTATTAAATGACATTCAAATGCCTTACGAATTTTTATGTAGACCAGAAATATTATTTTGGAGATGAGTTTTAATTTTTAGAATTTTCTGAATTTTTTTGGAATTTATATGAATTTTATAGTGAAGAAAATGTTATTTTGGGTTATAAATTATTTACGGTTAAATAATTAATGGTTTGGGTCTAAAATTTATATATGTTAGAAAACATATAAAAGGTGATTTTCTGAAATTTTTGTAGAATTTTCCTAATAGTTTTAATGGGTATATAAAATTATTTAAGGTATGATACTTAAATGTTTTATATATTTACGATGGAGAATGGGCTTTTTGTAAATAAATTAAGTTTGTTATTTCTGGAAAGTCGGCCGTATTTTGGAAAAGAGAAACTGGCAACCAATCATAATTTGACAAACAAGGTAGGTTGGGTACAAAAGAAATAGTTTAAAAGGACAAATAAACTGTTTCGATGCTTTCGGCACCAGGTTCTGCCTCCTTGTCTTCGCCTCCGACTCTATCGAAACAAATGTACATGGTATCAGGGAATTGGTACGTAGTGAATTGGATGTAGGCGAAAGGTATAGGGTCGAAACCAGGGGTTCCGAAGGGGTTGAGGCATTACTTTGCTTTAAAAAGAAAATGCGTCTGCTTGCTTTCGACTGAGTAGCTTTTGACTAGGTTGGCTTTCGACCAGGTCAAATGGTTTTAAAGGATTCGATTGGGTTGCACTTTTGTTTTAAAGTGACTGCTTTCGACTAAGTCGAAACCTTTTGTTGCCGCTTTCTTCCTTTCGATCTAGATGGTTTCGAAGCGGTTATTTTGTTTTCTAAAAGTTGGCCACTTCTCTGATTCTTTTGAAGGGATGGTTTCGAAACCATCATTTCTTTACTTAGGAAATGGTTTCGAAATAGACGTTTCAACTTAAATGATTTAATGACCCTTTTTCTCTGAATTGAAGTATAACTCAAAAGGTTTCGAAAGAGACAGTTTTAATGGTTTCGAAAGGTGTCTCCACATGTTTTAAATTAAACCCAAGTGCTTTCGAAAGGGTTGAGTTTTGATGATTTCGAAAGGTCTTAATGAATGGTTTCGAAGGGGTGGTTCCCTAGGGGTTTCGAAAGGGTTAAAAAGAAAGGTTTTTTCTATGTTTTCGAAAGGCAATATTTAAAGGTTTTATAGAAGGATGTCTAATGTATTAAAGCTTTCGAAGGAAAAGGCATTTAATGGTTTCGAAAGGGGTACTTTCAATGGTTTCGAAAGGGTTACTTTCAATGATTTTGAAAGGGATGTTAAAGGTTTTAAACCAAGGTTTCGAATATGTTAAATAGGCAATATAGCCTAAGTGTTTCAAGTTAAAAAGGACTTTGACTTATATTGGGGGATAGGTAATTCTCATTAAAATTCATCAACATTATTTTGAGTAAAGTATATATATGTAACATGGAAAAATGGCTTAGAGTAAAGCTAAAGATATATTTTTCTTGTATAAGTATGTTTAAAAGGTTAAATCATTTTGAAAAGGTTTTCAAGGAAAAAGATGAAGGGTAGTTAACCCTCAGAAAATGACTCATATTAGAAGACTAGATAGGACATGTGTAGGGTCGCACCCTATACTTATTAGTTATTAGCCCCTAGCTAATTTAGTCTAGAATTCTAGTGTGTAGGGCTTAGTCACAGGTAAGACTAAAATGATGGTTACACATAGGAAGGAATATTTATGTATAGAGATAGGTTATTGGTTAGCCTGCAAAACCATTAGGATCAGTTGACCCTTGGAGAAGTAAGTTAAGGACAAACCGTCCAGAAGTTTTGTTTAACAGATGTTTAGACCATTTGATATTTTATCTGGCAGGCCCGAGTCAGCCAAAGGGACAGTTAGTCCAGTTTGAAGACAGTTAGTCTAGTTTGAGGATAGTTAGTCCAGTTTGTAGACAATTAGTCCAATTTGAGGACAGTTAGACAAGTTTGAGGACAGTTAGTCCAGTTTATGGGCAGTCAGCCCAGATTCAGACAGATAGTCCATTTATTACCTGTTTTTAACATAATGGATATTGCTATTATTATTATTATTATAATCAGTTTGATTAACTAGTTTGGTTGCAGGAAAAGATTTGCAAAATATATGTTTTGAAAAGGATATTAGTGAGGGGAAACCCGTTCCGCTAAGCGGCGTTGTCTCACTTAATATCAATAAACCAAGATGTAACATTATTATTCACACCAGGCTTTATGTCTGACTCGAAGTTTTTGTTTCCCCTTAAACTCTCGGGTACTCAAAATTGATTTGAGTAGGCTGAGGGTTGAGGTATTAGTATTTTGGCGAATAAAGCTTCCGGAGACGAGCAGGTGGCTGACAGATATCTAATTAGGAGTTACAGATTATTCTGTTTATTTTCCGTTATGTGTATTAAGTCAGATATGACTATATTGATTCTGATCAACCAAGGGGGCAACGTCATATGTCGCTCTTGGCGTATTATCGTATAATTATATTTGATCTTTACCTGGTAAACGATTATGAGATTATGTAACTTGGATATGAATTATTGTTTTTGAAATGTAATCAGTAAAATGTTGTTTTTGAAATCTATGATTTGTTCATATTCAAGTGCTTCCGATATTATGGATACTATTAGAATTACCATATTTTGTTACCAGAAGTTAATACTATAGATGACTGTAGCATTTGTAACACTTAGCTTTTAGCCACCAGATACGGGATGTTACAATAAAATACACCTAAGGTCCGACAAGAACATCTTGTACCCCTGCTATATAGAACCGGCCTACCACTTGACTAGCAGTACTGAATACATCACCACCACGGTTGGGATCAGCAACCGTACCAGAGAATACAAAAAAAAGGGTCAAATATTGATTCTTGATACGGTGGTGACATACCCTTATGGGAGCAACCCACATACACCTACTGCATACCCTATTTTGGTCATTTTCGGTTGATGAGGCCTGAGGCTACGTTTACCTTTTCTAGAGCACTGCGACTTAGAATGCTACATCGCCTTCTAGATGTTGAAACAATTTCAGCATCCATCCATACAAGTTGTTCAGGAGAAACGAACCGAAGGTACTATTTCCACTACACCCGTTTTGGAATCACCCTCAGAGTTAGAAGAAAATAGCCCTTGCACTTCAAAGTCTTTATCTTGGACCTTGCCTTTACTATTTCCAATTCGGACATTTACGTTGGTTCGAAGTGGTTTTCGGATAACAACTAATATCCAATCTCAGTTTCTGCAAACCAACCTTCGACAATTTTAAAAGGTCAAGTTATTTATAGTGGACTATCCAACTATCAGGGTGTGAAGGTTTACAGATGAACATATGTTCCATATGCTTAGATTGTCATGACCCGCTTATCAAAATTAACCCCTTGTATTTATCACGTTCCCGTAGTGCGGTATTTGTGATGAGTACAAGTCGACTTACTTTCAATAAAACGCATCATCGTTTTATTACAGTTACTTTAATTTATTTGGCTACTTAATAGCATGATAAGAGATCCTTGGTTTTAAAACAATTCACTTAAATAAGAAAATTGGTTAAAGATAAATAACCGATAGGGGTTTTAAAGAAACTTTAAAAACAAATAAACATTAACTAAATCGTAAGTTTAAACTCAATCAAACCTTAATTAATCTTAATTAAATCATTAATAATCCAAATTTTATTTATAATCAAACCCTAATTAACTATATTTAATTAACATTAATTTAAGAAATTAAACCCTTATTGGGTGGATAATTAACCTTTAATTAAATAACAATTAATTAAACAATTAACTCTAATTAAAAATTAATTAAAATAAATAACTTGATTAAATAAAAATTTAATTTTCTTTTTATCTAAATTAATCATTATTTAAAACTTACTTAATTAAAAATAATTTACTTAGCTAATAATTTCTTAAACTCTAATAATTTAACCAAATTACCTAATTAATTAAATAATTAATTAATAATTACCCAAATTAATTTAAATTATATAAATAAATTATTAAATAATTAAAACTAAACTATTGACTTACCAAATTAATTCAAAATGAGTTTTCAAAAACAATCCAAAAGAAAACACTTAAAACCTGAAATCGTGAAATTTTCTGAACTGCATCCATAGCGACTATCGTTATAAGCGCAGTTCGCTAGAATTGATTTCTAGGTGAAACTTATACTTGACTCAAGCGACGCCATACTTTAAAAAAAGTGGAAATTAGGGAGGCATCCCTATCATACTTTCATATTGTAAAGCGGGTCCCTGTCAAAGTTTCATTGTAAAGCGGGTCCCTGTTTTTTGGAAACGAAGAAAAATTATTGCTGAAATGTCAGCAACTTTTATAAATAAGTGCTGATATTTCAGCAACTATCTGTATCAAAGTTTTATTGTAAAAACAAAGAAAAATTATTGCTGAAATGTTAGCAACTTTTATAAATAAGTGCTGATATTTCAGCAACTATCCGTGTCAAAGTTTTATTGTAAAAACAAAGAAAAATTATTGCTGAAATGTCAGCAACTTTTATAAATAAGTGCTGATATTTCAGCAACTTTCATAAACTGTGTTCACAGTGTACATAAATGTTGCTGAAATATCAGCAACTTTTATAAATAAGTGTTGATATTTCAGCAACTTTCATACACTATGTTCACAGTGTACAGAAATATTGCGGAAATGTCAGCAACTTTTATGAAATGTTGCATCATGCTCTGCAATAATCGTGAATAAAAAAACAGGGACCTAATTTACACTGAAATTTAGTGAAGGACTTTTCGTGAATTTTGAAACTTAATAAGGACCTGTGCCAAAAGTACCCTTAAAAAAAACCTTACGTGAAAGGTTTTGAAACTTTCAACAAGTTGTAACTTGGAAAACATCTCCAAAATCAAACCAAAGAAAACCTAATTTTTTCCATTGGATCTTAAATCGCTTTGCGACCATTTCAACACTAGTTCACAACCATCTCATTACTAACTTGGGTTCTGTTGTACAACCAATACTACCAACATATCATAACTAATATAACATGTCTACAACCATGTCCATATAAAACATATACATATCCAAATATATCACATATTTAACAAAATCACTTATCCAAATCAAACAACCAACTTGCAATCACATATTATCCAATTCACATGGTAATTCAACATATCAACCTAGCATATTTAACAACATATATAGCATAAAAAAAAGGCTGAATTTTCTTTCCCAAAATTAGAAGTTTACTCACCAAAAGCTTTACAAATCTCATAGCAACTTCCACTAGAACTTTGATATATGCTAGCACTTGGTCTTAACTTACAAACGTGAAGCTTTTGGATGCCTAAACACCTAGAATAAGATCGGCCATGGTCATATTTGGGCTCGACCTGATGTTTTTTTGGTGGAAGGGGACTTGATTTTGGAAGAGGAAGTGTAGAGATGGATGTAGAATGGTATTAGTGAGTTAAAGAGAAGAGTTTGAAGGGAAAAGAGTGATTTTTTCTAACTTTTACAAACTATGAAAGCCATGGATATTTTGGAGAGGAAGTTTTAGAAAGTGAAGAGGAGAATGCAAATGAGAATGTGTGTGTGTGTGGATGTATATTTATAGGCAAAAAAAAGAATTGGAGAAAATTACTAATTTACCCTTTAATGATTTAACATAATATGTCATGATATTGAAAAATCAGATCACCTTCCAACTCCTCTCCCTTATCACATCCCCCTCCTTCTCTAGTCAAATCTTTAAGCTCATGATGAGTAATGATGTCTAATTATGAAAATATTAAAAAATGACAACACTTAATGATATATATTTATATATAATGTTTATTATTTTTAAAGTTATGAATTATCACATCACGTGTTAATTATAATTAACATAAGATAATCTATTTCTAAATGTATTATTATTTAGTTAATTATCTACTATACATGTGTACATATGGTGCACAAAGACGAACAACATTCCCGACAGCATTCCGGTGTCGAAAGGTCGAAATTTCGGAAAACGTTCTTCGGTCACATTTTCTATTTTTCTACCGACTATTTAATTTGGTAAACAAATTTTGAAAATGATTTTTCCTTCATTAACAATTTTTTTAACATGAGTTTATTTATTAATAAAAATCTATTTATTGATTATATAATATATATATATATATATATATATAATTGCCTAGTTAAAACGACCAAATTCAGGGTCGTTAAAGATGTTTAATGAAAATGTATTGGTTTGCTTCGGGTGACGTTTTAGGCTACATTTTGATGTGATTTCCCAACGTGATTGAATGAAGTGAATACTTATATAATAAATGTTTATATAGTAGTATATAGACACACACACCGAGAAATATGTATGTATGTATGTATGCATATATGATTGTTGAATATAGATGTTGATGTTCGATGTTCGTATCGATCTCGTAGTTACGTTATTGGCTCCTATTTACTTACTATGGCATCACGGATCACACATATGGAGTAGGTGGATTGTAAGAGAATAGAGACGTCCATATGTAGGCTTATATGACCTTCGGTGTACCGTACCTATAACTACCAGTATAAAACACACGTACGTGCATCTAATAGTTGAAGATATTTAATTTTTATTTAATAAAAGAATTAATGGTTGGATGTGTACTATAAGTGCAAAACCTTTGGTAGTCACAACATTTTTATTTCAATCAATTTTGTTGGTGTTGATGGAAAATTGATAGCAAAATTCCATTGATGGACGATCGGAAAAGGGATGGTGGTGGAGGTTGCAAAACGATGGTGAGATTCTTTTGATGGATGAGGGTATTTTTGGAATGTCAAAAAGACACCATGTAAATCTATTCATTGAATTTTCTTTATTAATGACAGAGATAGCGATAGAGATGTGTATTTTAATATAATTATAGATACGTATTTTTTGTTTTATTATGTTAAGAGTTTATGTTATATGCATTTAATGCATATTAATTACATAAAGATAATCTATTATTATCATATTTGTTAATTTTGCGTATTTTTATAATGAGTGAGATTGTGAAAAAAAAGTATAAACCAATTTTTTTTATTTATGCTTATCGATTTATCGATCGGTGTCGGATAAGATGATTATAGGATATCCACGAATACTGATATCTTTTATCTGAACATGATTTTGGATACGAATGTGAATTCTAGGCTTTTGAAAATATCCGTTAATGGGCCTGCTTCAGGTTTCTCTGGCCATAGAAAAAAGAGGACATGTGGCACTTAAAACAAATCTAGAACATACAACATTTTTTTGTCCCCGTGAGCCGTTTTCAGGGAAATTATTTTTGTCATTTTGCATCTAATTTTCGATAAAAGTACAGTATGTTAAAGGCCCAAGTCACAGCTTGCATACGATTCCTTTGAGATATTTATTTTCAGAGTCCATATGCTGACAGACAACTAAGGCCATTGGTAATATTCAATTTGCTGGAAATTTGTTCTATCATCCATGTAGCGCTTAGGACTCTCCGTGCTTTGCGCGCGTTAAAATGGATCCAATCCATTTTTAAGAATCCATATTTACTGGTTTAAACAAATATTTGATGCTCATTTGTACACGCGTGATGTGAATTGCGGAGGGTAGATTAGGAATTTCAAAAAGACACGGTTGAATCCAATGGAGTAAATTTACATTATTAGTAGTAGAGATGTCCATTGGTCAAAATATAGTGAGCTAGGTTATACTATATCATATCATTGATATATGTGCAATGTTTATATGAATACGTTAAGCGGTGCGGTGTAACATTGACCTTAGTCGAATAGTCAACTCTTGGATGTTGATGTTATTACTTTCATATGCATGTTGGTAGGCTAAGGTGTGTTTACACACGTTAAATGGATTAAAATGATGTTATAATAGTTTATTTGAAGTATATGTGGAATAGACAAGTTTCACTCACTTAGACGTAAGTCTGACCTCCTCTCTACATTGTTTTTATATGATATTGATAGGTCGACGGGCCATAGAGTCAGGATGATTTAGTTGGTGTGGATGGTGCATATGACGAAGGCATTTACCTATATAAAAATATACATATGTTCATCTAATATTATAGTGTGTTGTGTGTAATTTTGGATTAATAATTGTATATTGTATGTATCTATGAACTTGAATATGTTATAAAGATTGGTTTGAAAATAAATTGGTTTTTATATTATATTTTGTTCCTTCCATTATGAGTTGAGAAAGATATAGTTAGAAATACAAGTTTGTTTTCTTGTTATCATAACCTAACATTCTATCATTTTCTATTTTCGAGATTTGAACGTTGGTTTAGACGTTAAATCCGAGGGTCGAAAAAGACGGGTTATTACAAGTTCTATTTTTGAAAATTTACTTTTTATCATTGAAAATAACTTATTTTCAAACATTAATGATAAGACTAATAAGATGGAAAAAATCAAACAAACAAATAATTTATTACTTAAATAATAACAAATATTGATACAAAAATATTACAATTAATACATCTATGTATCTCTACAGTTGGAGAGCTAAAATTTCTAGTTTAAACTCATCTATTTTTCAATCTTATCTCAAGAATGATATATGTGAATTTATAAAATATAAAGTTAAACAGACTAATCTAAATATTATATTTCATATAAAATTGAATCTTACCTCTTTAATTTTGTTATAATTATCAAGAAAAAGTGCTAGAGCTTCTATTTTAGAGAGTAAGGCCAACCTACAAGTAAATAAAGAGTCACAAATTTGTTTTTTCCCAAAAATTAGTTACATCTTAGTCCTTTTCTTCTTAGTTTCTCTAAACTCTTATATGGGAATTTTAGATTAAATTATGCATGAACTTTATTTCAAATCATATGTAAAGTAATTGTTCTATGTTCGTTTTGAGAATTGTTGCATCTAACATTGAAAATAAACTAGAATTTTTGCTAGCAATTTCAAAAGGAACAAAACATTATAGGATGAAACACGTTAACTCTGGAAAATCATCAAACATAACTTCATTGCACTTAATGATAACAGAAGAAAGAAATTCATTTATCTTTTAATGAAGACGTACATCTTTGTAGGAGATATGCTTATAAATATGGAAAACTAAAGCTTAACTCGAGTTAGATAAATGTGAAGTGTAGAATTATTATTATTTTATAGCGTGTTTTTGCAAATTCTTGGAGTCAGAGATCACATTATTGGGTGATAATTTAACAAATCCTCTAATATAATGTGCTATAAGACATTTATTTTTCTTTTTAAGCACTGTTTGTTATCTTAAAGTTTTGATATCTCATTCATGGAATAAGAGTGCAACTTGATAAATTTATAAATGAAATTAAATTAAAAAGAAAAAGTATGTCATATCAGTAATTTGGTTGTATCGTAACCTATAATTATTCATCTTTCATTTCATTCTACACTTTCAATGTGACAAATTCATTATATGTTATTTAATACCTTTTTTAATGTTGCCTATAATCACCCTTACAATTATCACAATGGTGTTTTAACTGCTTCAATCACCTAAGCATTAACATAATGTGTGTGTAGCATGGGTTCGTGCTGGTTACTTCAAATAATTTAATTTATTTCTTTCACTGCATTAAAATGTATTTTGAAATTATATTTAAAATAATACTAATTTGAGAAAACAATTTAGAGTAAAAAATAATGCATACATAGATATAAATCAAACGGATAAAAAGTTAATACATAAAATGTTCGTTGTATAGATTTGTGATTTATATATGTTCTCATAATCGTATTTTATACCATATACTAAAATGACAATCTCTCGCATTTTGAAATCCTATATGGAAAAACCATACGAGTCTAAAAGGGCACTCGGAAGATCAAAGCAACTAGAAAAAAATGATAACCACTAATGGAAGTAATAGGTTTGAATCTTAGTAACCTCATTTCTTGCATATGGATAGGTGTTTAGGTGTTAATTTTGGAATATATTTGTAATTTAAAGAGTTAATACATGAAATATTCATAGTGTATATTTGTAATTATATGTGTTGTCTAGCCTAGTCTATACTTTTATAAATGGAGAATCCCTCTTATGTATGAAATTATACGTAACAAAACCATTGGACGTGCAATCGAAAAATCCAAGCAACTAGAAAAATTAACTACTATTGGACAAAGTCACAAGTTTGAATCTCCCTAACCTCATTTTAACGAGAGAAAAAACAACATAAGGGCCCAACCAGGATCGAACTGGTGACCTATTGATCTGCAGTCAATTGCTCTACCACTGAGCTATGGACCCCTCAATAACCTTTTTTTTCTATAAATTGTCCTGAAAAATTAATTCCGAATACTTAAGCATGATAAAGTAGACTAATATTGTGTTGGATCATGGTTTCGAGTCCCAATATTCTTAGTTTTTCCTTTTATAATATAACTAGTGCGAATCTGTGCTATGCACACGGAGGTCGCCACATAATTTATTCAAGGATGTATGTTTTTATTTGTTATTACATAAAGATGAAAGTGTATGTTCATGAATTGTAGTATTTTTCAGATTAGCTTTTTCTTAAATGCTACTAACAAATATTTGATGATAAATATACTTAAGTAATCTTGAACACAAAAAGTACAACTAATTTTTTTGAACCAGCGGTGACTTTATACAATATATGTTAACATTATCTTTCTATTATTTTTAACTATGCAGGCATTGCATACTATGCATGTTTATTACTTTTCAAGTCAATGCTACATAGGTTCAATATGAGTTTATCTAATGTTTAACATATAAATTTCAATATGTACATAGTTCGCTACGGTGATAGCATTTAAATCTAGAATGGAGAAATCATGTTGTAACTGAAATAATGTTCCAATTTGTTTCAAAAGAAACAAAATTTCAACATTTGCATTATTACACATTTTGACATACACAATAATAACTAAATTAGAGAAATACTACAGTACCTTGGAAAACACTAACGATAATACGTAAATTTCATTAATGATAACAATTAGATAAAATGGTGTCAACAAACACAATCAATGAAATAAACTATTAAAGATTATTATTATTGGAATAATTATTGTAGTAAAATAATGGTTTTTTTTAAATGCAAGAAATAGACAAAGTGAACAAGTTTCATTGTGAACTAAAATCTATAGAAACCATGGTTTACTTAAAGATACATTATACATTTTTTCATGAAAATCATAGATAAAACTTGCATCTGAATTATGTGCATTAAATAGCTTTATTATTTTCCATAAAAATCTTTGTAATGATTTACTTAATAAAAACACATATCATATCTTTCATTCTTCATCAAACCAATATCACTTGATACCTAATTGAACATTCAAATATATTTTTCATTTCATTTCGATTTTTTAATTCAACAATTTTTCATTTTCACCTTATCTTCTTTGTTCGTGGCTGTAAACATCGACCATAAGTTTTCATTGGAAACCCAACCAGAAATTGAAATTTATATATTTTGGAGTATCAATCCAGTATCGACACCAATGCTTTCAATACTATTCATTTGTACATAAAATATCGACATAATTTGGTATTTATAACCAAATCAAATTGTTATTCATGTAAGGTTAAATATATAATCATGACCCATAATGTATATAATAATATATAATATTACCTTTCAAGCATAAATAAATATGCAGAATATAGTATTGCTTATAAACCCATAAAAACATATTACCCTTATAATACTTATATTAGTTTGCCACTAAAGGAATGAAAAATAGTAAAAAAACATTTGTTAAAGTTATGGATTGATAAACATTACAATTTCCCTCATGAAGCTAAAACTTAAAATGCTTCTAAAATATTTATACAAAAAGAGTTACATAAAAGGAAATGATTGATTAAAAATTAACTCCCAAATCAATTAGCATTAAAGAGGATTATTATGTATCCAATTCTTTCACTAAATTTAATTTCAATTAAAGATGATCAGTTTCAACTAATTCTTTTTTTTGTTTAAGTTCAAATCAAATGGGGCCTATAACAATCAATTCCTTTTTATCAGTTACATGGTAGTATTATCTGTTGTGATCTTTCTTAATTAAAGTTGGTTAAGTTACAAACATTACCAATACTATGTAAGCACATTTGTTTACTTGTGTGAATGAAAACGTGTAAAAATTTAATTTATTGCATATCATAAGACATGTATATGCACATACAATATATGAACCAAAATATTAAAAAAATATGATAAAACATTTCACACATTCATTATATACAATCAACCAGGTTTAGTATTCAACCATTAAGAAAATAGTTCTACCAAGATTCGTATTTATGCTCAATTTTATAACATAAAATTTGCAGTGGTCACCTTTCTATAATAGCAACTGTCAACTAAACTAAAAAATAACCATGTTAGGTAAATTATGTATATTATCTAATAAATATATAAAAAATAAAATTTTGAACTTAGCGTATTTTTTTGATAGTTTAAAAGTAGTTTAAAAGAGGAAGTTTCATCAATTTGACATTGATGCATTTTGAGAAAGTAGCATCTATGAAAAAAAAATCTAGTCTATGAACAACAAATGAAAACAATGACTAAAATGTTAAAAAATATCCACCACCTACATGATCCCAATAACTTAATATGTGAACAAATACCATGAAGAATGAATTTGTAGTTAGTTTCATATGGAACTGAGAGTAAAAGCGAATTATATTAAAGATCTTTTCTAATTCAAACTAATGTAGAATAATTTATACTAAGAATTTATGAAATATTTGATACCAAATTAAGTTAGAGAATTGATTACACATCGATTATAGAATATGTTCTTTAGTTAAATGAATTAATTGCCTCTAGCTTGGGAATTCAATTACATATAACTAACTGAATACTAAATATGGAAAAAATATATGAAAATATACATCACAATGAAACTTAGCCTGAAATCATATCAACAATCACATTCATTCCAAATAACAAACACGTAAAAATTTAAATGAACCAAATACCCAAATTCTCTAATATTTATACATTTTTTATAAAAAAACCAAGTGTGCTTTTCCATAGTTTCAAATTTGATTGAAGTTGGAAGAGTTTTAAAAACTTAAAGCATTAAAAAATAATCAAAACCAACATTATTCTTAAAACCAAAAGCATAGATAATTAATGCTTTCAACAATTTAAGTTTGTAAATGTTGTATTAAATTCATTTTACACTAAGATAATAAAAGGAAATAGATAATTATATAAAACTCATCCCAATTTGTAGATTATAAAATCATTTACAATGATTTCACACACATAAAATTATAAAATTTTATATATTTACTGTTACAAATAAATATAAATTGTACATAGAAATATATAAATGTATATTTATTGGTATATGCAATAGAAAGTTGAAGTAATTATGATAATACTACATTACATTTTAATCAAAAGATAATTATTATTTGTATTCTAATATATTTCCTTTTGTTTTGATTTCAGTTTTTTATTAGAGGATTAATTACACATTAATTATCAAATTAATTCTCTATGATGGTAAATAAATGAATTAATTATCACTAATGAGCATATTCATTCAATTACAATTAAATTATTGAACACTAAAGAACAAAAAATATAAGCATATTCATTTTAACTATTAACAACTAAATAGTAAACATGTTATCAAATTTTCATATCAATTAAATTACACATACACTTTAGTGAATTTATAAAAATAACAAGTTTTTCTAAGCTAAACATTTAGGTTTAAAAACTAAAAGTGTAAAAAACACTAAACCGAACATTAATTTTTGAAATTGAAAGCATAAATGAGAATTAATAGTTTCACAACTTACGTAGCGTGATTCGAACATATATTGACATGTGGTTTGTGTTCTGTTGTCCCAGTAATATGTTGTATCTAAGTACCATTTCAAAAAAAAAAATAGTTTCACAACTTGACCTACTAACTTTTACGGCTAACGTATCATTCTTTAATAAATCATTTCAGTATATTAGCTTTCAAAAGAAAATTAACTTGTGAACTATGTATCTTCCAACTATGAGATTCCAACCATTTAAACATAATCCTAGTTTATTACAAAATGCGCAAATAATATGAGTAGAAACAGCACCACATGATTTAATAAATATGCATTTTGAGACTGTGTAATTAAGTAGAAATAAAAAGCTAATATGATAAAAAATTATGATTATAAATGGTGTTGTAGACGGAAATAAGAATGCTGCAAGGATAAACATGTGAATAAAGAGCTGATCATAGTTTTGTCACTATTCGTAACAACCCCATTTTTTAAGTAATAATTAATATGAGTTAATAATAGTAATTTAATTAATTAATTGAAGTTTGAACATTTATTTAATAAATTAGTTTTGAAATTATTTAAAGAAAAGGATCTAAATCGTGAAAGTATAATATATATATATATTTTAAAATAAGCTGTAATGTGGAAAATGAATTTTATAAAAGTGAAATAATTGAAGTAAGGGTATTAGTTTTGAAAAGAAGTGATTTTTTTAAAGAAATTAATATTTGTATAGATTAAATGGGATCCAGATTATAAATAAAAGAAAATAAAATAAGTATGTTTACTTGCTTTAATTTCAAGGCCCAAGATCAAGTACCCAAACCCAAATCACCCAAACCCATTATCCCTATCCCGATTATTCCATATCTCGATTGTTCCAAGTCCCAATTCTTCACTCTTGTTTGTAAAAGCAACCACATTTACACACTAAAACACCTGATGTCACTTCCTTTTCCTCCTCTTCTAACTTATTAGATAAATCTTACTAGTTACCATAAATTCCCAAACTTAAATATATGTTTCTCAATGACGTTCCATACATAACGCAATAAAGAAATGAATGGTTCGATCGACTTTTAGAGTGCTGGAGCGTGCATTCATAAGGGGAAGAAGAGTGGAAGAAGCAGTAAATAGATGAGTGTTCCACTCAAACAATCTACGTTTAATCATATAATTATATTTATATACCTTTATGCATGAATTGGTTCATTGCTTGGCGTTAAAACGTTATGAACATCAAGCTAAAGTGGGATCGATTGATGAAAAGGGAGAGAGTTGCCTGAAACAGATGAATTTTCGTGCTTGAGTGTGTCAGTAGGTGTCCGCGTGTGTGTTCTTCTTGTTGTGTGCATGTGATGCAATGTTTAGTGGTTGCGTGCATATCAGTGTATATACACGTGTGGTGTATATGTATTAGTTTGTGAATGGTGCTGTCATACTTTAGTCTTGCGCTTTCTTCTTTTGCTGAAGAGAATAAAGTCTTCCTCCTTATATGAATTTTATTAGTTTGCTTACCTTTATTTCCTTATGGATTTTCATTAATACGGCCTATATATATGAATGTGTTGTGCACTTAAGTACAAGAGTGGGTGGAGTATACTATTGTATTTTGTTAGTATGAGAATATGAGTTTGTGTATGTGTTTTTTTTTCTCTATAGGCAAAACTGTGAATAGAAATATTTAGCTTTATAAATTATTTTTAAGATTTAAATTGAGTTTTTAACATTCTTAGTAAATATTAGAGTATCATCAAATTTTATAAAAAGTTAAGCAATTAAATATTTGTTGTAAATAATAAGATTACCATTGACTCTATTTTCGATAACTCATGTAAATCTTTTCATTATTCATTTATAAATATTTATTTCCATTTATGGGATATAATCGTGTGAATGATTTTATTAAGAATCGATTTAGTTGTTTATAATTATAATGAATTCAAATTAGTTTATAATTATAATTAATTCAAATTATTTATTTCATAGTTTTCTTGTTTAATCTTTGACGTATATTGATTTAGAATATACGAAATAATTTTTATATGAAGCATTTATATATAATTTTATATCTATTTTGAGATATGTATTTATTATCATCTCTTAATATTAGTTTTGTTATATGAAATTATAGGTTGAATGATTTACTCTTAAGTATTGAATTGTTTATTTTATATTTATTTGAGTAATCTATTTTATATTTCTATTTCAATATTTCTTTTCTGGTTTAATTATGTAAAATTATATGAATGATTCAACATTGATGTTGCTTTGATTCATGATTTCAATATGACACAATGATGACATCCTTTCAGTTTGATTTATTCATATTTATTCCGTGTGATGAGAAATCTGAATAAATGGTTTAGTGATACCGTTTGGTATGAGACTTTCGGTAACACTTTTCCAGTTATTCTTTGGACTCGTTATATAGAATACTGAAGGGCGAGTGTTGTGTGTGAGCATTGGGTAAATGAGCTAGTAATACGCGGTGGTATGAGATGAACGTTGTGTTATTTATTTGGTTATCCTTTGCTCATAGATGACACTCAATATGGGGATACAAAGTGTGATATTCACTACGGTGAATATAATATAGTCATGTGTTGACCATGCGAAGCCATGCATCGGCGATTATATCGAGCCGTATGTCGGCAAATGTATTTAGCCGTGTATCAGCATATGTTTAGTGCCATGTGTTGGTACATGTATTTAGTTATGTATCAGTGTATGCATAGTACCATGCATCGATATGTATATATAGCTATGTGTCGGCTATTATAAATTTGCAGTATTTGTCTGTCACTATCCAACTCCCTTTATGTTTCGGGAGTAAACCAGATTGGCTAGTATCCACCCCGATGGCCTGATCGCGGTGGTCGCGTCCTAGATCTATGACACCCCAGTGTCGTGCATCGGCATCGTTTTAGTCGTGTGTTATCAACGTTCTAGTCGTGCATCGATAATATTTATAGACATGTGTAGGCGATTGTAGAGTCGTGTGTCGGCGATGGTTAGCCCCTTATGTCACCTAGGCCAGCAGTCTGCTATCATTAGGGGCAAAGCAGGGTCATGACCAATGCAGAGCGTAGTCATGCATCATGTACATGACATGCGGTGGATAAGAGGCACGATGCCTGTCGAGGTAACCAAGACTATAGGAGCCGTGCTGGTTGGGCATGTGTGTCGTGTTCGCTAGTTATGTGTGTAGTTTCCTAGAACAAGTGTGTCTGTCAGTCTCCCGTCTGGTTCTATTATGATGTGATTTAGACAAGTACATTGTGATTATAACATAGACTATGTCCTGTGTATGATCAATCCCCTTATTCTTCTTTGGCGTGTGTCGCCTATTATTCTTCTTTGGCATGTATCGTCAACTATTATTTATTTTTATATGTTACTTTTATATCTCATTGGCATGTGTCGCCAGCTACTATTCATTGGCATGTGTTGCCAATTATCTATTTTAGACGTCTGTCGTCGATTATACATTATTGGTGCCAACTATCTATTTTCATAGGCGCTTTTCGCTGATTACATCTTTCTTTGGCATGTGTCGTCGTTACTATGTTTTGATTTAAGATGTCTACTTATATTGTTATTATGGATGTTTTTGGGATTTGATTGTTGATTTCCGGATATATGGGATTCACCCATTAATGTTGATTCTATGGTTTCTGTTTTGACGTGTTTCAGTATGAGTGATGACATCTTTCGATATCGATGTTGATTGACTTCATATGGGTTTGAGATATTTGGATGGTGTGATACCTTAATAATTATTTATGACATATATACACATTTTCTATATTTATATACATCCCTTTGGTATATTGTTTGATGATTTGATTATATTAGAGAGTTATTATATTATCATTCCATGTTTACATTGAGTTATCCTTATTATAGTTACTTGATTAGACATAGTATGACCCGTGTATTATTTTATAATGCTCAGATCAGTCCGAGACATTTCGAATACATGGACGACAAGACCAACATTTGTTTTAGTGGGTTTTAGAGGAGTTTAAATAGGAATTGTCACATGATATTTGTATGACACTAATTCACTTATGTATATATAATTGACATTTGAGTTGTAATATATTCTTATAACATTATTGTATTCTATATTATATGTTATCACTGCACCTAACTCTTTGTTCTCAACTGTTTATTGTATATTGTGTATCGTTCTGTCCTGGAGGCACACGTGTCTTTGCTTTATACCGATACTATGTAGGTATTGAGTTATATATTTGGTTTTTTAATACGTACCAGCGTTAGTCCAAGATAATATTCAAATGTATACCTCTTAGAGCCTCATTCTTTGTATTATCTGATAGTATTACTCAGTAATACTTTTGGATAGTATGAGTATAGAGATGGAGTATTACAATAAATGCACATAGAACAAAAACCTTGTGTTGGCTTATTTTTAGAACAACCGAATAATTTTTTCCTTTACTTCAAACATACATGTAGATGTAATAACTAAAACAATACAAAAATTAACACAATTCATAGCGAAATAATGTATCACCCTAAAAATTTACTTGTAAATACACATGAAAACAACAATTTTAAGGAACTACTTATGGAAATAATTATAAGAAATTAGATGATTTAGTTTAATTCTACAATATATTAGTACAAAAGAGAAGTAATACGCAACTAATTTTCTCATTAAATTAAATTACAAATAAAATAGAATTAATTGTAATTGATTCTTTAATTACTTTGAATTCAATCTTGTCAAAATCAAAAGAAATTGCTTTGTTTTAAAATTGGATGGTAATACTTTTAAAATAGTTCGATTACAAACATTATAAATAATTACATTATCAATGTATAACTATGAATGAACGTTCATTTTCATAAAAACTAAAAACATTATAGGATATAAAATACTTCATAAAAAACCATAGATAATTTCCTCATCATTTTGTAATATCACTAAGGATTTGGTGGAAACCATGAATGCGAGTTTTGTGAATATTTCATAGTATATTAAACAACACAGTAGAAAAATATATAAAATGCAGATTTGTTAAGAAGGATAATACCAAAATTTATAAAATGTAAGTTCAAGTGACTAACACTACAAAAAGAATTTAAAAAAAAAAGTAAATTTGCAATATACTTGTAATGACCCGCCTTTTCGACCCTCAACTGTCGAAACTAATACTTCACGGTCTTCACGTGTCGAGCATCCAAGTGCCGGAAAGACAGATTGTTGGGATGAAAGAAAAGAAAAGACAGAACATAATCTCACATCGTGATGAGTAATATATAATATACAACAGATCTTCACAAAAGAAAACTATAATGTACATGCATCAACCAAAGTAAACTAACATATCATCGACCTGAATAGTTATAACATCCTGTCCTTACAATTTCTAACATATACAAACAAGAGAATACATCAGAAATAAAATACATGACTACATCTTAGAGGCATCCAGCTCGTCTCTTGAAAGCTCCAAAGCATTCATACTAAATCTAGAAAAGTACTCGGGCTGACCCGAGCATTATAAGAAAATAACACTCGGATCAGTCTGGTAAACCAGCATGAGAAACTCATATCATATGTATTCTAATCTCATAAACCCTTTTGAAAAAAATAAACGTATCTCGTAAGACTACACCCCGCATAAACACCGATGAGTTTTACCTTACGATATCTAAACCATTTTAAATAGAAGAATCCAGTGATATTATAATAATGTCTAAGGTTGAAAATAAATATATAACATATCTGGAATGGTTACCCATAATTAAATCCAACGGTACTAACTAAAACTGTAAGACACGTATTGGAGAATGGAATCCATAAAATGACAAGGCATAAGGGGTACCACTTGCCACGGTACATCTCTAGAAAAATGTGCCGAGGTCGAAAACCTTTCGACCCCTGCCAACACAGAGCCGGCCTACCCCTCGAACATGACAGGTTGGATTACATCATCTCTCGGGCACTGAGGCTGCAAACATTGCACCAGGCCATGACCCTACCCTTTTCCATGCCCACGCAAACCAAAATCCATAAATATTGATTTAGATCTGAGGAATGATGCTCTTAATGGTAGGAAACCACATAGCTCTGCTGCATCTCCTCTGATTTTAGTCATTAACTAGCATGAGGCCTAGGAGGCCATGATTACCTTTTTCCTCTTTTAGCAAATCCCACTTGGATGTGAGTTACAGAATAATGGATCTTAAGGCTAAGTAAACACTAGAGGGGGGTGAATATTGTTTTCCAACCTTTGAAAATCTTTTTAAAATTCTTTCAAGTTTAATGTTAAATCACGGATTTTCAATACAAAATTATATCAACAACCAATCACAGATGCAAACATAGATAAAATAAAAGCAGTAAAGTAAAGTAGAGAGTTAAAGTGATGACACCAGAGATTTTATACTGGTTCAGATTTCTTCTACATCCAGTCCTGTATAATTGCTTGAACAGATTTCTTTTCAAATGTCAATCTTTAAACGGGTAGAAGGGAAACCCAATTACAATCTCGATTCCAAGGCAACGAAACACAGCCTCCTGATTTTTCAGGCCCAGGGTACACCCACATGATTTAAATGGGCTACAAGCATACCCACTCAGATTTCCAAGCTACCAAGCACACTCAATTGATTTGAACATGCTACAGTCGCACCCAAGCAAATGCAATACAGTTTGATGGTTTTTTCAAAGACAATTTCTTGAACTTTGGATACAATGGATCTTATAGCCTCTTGGAACACTTTGATATTTGATTTGAGAGGGAGATGATTTCAAAATAATAAGAAAGTAATATTGAATCAATACACAAACGTATGAATTTATTCTATTTAATTTTGAAGAGAATTTCGCATATTTTTAATGGAGATTTTGAGAGAGTAAGAAGAGGGAAGAAAACAAGATAACAACTACTCAAAAAATTCATTTGAAACCCCCTATATATGTGTATAAATAGATGTGTTCGTTTGTAAAGAGTTGCGACGAATAGACACTTCAATTGAAAATTTAAGAAACCAAATTGTGGCATGTATATCGACATATCTATAACATGTATGTTGGCATATACATGAAAACTTTGAAAACTAGTTTCTTAAAAAATTGTTTTGAAAATTCTATACTTTGTAAAATAATCTGATACTTTGTAAAACAATTTAAACATAGTATATAAACATTTTGAACTTTGAAAGAAATTTATAAAATATTTTTAAATGTATTTTAAAAATTTATTTTATTTAAAAATATAAAAGATAGAAAAATAAGAGAGTGACCAAAGATTGCTAGCATGGACTTTAATGGTATTCTATGACTCTATATACTATACTATAGTCTTGAGATCTTTGTATCTTGGTCTTTATACTCATGAGTCATCATGTCCATTCCTTAAGTCTTTATATTGTACAGCCATCGATTCAATACATATATAATATCTTGTAGTATATACCATATAACTTGGCAAAACATTAATATCCATAATTTATATGAATGTATATTGTTGTTTATTAAGGTTATCATCAAAATCAATAACTAAGGTATTAACAGTCTCCCTTTTTTGATAATGACAACCATTAATATCCTGTATATATAAAAATAATATAACTCCACTTGAGTCAGATAACTCCCCCTGAATATATGCATATATATATATATATATATTTAATATTTTTCTCCCTCTTTATCATCAACAAAAATGGGTGAAAAAGTAAAACCCCCCCTAAAACAAATACTTAGAAACTATAAATTCAAAATCAATACCTAAGTTAAAAATGATATGTATGGATATATGATGATTATGAAGGAACTGGGCAAGCCCGTAGCGGAAGAAATGGGTGAATTTCAAAGTTTTTTAGTCGTTTTGGATCTTTAATGGGCCTATGAAGTCTAAATTCATTTGGAACTTTTCCAAGTTTCTTTTAAATAAAATCAATATTTTATTTAACTTCATAAACAAAGTTTCACTTTAATTTAACGTGTATGTAAGTTAGAGTATATCAAATATACTCTTATATACAAATTTACGTGTAATGTTACTTTTCAAATTTATTCAGAGAAGGAAATATTTCATTTCATTTCTCTTAACTTATTCAATTAATGAGGGGGCATAAATTTATTTAGAGAAGGAAACTTTTCATTTCCTTTCTCTTAAATTATTCAATTAACGAGGGATCATAAATTTAGTCAGAGAAGGAAACTTTTTCAAATTTATTCAAAGAAGGAAATATTTTATTTCCTTTCTCTTAACTTATTCAATTAATGAGAGGGCATAAATTTATTTAGAGAAGAAAACTTTTCATTTCATTTCTCTTAAACTATTCAATTAATAAGGGATCAAAATTTAGTTAGAGAATGAAACTTTTCATAATAAATATATTCACAGTAAATATTATGCAAATGCAGCATATAAGGAGTGTGCATAGTCAGTGGTAATTGTTATGTATACATAAAATAAACAAGAACAATTTGAGTTATTATTACATAGGAATTGAAATGGAAATAAATAAGGGATGACAAAGGTGATTAATACAATTTCCCTTTTAGTAAACTTAATTAGTGCAACATATTAATGACAACCAATTGGTACAGAATTGTAAGAATATAGAAGGTAAACAATGAATTGTATGTATACATTATTGTCTTAATTAAAAAAGAGAAATGATTTCATGCTATTACAATATATGTAAAGAAAAATAAATTTTATACGAACACATACAAGTAGATCCAAATATGTATATATGGAATTCAATCAAAGCTTTCTAATAATATAAATTAGATAGTCATTACAATCAATTTCAAAACTTTGATTTGTTGTTAAAATTCCTTTTATTCATATGTAAATATCTAATGCAATAAAATGTGCAAGTAATACATACAAACAAACATACATACATACATACATTAACATTCAAAACTAAAATTACACTTTGTTATGAAAGATTAAAACATAGATCTACAATCGAAACATTGTATTGATTCCATATAAACTTCATTTTTAACTTTAAATATAATTCAATCAATCAACATGAAATTGTAAATTTCCAGATTTAAAGAAATGGAATTTAAATTAAATGTTAAAACATAGAATTAAAATAAAATATTGTATTTTAAAATATATAGATTTAGTTTCGATTTAACAAAGTAAAGAAAAACAGCTAAACAATTCGAACATGTAAACATTCAGATCTGAAGTGTGTAGAATGTTTAAAAACATAGATCTACACTTAAATATTGTTTTAAAACGTAAACAAATTTAATTTTGATCTATGAAATGAAAACTAAATCATATTATTCAATAAATAATTCAATCTTCATAAACAATTTTTTAATTAAGCAAGACAGTAAGGCATCATACAAATTATAAAAGTCAAATTAAATTTTCATCAAACATTGCAAAATCACTATCTGTATATAGAAAATGACATACCTTACTACCTAATCCTTAAAACACACCTAGTTGATGTTGCCTTTAATTTGCACCTTGAATGAAGAATGCTTCTAGATCCGATTGAATCACCTTAGGATGTTGCCTTTAAATCACACCTTGAATGATGATATCTTCTCAGATCTTCAAGATCCACATTCTATCCTTGAAAGAGATGAATGAACCATTTTTGTTTTATTTTATTTGATCTTTTTATTTGGAGTTGAAAGATTTTGAAAATTCATTTTTCTTTTTTTGTTTCTTCCATGAAAAGTTAGGAGAAAGAGAGAGAATGAATTGTCCGTACAAAATGAATTAGAGAATATGTTTTTTTGAAAGAATGAAACTTTTTCCATTCTTTAATTAATACTTCCCTAATTAATTCCCTTGATTGTTTCTCTCTCCAATCCTTTCTTTACATGTATGTCATCAAATGACAAAAAATTTCCACAGATCATGTCCTCAAATGACATAAAATTTCCATAAATCATGTCATCAAATGATATAAAATTTTCATAAATCATTTCATGTAATTATCTTTAAATTACATCGATATCGTATATCAATGCGCACAAATATAACTTTTATAAATGCATTAAAATAATTACAAAAAAACTTTCAAACATAAAATAAATAATAATTAATATTTATCAAATATCAATTAATTTAATCAATTTATAACATTTTATAAATTAATTAAATCATGTGGTTTTTTAGAGAATTCATCGTTATGGTTGTGCGACTCATGGGTGGTGTGACATTTTGGCCGAATTTATCTTTTACACATCTTTTGGTAAAATCCAATTTTACTTTTTATAAGCGGTACCTAATAGTGACAATTATTTACACCAATTATCTTCTTCAAAACTATATCACTTTGGATTTATGGAATTTGGTAATGGTCAAAATTCCAATATTATCCACATTCACCTTCATAGTCCAACACAAAGTCTTTGGTTCAATAATAACAATTATTATTAACCGAGATGTTCTACCAGAGACTTAGACTTTGAGTTGACTTCAGTTGACAGTGATACCAACCTCATATAACTGAGGAGATGAATCCTCTTTTGAATAGTGTTTCACTTCCAATGCTTCCACTCGACCCAACTATACTCATTCGATAGACGTCGTGCCATGATTTAACTATAATCAAAGCGGGGTTTCCACATTAAAGGTCAACAGTATTCTCAAGTCGAGAGAATTGTGTAATTTAGTCACATCGATATTCTCTACTTGACCTTAGTTATATTAACCAACAGAAAATTATCCAGTGAATCATTTCATAGTTATCCAATAACTATCAGTACATAACCCCTTGGTGACCCCAACAGTTATGAGTAATACACTGTCTAAAATTTGGAGAGTGTTACGTACTCTAGTCTCAACGAATACATCGATATCCAGTCTCGATGCATCTTGACTAGGAACATTTAAAATGGTATATTTGTTTCACTATGATAAATTACTCATGGTTATAACACTTTGTAACTACCATCACAGAACATACCATTTGTAGATTTTCTATTAAATATACTTTTAATTAAATTAAATTAATTAATATAACCATATTACATCAAGTATATAACAGAAAGAAAATACCTTTATTTCGAACAAGATTGGTCAACGAGTTAGATATATGTAACAAATTATATAATTGCCTCTAGGGCATGCCCCTAACTCTATCAGATTATACAATATACTTAGAAACATTAATGCACAATTTTATACTAAGCATGATTGAATATGATAATAAAGACTTATAAATTAGATTTTATTTGTCCAATTCAAACTATACAAATCCAATTCATACATACAAACCAATCCAAATCTAATCACTCAAATTCAAATATTAATCCTTGGTGTAAACAATCCAAACCAATCAAATCCAATCAAAATATACACACCAAATTAATTAAAACAAATCCTAAATGTATATGTGTGTGTGTGTTTGTGTTTGTGTGTGTGTGTGTGTGTGTATATGAAATCCAAACCTAATAATTAGACGTTTCATGGCACTTCAACCCAACTATTGGATCTGCTTTGATGGCATCCCAATCTTTATTATCCTTGTTAATAGTGCACTCTGGGTTGTTGGATGGTTCATCTTTAATTAAGGAAGAAATCATCAATCAAATGGCATCAAAATGCTTTTCTTGTTCCTTGATCATCTGCATTTAACTCAATTCTAAATGCCTTTGATTTCTTAGAATAAAAGAGAGACTATCATTGAAAGATTGAGGAGTTTGTTCAAAATTTATCATAATTTCTAATGTGGAAAAGACATATTTGTAAAAATATGTTTGAGAATAAAGAGAGAGTATAGAATAAAATGATGGGTGAGTTTTCTGGAAGAATTAGCCTTATATAGGAGTAGAAAGTCGTTTGGAATGATTGAATAGGTGGTATTAATTTGAAAATTAAATTTTTGCTAATTGACTGTTATATGTTCACATATCTATTATATGTATGTCGACATACATATCTAAATTTTCAAAACTAGTCTATTTGTTATAGTATTCATTTTAATTATATTTTTGTAACTTTCAGAGGTTAATAGATAATATAGGACAATAATAAATATATTTCATTACTTAGAATTGAAAGTTATATTGATTTCAATAATTAATAAAAGAAAATACATAAAACAAGATGAACTTAAACTAAAAGTACACAATACAAAACTAGATATTATAAGAAAACAACTACATAGGCTTAGAAAGATGTAGATGATGATGATGAAGAGCCGCCAAGTTTGCGAACAATCTTTCCAAAGTATTTTGTACACTTTGTTGGAAAGAGAGGTGAACTTTTTACTAAATGATCGCTTAAGCTTCTTTTGGTTTTTAAGAAGTTTTTTGGTTCCTTAAGATCTCTTTATTGGAAGGGTGGATGGTTTGTCAAAAATTTCTAAGGAGGTATCCCCTTCTTCCTCCTTCTCCTCTTCTTCTTCCACTTTCATTTCATCACCTTCTTCTTATTGGATCCCTTGTTCTTCTTTATACGCCAACCTTTGTTTCTTTTTGAGAAATGCCTCATGTATTTCGAAAAATGGTGGAATGTGCATAAGAGAGATGTTGGCTTTGTCAAAAACTTTTCGAGGAATAGATTTTTCTCCTCTTAAATCAACACCAAAATATATGAATATTCTAGTAAGATAGGCACCATGGAAAAGTGTGTTCTCATGTCTAGAAATGTTTTGTTGAACAAAGTCATCTAAAATGACTCGTGCCTAATTGATGTTGTAATAACCATAAATAGCAAAAAGAGCTTAATGGTTTTTCCAAAGACAATTTTTTAAAGTTTGAATAAAATGGATCATATAGCCTCTTGGATAGCACTTTGATCTTTGATTTGAGAGAGAGATGATTTCAAAATAGTAAGAAAGTAATAATGAATCAATACATAAAGGTATGAATTGATTCAATTTGATTTTGAAGAGAATTCTGTATATTTTTAAAGGAGATTTTAAGAGAGTAAGAAGAGGGAAGAAAATAAGATAATGGCTACTCAAAAAATTCATTTAAAACCCCATGTATGTAGTGTATAAATAGATGTGTCTGTTCGTGAAGAGTTGCGAATAATAGACACTTCAATTTATAAATTTTAAAACCAAATTGCGGCATGTATATCGACATATCTACAACATGTATGTCGACATATACATGAAAATTTTGAAAACTAGTTTCTTTAAAAATTGTTTTGAAAAATCTATACTTTGTAAAATAGTTTGATACTTTGTAAAACATTTAAACATAGTTTATAAACATTTTGAACTTTGAAATTTTTTTATAAAATATTTTTAAATATATTTTGAAAGTTTATTTTATTTAAAAATATAAAAGATAGAAAAATAAGAGATAGAGATCAAGGATTGCTACCATGGACTTTAACAACATTCTACAACTTATATACTATACTCTTGAGATCTTAATATCTTGGTCTTTATACTCATGAGTCTTCATGTTCATTCCTTGAGTCTTTATACCGTACAGTCTTTGGTTCAGTACCTGTATAATATTCTGCACTATATACTATACAACTTGGCAAAACATTGGTATCCATATTTTATATGAATGTATATTGTTGTTTATTAAGGTTGGTATCATTAAAATCAATAACTAAGGTATTAACATTTGAATGCTAACAGTGCCCTCCAGGCCACAGTGTAATGCCAATATTCATCTATACAAGTTGTTCAGGATATGAACAAACCGAAGGCACTACTTCTACTACATTCATTTTGGAATCACCCTCGAGATTAGTAGCAAGTAGCCCTTGTACTTCAAATAACTTCGTCTTTGATCATCTTCAAGATGTCTTTTCTTTTCTTTCGCCACAACAATCTATCTTTCAAGCACTTGGATGTTTGACATGTGAATACCGTGGATATATTAGTGTCGACGGTTGAGGGTCGAAAAGGCCGGTCGTTATAATACTAGTTAAAACTAAACTTGTACAAAATTTTAAAGTTTCCCATTGAAGATATCTAAAAATGCTGCTTGTGCGTTTATATTTTTTCCTGGACTATTTTATAACAAATTATTTTTTGTATTTTCTTTTACTTTAGGTATAAATTTTTTCTCATAGCATCTCGCATATTTCCCCGTACAACATTCTTATTTCCATCTATCATATAACTTGCATTCATCATTAGTTTATACTCAAAATGCAACACTCTTCCCTTTCTTCACACTTTCAAATTTCGATATAATCTTCTTTTTACCTTGAGTTTTCCCGTCTTAACTTTCTTCCCCCACCTCCCCCCTCATCCCCGCCACTTCTCCATTTCATTGTCTATGAATTTTGTCTCTTCAATTTTCTCATCCTCATATATTCATTGCATTTCAAAAGAAATTTTCTCGATTTGAATAAAGTAGACACTTTTTCCAAATAATTTTTTGATTGTCTTACTAATTATTTAAACTTATTAAAATTTAACTGAATTGATTAATAATATTTCACTTTTGCATTTATCCTAAATTTTCAATGACTTAATCCATAATTTGCACTGACCATGTTCCCACAAGCAGCTTCCAAGGTTAGGGTTTTAATGAAAAAATATATCTGAAAGGCACCGAAACCCTTTATTTATTGGACCGATCTAGATTCAAAGGTTCGATCCTTATTTTATTAACAATTTTTGTTATTTCGTGGTTAAATTTTCAATTCGGTTCTAAATGTCTAATTTCACATCTTGTTTTCTGATTTTGTCAAAATTCGATTGAACCTTAAATTGTTTTGTAAAATCTATTGCACATACATTGAGTTATTATTTTGGTTTAATTAGTACGATTATGAGTTTGGTTTTCTTCATTTATTTTGTAGGTTATTATTTGTTTGTTTATAATCTACAATGAAATATTCAGCTATTCTTTATAATCTACAGAGTTAAAGTTGAATATGTTTTTTCCATTCTCAAATATAACTACAGGAGATAATTAAGTTAGGTGAAAATGTTATTATCTTAAGTAATAGAACATTCAAAGGATAAATTTTCATACCATAGTTTTGGCTGTAGTTTAGTAACTTTTTCTTTTTTATCGTTTAATATTTAGTCTTAAATATGCGTTTTACAAACTTATCCTCTTTTAAACATTTTATGTAAAGCTATGACTACATATATGTCGATTAGTTAATACCAAATGTTAATTGGCGAATACTATCCAACAATGACAATATTGTTCGGTTCATTTCCAGCGATAAATCTTGATCATATTAAATGTGATTAATCTACTTAACAAACATACACTTAATATTTCAGTTTAGACTATTTAATAAATTATAAAAAAGATGATGCCAATTGTTTAAAATCTTAAATGTAAAATTAAAAGTAAATGCGACGAAGAAAGGAAAATATTTTCAATAAACATCTAAGCTTAATTGCTACTTAACAATTGCAATTTAGGATACTACAACAAATACCTATTTGGGTTTATAAAAATTAATCTAATGACGCTACCACGCCAATATGACGCAAATAAAAAACAAAAGGCAAAGTCATTCACTTTGTCCCCTTTTTCCTCACAGACGCTCCTTCCAGGAAAACATATTTCTTTTTTGCCCTAATCTACCGTCTCGTCTAATCTGTGTTCTACGTCATCATGCCGATCGTTTTCGAAGTTCGGGTCTAGGTAATCTCCTTGTCCTCAACCATCTCATGGTTTTTTGGTTAGGCTTCTCTGTGAAAGAATTTCTTTTTTCCAATTCCATGTTAATTCACGTGTATTGTCGTTTCTATGTTAAATGATCCAAATCAGGATTAAGCTTTGCCTTGTTGATCTTCTATTTTATGTTGAGTGATAAATTGATAATATAAGGTTTATCTTTGCTTGTATGCTCGTTTTTCTTGTTCTCTCCGTATATTTATTTTTCTTGTGTGTAGGATTGTTTCTTGCTCGACAGAATTTGTTTAAATTTATCCCTGGAATTGGTGTTTTTTTAGGGTTTATAGTTTAATTGCGAAGTGATGATGTTTTGTTTTAAAATTTCTTGCAAACTGATTGTATCTCTAATCAAGTACATGTCTAAGTTTTTCTCTTCTCATTCATATTTTTGTTGGCTAATTATTTTCCTTGAAACTCGTAATATTTATGTTCTCTATTTATTGTACTCATTGGCAATACGAGAACAATATGTGTTAAGTTCATCTTTTTTGCCGTTTGAGAATATCTTCACATTAGAAACTTGAAACTCATAATATTTGAAAAGAAACAGGAGTTGACCAAGAAGTATTAGATGGTAATATTGGATCTGAAATTTAGCACTACCTTGAATTGATGGTTTTTTTAGTGAGATTTAGCTTTAATTTCTTTATATTTTTTCTACCAAACACCAAACAATTGATAGGCTTTAAGTTTTTGATTTGCAGGTGAAGGATGAGGTTGATAATATAACATCGGCACTTTGTGCTGTTCATTTTAAGAAATAAGATTGCTATATTAATTGAGAAAGTTGGATTTTATCGATCTCAAATTTTCCCACGTTAGTACTTAGCATTTTTTTCTACTAATTCTATTTCTATCTTTTATTTGTTTGATGGAAAAAGATTAGTTTTAGCATGTCAACTTGAATTCTTTATTTCCATGTTATATTTGTTCCTCGGTTATTTTTTTTTTCAAACAGAATATATGTATATGTCTTATGTGTGCTTGCCCAATTAAAAATGTCAATAGTCACTCAACGAAAGAATGGATTGCCCATGAAGTCGAAAAGGAGAATGATGTTTAAGGAAACTAATTGTCAGTAAATATGATGAGGCATGGATATATCTTGCTAAGTACTAACGTGGATATATCTTGCTAAGCATTAATAAAGAGAATTCAATGAATAGAATTTACATGGTGTCTTTTTGAAATTCCAAAAATAACCTCTCCTATCAACGGAATCTTACTATTGGTTTACAATTTCCACCACCATTCTCTTTTCAATCACCTACCAACGGATTTCACTATCAATTTGCAACCAACACCACCAACAACTACTTGAAATAAAAGCGTTGTGACCACCAAAGATTTTGTACTTATATCAGATATCCATACATTAATTTTTTATTAAATAAAAATTAAATATCTTTAGCTATTAAATGCACGTACGTGCGATTTATACTAGTATGTTTAAGGGGATTTCAGAATGATATATCATTTATGGAATAACAATATTTTGTTTATGTCCCATATCGGCTGCAAATCAAAAATTTACCAGCGTTTCAATTATGAAGAGTGCTCTCTGAGAAGAGTTCATCATTGCAAGCCTTTATATCACCATTACTATCTAGCATCTCAACTATATCTAGAAAATATATTGCAGGCCTTAGTGTTTTTATGTACATGTATACATCACATGTTTGATAATGAAATCCCATGAAAAATATTATACAGAATGCTGAATTCCATGTTTAACACATGAGTTTCACAAGAGAAGGTTTTAATTTCTCGACTAAATGATATGTCTTTATTGTTAAAACACTGCCGTACAGTACTTAACATAAAAAGAATATTGCAAAACATGATTATTATTTTCCTTATGACAAGTTGTTCATTTTGAGTAGTTAAACACTGGTGGAAGTCCTGCTGAGAATAGAGAAACAACGTTAGAAGCTTTAGTAACAGATGGGGTAAACAGTAATAATAATGTCGCAAAACAAAATATTCAACTACGCCTTTCTGATGCATGACAATAATTTTTTTTTTGAACTATCTAGAGAACCAAGCTTTGCTTGTCAACTTGTTTAGGCTAATTAGCACTTTTTTTGAACTAATTAGCACCTGTTCCTGCTTGAGGTGGCCATCATCATCAAATATTTTTGAAAATCCAGGTGCAGGAGGGGCTTCTACATCTCAAGAGGTTTTGGCTGTGATTGAATTTCAAAGTGTTCTCGCGCATGCGTCACGAACATCACCTGTCTATATAACAGGTAAATGCATTTAGCAAACATGTCTGTATATAATCACATGGTTTCATATATAGATTGGTACCTACCACATTATCATGGATTCTGGATAGATTGCTGGTCTTTAAAACATTATTTTATCTTCTATGTGAATATTTGTTGTTTGTTAATAACGATTAATACAAGAACATAACTTCAAATTTGATGAATTTAGGTATATATGTTAATGGACACATAATTACCAAATTCATCAAATATATATACCCGAAAATGGTTCGAACTTAATACAATACCCAACAAATGGTTCAAAGTCATCACAATACCTGAAAATAGCTTAAATTTATAACAGAACCCGAAATTGGTGTTAGTATGTAGTTTTCCAACTTTTTCCCCCACACTTACTTGGTTCAAAGTGTCAATTATAAACTTTTGAGTAAACATGATATGTTGCAGACCCATGCTTGTAATCACCATTTCAACAAATTTCACTGCAACGAATCTAAACATGGGATTTACCGAACATGTTTCAGCTAGCATACAAAATGCAATTCATACCATGGTCTATCCCGATTAACATTGGCAGTTTCTAACTTGATGGAATAAGTACGTTATTTACAATTTTTTAATGCCTTTAATATACCTCTTGTAGTTATGTGCATCCATGTATAAAGTTCATAAAAGTATGTATAAGTAAGCATGAGATGGTATTTAAAGTATCCTGCATTATTTTTGTTGGTTAATGCGATAGAATTAGTGGGTATGTTGAAAAGAAAAGGTGTCAACTCTTTGGTAGATTAAATGGGCAAAATTCTTATTGGGATTTATTAGTGGTCAGTACATTAACCTGGACTATAGTTTAGGAACACAGTAGTGTGCATTTGCCTCTAGTACATATGCGATGCCAAAACATCAATCAGTTAATCAAAGATAAAGTGGGCAATTGCTGATATAGCGAAAAGACATATCTACTACCCTTTGCAAATATTAGGAAACCAATTCATTAGACAGGCCGTGACAAGTTTTAGTGTCTATTACTGTGAGAAGCTCTTCTATCTATTACTGCGTGTATTCTATTTCAACTTAAGCTGAAAGTGTAAGTGGATCATTCATGTAAGTGGATTAAACATCACGGTTTGAGAAAGAAAACAATAGATTGTGCTTTATTCCTTACTATAAGTGGATCATCCATGTTTATAACCTGAAACTATAAGTAGCAGTAACCGCGTCTGTTGCTGATGCTGTGTGTATTCCTTACCATTACTTTGTCATTGGAGTGTAAGACAATAAGATACTTGAGTTGCTATTCCTAACTGTTACTATTACTGTGTGTTTCGTTGGAGTGTAAGACAATAAGATACAAGTTACTGATTTTTTGCGATTTTCCCTTTTTACCTTGGAGAGTTGACTGGAAAATAATAATAATTAAAAGATGACAGGATACAAGTTATTAAAGCATCCTAGAATCACTTAATGGTTTGTTTTGCGGCCTACTCCACCATATTATAATTAATAACTAACATCAATATATTCATTTTTTATGTAGCTCACTTTTGTGCCTTAGGAATTCATTTCAACATGGGAAGACATGGAAACAGCTGCAGCTAACCAAACCAAAAAGGTTAGAATCTTGACCTTGATAAACTAAATAAGTGATCACTAATCAAACTGCTTGCTGCCCTTAAAATGCATGGATATCTGCTATGAAAAAATATTGCAGGCCTTTAAAATGCGAAAACTATTTTTACATCAACAATTTTCTTTTAGACCTAACTTTTTGTTGGCATAAAAGATGGAAAAACTGCTTATAAGAGAGTGTAGTGCAAAAATATATATCTCAAACCGAAATGTTTTTCTCTAAAAATCATACTTGTGTTCACATAATTTTTTTTTGACAAACAAAGACATGAATACCGAGAATTAGTTTGCTATTTGTACAATTGTACCGAATATAAAGCTATAATATACAGGTAGCTAATTTATACAAGGATGATGGTGTATTAAAGTTATGCACCAACCTCTACTGATCATGGTGTATTAATGTTATACATCAACCTCTACTGATCTCCCACGATGCGTTATCATGATTTCAAAACTGTGTTGACTTGTAAAAAATCATAACGTAAAGGACTGATAGAGATAAAACAATACGGGAGAACGCACAATATGTCTTGAGCCTTGTGCCACTATTAAGTTAACAAATTCAACTCCTCTACAACTATTTGTTTATGGTCACTTTCCAGATATTTGTACAAATACTTGTTGGCTAGAATAGTATGTTTGTACAAATATCCATATATCCTCTAATTGTTTTTCCACTTATTAGTTTAGTCTAAGGATGACTATATATATGCTTCTAATTAACTTTATGCCATGCAAAGTTTCCCACATATTTATAATGTAGCTCTATATTTTTTAACTTGTTGGTATTTATTTTTTTGCTTGCGTTACTCCATATATCTCTTCTTAATGGTCTCATCTGTCGTTTGATTCTTGTTTTGACCGTTTGATGGTTGATTCACATGCTTCTTGGCAAGCTTCATTGGCAATAAAGTATGTTAATTTGATCCATCTTTTATTTTGTTTCATGGAATCTTAATGGTAGTATAATCTACGTCTATGTTATATTATGTATGAACATGATGTAGAAATCAGTTATGTTTAATATATAATATGCATCATTATCAATGTTTGTTATTGTTGTTCAAATTTGATTAATTTTGTCGCAAAACTGTCATGTTCTCAAATTCAGACTCGATCAGTTGGAGAGAAGAAAAAAATCTCGATGGCTTGATTATTTTGTGGGATCGAACATCGAAGGCATTGCCTTTGATGACATGACAACCTATGTATTAAGCATAATTCATGATGAATATAGAGACAATAGAGATGACATGTCATAATTTCATCTTCTTGCAATGCTACTAATTGTTAAGATGTCTACAAAATCTCAATGGAAATGTATATGCAATAAGATAAAAGGTAACTAATTAAAACCACTAAATAAAAAAACAAACCAAACATTCGAAAAAATAATGTAATAGCAAAACAAAAATGCTACATAGTAGTATTAGAAAAACGTTACAGTATATGATAGACGCTGATAAGAATACAAATATAGCATGAAACACGATGCTATTACAGGCTAATCCTTTATAGCGTTATAATATATTACATACCTATGACAACATGTTATTAAAGCTATCATATCATTTTTAAATGTAATTAAAAATGTTTTTTGATAGTGTTTTTATTGAAGCGATGGTATCAATAAGACATATTATAACATGTCGTTTTACAATGTTTGTAAAAAGGCTATTAAAGGTTTTAATACCGTTTCATAAACACTATTAAAGAGTTTGATTGTTGTAGTGATTATAACAAAAATTGAAACTACGGGGAATAATGTTTATTATTTTTTATGTTAGACAAGATGGTTTATAAATTGTTTGATGTTTGTATGAATTGACTATGTGATGTTTATTACATTTTAATAGTGTCCAAAAATGTATCCAATCCTATATTGATTAAGATGGATAATATCATAATTTACAAAAAAATATCAAGTAAACTAAGGGTTCTTTTTTTTCTCTATAAATGGTTTTTAATAAGAATAAAACAAATGACTAGTATTGTAAAAGGTTGTTTATTCGTAATAAGTGTTCATAACTTGAATAAAGTATTTAGAACATCTAGTTCAATTCCAATAAAGGATACTTTTGTGCTTACCACAACCATCGAATCTTGAATGTTAAAATTTTTCGGTCATACCTTTGAATGAATGTCCACTGCAACTGCAACAATCGGACTTTTTGATAACGTTTCAGAAATACTATAAATCCTTTAATACCATTTTTATGAACAATGTAAAACGACATATTATAATATGGCTGGATAAACGCTATCGAAAAAACATTTCTAATAACGTTTAAAAAAAGATATATTATAGCGTATTTAGAAATGCTATTTAATGACGTGTTGTAATAGGTATGTAATATATTATTATAGTATGAATAACGCTATGAAAAAATGATCTATAATAGTATCGTATATCATGATATATTTGTATTCTTATTAGCATATATTCTATACTCAACGTTTTTCTAATGCTACTATGTAGCATTTTGTTTTGCTGTCGCATTATTTCTTCGGACGTTTGGTTTGATTTTTTATTTAGCGGCATTAATTGTTAGCTTTTATCTTATTGCATATATATTGCCATTGAGATTTTTGAAAACATTTTAACATTTAATAGCATTACAAGAAGATGAAGTTATGACATGTATCTCTATAGTCTCTTGGTTCATCATGAACTATGCTTAATGTATAGGTTATCACGTCATCAAAGTCAATGTCTTCAATGTTCAATCCCACAAAATCATCAAGCCGTCTAGATTTCTTTCTTCTCTCTGATTGGTCGAGTCTGAATTTGAGCTCCATCTTGAGGTTGATTCCCTTTCCTCTCTTTATCAACTGTCATCGAAAACACTATTTTTACTTGTATAGAAGTCTAATGATCTATTTGGTGTCTAGTATTTTGAATTTGTCCTCTCAACATCATCATTAACTGACGGAGAAAGCTCCACCTTCAATATAGCATTCTAATCAAAAGTATCAATCTTTGGGTAGTAGGACATCATAATCATTAACCCTCAACTCCTCTCCTATAGCCAAGAAAAGTATGCTTACGCGGTCTTCAGTCCAACTTTCTTTTGCTCTCATGCACATAATCTGAACAACCAAACACTCTGAGGAAGGAATATGAAATAGGAGAAAGCTCCACCTTCAATATAGCCTTCTCATCAAAAGTATCAATCTTCTGGATAGTAGGACACCATAATCTATAACCCTTAATTCCTCTTCTATAGCCAAGAAAAATACACTTGCTCGATCTTGAGTTCAACTTCCTTTTGCTTTCGTGCACATCAGCTGAACAATCAAACACTGAGAAATATGAAATAGGCTCTTGTTCATTCCTTCTATCCAAAATCTTTTATTCAATCTAGCGGTCAGACGTAAGCAACGAGTTCTTTCTAATAATGTATGATTCATCCTCTCTGCAACCCCATTTGACTGAGAGTCGCCTGGTGTAGCGTAGTGCATTTTGATTTCCTCGGACTCGCAAAATTTGGTGAATTTTTGAGAAGTCAATTCACCACCATTATCTAAATGAAGAACCTTTAGTTTCTTTTCGACTACTTCTCAACAAGAGATTTCAAATTCTAAAACTCATCAAAAGTCTCATCCTTAGACTTCATAAAGTAAACCCATACTTTTCTTGAAAAAATCATCAAATGAAACAAAATACATGGCTCCTCCAATAGATATGCATGGTGTGGGGCCCCATACATCAATATGAACATACTTCAAAGCATCTTTGGAGTTATGCTCTAAAATGTTGAAAAAAAATTCGTCTGCTTTCTGGGTACGCATCCCTCAAAAGCCTAGTTTTAAATGATGAATGTATGAATCAAAACTCGCTTTCTCAACAACCTCCAAACCGCGCTCGTCAATGTGTCCCATACAAAAATGCTACAATCTGGTAGAATCAAAATCAACAATCGAAGAAGACTCAACAACAACAGTGGTACCCTTCAGTAAATATAGATTTTCAGCTTTTACTCCTTTCATCACTATCAATGAGCCATTTGTAGTTTTCAATGAACCTTTTTCTATTACATTTTAAGCCAAAATTACACGACGACCCAACATAGATCAAACTACGCCTCAAATCAAGCACATGCCTGACATCACACAAAATATGAACACAATCAAACATCCCGACTTTCACCGCTTTAATACCATACGATAAGAAGAAAATATGAACACAATCAAACATCCCGACTTTCACCGCTTTAATACCATACGATAAGAAGCATTATTGCCCATGAGAATCTTTTCTCCATCAAACTGACGATAAGTGGAAAAAGAGTGCATACCAGGAGTTATATAATAGGATGCTTCAGAGTCAATAACCCAAATAGTACTCTTCGTAAAAGAGGCAGAAGCGGTAAAAGCGTTAGGATCACCATCTGAATTTGATGTTTCTACAATAATGACAAACTCCCTTTGGAGCTTCCCTTGACTGTGGTCTTAACTTGTTGCTATTTCCATCATATTTGGGTCTACTCTTACTTCTTCCTCTCTGCGCAATAAGGCCGTCGGAATCATTCTCCATGCTCATCTTTGCTAACTTTCCCCTTAACATCTTCATGCAAATTTGTCCTCACATTCTCTAAGCAAGTAGAAGAGTGTCAAGTGGTCATAGTGTTAACAAAGGTGTTATCCGTAAGCCATGAACGTAAAAGAATGACAACTTGAGCTTTATTCTCAATTTTCACTTCAGCTGCTCGAGATTCATCACAAGTGTGTTTAGGCAACCATGTGAGCTGATACATCGGTTCCATGCTTCATCTTGAACAAATAAAGTTGTAAGATGTTGCAGTTGAGAGATTTGTCATAGAACTTTCTCTGAAGAGCATCATGTTATCCCACTTTTTAGCAAAGTCGAGATATCAAGAAGTTAACTGAAAATCAATGATTACTCATCGAAAATATCGATTATACATCGTAGGTTCCCTATGGATGTCGATGAATTTTGTCCGAGTCCAGATCGAGCTACAATTGACAAGACATGACAAGCAAAGCTGTGAAATCCAATGTTTCAAGTTTCAAGTCAATCCGAGTTCGTATGCTCAAGATATAATCGATACAAGTTAAGGAAAACACGCCGTTCGTATCGATCTCAAAGCCTTGTTCGTATCCATCAGAGAGCCATGATGTCGATCGAGTTCGTATCAATCAGAGTGGCTTCGCCTCGCATCCATCGAGTTCGTATCGATCAGATTGAAACCCTATTCGTATCCATCGTTTACCCGTATGTTCGAATCGATCCAGGAAGTCCTATTCGTATCAGTTTGTTCGAATCGATCCAAAGAGTCGTTGCATCGGTTCTGTTCGCAATGGTCCTGTTCACACTCCTCTAAGAACTACACTGTTCGTGTCGATCTGTTCGCATCGATCAAACACTCGTTGTTCGTATCGATCTACAACCACTAGTTCGCATCGATCAGTAATAGTTGGTGGATACGAACAGAACCAAGATCGATCGATACAAACAGTGCGTCATTCCCCTATAAGTGACCGATGCGAATAGCGCCATGATAATCGATGCGAACAAGATGAATTCCCTCGATACGAACAAGAAGACTACATCGATCACTACGAGCAAGGCAATGCCTTCGATACGAATAAGGCGAAAGCTTCGGGACGACTCGATCACTTCGGCACAAAAAGTGGATCGATCCGAGAATCTCGGTCCACGTCATCTCGTCTGCACGTGCTCGAGATCGAGTCGAACAGATCGATACGAAATGTATCGATACGAACAGGAGCGACGCGAAGAGGATCGAGTCGAATGAAACAGCCTAAAGAAAACTCCAACTCGTATCGATCATATCTCACAATCCACACGTCCAAATGTTATGAAATTTTCACAGGAGCTTACGTACAAGCTAAAGAATGTTCACACCAAGTTTCGACTCGATTGGACAAAATCTTGATCGATGCGAATTACGTTCGTATCGATCACAGATCGAGTCGAAACTTCATGGGATCGATCGCGTGGGCCCACTCACGTGCCAGAAGAGATCTCCCGAAGTTTGGGCCAGATATTTGGATGGAGCGCCTATAAATAGCACCCTAGAGCCTACAGAAAAGGGGGACTTTTGGATCTGGCAACGTCGAGACTCTGTCAAAATCAAGATTGAACTCAACTTTATTGTTTGTACTCGAAAATTACTGCTGTAATCCGCTGCAACCAGCGAAGAACATCAATAAAAGATTAACTTTTGAAGTGGACGTAGGTCGGAAATAGCCGAACCACTATAAATCTTGTGTCTCTGTCTATTTCTTTCTGTTTTAAGTTCATTATTCTTCACTTTTTATCCTCCACATTATTTAGATCTGTGATCTTTGATTATATACTGCTGATTTGTGTCTATACACTGGTGCTTTCACGACATTCGGGGTTTGTGATCAATTTTGGCGCAAACACTTTGGTGCTTTCACTGAGAAGAACCTACACCCGCTATACCAGATTGGGAGTTCAGATTTGAAAGCTTGAGGAATTCAGATTTGAAAGACAATGACGCGATAAACGAGTGGAAGACAAAGAGCCGAGAGAAGCCAACAAGGGGGAAGCCAAGAGGCATCCTCTGGAGCTGGAGAAGGACCAGCTTCGATCTACATTACCAGGGATGAAATGGAGGCCATGGTAGATTCAATTCACGAAAGATTGTTGAAGAGTCAACAATAAGCAATGCAGACTTTCTTTGAACAGATGAGAACAGCAAGTGCGCAGAACCTTGGACCGACTACAGTGACTGCAAATGCGGGACAAGGAGCAAGAGTAGCTGGGGCCACTGGAGGTCAGATTCAAGACCAGAATGCAGAGCCTGAAGGCAATCAACAAGGATTTGGGGGCAGACCCTCGGAATCTGACATTGGAAGACCCACGGATGGAGCTCAGCAGGCTAGAGCCAACTCCAATGTGAATGATCCACACGAGGAATATTACCCGGAATACCCTTCGAGACCTGGGGGGCAGGATAGAGGCATGCTAAGGGGACAACCCTTGGATGGAGATGAAAGAATGGCTGGACTAGTTCGACGAATTATGAAGGGAGGATTGTCAAGCGGAGGATTAGAGGAAGTTAGTCGGAGTCCGTTCACTCCGAATATCAGGAATGCAAGGGACCCTCCAAAATTCAAGCTACCCATGTTGGAGCCTTATGATGGAAAGTCGGACCCGACCATGCATATTACCAGATATATCAGACATATGGAAGTGCTGGGAGCATCCGAGGAAGTGATGGCACGATGTTTTCCTTTATTCTTATCAGATCTGGCTGCGCTTTGGTTTAGATAGCTAGATAACGAATCTATCAGAACGTGGGGTGAGCTAGTGGAATGCTTCCTAAGATAGTTTAGGGTCCACGTGACGCGACCTAAGAGTGTGATGACCTTAGCTTCGATAAAGCAAAGGACCGGAGAGTCCATAAGAGATTTTTTATTGCGATTCAACGCGACGGTGGCTTCAGTGGATCGCTCGGATCCATCGATGATTTTGATGGCGGCGGTAGCCGAAGTTGCTGAAGGCACAGAGTTTAAGGATTCTTTGGCAAGGGATCCACCACAAGATCTTGGAGAATTCTATCATGAGGCTGAGAGATTCATTTGGCTAGAAGACTCACGCGTCGAGAAACGAGAAACAAACGTTGTGTAAGGCGAAGGAACATCCAAATCCAAAGAACAGTCCGAAGCTGACAAAGGAAAGCGAAAGCATGACGACATATATGATGGTCCTGATAAACGGAAGAAATTCCGAGAACCCAGATTCAGACAGTACACAGACTTGATGGCAAGCCTGGAACGAATCTACACGGAGACTCGGGGGCAACTCCCCTATCGAAAACCCTCCAGGAGAGATCCCACAGAACGGGAACGTAGAAGTGGAAAATACTGCATATTCCATGAGCTGGAAGGGCATACTACCGATAAATGCCGCCATCTGAAAGATGAGGTAGAAGAGTATATCAGAAGTCGTAGATTGCCACAATACACCAGAGATCGGACAGCGGCCGTAGAACCTGAGCAACTACTGCCTCCACCTAACAGAACTAATCCTGGATCGGGATCACGACTCGTCATCAATTGATCATGATGGCAAGGGCCAAGTTCAGGATTTGAACTTTAGTCGATTAAATTTCTTAGATTTGATTCTAAAATAAAACGGCTATTCCACTTACACATGTACGAGAACCGAAAAGATCCCCAGGCATGCTCTGAGATGGTAATAGACCGCTCTGCCCGGAGTGGTAATATTTAGATTTTTTCTTTGTTTATGATTGAACGCTGGAACTTGAAATTAATTAGGAATGGCAATGGGGCAGGTTGGGGCGGGTTTTACATGCCCCAGACCCGCCCCGAATTTTTTTACCCATGCCTCATACCCGACCCGCGGACCCGGTACGGGTCCTATTTTTTGCCCCGACCCGTGACCCTTACGGGTCACGGGTAGACCCGCCCCAACCCAGACCCGGTTCCTACAGCATGGATTTGCTTTGTTTCAGCATATAGTATATACAAATTTACGTCCATGAAAATCCAAACATCAATGCACTTAATAAATACATATTGAACACAAATCATATATACAAAACACAATTAAAATAATCTACAATTATAACAAATAATAAAAACACTGCATATTGTCATCATTTTACAAACAAACTAGAAATTAGTACAGTAGCATAACTGCATAAGTACATATATCACAAGAACAACATCAGTGGAAAATTCGTACAGTAGCAACAAATTAGAAATTAGAAAACTAATATAAACCATAGGCACATAAGTACATATATCATAATAACACTACAACAACAAAATCTTGTCACAGCAAGACTGTAAGAGCAACAGCTGCAACACAGCAGTTAGCAACAGCCAACAGCAGAAAGCACCAAAGCAAAACTCAAATACCTGCAAACACATGAAGAATTGAAGACATTACAAAGAAATTTAGAACTGCAAAAAATTTACACCATACATACACTGTAAAGCAGAACAATGCTGCTATACTGACCAAAATTGAAAGCAGGAATATGCGGATCTAAATATGTAGGGAGGAAATCAGAGGGTGCTAAACAAATTGCAATTAAGGTTCTAGTAACAAGATCATATTAAGCGTTGAACTGAAGGGGAAATAAAGCACACTTGATCCATTCCAAAGTCTCGTTTGTCAAGTTAGTAAGAAAAAATTGAGTTTTTAAGAATTTTTTTGGCCTTTATGACTTGAGGCTATTGAACAATGTACTAACACCTTTTTGACATATATCCTTGAATATATCTGAAACTGGCGTTTCTTTCTTACAAATGTGGGAGACACACTTTGAGATAATGCTCATATGCAAATGCAAATGCAAGATCCCATGAGTGCATCATGCCAAGCTCAAAATTTAGACAAAAATGCTCAAGCTGACGTTAGCAATATTGGCATATGGGTAAATACAAATAATATGAAAAATGATTTGGCAACAAGAACCACTTTACATGAGATGATAGAAACTATTTCCAGACCAAGAACTCAAAAATAATGTGTACTTATTACTAAGAACTCCAGACAAAGAATCAAACCGATACATCATGATATAAATCTTGAAATTAAATTACATACCTTTTGACTTTTGAGAGCAGGTACATAAGAATCAAACCAATACTTCATGATGAACCAACTCCTTGACCATCCTATAAGAAGAAAAAACAAATCATACTCAAAATTTCTTTATTCATGTAAAGTAAATGTAAGGAAGATGCAGATGCATACACTGTCACTGTGTGAATCATTATCCATGGTTGAAATAAGTCCACATTTGGAAGAACCGACCGTTAACCAACTTTGACAACACATCAATGCTTCCAATGTCGTGGGATGTAATCTACTTCTATGAGGACTAATAAGTCGACCACTGGTACTAAAAGCAGATTCAGATGCTACAGTCGAAATCGGTATCGCATAAATATCTTTGGCAATCATTTGCATTATAGGATATCTAATACCGGTAGTTTTCCACCAAGCTAGAATGTCAAAACCATCACTTATTGGCAACATAGGTTCCTCCAAATATCGATCCAACTGTGATTTAGTGTTTGTTTTGGATACTTTTCTATTTAAATATTCATCAAACCTTTGAAGACTCGTAAAGCCATCCTTTATGGAACTCAGTTTTGTTGCTTGGGCCTGTGAGGAAAAAGATGAACCGTTTTCACTAGACCTTGAAACCATTTTTTCTTTATGCTCATACTCATTCAACAACTTATAACAAAGTGTTCGAATCTTATCAATTTCTTCTTCCGCATTTTCACCAAAAATATCAATATAATAAAACTCCAACAATTCAAATTTATATCTAGGATCAAAAACAGCTGCAATACTCATGATACCATGAATCATGCTCCAATATTTCTCGAATTTAGTAACCATATTGCTTGTCATTTCTCTAATAACTAAAATATCGGAAACTAACCATGTGGACAAAGCCAATCTAATTTCACATATCTGAGGGAAATAAAGGTTGGCAGTGGGATATTGAGTTCCCGAAAATAATTTGGTCACATTATAAAAAATCTTTAACCTATCACAAATTTCTTTAGCCAAATCCCAATCTCCGTCACTAGGCAAACATTTATAAAGTGTTTCACGTTGTTGTAGACGTGGAAAAACATCTTTATAAGCTAAAGCAACAACAAGCATGACATAAGTTGAGTTCCATCTAGTTTTACAATCAAGCGTCAACCTTTTAGAGCAAGAAATTTCTAATTGTTTAGCGGCTATCTCAAATCTTTCTAGCCTTTTAGGCGTGGCAGTCCAAAAAGACACGCTATCACGAATTTTTGTTATTTGCTCAGTTATGACACTTAACCCATCTTGGACAATCAAATTCAAGATATGAGCACAACATCTCATATGCACCATATCACCATTCAACATAAGGGAACTTTTCCTAAGTCTATCCTTTAAAATATCCATTACCTTGTCATTAGTTGAGCAATTATCAAGAGTGATGGTAGATAATTTTCTATCAATGTTCCAGTCCAAGAAACAAGTAAGTAAACAATCTGCTAACACATCACTTGTATGAGGGCATGGTACATATGTGAACCTATGAATACAAGAAAACATTATAGCATATTGTGCAATACCTAATGTTAAGTACATAGAAAATAAATATTAAGTGATAATGAAAAATTAATTTGCTTATATACCTCATGATTCGACTTTGTAAGGCCCATGAATCATCAATAAAATGAGCGGTAACTACCATATAACCCTTCTTTTGATTGCTAGCTGTCCACATATCACTTGTGATAGCTATCCTACTTTTATTTTTATCCAATATTTTCATTAAAGAAGCCTTCTCAACATCAAAAATCTTCATAATATCACCTTTTATCGTGTTTCTCGATACAAGTGTAAATGCAGGCTGAAGACTTTGACAAAAGTCAATAAATCCAGTATGATCAACAATCAAAAGTGGGTACTCATGCATTATAATCATCCGAGCAAGATCAGATCTTGCTTTCTCTTGATCGAACGCATAATTAGTAATATGTACCTTTCCATCAGAGCTTCTAGCATTCTTCAATGCATATTGACGCATATCTACCTGTGGTTTTCTATGGCATTTGCTATTATGCTTCAAAAGGTGTGTTGTCCCATCACTAGACCTAGCCACATACACCTTTTTGCAATACTTGCACCTTGCTTTCTTTTCACCATTGACTGTTACATGGTCAAAATGTTTCCAAGCTTCAGATTCTTTCCTTCCAACTTTTTTATTTTCACTGCCATCAATGGATCCAATATCATTTTTTTCGTTTGTTCCATCGGTAATGTTTTCAAGCACTGCGTTTGATTGAATGGAACTGGAACCATCAGTTGTAGAAACTTCCAAGTTAGGTGGAGTTGGACTTTCATTATTTGTTTCCATTTTCCTACAAACATGTAAAATAAATAGATTTCAAAATCTTGCATAACCAATTTTTCAATACACACATGGTATATATATGTATGCATAATCGAATTAACATTTAACAATGAACAATGAAAAATATATATTAGAAGATGATGCTTTTTTTTCACTATGATTGGTTCAACAATGTTTTCAATTACCCCAAATTGAACAGTTATGGTTAGATTGCAACAGTGATAAACTGGTGTTCCAGATCTACTCTATTTTACCTGATTGAATTTCATCACGTATTCTATCCATCTTATCGTTTTTTTGTTTCTTTTCGTTTGTTGAGTGGTGAAATTTTGACTAACATCTAACTAATGTTTTTTTCTTTTTAGATTCATCCCAGTTTTAAAGATCAAAAGGGTAACCTCGTTTTACATGTAAATCCGAAGTACCATTTATTTTATTACGGGAACATATATTAGGACAAAGAATATAATACAATTGATGATATATGTCAACTATAGATTGTCTTTTGAATTCAACCTCAAATATAAATACAATAGGATACAACAGTTTATATTTACCGTATCAATCAATTATGTTTTATTTTTTGTGTTTAAATAGTATGTCTTTTTATTTAAGTTGTCAAAGCCACATCAAAAATAATAAAAATTGAATGCTAAACCATCGTTCACAAGGGAATGTGAATTTTCAATACTTTTGTTACGGTAGCGCTTATCAACTTGGTGTTTCTATTTCTTTTTTTTCTCATTTTTTTACATAATCACTCTCATTCACTACAAGAAGAAAACATTTCAACGATTCTGAAACATCACGACGACATCATGAATCGATTTCACTATGATGCATTAGAAAACAGTGCATTATAAACAGTTTGGATTAGAAAACAATTTGCTGTTTGCATTAGATTTGCTGCAAGTAATATAATTATTGCAAAAAACAAAAAATAAAAAATAAAAAAGTAATTTTTGTTTGAAATATTTCAGTTTTATGAAACTGGTGACTTCTTCAAGGGTTGCGCTTGCTTTTTCTACTAAGATGCGGTCGTACAACGAGAGTGAGAACTGAGAAGAAATTAGAAATTAGAAAATAGAAACCAAACTTACAATTATATATGCAGATCTGGAATTCCGGATTTCGAACTCTGGCGACTGGCGAGAAGAAATTATACGAGAGTGAGAAGAGAGATTTGCGTGAAAAGAGGGAGTTAGGTTACGAGATTGAGTTGAGAGAAGAGGATTTCGGTAGATCTAATTTCTTAGAATCTGAATTTTGAAGAGTGAAGACTGAAGAAGTGAAGAGAGAAGGGATTGGGAATCGATAATTCGATAGGTAAAATTAATGGACTGCGTAACTGCGCTGGCGTTACTGCTAGCCTATTTTTTACTTTGGATTTTGAAATAGATGCGGGTCGGGTTGGGGCAGGTCGGCCAAGCCCTAACCCGACCCTAGATCCGGAGCTCTTTTGAGCGGGTCTGGGTCTACCCGCCCCGATGACCCAATGGGGCGGGTCCAGATGGGTAAAAACAGGGGCGGGTCTACCGGGTTTAGACCCTAGACCCGTCCCATTGCCATCCCTAAAATTAATAAATGAAATTGAATTTCTCGAAATAAACCTTTGACCGGAGAGTTAAAGGATGAATATTGAAAACCAGCTTGAAAATGATCGCTTTATGACCCTACCCGGAGAGGCGGGGTCCGGAGTGCAGGAAGTGAGTTGCTTCGCCGGAGAGCGACAGGATCGACTCGCTTAACGTCGTTCCCCATTCACCAGAGAGTGATTGGATCGGGGTTCGATAAGAGCCCGGAGTGGCTGTGATCGGCCTAGGATTTAGGCTAAAACATCGCTTAATGTTCAGAAACACTGAACCGGAGTGCATGAGGTGTTGCCGCTTCGCCGGAGAGCGACAGGATCGGCTCACTCGATGCTTTTTCCCCTTCACCGGAGAGTGACAGGATGGGATCCAGCAAGAGCCCGGAGAGACTATGATCGGTCCAGAAAGACCAAGACATCGCTATATGCCCTCGCTAGGGCCGAGTGCAAGGGATAGAAAGCAACGCCGGATCGCAACAAGATCTTTCTATTCGATCGTTAGGTCTGGAATGGACCTAGCAAGGGTCCAGAGTGACCATCGATAGTCCAGAGAGGCTGTAGAATTTGATTACTGACTTCCGCAAATGGAAATGAATACTGATTCGGCTTCGAACAGCCATAAACTTGATTGACAATACTGATTGTGAATTAAATATGAGCTCACAGCATTCGATTTGAAGCTATTCAAAACACCTTTTACCAAAAGGCATGTTTTAGGGGGCAAAGTGTTATCCCACTTTTTAGCAAAGTCGAGATATCAAGAAGTTAACTGAAAATCAATGATTACTCATCGAAAATATCGATTATACATCGTAGGTTCCATATGGATGTCGATGAATTTTGTCCGAGTCCAGATCAAGAGCTACAATTGACAAGACATGACAAGCAAAGCTGTGAAATCCAACATTTCAAGTTTCAAGTCAATCCGAGTTCGTATGCTCAAGATATAATCGATACAAGTTAAGGAAAACACGCCGTTCGTATCGATCTCAACGCCTTGTTTGTATCCATCAGAGAGCCATGATGTCGATCGAGTTCGTATCGATCAGAGTGGCTTCGCCTTGCATCCATCGAGTTCGTATCAATCAGATTGAAACCCTATTCGTATCCATCGTTTACCCGTATGTTCGAATCGATCCAGGAAGTCCTATTCGTATCGGTTCGTTCGAATCGATCCAAAGAGTCGTCACATCGGTTCTGTTCGCAATGGTCCTGTTCACACTCCTCTAAGAACTACACTGTTCGTGTCGATCTGTTCGCATCGATCAAACACTCGCTGTTCGTATTGATCAAACACTCGCTGTTCGTATCGATCATTAATAGTTGATGGATACGAACAGAACCAAGATCGATCGATACAAACAGTGCGTCATTCCCCTATAAGTGACCGATGCGAATAGCGCCATGATAATTGATGCGAACAAGATGAATTCCCTCGATACGAACAAGAAGACTACATCGATCACTACGAGCAAGACAATGCCTTCGATACGAATAAGACGAAAGCTTCGGGACGACTCGATCACTTCGGCACAAAAAGTGGATCGATCCGAGAATTTCGGTCCACGTCATCTTGCCTACACATGCTCGAGATCGAGTCGAACAGATCAATACGAAATGTATCTATACGAACAGGAGCGACGCGAAGAGGATCGAGTCGAATGAAACAGCCTAAAGAAAACTCCAACTCGTATTGATCATATTTCACAATCCACACGTTCAAATGCTATGAAATTTTCACAGGAGCTTACGTACAAGCTAAAGAATGTTCACACCAAGTTTCGACTCGATTGGACAAAATCTTGATCGATGCGAATTATGTTCGTATCGATCACGGATCGAATCGAAACTTCATGAGATCGATCGCGTGTGCCCACTCACGTGCCAGAAGAGGTCTCCCGAAGTTTGAGCCAGATATTTGGATGGAGCGCCTATAAATAGCACCCTAGAGTCTACAGAAAAAGGGGACTTTTGGATCTGGCAACGTCGAGACACTGTCAAAATCAAGATTGAACTCAACTTTATTGTTTGTACTCGAAAATTACTGCTGTAATCCGCTGCAACCAGCGAAGAACATCAATAAAAGATTTAACTTTTGAAGTGGACGTAGGCCGAAGATAACCGAATCACTATAAATCTTGTGTCTCTGTCAATTTCTTTCTGTTTTAAGTTCATTATTCTTCACTTTTTATCCTCCACATTATTTAGGTCTGTGGTCTGTGATTATATACTGTTGATTTGTGTCCATACACTGGTGCTTTCACGACATTCGGGGTTTGTGATCAATTTTGGTGCAAACACATCCCATAATTCCTTAGCAGTTTTCGTATAAGCAAACTCTTTAAGCACTTCATCAGAGGTTAAGCTGGATGGTAGTAAAAACATCATCCTTCAATTCCTCAGTCTTTTCAGGCATCAATTTCTTCAGTATCCCTAGATTCGAAGCAACCTTAAAAGTCATCTCTTTCTTCTACACCTCTTCCATCTTACATATGTCAAAATCTTCCTTTCCATAAAATCTAACGACTCAATAATTTGTAGAGTTTCCATCAATGCTACTCTTTCTAGAATTGAACATAGCTGAAATAATCTTCAAACAAAACAACAAGCTATGATACCGATCCTTGGAGCAAAGTCAGAGTTTTGGGTATCGGAAGCAGATTGTAGTACCTTTCCATAGACCTGAATTTGTTTTTAGGACATTTGTTCCAAATCTTAATGTTCGAAGACACCAAGATACCTTTCATTTTATTTAGGTACTTCACTGTACATTTCAATTGGTTTTCAGGACAAAATGTATTTTTAAAATACCAAAATTACCCTTCTCTTATTTTCTCTCTTTCTTCTTCTAGATCAAAATAATCTTTCATGATTCTTTTGTGTTCTTGTGGATCCTTATCATTTTTCTCCCAAGTATTCGAACTCAGCTCGTAATTGCTCCAAGATGGCAGTCAGCTCGTTCGATTTGAATCCTAAGCTACTCGTGCGATTTAAACCTTAGGAAGCTCAAGTAGTTCGATTTAATCCTTGGAAGCTCCCTCGGTAGTTTGATTTAAACTCTAGGTACATAATTTCAGGAAATTTCACTTTTTATTTGATGTTATGAATTGATTCAGGATTGTAACGTTTTAGAAGGTAACAACTATTCTTTTTTGTTATTGATATGATATATTTAGTAGATTTCCTGAATCATACTTTCCAGATAAAGGATGCAAAAGGTTTCTCTTCTTTAGATTAATGTTTGATTATGCCCAAATTTCCATTTTCAGCTCTCATTGCGATGTTATTAAAATGACACTTCATCCAGTATTCATCCTAATTGTTTGTTGAATTTTCCCAACCAAACACAATCTTGTAAAGATTATTATCGAAGATACTTTTGATCATTAATCCTCTTCTGATGTAGTTTTGTTATATTTGGAAGAGTTGGTTAGGATATTGAATCGCAGTAGCTTCACATCTCCCTGATATATTATTATTATTATTCTATTGACTGCCATATAAAGAAAAACATATAACATTTTGTTAACAAGGATATAAAGTATCTTGGTTTTTACTAGAAAAAATAAAAACATTATATTTTTGAAGGATTCATAGTTGTAGTTTGATCCATGCATCTCTCTTACTTTTTTTAATGGATAAAATATCCTTCCCTTGAAAAGATAGAAAAATTAACCAGTATTTAAAAGTACACCAAACTTTTAGAAATAATAAAATCAATAACCTTTTCGCCAAAAAAATAACATATTCTTGGTTCTTGTGGCAAAATTCTAGTTGTGAATATACTATTTAATTCAATTCTTTTACAAAAGTCTATTTCATTTATCATTTTGTACAAATGTTTCTTAGTTATCATAAGGTAAGAGAATTTATCATTTTGTAAAAAATAAAACAATTTATTCTAGCAAGGTAGATTTTTTTTTCCATTTTATATAAAAAGACATAAGAACTTTCCATTTTACATAGAAAAGATACAAATCCATACTATTTTATGTACAAAGGATAAAATATTTTACTATTCTACATAATGCATAAAAGATTACAATTTTGTATAAAAGGACAAAATAATTTATTATTCATATAAATTGACCAAAAAGAATATTTTTGGATAAAAGGATGCATGTGGTTATCGTTTACATTTGAATTTCTATAGATACTTTTAGGCACTCTTTAAAATTTTAATATGATACATATATTGTTTATGCTAAAAAGATAAATTCATATAGATTTTCTCTTATGTACCAAGTGGGGGAGAGATTGCATTGTAAGCGTACAGAGCTTCCTTATCTCATAACTATAGAGGATATTATGAAAAGAAATAATCAGCTTATGAAATTGAATATTTCACTCAAAAATATTATTTTTGGATAAATATTATTTTTGGATAAACAAATTATTATTTTTGAGTGAACATGCAAAACTATTTTTAGTAGTTAATAAATTATTGATATTCTCTTCCCCTTCTCTCTTTTGTTCAATTCCATTTTCAATGGTTAGGATTTTCTACACCCTCTTTATGTCCGATGCCTTTTGGGATACATACTGAAAACGCAAAATCTAAAGCTAGTTTTGAAACCAAACACGCCTTTTTCGTTTTGATTTTAGAAGCCCTCCAAACAGAATCCTCATTATACTTTTATATTTGAAGTTATAAAAGATGGAAGTTGTATAACTTTATAATTACTATCTCTAAAATCAAAAGGATAAAACTTAAAAGATGAAACATAAAGATAAAAGATAATATATAATACAATAGAGATAACATATTTGATAAATGGTTATACCTTTTCTTTTGAAGTTATAACTTTTTATCTTTTATATACAACAACAATACAATTTTTCAAAGAATATTGAATATCAATTTTTTAATGGAAAAATGGTAAACTGAATTTTTCTTTTCAAGAAATATTTATTCTTATGATAAATTAAAAAAGACAGTTAGTGCTAATTATGGTCAAAGCTTGGACGGATGTTGCAAATTGATCAATGGAAGATGTGCACAAGAAACAACATGCAATATGGAAGTCTATGTGAGCAACCTTGCCCTTGAGGCAAGCAAACTATTTATCATATTTATGTGTACATGCATAAATTGTACATGCACACAAACTTAAAAAATTTCATTAAGGTGCTCCATATTTTTTACACTGCACTTTACAAAATTTGATCTTCATAGGCCTTTTTATAATCTTTCTTTTTAAACCTACTTTCGTAGGCTATGGATGTAGATTAGTCCGACATAGTCCCATGCCTTTTTAATTTAGGCTCTCACAGAGACACTTTTTGATTCCAAGCGTTTGCATAATTAATGGATTATTGCATGCCCTCGTAAATAACAGGTCGCTAAATGCGGCCATCAAGGATCAAACCCTCTTCCTCTACTATGGAGCTAGGAGCCCTTGCTAACTGCATTAGAGCCGCAGACACATTTTTTTAATCTTGGTTTAGGTACAAAAAGAAAATGGATTTGATTTTACTAAATACAGTCATCGTTCAAAAGCTTGAATAGCTATTCAAATTGGCAATTATACCCCCACCATGTGGTATGAAGACATAACTATATCTACTTTTTCGATAAGTTGGGGAATGTGTAGCATAAAGCATATATTATCGTTTAATAAATAGCTTTTTATGATCTCATTTATGTTTTTTAGTTGTAATGAATTTTACTGATTGTTTTGATGAATTTTAGTCCAGTGCTAAGTTTTAGCTACTACTTTTCAGTTTATATCGAAAATTATTTAATTAGTTTTTTGACAAAATGATAAATGATTTTATCTCCTTATATTCATGTTTTGTTAACAAAAGTTCAATATTTTGTTTGTTTGTTTTAATGTGATGAAGTATATAATTAGTGAAAAAGAATACAAGTTTTTTAATTGAATGTAATATATTATTATTAAAAAGCTAAAAGCTATACATTCCCATTTATATTTGTTAGACATGATGAATTTTATTGGATTATTTTGATGAATCGTAATGCAGTGCTAAAACTCACTTAATTTTGCCTGTTTATTTTAAAATTACTAAATATCAAAAATCTAAATGATTTTATGTTGATGTATTCATCTTAGTTAAGAAATGCTAATTTTTTTTATATGACTAGTGAAATAAATACATGTAATATGATAAATGTTATTATTTCCAAATGCATTTAATATATTTATTCTGTTATTAACAAAAAAATAAAATTTATCAGCAAATTAATCGTTTATCATTTTATGTACAAGTATTTAACAAGCGAAAATCTATTATCTATAAAAAAGATGAAGTTTTGTTTGATAAATTACAACTATTATTTCACATGACAGATTGTTCACAAAAATATTTATTCTTTCTTTTTCAGTTTTGTGAGTCATGTTCATCATTAGTTAAGATTTGTCGGTTTATAGTTGATAATAGTTTACTTATATGTAGCAATGCAACTATCTGACAATACAAATACAACTAAATTTATTAGATTCCAAAAAGGGGTTTTGGACCAAAGGTCCTTATTTTCAAAGCTCATGCATAAAAAGTCTCTGCTCATAAACCCATGTAAATTAGGTCTATATTTTGTTATTTTTTATCAAACTGTCATCTTTCAGAAAATCGACTTAGCATCCTTTTTAGGGGCAAAAGCGGTATAAATTAGCCAAAATCTAAAAATAGGAACCTAATTTTCATAACTTATTCGGAATGGACTTTTTTTTACATCATCTTTCAATTTCAGGGAGTTGACAGCCATTCCTTGTTCCAAATCTTTCAGAAAATCGACTTAGCATCCTTTTCAGGGGCAAAAGCGGTATAAATTAGCCAAAATCTAAAAATAGGAACCTAATTTTCATAACTTATTCGAAATGGACTTTTTTTACATCATCTTTCAATTTCAGGGAGTTGACAGCCATTCCTTGTTCCAAAAATCACATGGTATGATAATAAATGTCTAAAGTAAGCCCATGTTTCCATCTATCAACACCAGGCTTTTAAATCTCCCCGAGATGGCCGAGATGAAAAATCCGAGATATCAGCCAAAATCCGAGATTTGGCAGCCTATTTAGTTATAAGTGTTTTAAATATCGCCCGAGATAGCCGAGATATTTTCCCGAGATATTGGCCAAAATCCGAGATTTAAAACACTGATCAACACTCTTGCAATTTTGCTTTGCAAAGGTTCAAATTTTATTGCCTTATATAACTCATATAGGCAGACGTTTTTCTCAATCGTTTGCATTTAATTTTAAACATGTTCCAGCACAATTAATTCAGAATAACAACCCACTCTAGATCGTAACTAAAGCAATGTACTAATATTTCCATGTCCATGGGCTTTTTTAGAATGTGGCAAATCAAATAATTTACAATTGGACGCTCACATATATTGGAATAAGAAATGCATTGTACATGAGGAAGTAAGCCCACCCACTTAGGCCCGTCAACGGATACTTTCGGATACGGATAGTGCCATATCCGCATCCGCATCCGAAATCATTTTCGGATATCGGATATCCGCATCCGCAGATTCGGACGGATATCGGATAATTATTCTATCCGCTAACAACCGATAAATCAAGAAATACAAATGGAAAATTTTAGTTTAATATAAACTTTTTTCAATCCCCCGAATATAAAAGTGTTAAAAATAAACCAATATAACTATAATAAATAGTTTTGAGCAGTTAATATGCATTTAAACATATAATATAAACTTCTAACTTAATAAAATCATAAATAAATAACTTTCACTGTACTAAAATATACATAATTTAAATTAATATATTGGACGGATAATTTTCGGATGTGGATGTCTTCGTATCCGCATCCGCATCCGTTTTTCCGGATATCGGATATTTATCGCTTTTCGGATGCGGACGCAGACGGATTTCGGATTTTTCGGATATTCATTGACAGTCCTACACCCACCCGAAACAAGTAAAGCTATCAATGAATACTCGAAAAATTTGAAATCCGTCCGCATCCGTATCCGAAAAGTGGACAAATATCCGATATCCAGAAAAACGGATAGGTATGCTGATACAAAGACATTCACATTCAAAAATATCCGTTTGGTTTTTGTCAAGATTACAGTTTATTTTATGTGTGTTTATTAGTATAATGAAAGATATCTATTAATCGTTTTATTAAATTAATAATTTATATTATAAGCATTTAATGTATATAAACTGTTCAAAACTATTTATTATTATCATATTTGTTGATTGATTTATGTTGTTAAACTAAAATTTTTCAATTTATGTTTCTTAATTTATCGATATTTCGCGGATATGATAATTATCAGATATACATCCATATCTGTGGAGGCGGGTATTCGATATCCGAAAATTATATCGGGTGCTGATGTAGATATGATACTATCCATATATGTCGACAGGTCTAGGACAAGTTTAACACTTCTAATGCCTGCAGTTATGTTCGACACAACCTTACCAACTAATATATTCACATCCAATCGGTCTGTATATGTACTAAAATCGGATCAAATCAGTATTCATGGTGTATTGAGCACTCAAGCAAGCCTCAACCACAGGTATACGCTGGCAGCCAAGCAACTAGGATGGTGGTTTCCAAAAAGCTGTTGGGTGCTACATGTATTAGTAGGCGTTTTTATTTTATTTCCACTTTGTATGGTGTCTAAGTAATATAGTATTAGGTACGTGTTTCTAACTAGCGCGCTTCGACGTTGATATGAAATGTCACAGGTTCGAAACTTGGATAGCTTAATTCAAAAGCACTTCAAAAAATGAAATTAAATATTGTATGTTTCTATTTTATTTTATTTGCAATTTATATGGCATCCAAACACACGTTGCTTTGTTATCTCATACAGTGGTTTATGTTTGCACTTTTGTATTACTCCCAAGATTGTGGTTCATGATATATGAATCATACTCCAGAATTGTAGTAAGGTAACATTTTGTATTGGTGTTATTGTTTGAGATATATATGTTTCAAATGAGAGTTTTCATATTTATTACGGATCTATAACATGGCTATTGGTAGTTTACCTTGCAATTTCAATAGTATTATATTGTTACAGAGCCGTTAACCTATGCTCCATGTGTGTAGTCTTTATTATTTTCTTTTAATAACCCAGTTGCAATTAACATGTACTATGTTCAAAATATAAATGGTTTCATCAAGAATATTTTCTTATGGGTGAAAGATATAAATAATTTTTCATAAGAATTAGGTTAGAAAATGGGACTTGATCATCATTACGCAGTTGCAAAAGAAAAATAAATTATTTCTCAAGTTTGGAACTAAAATCTACATCTAGGATTTCCGAATGACAGGCACATCAATTTTTGATATAGTGTTGCCACAGATTATGTTATAACCAAAAACTATAACCATAAGCTCTAAGAAATTTTCAACTAATATCAAAGATGTTAGAGTGCAAGGGTAACATGAAGGTTTAAGCATTGCCATAAATGTAGCCAACTTCACAAAGCTGGAACTGTCAGAATGTCAATGTAAAATACAACAATGCAACACTAAACATATTTTGTGTCAACTGAAAATAGGACTGTCAACGGATACTTTCGGATGCGGATAATGTCCTATCCGCATCCGCATCCGAAATGATTTTCGGATATCGGATATCCGCATCCGCAGATACGGACGGATATCGGATAATTATCATATCCGCTAACGACCGATAAATCAAGAAATATAAATATAAATTTTAAGTTTAACATATATGTTTTTCAATCAAATTGATTATAAAAGTGTTAAATATAAACAAATATGATGATAATAGATAGTTTTGAACAGTTAATAAACATTAAGTGCATATAATATAAACTACTAACTTGATAAAACAATAAATAAATATCTTTTATTATACTAAAATACACATAATTTATATTATAATCTTGACAAAGACCGGACGGATAATTTTCGGATGCGGATGTCTTCGTATTCGCATTCGAATCCATTTTTCCGGATATCGGATATTATCCGCTTTTCGGATACGGATGCGGACGGATTTCGGATTTTCGGGTATCCATTGACGGCCCTAACTGAAAACTAAAGCAATTTTCATGAAATTTCACCATTCATAGTAGGTGCAAAAGTAGTACTGATAAGTGATAATACCCATATTTTCCCTTCCCAGTATTATTAGATTAATTAGTTCAATGTTGTATCATCAAAAGAAGAACAGTAAAATGGATTTTGGAAAACATTGTCGCATGGTTGAAGAAGCATAATTCAAATCACCTTGATTTTATCTTCTTAGTTTTCTCGACTGTTTTTAGCACCATTTGAACTTGAACCGGGTACTTTTAGATATAAAAATTTAGTCAAGTATGAGATATAGACATAAAACATCCAACAAAATCGTTGACCTACCTTCTGTTGAATTTCCTTAAGCAGACTTTTTGGTTTTAGTTCTGGGTTTCTTGGTCTTCTCATCACTGATATAAATTGTAAAGGTAATGGAAAATCAAAATCATAAAAACGTTTACAAATTCGAGGGATTAAAAAATAGGGGTGCATGTATATCTTTTATTGTCAATTTTTATTTTCAATTTAGATCAATTTCTGAAACTTGTAAAAAACACAGCAGCTTCAACACAATTATAGACATGTTCCTACCATGCTAGCACTAACTGAGGCTTCTGCACTAACGTGGCTTCAAATTGTCGGTGTATTTTATTCTATTTTTACCCAACTTGCATTACCACGTTTTCAAATCCCACCAAAATAATAGAAATGTCAAATTCTATTTGAACCCGAGTATTTACTTAGTAGCCTCCAAAAATTAAAAAAGTCTGTAAACCCAAAAAATAACTTAGCAGCCCCCTACCATTTCTAGAACTACATTTCCATCAAAAAAAAAATGAACTACCACGTAAGGTGACTCTGTGGTTCATGTCAATACCACGTAGGCTTTCTGCGTGGATGTGTAAAAATTCACGTAATTATTTGCGCGATTAAGCCATAAACCTAATATGCCTCCTGCGTGAATTATCAACAATCTCCGTAATCGATAACCTACGATTGTATTTGCAAAATATTATAAACTTTTCAATTTTTTTTCAAAATCCATCAGCTAGTAGTGAAAAATTGAATTTTTTCTTCACTGATTTAGAAACTATAGTTTTGAAGAAACGGTGGTTTAAACAGTAAGAAACTGACGTAAGAAGATAATGAAATTGAGTAGAAAGAATGTACGCAGCTTTTTAAGGGTATTTTAGTCTTTAAAATTTTATTTATTTTAAGGGGCTACTAAATAATTATGAATTTGCCAGTAGAAATAACAACACAACGGAGCCAGTTTATAAACAAATATACCACGCTAGTTGTAGAAGCTAAACATTAAAAGATAAAAGATAAAATAGTTTATAAACCATGAACTTTAATGGCTTATACACTACATAAATTTTTTATTACAGTTTCTAAACAAAATAATTTTTTTAGTACTATATAAAATAGTGTATTTGACCACAAGTAGTTAACAAATACTATATAAACTATTTTAATGGCAAGCACTACAAACAAAGCATGCATGCAAAAGACGAATAGATGATAGATATGCCTGCTCTACATGGCACTCTTAAAGCTGAGTAAGCGTTTTTTTTGGATGTATATATACATATTGAGAGAAGGATCAACTACACCACCCCAATCTGTAGATATTTTTAGCTCCACAGTGCCCTTAACTTCAGCTTAGTAGATAGGAAAGAATGGAAAAAAAAAATCGCATGCACAAATTGATTCTTTCAACTGCACCAAATTACAACTTTTTAAAACTTCCGTCGGTTTACGTGAACCTTTAACGTATTTGCCCCAATTAAGTTATCTAATAGCCACCTTCAAAAATATAATATATTTGACCATTTTTCGACCCTAAAATGAGAAATGAAAGAGGGTGCGCTGGCCAAAACAGCTAGCAAAGATCTGGGCAGCAATTGCCGCACACAGACGGCATCTCAAATGCCACTAAATATTAAAAAAATCATGTACTGACAGTATGTCAAATGTCGTCAGTACGCCTGGCGGCTGATGTGGTCAAAACTGGTCTATTTTTGTAATTTGTTTATAAACTGATCTAAATTTGCAATTACTTTGCAAAATTGGTTTAAATTAAAAAAAATTCCTTATAGTTTATACTTGTAGTTATAAAAGATGAAAAATAAATGTTTTGTAACTTAACAACCACTTATCTACATAATTATAAAGATAAAACTTAAAAGATAAAACATAAGATAAAAAATAAAACATAAGGTAAAAAGACTTCACGTGGATTGCAATCCAACGGCTGGAAATTGCAATTCAGGTGATGTGCCTTAGCTAACTTTCTAAAAGCCATGAAAATTTTCATACACCGTTGGCACCGTGTGTTTTTGTAGGTTGGAGATACGTGGGAGTTGGTTATTGATGAATTGATGGTTGGAGACCTTTGTGGCTGAGAATGCTCTAACTATGATAGTACATTTTGAATTTTACGTTAAATTGTAAAATGCTACAATATTTGAATGAATATGTTTTTGCGCATCAATGTTATGACATTTTGATCAGTAACCTTTCAATTTAGTCATTTTATCAATTAAGAAATACATATTTGTGCTAACAAACTACTTAATAGAGGCTCATATATGTTCATAAATATCATATCGATTGTTTTGTTCCTAACCTCGTGAATAGTTGTAATATTCTGAAGCAAACTAAGTTGAAACAACCACAAGCGGAAATGTATTGCTAAAACAATAATTAATAAATGATCATAGATAAAACAAAAGTCAAATTCTTTAGCAATTGTTCATAATAAACAAGATTCATAAGATGAATGAGAGCGTGCATGCCTAAGCCAGATATGAAAGCGTGCATGCCTAAGCCAGATGGGAAAGCTGAAACTGCGCATAGTAAATAAAAGGGGAATTAGGTTGAAGGATAAACTTTATAAAAATCTAGGCTTTTTTTTTAGGTTGAAGGACCGAATACTAGTTTCAACTAGCATTATTTACAATTTTTACACTATACAAAAGGGTAGTTACTACTAGCGTTATTTTCAGTTTACACTACAAAATGCTAGTTATATTTAGAATTGTCCTTCAATCTAAAAAAATACTTTTTATCCTTCAGCTTAATTTTCTTTTACAAAGTTTATCCTTTAATCCAATAAAATAATAATAATTGTTCGCCATATCAATTCAATTAGCAAGGACAACACATTCTCATGTGCATTTCTAAGCATTCTTAATTCAAAGTGTATCCTTTAATCCAATAAAATAATGATAATTGTTCGCCATATCAATTCAATTAGCAAGGACAACATATTCTCATGTGCATTTCTAAGCATTCTTAATTAGTTCACTACGTTGCTTTCTTCGTTAGTGTAACCAAGGTTATTAATTTATTTTCACTATAACATAAATATATTCGTAAGAAAAGCTTTATTTTTACTCAAGAAATTAAAAATATTTCCTCAAATAGATAAAAGCATTTACCTTCTTTTAAGACATGAAAGTATTTATCTTTTTTCAGAAAAGCTAAAAGTATTTATCATTTTATTTTAAAGACAAAGTTTTAGATAAAAATGTCAGTATTTCTAAAGAAAAGATAAATCTATTTATAATCATTAATACAAGTACATAAAGAAAATAATGTAGATTTGGGAAAACAAAAAATGATAATGTAATGATCCGGCTTTTCAATACTCAGAGGTCGACACTAATACATCCACAGTATTCATATGCCGAACAATCAAGTGCCGGAAAGACAAATTGTTAGGGGGAAGAGCAGAAGGAAGAAAGAAGAAAACTAAACCTTTACCTCATTCGTATGAGAAAATATAATTAAACGGCTTAGCAAAACAAGTGGTATGAAACGCTTGCGTTTACTTCGTCGGTTAATTCTTGGACTTGTTCGATTGAATCTCTTGTAACAATTTTCTAGTGGAGATCTACAATTTGTTCGTAAATATTTAAGTTAAGCTAGTGTTATGGGACATGAAGCTAAACTCATATATTTACTAGCTTAGTGTAATTGACACTTCTTGATGATCGATGATAATCATTTTATGGTTTAGACTAGCAATGTGCGATGTCTCTTTGTCCACATGGAGGACTGTACTTCGTTTTATTGAGCTTTCGTCTCATTTTTATTGTGGGCTAGCGACCCATGTTCTTTTATTGGTGTTCGGTTCATCGGATGTACCGTCATTGTACTACATCGATGCTTCGGCTTTCGAGTTCATCGGACGTACCGTTATTGCACTACGTCGTTGTTCCGAATTATTTGAGTTTCGAGATCATCGGGCGTACCGTTATTGCACTGCGTCGTTGTTCCGAAATATTTGAGTTTCAGATTCATCGGACGTACCGTTATTGCACTACGTCGTTGTTCCAACTCATTTGAGTTTCAGGTTCCTCGGGCGTACCGTTATTGCACTACGCCGTTGCACCGGCTTTATGGTTAGCGACCATGGAATAGCGTTCCGTTTATGTTGCATGTGTTTGGGAGTTTTCATGCTCTCATTTTTGATAGGCCTCCCCCTTTATGTGATTTCTGGATTTCTCGTTGTGATTTCTGGAATTTATGTTTCACCACTCTTTTCAGTTGGCATTGATATGTATGTCATTTATTGTGGCTTGGTGAATTAAATTAAGAATATGACATTCTTTTTAATCTTTGAGAAGATTCTTGTGATATTGATTAATCTCTGGATTGATTTTCGATTAGATACTTATCACAGTATGACTTTATGGTTATCATACGTTTTTGTCATATCTCTTATTCTATACCACTTTATTTGATAATTATAGCTAGACTAATCCGTTTATTATTTTCTTCTTAAATAATACTCGGGTCAGACTGAGACTTGACAGATGCTTCTGCTTGACCTCATATCTGGAGCCATCTTTTGACTTTTGGCTAACTACTCTAGTTTAGTAGTTTTTGTTGTATACATTTGAGATTTAGACTCCTTGATGTATACATATTATTTTGCCTTGCACTTGTGTCTATTGTTTTGTGTTATTGTGGATATTATCTGACCACTACTCTAATGTACACTTTCATGTGTTATATTCATATCTATTTCCGCCTTTGTGATATGAATTGTATATGACTGATTTGTGTTATGTTTATTTCTATGTTTGTTTCCGAAGATTTTATATAGCCACCGTGTGATAGCTTTGAGTTTGTATCGGTATGTCGGATTTCCTCCTTAAATGAAGTTCATGCTATACCATCTGACATATCGATGCTGCTTAAAGAAGTTACATGGATGGTCGCTCCTCAACAGCCTTATTCTCCGTGCTAGTTGACAGCACTACCGCGTAGTGTTCTTGGCTAGCGTGGGTATAGAGGTGGGGCGTCACAGCTTGGTATCAGAGCCAAACTTCGGAACAATGTAGAATAATCTAGCAAGGATCATTGTTCTAAGTCTTTCTTAGGAGTCGTGCTTTAGGAATTTATTCGAGTCAATTGGACCCGTTTTATCCTATTTTCTTTTATGATTCCTTGTTTTATCAATCATGATTGTTTGATATTCATTCTAAGAATAACATTTTCTTCTTCTTTTCTTTCTTTCTTAAAGAAAAGAAATGGTTGGTTCTGGCAATCCTAGCGCTGGTCAATCCAGTAGTCCTTCTCTGGATGGCGTATTCATGTCGGCCCAACAATTTTTGGATCTTGTAAAGAATCAAAGGTTTATCTGTGCTTTGGGTGAGAACCCTGAAAAGATTTTACCTTTGAAACTTGAAGTTCCTTTCAATCAGCTTGTGGATATCACTCTTCGACATGAAGAGGTTGGTAAAGGAAGTGTTTGTGATATTGGGACTTCCAAGAAGAGGCATATTAAATTCAAGAGCATTAATCCCAATAAGAGAGTGAAGCAAACTACTTTTGTAGCAAAGTCTCCAATCCCTAATCATGGAGGATGCTACAATTGTAATTCTAAGGAACACTATGCGAATATGTGTCCGAAACCCCATTCTTGTCGCTATTGCAAGAAACCGGATCATCTTTTATCTGCATGTCCCAAACTTTTGAACAAGGACATGAGAAAGCTAAATATTGTGCAAGCCCTTAGCAACTCTTCTCTCAGTCAAGGTATCCATTCTATCCTTGATGACATTTATTTTGTGATTATCTTATTCGCGTTCTTTTTTATATGGGTTTCATCTTATTAATTTTTATATCAAAAGAACTTGTGATCCTTTTTCTTTAAACATTTCTGGGCATGTTGACTTCTTTGAGGATTGCGAATCCGGATTGGTGGATCTGCAACACTCAATTTGTTTATTTCTTTTATTTATCGATGTCGAAATTATTTTATGTGATTTTTCTTTCCGAGCCGATTTCTACTTAGGCTCCGGAATTAATTTTTGTGAAAGGATTGGCTTATTGTGAAGCCCATATCCTATTTTTCCAAGCGGACTATTCATCTTCGACATTCTCAATCTGTTAAGCAGGTTTCTATTTTTCTTTGTGATTTCGATTTCAAATTTTTGGTGGCATCATTTTTATTCTTTAAGCTCACATGATGAGGAAAGTGTTATTTCTCTCATTCATGTAGTTTGAGAATTTTCCGGTATTTTTGAGTTTGCCTTAGGATTATCACCTAAGCAGTCTTTTGAGTGGTGTTAAGGTCTTTTCAGCTCGACCTTGCCACCGGTTTTCATTTGCTACGAGTTGCGGAAGTTAGCATTCCACTTACCGCATTCCACACTCGTTATGATTCTTATGAATGACATTATGCCATTCAGTTTATCTAGTTTATTTCATCCATTTTATGAATCGATTATTCTACGATCTCGATGACCCCATACTTGTATTTATTGATTTTGGATGAAAACAACAATTTAAAATTTTGCAAATCTTTTTCGTAAGATTTATTTATAAGTATGATTGGATTTTGTTCTTGAAACGAGCAAGGAATATTCTTAGAAACTTTAAGAGACATTTTTATCATATAAAAGATGATTTTGTGATTGTATTGCCCATTGAGTGCTTTAAGCATTCTGGTCGATGCGCTTGATCAACGTTATCGATAAGAATCTCCTAAACGCTTTGATGAGACAGTTAGACACAATATATTGACTTGTAAAAAATGTAAATTTTTCTAGAAAGATTATTACATAAAGATAAATGTAATTTTTGAAAGTTTTAGCTTTTCGGGAAAGAAGATTATTTGAAAGAATTCTTTTCCAATACTCTTATTCTTGTGATTCCCGAAGGGAACCAAGACTTTATTGCTTATACCGATGCTAGTCGTATTGGTTTGTATGTCGTTCTCTTGCAAAAGAGAACGTGCTATCATTTATGTTTCTAAATCGTTAAAGCCTATCGAGACTAGATATGCCACTCATGATCTAGTGCTCGCGACTATTGATTTCACTTTTAGAGTTTGGCATCATCATTTTTGGGGGAGAAATTTGTTCTCCACGTCGATCATAAATCTTAGGAATATTTATTTTCTCATAAGGAACTTCATGTTGACTCGAGTTCCTGACACCTTACGATCTTGATATTCTTTTTATTCCCAGAAGGAAAATCGTGTTGCCAATGCGCTTAGTCGTAAGCAACAAGTGGTTGATTCTTTGATGATGTCTGAATGAAATTATCTGTTTATCAAGTTCATCGGATGTTTTGATATACTTCGTTTTCTTGAGCTTTATCTCATTTCTTTTATGGACTTGCGTCCGATGTTCTTTTATGGCCTTCGGTTCATTAGACGTACCGTTTTTGTACTACGTCGATGTTCGGAGTTATTCGTGTTTCCAGTTTCTCGGGCGTATTGTTATTATACTACGCCGTTGCACCGGTTCAATTTTCTGTTATTCATGATGTTTTCCACGTCTTTCAACTACGGAATTGCCTTTGGGATTCCGATTTTTATTCTTGAGCCCGGTATTATTGTGGAAATTGAAGTTTCGCCTATTTGACTTATGAGCAACATTCTATTCGCATCATTGCTTCGGGGGTTGAGCGCCTTCGAAATAAATATGTTCTTCTTGTGAAAGTCCGATGGTTCTCAAATCCTAGGGATTTCTCTTGGGAATCCAGAGAATTCATCGAGCGAACTCGTCCTGGTTTGCTTTTTCGTGCTCATTTTGGTGAACTTCTTGTTTCAAATTTTTTTTTGTGTTGATATGCTTTTATGGTTGTTACTCTTTATTTTCTTCTTAAGTATTGCGAGGACGCAATTTCTTTAAGGAGGGGAGTCTGTAACAACCCGCATATTTATCGATTTTATATTTAAATATTTTATTTAAATATAACATCGTTTGTCGGATTATAGTCCGAAAAGCTACTTTTTGCAAACAGTCGAATTGGGACTCGAGACCCCCTCCATTGAGTTCAAAATGCCGTTTGCAACCTTTTTGAGTATAAGCTTCGATATGTTTGGAGAAAATCGAATTTGGCTACTTTTTCTATTTGGGTTTTGGGTTTGGATTCAGCCCACTAGCTAACTTAATACCCTAACTCAGCCCTCTCCTCTCCATTCACTCATTCCCACTCCTCAAACTCAAGCTAAAACTGAAAATGGTGGAAAGGAAAGGGAATTAGAAATTCCAAGCCCTAGTTTCTTCTTTCAAACTTGAATTCTTGCTCCAAAATCAAAGAGAAGCTATTGGTAAGCCTCCTCTTCATCTTCTCCAACTCTTTCTCCTTCCAATTTCAGAAATTCCTAAACCTAACTTTGGGAATGTTCTTATTTTAAGCTTTGAATTCAAGCTTGTTGAGTTGGAATTGAAGAGTAATTGCTCTTGCCATTGCTCCATAGCTTCTTCTTCATTCGTTCGAGGTTTAAAGGTGAGATTTTTATCTCACATCTATGTGTATAATTATCTTTGGTTGTTAGGTATGAATTCCTAACCCTTCTTCATGTGCATTTGCTCTTGATTTGGATTGGTTTTGTGAATATTTCAATTTTTGGTTTTTGAAGTCAAATTTGTGTGTAAATCCTTTTATGGATGTTTGATCATGCTTTTGGTGATGCACCGAGGAGCATATAGGGTCGGGTTGCCGATTGGCATAAACCCTTAGAGCCAATGTTCGTCCGGTTGCATTTTGGAAGAGTTTGCTCTTCATTTGTATAGGCTGAAAACAGCCCAGGCATGATTCAGTCGACTGAATTCTCTGTTCAGTCGACTGAACCCGGAAACAGAAAGTTTCCAGAACTGATTCAGTCGACTGAATTCTCTGTTCAGTCGACTGAACCTGGAAACAGAAAGTTTCCTGAACCTGGACAATTTCCAGGTACAGGGTCAGTCGACTGAAAAGCTCTGTTCAATCGACTGAACCTGCTGTTTCAGTCCACTTTGCCTTTTGGGATTGAATTTCCAATTTGAATCGATTCGTGATGATCCTATTTGTTGTTATCGTTTATTATGACTTTGATGACTCCTTTTTCGGGATTTTTGAATATCCATTTCGATGAAATCTTTATCGGTTTAATTGGATTTGATTCACGTCTTCGAATGTGAATTTTAATGATTGATTGTTTCTACAATCATTTCTATGACTTGTCACTTTAAAATACAAAGGCTTCTATACTAGTAGTAAATATTCAAACTCTTTTACAAAGACGATTTCAACTCTATTTTTAATACAAAGCTCTTTTATAAAACCGTTTTCTAATCTATTAGTATATACAAACCTTTACCTCATTCGTATGAGAAAATATAATTAAACGGCTTAGCAAAACAAGTGGTATGAAACGCTTGCGTTTACTTCGTCGGTTAATTCTTGGACTTGTTCGATTGAATCTCTTGTGACAATTTTCTAGTGGAGATCTACAATTTGTTCGTAAATATTTAAGTTAAGCTAGTGTTATGGGACATGAAGCTAAACTCATATATTTACTAGCTTAGTGTAATTAACACTTCTTGATGATCGATGATGATCATTTTATGGTTTAGACTAGCAATGTGCGATGTCTCTTTGTCCACATGGAGGACTGTACTTCGTTTTATTGAGCTTTCGTCTCATTTTTATTGTGGGCTAGCGACCCATGTTCTTTTATTGGTGTTCGGTTCATCGGATGTACCGTCATTGTACTACATCGATGCTTCGGCTTTCGAGTTCATCGGGCGTACCGTTATTGCACTACGTCGTTGTTCCGAATTATTTGAGTTTCGAGATCATCGGGCGTACCGTTATTGCACTGCGTCGTTGTTCCGAAATATTTGAGTTTCAGGTTCATCGGACGTACCGTTATTGCACTACGTCGTTGTTCCAACTCATTTGAGTTTCAGGTTCCTCGGGCGTACCGTTATTGCACTATGCCGTTGCACCGACTTTATGGTTAGCGACCATGGAATAGCGTTCCGTTTATGTTGCATGTGTTTGGGAGTTTTCATGCTCTCGTTTTTGATAGGCCTCCCCCTTTATGTGATTTCTGGATTTCTCGTTGTGATTTCTGGAATTTATGTTTCACCACTCTTTTCAGTTGGCATTGATATGTATGTCATTTATTGTGGCTTGGTGAATTAAATTAAGAATATGACATTCTTTTTAATCTTTAAGAAGATTCTTGTGATATTGATTAATCTCTGGATTGATTTTCGATTAGATACTTATCACAGTATGGCTTTATGGTTATCATACGTTTTTGTCATATCTCTTATTCTATATCACTTTATCTGATAATTATAGCTAGACTGATCCGTTTATTATTTTCTTCTTAAATAATACTCGGGTCAGACTAAGACTTGACAGATGCTTCTGCTTGACCTCATATCTGGAGCCATCTTCTGACTTTAGGCTAACTACTCTAGTTTAGTAGTTTTTGTTGTATACATTTGAGATTTAGACTCCTTGATGTATACATATTCTTTTGCCTTGCACTTGTGTCTATTCTTTTGTGTTATTGTGGATCTTATCTGACCACTACTCTAATGTACACTTTCATGTGTTATATTCATATCTATTTCCGCCTTTGTGATATGAATTGTCTATGACTGATTTGTGTTATGTTTATTTCTATGTTTGTTTCCGAAGATTTTATATAGCCACCGTGTGATAGCTTTGAGTTTGTATCGGTATGTCGGATTTCCTCCTTAAATGAAGTTCATGCTATACCATCTGACATATCGATGCTCGCTTAAAGAAGTTACATGGATGGTCGTTCCTCAACAGCCTTATTCTCCGTGCTAGTTGACAGCACTACCGCGTAGTGTTCTTGGCTAGCGTGGGTATAGAGGTGGGGTGTCACAGCTTGGTATCAAAGCCAAACTTTGGAACAATGTAGAATAATCTAGCAAGGATCATTGTCCTAAGTCTTTCTTAGGAGTCGTGCTTTAGGAATTTATTCGAGTCAATTGGACCCGTTCTATCCTATTTTTTTTTATGATTCTTTGTTTTATCAATCATGATTGTTTGATATTCATTCTAAGAATAACCTTTTCTTCTTCTTTTCTTTCTTTCTTAAAAAAAAGAAATGGTTGGTTCTGGCAGTTCTAGCGCTGGTCAATCTAGTAGTCCTTCTTTGGATGGCGTATTCATGTCGGCCCAACAACTTTTGGATCTTGTAAAGAATCAAAGGTTTATCTGTGCTTTGGGTGAGAACCTCGAAACGATTTTACCTTTGAAACTTGAAATTCCTTTCAATCAGCTTGTGGATATCACTCTTCGACATGAAGAGGTTGGTAAAGGAAGTGTTTGTGATATTGGGACTTCCAAGAAGAGGCATGTTAAGTTCAAGAGCCTTAATCCTAATAAGAGAGTGAAGCAAACTACTTTTGTAGCAAAGTCTCCAATCCCTAATCATGGAGGATGCTACAATTGTAATTCTAAGGAACACTATGCGAATATGTGTCCGAAACCCCATTCTTGTCGCTATTGCAAGAAACCGGGTCATCTTTTATCTGCATGTCCCAAACTTTTGAACAAGGACATGAGAAAGCTAAATATTGTGCAAGCCCCTAGCAACTCTTCTCTCAGTCAAGGTACCCATTCTATCCTTGATGACATTTATTTTATGATTATATTATTCGCGTTCTTTTTGATATGGGTTTCATCTCATTAATTTTTATATCAAAAGAACTTGTGATCCTTTTTCTTTAAACATTTCTGGGCATGTTGACTTCTTTGAGGATTGCGAATCCGGATTGGTGGATCTGCAACACTCAATTTGTTTATTTCTTTTATTTATCGATGTCGAAATTATTTTATGTGATTTTTCGTTTCGAGCCGATTTCTACTTAGGCTCCAGAATTAATTTTTGTGAAAGGATTGACTTATTGTGAAGCCCATATCCTATTTTTCCAAGCGGACTATTCATCTTCGACATTCTCAATCTGTTAAGAAGGTTTCTATTTTTCTTTGTGATTTCGATTTCAAATTTTTGGTGGCATCATTTTTATTCTTTAAGCTCACATGATGAGGAAAGTGTTATTTCTCTCATTCATGTAGTTTGAGAATTTTCCGGTATTTTTGAGTTTGTCTTAGGATTATCACCTAAGCAGTCTTTTGAGTGGTGTTAAGGTCTTTTCAGCTCGACCTTGCCACCGGTTTTCATTTGGTACGAGTTGCGGAAGTTAGCATTCCACTTACCGCATTCCGCACTCGTTATGATTCTTATGAATGACTTATTATGTCATTCAGTTTATCCAGTTTATTTCATCCATTTTATGAATCGAGTATTCTACGATCTCGATGACTCCATACTTGTATTTATTGATTTTGGATGAAAACAGCAATTTAAAATTTTGCAAATCTTTTTCGTAAGATTTATTTATAAGTACGATTGGATTTTGTTCTTGAAACGAGCAAGGAATATTCTTAGAAACTTTAAGAGACATTTTTATCATATAAAAGATGATTTTGTGATTGTATTGCCCATTGAGTGCTTTAAGCATTCTGGTCGATGCGCTTGATCAACGTTATCGATAAGAATCTCCTAAACGCTTTGATGAGACAGTTAGACACAATATATTGACTTGTAAAAAATGTAAATTTTTCTAGAAAGATTATTACATAAAGATAAATGTAATTTTTGAAAGTTTTAGCTTTTCGGAAAAGAAGATTATTTGAAAGAATTCTTTTCCGATACTCTTATTCTTGTGATTCCCGAAGGGAACCAAGACTTTATTGCTTATACCGATGCTAGTCGTATTGGTTTGTATGTCGTTCTCTTGCAAAAGAGAACGTGCTATCATTTATGTTTCTAAATCATTAAAGCCTATCGAGACTAGATATGCCACTCATGATCTAGTGCTCGCGACTATTGATTTCACTTTTAGAGTTTACATTGTGTGTCATAGGGTCTAATTAAGCACTGTTCAGTAGTTTTGATGAATATAACACCAATGTACTTAGGGAAATTTTAAAATAGGATATATCAATTTTACGGTATAATCACATACCTATGTTCACCAATGCATGCATACACTTTCCAAAGATGATAGGTTATTACTATGAGTGTTATAAAGAAGTTAACGAGATCGATGTGTTGATTTTTTTTGTTAGTTCCATGGTTGGATTATTGAAATAGACTTAAATTCCAGAAAGACTGAATTTAACGGGGGTACACAGAACTTTTAGATCACCTGAATAAAAACTAGAATTTAACCCTTCTTATCCAAAACAAAGCGTTACATTCGAGAAGTCTTATTCGATATTCGAAAATTATATCGGATGCTGATGTAGATATGATACTATCCGTATTAGAAAATATCTGTCGACGGGTCTAGGACAAGTTTAACACTTCTAACGACTGCAGTTATGTTCGACACAACCTTACCAACAAATATATTCACATCCAATCGGTCTGTATATGTACTAAAATCGGATCAAATCAGTATTCATGGTGTATTGAGCACTCAAGCAAGCCTCAACCACAGGTATACGCTGGCAGCCAAGCAACTAGGATGGTGGTTTCCAAAAAGCTGTTGGGTGCTACATGTATTAGTTGGTGTTTTTATTTTATTTCCACTTTGTATGGTGTCTAAGTAATATAGTATTAGGTACGTGTTTCTAACTAGCGCGCTTCGACGTTGATGTGAAATGTCACAGGTTCGAAACTTGGGTAGCTTAATTCAAACGCACTTCAAAAAATGAAATTAAATATTGTATGTTTCTATTTTATTTTATTTGCAATTTACATGGCATCCAAACACACTTTGCTTTGTTATCTCATACAGTGGTTTGAGGTATTTATGTTTTCACTTTTGTATTACTCCTAAGATTGTGGTTCATGATACTTGCATACATATATGAATCATACTCCAGAATTGTAGTAAGGTAACATTTTGTATTGGTGTTATTGTTTGAGATATATGTTTCAAATGAGAGTTTTCATATTTATTACGGATCTATAACATGGCTATTGGTAGTTTACCTTGCAATTTCAATAGTATTGTATTGTTACAGAGATCGGTGATTTATTGCCTCGCTTGCAGCTTGCTGTTGTGCCCTCTGGGCCAGAAAACAGTGATGTCTTGACCGATGATTCCGTTGTCTCGCTCCAGGCTTTCCCTGTGGTCGATGGATTTTGCGGTTCTTTGGTTGGTGGCGGGGTCTCGTCCGCTGTCTTGGGACTGTCAGAGTTTGTGGTTTCTGGTTTCCTTAATTTTTGGGCTGATGTGGATCTAGGTTGGAAGGTTTGCATCTCTTGTTCGTTTCCTTATTTTGTTGTTGTTGCTGGTTTGCCTTTATACTGTCGGTGCTTACACACCGGTGTCGTTTCAGTTTTACTGAGCCATGCCACATTTAGGTGTGTGCTCCCTGATATTACTGTATCTTGCGAGACTGCTAGTATACCAGGTCCCGATTGCGAGTGTTTGGGCTTCGACTGGTCGGTTATTGGGTGGAGTCACTACGACCCTTTGTTTTTATCGTCAGTGACTTCCAGTCGGTCGTGTGTCTTCTTTCTGCCGGATAGTTTTCGACTTGATGAGGGGTTGCCTCGGGCCTGGAGCGGTTGGCTTGGGCGATATCCCTGCTCTGGTCGTATAGCGATCATTTTTGACCGTTATACGCACAGTGTGGGCTATTGCCAGCCTTCGTTGTTCTGCTCGGAGGTCACCCCTGAGATGCGACTTCTACCCACAGCGCGGGACTGTTTGATTAGTGACAATCCGGCAGTGGTAGGACTCCTACAGCAACCTGGGAAGCAACTAGTTTGCGGTTCCACATTTTTATGCCAGGCGATCTGTTATTCGCCTGCTGGTCCGGTCACCTCTTTCCCCGCGATCCTGTCCCTATCCGCTTGTCATCTTCCGGGTTTCTCGTCTTTGTTTTCTGATTTCGTCTTTTCCTCCGCTTCTGATTCACCCACTTGTGCCTTTACCCTTCCCTATCCTGACTGTTTCTCTTGGTTGTATGGGTTGCGAGTGGTTCGCATCCCTTCTCCTTTTCATTTTCCCTTCGATTCCGCAGAGTATAGGGCTCCTATTCCCGTGCGATGCTCTTCGAAGTGCTCGCTCCCCTCCTCTGCTTGCCCTCTATCCATCTCCATTCCTCTGATGAGTAAGGCAGAGATAGCGCTCCTTAATGAGCGTCTAGATTGCTTAGCTAGGAACTCTTCTCCATCGTCTTCTTCGGTTAGCTCCTCCTTATCGCTTTATGCGTCGCCCACCCCCCCCCTCTCAGGCGGCGAGGCGGAGGCAGAGGAGAGTTTCTCCTATCCTTCGCACCATTCGTACATGCTCTATAGCGGCGTCCGAGCGGATCGACAGATCTGCTCGATCTTCGCTGTATCTGATTTGAGTTTGTGCTTGCTCTGATCCCTGGGGGTGTTGTTCTGTTTTCATTTTTTCCTCTCCTCTCTCGCTCTTATGGCGAACTTTCTCTTCTGGAATGTTCGTGGCATCGGTAACGATGCGACTCTGGCTAGGCTTATTCGCATTATTAGAAAGCACTCGGTTGGTTTGGTCGCTATCCTGGAGCCCCTTATTGACCAGGCAGGCATTACCAAGATTGTCTTATCCCTTGGATTTGGCGGTGGTTCTGCTAATGTCTCAAGCAAGATTTGGATTTTATGGTCCAAATCGATTGCCATTCGACCTGTTTTTGATTCCCCTCAGCTCTTCTCAGTGGCGTGCACGTCCACGTCCATTGCTGTTCCGTTTCTCTTCTCCGCAGTTTACGCCAAGTGCGATCGCTCGGAGAGAGCTGTTCTTTGGTCTGACATTCTTGCTCTCGAGTCTCTGGGACTCTCTCCTTCTGTGGTTGGTGGTGATTTTAATATCGTCGCTAGCCATGCAAAAAAACGGGGAGGAGCGGCCATCAACAGAGGGGCAATGGCCGATTTCACCTCATTCATTGCCTCCTCTGGCCTCGCTGAGCTCCCTTTTGTCGGCTCTGCCTTCACCTGGTCTAACAACCAAGCGGGACCGAATCGTATTCTCTCTAGACTTGACCGCGTTTTCGGTTCGGAGGATTGGTTTCGTCTTCCCTTTTCCTTCTCTATCGCCCATCTCCATCGTTCCTTTTCGGACCATGCCCCCTTGATTGTTCGCTGCTCTCCTCTGTCGTTGTCTGGGCCCTCCTCCTTTCGATTTCAGAGCATGTGGAAATCCCACCACTCCTTCCTTCAGGTGGTAGCTGACTCTTGGAGTGTCCCTATTTCTGCATCCCCCTGTGCTGTTTTCGGGAGAAAGCTCTTGCGTCTTAAGGCTTGCCTTAAGGTTTGGAATGTTGAAGTTTTCAAGAACATCTTCGATCGCGTTCGTAGGGCAGAGGAGGCGCTTATCGTCGCCGAATCCTTGCTTGACGAGCATCCTTCGGCTGACAACAAGGAGGCGTGGGTTCTTGCCCAAACTGCCTTCTCTTCGGAATTGCGTGTTGAGAATGACTACCTCCGTCAAAAGGCGAGGGTCAAATGGGTAGTTGTCGTAGATGCGAACTCCAAATTCTTCCACTCTTCTATTCGAAAGAAGAATAATCTTCTAGCTATTCGCGAGATTTTGAGGCCCGATCGCACTTCGGCTTCATCGCCTGAGGAAGTCAAAGACATTATTCTCTCTCATTTCCAATCTTTTCTGGGCACTCCCTCGGTCTCGGTGTCCGATCCGGCCCTTTTAGCTTTCATCCCACCTGTGGTCCTCCCTTCGGAAGGTACCATGATTGCGGATATCCCATCCACGGAGGAGATCCGCGCTAGTGTCTTCGCTCTTAGCAAGGATAGTGCCAGTGGCCCTGACGGCTTCAACGGTGTCTTTTATAGGTGTTCTTGGCCTATTATCCAGGCTGATTTTTGTCTTGCCATCCAATCCTTCTTCGCCGGGGGAAATCTTCCTGCTAGATGGACTTCCACTAACCTTATTCTTATTCCGAAGTGTGATAGTCCGAAGACTTGTGCAGATTTTCGGCCTATTAGTCTGTGCAACTTCTCTAATAAGGTTATTTCTAAATTCCTGGCATCTCGCTTGGCTCCTTTCCTTGAACGCATCATTTCTCCTTCTCAAGCTGGGTTTGTTAAAGGGCGTCTTATCTCTGACAATGTCCTTCTCGCCCAGGAACTGATCTCCCAAATTGATCGGAAAGTTTGGGGCTCTAATGTTGTCTTCAAACTGGACATGGCTAAGGCCTACGACCGCATGTCCTGGTTCTTCGTTATCAAGGTGTTGAGAACTTTCGGTTTTCCAGAGACACTTATTGATCTGGTATGGAGGCTCATCTCCAACTGTTGGTTCTCTGTCCTCATTAACGGCTCGGCCCATGGGTATTTCAAGGCTGGGAGGGGCTTACGTCAGGGCGACCCTCTTTCGCCTTCTCTTTTTGTTATTGCAGCCGAGTCCTTTATTCGCGGTCTCCAATCCTTAACCGTTTACGGTCAAATCCAACGATTCGGGATCCCTAGGGGTTGTCCCCTCATTTCCTCTTTATCATTTGCAGACGACATAGTCATTTTCTCTAATGGGAGCCGTTCCTCTGTTAGGAGGCTTCTCAGGTTCCTCCATCAATACGAGAGGTCTTCGGGCCAACTCGTTAATCCCTCCAAGTGCTGCTTTGTCCACTCGAAGGACATGTCTCATTCTCGTGCCTGCTGGATCGAGACTACTTCCGGGTTCAAGAGAACTTCCCTTCCTCTTCCCTATCTTGGGATTATCCTGTTCCGGGGAAGGAAACTTAACGCAGTTTTTGACCCCTTGACAGACAAAATTCGGGGGAAGATTTTAAGATGGAACTCGTCTATTCTTTCCCAAGCCGGCAGACTTGTTCTTATCAAATCCGTATTAGATTCGATGGGAACTCATATTTTCGCGACTATGACCCCTACCTCTTCTTTTTTCAGATCTTATCGGTCTTTGGCCTCGTCTTTTTTCTGGGGAAACAAGGACAATGGCCGTCGTCACCACTGGGTTTCTTGGGATTCGATTTGTCGGCCCAAAACTGAAGGCGGCTTGGGTCTTCGCAATCCCAGAGACCTTTGTGCGGCTTTTTCTTGTAAGTTGTGGAATAGGTTCGGCGCCAACAACTCCTTATGGGCGTCTTTCCTCCACGCTAAGTACCACAGACTAGCGAGCTCGAATTTTTCGGGCACTCCCTCTTATGCTAGCGAGACCTGGAAGCACATGCAGTCTGTGAAGCTTTTAGCTGATTCTCGTGGTGGGTTGTCAGGATGGGATGGGGCTTCGTTTTCCATTCAGAAAGCCTGGTCCTCCATCAGAACTCCTTTTCCCATTCGCAATGAATTCTCCTTCATTTGGGATTCTCGCATTCCTCCCAAGGTTTCCCTATTTATGTGGCGCTTGCTACATGATGGGTTACCATTGGACGAGAATCTGCAGAAGATCGGCATCCCTTCTGTTTCCCGCTGTAGATGCTGCGGAAACGGGAATTCGGAATCTTTGACCCACTTGTTTTTTGCCGGTTTTACTGCCAGAGCTTGCTGGAATTATTTTGGCAACCTTGTCGGTGTTCGCTGTCCGGCCATTTCTCCTCTTCAAATCCTCTATTCGTGGTGGAATGGGAACACTGGGAAATCCCTTCGGTCTATCGTTTTCCGGTTAATTCCTAGTCTCATCTGCTGGCACGTCTGGTGTGCGCGGAATAAGGCTACTTTCGACAGCATTTCGATGGATCCTCAGTCTATTATCCTTCGGGTGAGGAATGACGTTTTCCTGGCTTTCCGGGGTAGACCTTTCAGGGGCCCTATAAGCCATCGTTCTAGGCGGCTAGTTGGAATTCTGTCGATTTCTTGCTCTCCTACTGCCACTAGACTAGGCGTTGGTTAGGCCTCTGTCTTGGGGAGGTGCCATCCCCTCTCCGCTCCCATCCCTTCCCCCCCTTTTTATGTTTAATTCGGCTGCTTGTTTTTAGTTTCAGGTGCTTCTGCTGTCTCCCAGTTGTGTTTTTTCTTAGGACGGATTCGCTTCTGAGTTCTGGTTTCTTCTGGCTAGAGCGCTTGGCTCTCCTTCGTCGGCTATTGCGACTTCGGTGATCTCCTATCACTTTTTTCTGTCTACACCTTCGGGCGGTGGCCTTGCCGGAGCTCGATGGTGTGGACAGGAGGGCGGATGTCTAGGATCTGTCTTTCTTTGTTTTGCGGTTTCCGCCTGGCATCACATTGGGCTTGTTGGATGGTGGTGGTTTGTTGGGTGGACTGGACTTCACCTTCTGGGTGAGGCGGGAGAGTGGGTGAGCGGGTTTCGGCACTTTTTCTACTCTATGGACTTCGTCTTAGCTTCTTGGCTGCCCGGTGGCTTTGAGTCGTATTTTTTATTCTACTACTTTCTTTTTTCTGGTTTTTCAAGGGAAGTTTTGTGTTTCACAAACTTCGCCTACTGCTGTGAGCCTCTGGAGGAAGGCTTTCTCCTCCTTTTGTTATTTATATATTTCTTTCTTTAAAAAAAAAGAAATAATTGTGGTAAAAAAAAAAGAAAAAAAATTGTATTGTTACAGAGCCATTAATTAACCAATGCTCCATGCGTGCAATCTTTATTATTTTCTTTTAATAACCCAGTTGCAATTAATATGTACTATGTTCAAAATATAAATGGTTTCATGAAGAATATTTTCTTATGGGTGAAAGATATAAATAATTTTTCATAAGAATTAGGTTAGAAAATGGGACTTGATCATCATTACGCAGTTGCAAAAGAAAAATAAACTATTTCTCAAGTTTGGAACTAAAATCTACATCTAGGATTTCAAAAGAAAGTATAAAGAATGGCATAACAATGAACCAAATAGTTTATTAATCAATCACTAAGAAAATCGTTGACCTACCTTCTGTTGAATTTCCTTAAGCATACTTTTTGGTTTTAGTTCTGGGTTTCTTGGTCTTCTCGTCACTATATAAATTGTAAACGTAATGGAAAATCAAAATCATAAAAACATTAACAAATTGAGGGATTAAAACATAGGGGTACATGTATATCTTTTATCGCTCAGTTTTTATTTTCAATTTAGATCAAAATCTGAAACTTATAAAAAAACACAGCAGCTTCAACACAAGTATAGACATGTTCCTACCATGCTAGCACTAACCGAGGCTTCCACTAGCGTGGCTTCAAATTGTCGGTGTATTTTATTCTATTTTTACACACCATATGGAAGAGAGTTGACTTTGGCAGAGTTCATTCAGCATTTCTATGCTTTGTTGAAATATGGAAGAGAGCATATTAATACTCCACTGAAGAAGAATGAAAAGTTTATAGAAGAATCGAAGCAGGGGTTAAATCATAAGGTGATGACTCATTTGTTGGCTCCGCTTAATATAATTGTGGAAAAGGCGAGGAGGTATGACTGTGTGTAGCAGTGAGAAAAGAAGGTTGATGTTAAGCCCAAGGGTAGACAACAAAAAAGATTCAATCCGTATCTAAAAGGCGGAAAGAATCGGAAGGGAGGAAGGACTTTTGGAGGAGGAGCTCAAAAGCCAAATATGGCTGTTAACTGTGACCAGAAGAGGCACCCTCCACCAATTGTACCCAGCCGACGATGAAGGACAAGACTAAATGCTTTATCTATAATAAGCTGGGCCATAAGAAGAAGGATTGTCCGCCAAACTATGACGCCCCACTACAACCATATTGTTTACCAAAATAAACAAATTTATCCTCTTTATTTTAGTTTATTAATAATATTAAATTATAATCATCATTATAATTTAATATTATAGGTAATCTCAATACCAGGGTTGTTATAGACTCTCTTCCTTAATAAAATTGCGTCCTCGCAATTTCTTGAAAAGAGTTGTAAACAACATAAAAGATACAATCATCGAAGGATAAAGACAAGCTCGAATTCCAAACCATTCATACTCTCAATATAGAATGGTAGAAAGAAATAAGGAAAAACTCACTTGGTTAATTCAATGGCTCATCATATATTAATATAGTGATTTTTTTTCATCTTTGCAATTATAATCGAGATTTAGCTAGAAATGTGAGTTAATATCCCCGAGACCCACCTTAGCGAAGAGAATTAACAAGTAATTCTTTTTACTAAAGCGGAGAATAGGGCTGGTTAAGGACGACCATCTATAATTTTGTCTTAAACATCTATTGAATACGTCGTAAATGCAATATAATTTTTTTTTCAACTCAAGTGGATCGACATACCCAGTAAATGCTTAATCCAAAACTATAGGTGGCTAACGGATCTATCAGAACAAAATACAATAACTGAATGTAAATCACATCAAAGAACAGTAACCAACATCATATATACACATATACACTGATACATTTTCAGTACAATACAATATGAATACAATAAAGGTGGTACTCAACCATGCCAATTTTATCGGATGTCTCGCTAAGGTTTATGCTCTTGAAGGACCTTCGTATGGACCAACCGCGGAGGAGAAAGTAAAGGGTGCGCTTGGAGGTTTGATTTTATTTCTGGTATATTACTTAGAGTTCTATTTGATACTGGATCTATACACTCTTTCATTTCGAGAGATTTGATTGATAGGTCAAATAAACGCTATTTATTTGATTATGTCTTGTGTATGGTTAATCCAATCATTGGGTATGCCACTCTTGGGTTAAGGTTCAGCGACCTTTAATTTGATCTGTGTGGAGATTTTTTTTGCAACCCATATGTGTTTGACTTTGTAGAGTACGGCGTAATTTTTGGTATGGATTGATTAGTGCGAAATGATACTATGAACTATTGTGTGAATAGGATTGTTGCCTTACGGAATCCTAGAGGGGGAGAGATAATTATGATAGCCTTGGACGTAATGTGGGAAAAGTCGGCATTGATGTCATGTGTCATGGATGATCAAGAAGAAGAGATCAGCAGAGTACGCATAGTCTGAGAATTTGCAGACGTTTTCGAACCTGTAATGGGATTACCTTTGAGAAGAGCAATCAAATTGTAACATCCCGGATTTTTCGATTTTCGAAAATTCGACATCGAGACTCACTTTATCGACTGCCGAGCCATCGAATGCCGGAAACCCAAAAAGTTATGGTTTTAAAAAGAAGAAAAAGGCAGAAGAAGAAGAAAAGAGTAGAAGAAGAAGAGAAGAACAACAGAGAGAAGAAAAGAAGGAAGAGAAAGAACAGAACAACATCAGAAACAGAAAACAATATCAGAATCTTACACATCGCAGCGGAACAATATATAATAAATAAACACTAGTCTTTTAAAACAAAGAGCTATATCAGTTTATACATACATCAATCATCAGAGTCAATATACAACAATGGACAGTTATATAACTTGTCCTCATACAGAATACATAGCGGAATAAATAATATCAGATACAAATACTACGTCCCGTCCTCTAGCTTATCTCCAAAGCTCCAGAATATCCAGAATATCCTGATAATCTAACTCTAGACTGCCCGTGTGGAAATTGGTGGGCACCCAGAGTTTAGAAGGGAACAATAAACTCCGAGTCAGTCATGGTAACTGGTGTGAGATCGTAAAACAGTTATTCTTCACAAAGAAAATAAAACAAATTCGCAATGCTTTTGGAAAATGAAACTACCATAAGACCTCCCGCCACACACACAATGCAAACGCTGAATTGGAGGAGATTTCTTCTTATGATAGTCAAAGATGCTTACTACGCAAAATCAAATCATTTTTGATATTATTATTAGTGCATAGTGTAGAAAACATTTCGAAAGTATAATATCAATCTTAGCCAGCATAGGTACCATTATACTATGCCTACTATAGCTGCCATATTAGATGGCAGGTTCTACAACTAATACCGTACAAAGTTCGTATTGGAGTTTGGATTTCCAACAAATGGTCAGGCTAAGGAACTTCCTTTTCCACGATGGGTACGTCCCTGGAATAGACGACCCGAGAAATAACCTAACATTACGGTTAGATCTCTGCCAACACAAGGCCGGGTTACCTCTGCAAAAATAGGTAACTACTGACACGCGTATGTCATCCCCCGATCGTAACCGATCTTCCCGAGGATCCCCGATTCGCAACAAACCACATAGTAAAAATGCAGCAACCACATAGGTTAAGTATCTGGGCTCCATACCATGATACCACCTTTATCCAGAAGGAATGACATACACTAAGGGGCGCTACTCCCTAGAACCTTGCTGCATCCTTCCTGTTTCGACCATTTCCGGGGTGTGAGGCTCGACGAAGTCTCGTCCACAAAGCTACGCTTTCTACAAAGCCATGCTTCGGGTCAAACAAAATGATCAACCTATGATCACAAAGATATAAGATCAAACAAATGATCATATCGCAAATGATCAAACACTGATCATTTCACAGCAACACTCAGTATGCCACGTTACCAAATTGGGAGTATATCGCTGATAAATTTCAACTACATAACCTCTGAGCTCGTACGTCTCAGAGAAGGGTGTTAAGCTAAGAGAATAAATTCTCCTCCACCAACAGAAATGTATTTGAAAGAAATCAGCTTTATATCTCAAATTGTAACGTCAGACACACAATCCATACAAGTCTGTTCCGGGATCGAACAGAACCGAAGGCACTTCTCACGAAGCCCTTGCATATCCGGATAAATTTCTAATCACGTCCGGACTTCCCGTCACTAAGGGTGATAAAACCTCTAAATCGGAGATCAGCCGATGTAGAGTAACTCGACGGTAATCCTTCCATTTTCAAAAATATCCGGTCTTCAACACCGGTCTTCGAATGCAATTCATAACGACGTATCACATATTCAGAATGGGTTATACGACCCCATGGTCCTTTCCCGGCTAACCCGAATAGTGAGCGCTTATTTAAAAATAAGTATGGCATTCAATTTCATCCAATTCACAACAAATACTCATTCAAGGTAAATATTGATAGTCGGTTATTTAACTATCAATAAGAATGCGCAACATCATCAGATTCCAAATAATTTTCCCAAATTATTTTATCTTCCAAAATATCTTACTAGATATATAAACTTTTCCACACTTCAAAAATAAATCAATATTTATTTTTCTAAACAGTTTCCCTTTTCTTTTATAAATTCCATATTGAATTTATGTTTTTCGAATATCTACTGATATTCGATTTTCACATCGTTTTCAGATATTCACTTTCGATTTATCTTTACAAGGATAAATTCTCAAAAACATTTCATTTCATTTTGGAAAAACATTTCCTTACTTATTTAATAATAAGTATTTCACAAATCTTTTTATTTTCAACATTTGAAAATATTCGATATACTTAAATCAATATTAAGTATATATTCATTCTTTAAGGAAATCTATTTCTATAACACATTTATCTGAGTCAAAACGAATGTTACGTAAAACATTGTTACGACGACTCAAAATCACTAGTATAGGGATTCGGAATTAGATAGATATATAAATCCCAATACTAGACAAAAACATTTCCTTTCGGAAATCATTTACTATAACAACTGTGTTATAGTCCATCATTTCCTTATCTGTTTAAAACTTGAAGTTTGAATCTGCTTATCTGTGGGTAAACCATTTAAAATTTAAAGTTAAATATATATATATATCTTTATATCTGATGTCTGTGAAGTATGAAACTGAGGATGCTTGTTATACATATATATCCATGATTTTTCTCTGTGCTAAAAACATTTGAATGTGTGTATGCCTGTATATAATCGAACCATTTCTGTTTTTCTTGATTCAGAACCTTGAGACCTGATTTAAAACCCAAAAATCAAAATTTCTTTGCTCACTTTTAGGCTGGAAGATCTAAACCGTATGTTTGTTTGGTTTTAAAATAAAGAAATATATTTTCCTAGCAAAATAAAATTTACATAGGCTTGAAATCTTCATAGAACTGATGACACTTGCAAGTATGATAAAAATCAAATGTTATAATTGATTGATTCAATTATATGATGTGAAACATCTCTGGAAAAATAGGAATTTTAATATATAAATCTTGATTTTTACTTAAGTGTCGAAGGTGCAGTTCGTAGTTGAACTGAGAATAGTTTTTGATCATTTACTGGTGATCGACGATCACTGGGCTCTCGGGGTTTGGTGTGGACGTGGAGTGATGTGTGGCGAGGCTAGGAAAAATAGTGGGTCGGCGTGTAGATGGCCATGGTGACAGCGGTAGGCATTTCCCACTCGTAAACCTAGTTTTAGTTTGCCATAGATTTTTGCTTCGTTCGTGATCCTCGCTCGATCGAGTGTCGTGATGCTTTGGGGAATGGAAGGTTGGCATGTTGTCGTGGTGTAGCCGGAGTTGCTCCGCCTCTGGTGGTCAGAGAAGGGGGGACGAGACGATGTTGGAAGCCTGGTTTCGTTGAAATCTGGATCGTGGTGCTTGATTTCGACTAAGGACGAATGGGGGTTCTCGAGTGTGTTAAATTCGACGATGATGGGTTGCTCGATATGTGGGAGGCGATGGGGTTGGTCGGAGTTCACCAGAAAAGTTGTGCACGTGCACGGCGATGGTGTATCGATGCTTGCCTGGGTTTTCGAATCGAGATACTCGAAGCAAATTCTCGAGTAGGTGGTCGTTTGTCTCGAGTTAGAACTCGAGATTTCGTGAGTTTCTTCGTGGCTGTTTATTTAAAACTTAGTATATAACTTAGTTAAAGGGGATTGTAGAAGAAGGGAATTTGGGAACAGAGTCGAGTAGGAAGATGGGTTAGCTCGAAGCAGTAGTCGAGTGAAGAAGGGGTAGGACCCGAAGTATTCTCTCAAGCCTGTTTTCTTTTATAAGTTTTTAAAAACGCCCAGTTTTTAAAATTTAAATAAATTAGTTTTAAGACTTTTCTTAAAATAAAATCCGAGTGTAAATGAATTCCTTAAACATTGATTTAATAAGTTATGTAATTTAGTTAACTTAAAATTGTTAAGCTAAAACTATTTTATGTAATTTAAACTTAATTTAGTGGTATAAATTAAATGTAAATTAAGATGAGATGTTAAATATAGATGATTTTGGTAATTAAAAATGAATGGGATAAGTTATTGATCTTAAAGTAATTTAGTTTAAATGATTTAAGATTTAATTGGTTAATTAAATAAGATAGATTTTAAATTTATGATTAAAGATTAATTAATCAAGTAATTAAGAGTTAATTAAGTTACAGTTATAACTTTAATTAATTAAATAATTAGTGGTTAATAAATTGGTTATTAAGAATAAATTAACTTGTAATTAATATTGATTTATCAAAGTTAAATTTCTTAAGAAAAGAAATTAAGGATTGTTAATAATTAATATAGATCATTAACTTAAGATTTGTTTAATAATCAATCAATGTGATAATTTTATTTAATAATTAGATTGGTTAATTAAAGATAATAAATTATTAAAAATGTTTAAGTATATTTACTGAATGAAAGTAATTAAAGGATCAATTGCTTAATGTAATTAATCGAGTTTAATTTGATTTATTTAAGTTAATTAATTTAGTTTAATTAATTTAAATTAATCATGGAATGGTTTGATGAGTATAATTACTTAAATGTAATTAATGAAGTGAAATTACTTAATGAAGTAATTAATGGTAATTACTATATGTAATTAATTAAAGAGGATTTAAAAATGAAAGTAATTTGGATTGAATTACTTTGTATAATTAATCAAGGGATTAATTAAGATAATTAATTAAGGAGTAATTAATTTATTTGATGAAGTAATTAAGGGTAGTTAATTACTGAAATGGGATTAATTAAGAGTGATTAATAAATGTGGTTTGTGTAAAGATTTAATTCTTAATGTAATTAATTTAAGTAGAATAATAAATTAAATTGTAAATAAGGATCATTAAATTATACAATTAATGATATAATTAAAGGATTGATTCATTAAGATAAATTAATCAGTAATAAGTGTTTGAGTAATTAATTAATATAATTAATTAAGGATTAATGTAATTAATTATAGTTAATTAATAAAAGAAGTAATTAAAGGTTAATTACTATATTTGGTTATGGATAATTATTTTGTGAAATTAATTAAGAACAATTACTTGAATGTAATTGAAGGATAATTAATCCAGGATGGTTAATTAAAAAGGAAATTTGAGAATGATTAATTAATTGATTTGTAATTAATTAATGGTTATGTAAGCAAGATTTATAAGGATGAAATAATTAATTTAATTTACTTTAAATTAATTAGAGATAAGTAATTAATTTAATTCATTTTAAATTAATTATAAATGGTGTGATTTTTAATCGTTGCTTATGATGGATGATATTGATTTCCTTGATTGATTGTGATCTCAGATATGAGATGAATAATATATATGTGATATGGATGCTTGTTTAAGTATGATGTTATTGATTATCTATTTGAGTTGGTGATATGGATTATCTATTTATGATGATGATCTGATTATCCATTGTTATATTGTGATTTATCTATCTGTGTGTATATAGATAATTGAAATGAACTGTTTTAACTTTAAAACAACTTGGCCTTAAAAGATTACGGTTTGGATTTCGATGAGACCGGGATCGGGTTTCCGTATACCGGGATTCTAGGTCTGGAGACCCGAATACCACATCGATCCAAATTAACGATAGGTCGTGAATCTCAAGTGAAGACGAAGATTTAGAGTGCAAGGGTTATCGTCGTTAACTCTGAGGGTGATTCCAAAATGAGGGTAACGAGATAATGCCTTCGGTTTCGTTCGAACCCGGAACGAACTTGTATGGATTGAATGCTTTCAGCACATCGTCAGGTGGACGATGAGCATTCTAAGTGATAAGTTCTGTTAAGGTAATCGTGATCTCAAGCCTCATCAACCGGGAATGGCTAAAACAGGGGAGGTGCAGCAAGGCTTCGTGGGTAGCCCCCACTTGAGAGCGAGATTTTCCTCTGTCTAGATGTCCCTTTATATTCGGCTGTGTGGGCAGTTGTGGCCACAACTACTGGGGTTGTTTCGTTCGGAACTGTTCAGTAAGGAATGGTTCCGGCCTTGTATTGCAGGGGAGCGGGCGTACTCCTCGGTACGGTGATCTAGGCCACGTACTGTGACGGGCGGTACCCCAGTAGCCCTGCCATTGATGGAAACCCATTTTCCCTACGTGACCTTACGGTTTTGATTGTATTACCCACTTTGTGGCTAGTATGCTGGAATTTAATCATGTAACAATTTCAGCTATTTCATATTTACTTGAAAACCCTAGACACTATTATAATATAACTGGATTTCCTATCAAATGTTTGGTTAGCGTAAGGTAAAAACTTTTCCATGTTTATGTGTGGGAAGTCTTACGTGATACCCTTTGTTTTCAAAGGATTTTCAAAGTTAAGCAACTTTAACCTGTTACTCATACCAGACCCATGTCTGACCCGGAGTTTATTTCTGTTTTTCCTAAACTCTCAGGTACCCAAATTTTTACGGGTACCCCAGTAGCCCTGCCATTGATGGAAACCCATTTTCCCTACGTGACCTTACGGTTTTGATTGTATTACCCACTTTGTGGCTAGTATGCTGGAATTTAATCATGTAACAATTTCAGCTATTTCATATTTACTTGAAAACCCTAGACACTATTATAATATAACTGGATTTCCTATCAAATGTTTGGTTAGCGTAAGGTAAAAACTTTTCCATGTTTATGTGTGGGAAGTCTTACGTGATACCCTTTGTTTTCAAAGGATTTTCAAAGTTAAGCAACTTTAACCTGTTACTCATACCAGACCCATGTCTGACCCGGAGTTTATTTCTGTTTTTCCTAAACTCTCGGGTACCCAAATTTTTACGGGTAGCCAAGGGATTCAGGTTTAGCTTTGACGATTTGTGGAGGAGCAATGGAGCAGGAGGCTTCAGCGATATAGTTATATATTGGTTCCGCTGTGTTAGTGTTATCTGTGTTTCCGCTGTGTTGTGTCTCTGTGTTGTATTGAGATGTATCGAGTTGTAATAACTAGACAGATGTTTATAACTGTCTAGTATGTGATGTATATTCTGTGTAACTCTGATTGATATTGTATACTATATATTCTCTTATGTGATATATTATATTTATTCGTTCCGCTGTTGAGATTCTGATGTTGTTTCTTCTTTCTTCTTTATCTTTTCTATTTCTCACCCCTTTCTTTCTTAAGAATGATGCAACTTTCCGGTAGTAGGAAGTTGGGTCGTCACAGTTGGTATCAGAGCGCTAGGTTGAGCGAACACCTAGGCTCTTGAGTGTTTTCTTTCTTGAGAGAGCGTATTTGTAATTTTTATATATATTTATATATTTATTTCTACCTATCTACTGGGTTACCTGTTCGGGTTTTTCAATATAAGTTATAAAGGTAGATAGGGTAGTGGTGTGTGTAACACGACTACCCATAGTTGGAGTTTGTTGTGGTTGGAAGTGTATCTGCCGAGACTGTAGACCCAGTACCGTCTCGAGTGAATTTTTGTTGAGGTGTAAGGATTTCACCAAATCTCTGGAGGAATCTGTTAAGGTTTGGAGTCTATCTTTGAGTAGAGTTTGGATATATCGGTTGGATGGAAGCTAGTGATGGTATCTTGATATCTCAGGAATTAGTAGCTGTGTGATGAGACACAGTGACTATGGATGTCTCCGAAGATATTCTTTGGAACAAGTATAAGGAAGTGCGTCTGCATCGGTGTGTAGGCTGAGTTCAGTTGGGTGTTCGTGTTTGGCTTTGAGGCTTGAGTTTCTCGAGGAGTTTGGATTAGGAAGCCTTTGGCTTCGGTGGCAGCGTCACAGTTCAGATTTGTTCTGTGTGTAGGCAAGGAAGTCTTCTGTCAGCAGTTTTCTAGAGGTGAAGTTCAGAAGCAGCAGTGTGGATCCATTTCTTCGGTGGATTGGCTGGTTAAGCATAGGATGTTCTGATTGGTAAAGAGAGAGCAGTTTTTCTTTGGATATTAAATTGAGTTGATCGCAAAAGTGACTTGCGATAGTTGAGTGTTCTCTTGGTTTGTCAGAGATCTTTCGGTATTTCTGAGTTTTCTCTCTACCGATTTGTTGAACCATATTTCTGGGATGTGTTGTCCAGTTTGTGCTCGTGGGCATCATTAGCATTCTCGTCTTCTCAGATCAGAGTTGTGCAGCGGAAGCAGTTGGAAATGCATCTATTGTATCTTTCCGGATAGGAAGAGTAAGTTCAGTCTTCTGGTGTGAGGAGTAGAGTTTGTGTTCTTGGACTAATTTTGAGTGGATCATCTTGATGAGTTGTTTCGAGAAGTTTCAGCGAAGGTTGAGCTGTTCAGTAGGGATGAAGTCAGCCCAGGATCGTCAGGTGAGTTTGTGGATAAGAGACGGAAGAATTTGAATTTCGAAGACGGAGATTTGATTTTGAGAAAGTTTTCTCCAGTCAAAGGAGCTGTATAGATTGGGTAAGAGTGGGAAGCCAGCTCCGAGATATTTTGGATCTTTTCTATTGTTCTTCTGAGGTTGAGTGTTTGATCTTCTGGAGTGAATTGTCAGTTTGTATAACTGAGATTCGATGTGTTTCGCGTATCTCTGAGGGAGTACGTGTAAGATCTATCTCTGGTAGTAGAGCCAGCTGTTCTGGGAGATTTGGATGTTGAGTCAGACTTATCTATAGTCTGATATCTTGTCTAGTTTGGTAGATCTAGAGGAGTAGGAGCTCTATAGCTTAGTGGTATAGTTTTGTTTGGATTCTGTAGAGCGAGTATCACGGTGTTTATACTTGGGAAACTCTAGATAGTTCTATCCTGATTTTTGTCTGGATAGTTAGATTTGTTTGATTGGATGAGTTGGTTGCTATGGTTGTTAGCATATAATTAATATATGCTTCTGTTTTTAAAATTAAATCATTAACTAGATTATTAAATTACCTTTGTTTTAAATTTCGGGGACGAAATTCTTTTTAAGAGGGGAGGAATGTGACATCCCGGAATTTTTGACAATATCAATTTAATAATCTGCATTTAATATTAAATTGATTTGTTAATATTTGTTAATAAGATCTGAATTTGATTTAATAGTCTTCTTTTAATAAATATTTAACTGATCATTTATCTTTTAAAAGCTAATAAATTGTCTTCTATTTATAATGTATATATATATATATATATATATATTTGTATATATATTGTGAATATGTAAGCTTTGTTTTAAAATAAATAAATAAAGATATGTTCTCTAATTTTAATATTTTTGGTAATCATAATTTGATTTAATATATATATTTAAGGCTATATGACATAAATAACAAATTGGCTTTAAATTATACTAAAGATTAAGTTTAGACTGGTTTAAATGATTTTAGCTTGAATTTAAATTCAACAAAGGGTTGTTTGTTCTTGTTTAAAATATAGTAGGTAAATAAGTAATTTATTTATATAGAAATAATCTCTTTATAAATTATTTTAATTTGATATTGAGTTTTATTTATAATATAATATCTTTATGAATAGGTTTTTAAATAAATAGAAATTTGTTATGTATATGTATATAATTGGAAGAGCTATAGTTTGAAGTTTAAAATAAAATCTTTCAAAATGTTTTAAATTTAAAATAAACCTTATAAATGTTTAATATAGTATGAAATAAAATAATAGTTAATGAATGTAATATTGGATAGTTAGGTTTTAAAATAAAATATACAATAGTAGATTAAGTATTTAATAAGCTAGAATGCTAAAAACAAAACAAAAATTAGCAAAGTAAAATAAAAATACAAGAGTAGGCTAAATATTTAATAACTTAAGTTAAAAACAAAATACTCAAGATAAATAAAACAACTTTAATTTACATGAAGTATAAAGATAAAAATATATGTGCATGTTGCACGGCTGTAAGCAATTGTAATAAGGCAAGTATAAAACAAAGTATAAAAAGGATAGGTATCTTCCTAAATGCTTGCACATGAAGTAAACTAGATCTGTTTGTTTGAAGATAAGGCTGCAAGACAAAGAAAATAAATATGCATGTTGTACAGGATGTACACTTAGAAAAGATATATACGAAGATATCTAGTACCATACGAAAATTTAAAAATAAGATAAGTGTAGACTTAAGGACACTTCATAAATGCTAACATACCTCTAGTACAGGCAAGACCATATCAGCCATAGTAGAGAAAATAAAATCTCTGACCAAATTAAAAGAAGCTTGTAGAAAAGAAAATAAACACCACCTTTCATACTCTTTTATATTAATCTGCCTCATTCATTTTCGTTCAAAACTTAGCCTACTAGAAGTATTTCAAATGAAACTTATTTTCATCTCAAAACAAAAATGGAGATCAAAATAAAGAGGGATTTCAATAGCTTTGCAACTGCAGTTTCTAAGCAAAAAAAAAAACAACTTCAAACTCTGTTTTGAAAGCTTGAACATCTCAGCATTTCAAAGTAATTTCAAATAGCAAGTTTCCATCTTTACAACTTAAAACACCATCAACATTTAAAGGGCAAGCTAGATGATACAGGAAGTTCGAGCCAAGCATTTTCCCAGTTTTTAAGTGTTCAAAGTTTCAAAAGCCTTTCAAGTGCAAACTCTGTTCTTCATTTCATGTCTGGTGAGTAACATTTAACTTAAAAGGTTTAAGTATTTGAGTAAACAAAAGCTTTTAAAAACTAAAATCTTGAATTGTTTAAATGTTTGGGTTAATCTGTGAGTAACTTTGTTTAAAACTTGAAGTTTGAATCTGCTTATCTGTGGGTAAACCATTTAAAATTTAAAGTTAAATAAATATATATCTTTATATCTGATGTCTGTGAAGTATGAAACTGAGGATGCTTGTTATACATATATATCCATGATTTTTCTCTGTGCTAAAAACATTTGAATGTGTGTATGCCTGTATATAATCGAACCATTTCTGTTTTTCTTGATTCAGAACCTTGAGACCTGATTTAAAACCCAAAAATCAAAATTTCTTTGCTCACTTTTAGGCTGGAAGATCTAAACCGTATGTTTGTTTGGTTTTAAAATAAAGAAATATATTTTCCTAGCAAAATAAAATTTACATAGGCTTGAAATCTTCATAGAACTGATGACACTTGCAAGTATGATAAAAATCAAATGTTATAATTGATTGATTCAATTATATGATGTGAAACATCTCTGGAAAAATAGGAATTTTAATATATAAATCTTGATTTTTACTTAAGTGTCGAAGGTGCAGTTCGTAGTTGAACTGAGAATAGTTTTTGATCATTTACTGGTGATCGACGATCACTGGGCTCTCGGGGTTTGGTGTGGACGTGGAGTGATGTGTGGCGAGGCTAGAAAAAATAGTGGGTCGGCGTGTAGATGGCCATGGTGACAGCGGTAGGCATTTCCCACTCGTAAACCTAGTTTTAGTTTGCCATAGATTTTTGCTTCGTTCGTGATCCTCGCTCGATCGAGTGTCGTGATGCTTTGGTGAATGGAAGGTTGGCATGTTGTCGTGGTGTAGCCGGAGTTGCTCCGCCTCTGGTGGTCAGAGAAGGGGGGACGAGACGATGTTGGAAGCCTGGTTTCGTTGAAATCTGGATCGTGGTGCTTGATTTCGACTAAGGACGAATGGGGGTTCTCGAGTGTGTTAAATTCGACGATGATGGGTTGCTCGATATGTGGGAGGCGATGGGGTTGGTCGGAGTTCACCAGAAAAGTTGTGCACGTGCACGGCGATGGTGTATCGATGCTTGCCTGGGTTTTCGAATCGAGATACTCGAAGCAAATTCTCGAGTAGGTGGTCGTTTGTCTCGAGTTAGAACTCGAGATTTCGTGAGTTTCTTCGTGGCTGTTTATTTAAAACTTAGTATATAACTTAGTTAAAGGGGATTGTAGAAGAAGGGAATTTGGGAACAGAGTCGAGTAGGAAGATGGGTTAGCTCGAAGCAGGAGTCGAGTGAAGAAGGGGTAGGACCCGAAGTATTCTCTCAAGCCTGTTTTCTTTTATAAGTTTTTAAAAACGCCCAGTTTTTAAAATTTAAATAAATTAGTTTTAAGACTTTTCTTAAAATAAAATCCGAGTGTAAATGAATTCCTTAAACATTGATTTAATAAGTTATGTAATTTAGTTAACTTAAAATTGTTAAGCTAAAACTATTTTATGTAATTTAAACTTAATTTAGTGGTATAAATTAAATGTAAATTAAGATGAGATGTTAAATATAGATGATTTTGGTAATTAAAAATGAATGGGATAAGTTATTGATCTTAAAGTAATTTAGTTTAAATGATTTAAGATTTAATTGGTTAATTAAATAAGATAGATTTTAAATTTATGATTAAAGATTAATTAATCAAGTAATTAAGAGTTAATTAAGTTACAGTTATAACTTTAATTAATTAAATAATTAGTGGTTAATAAATTGGTTATTAAGAATAAATTAACTTGTAATTAATATTGATTTATCAAAGTTAAATTTCTTAAGAAAAGAAATTAAGGATTGTTAATAATTAATATAGATCATTAACTTAAGATTTGTTTAATAATCAATCAATGTGATAATTTTATTTAATAATTAGATTGGTTAATTAAAGATAATAAATTATTAAAAATGTTTAAGTATATTTACTGAATGAAAGTAATTAAAGGATCAATTGCTTAATGTAATTAATCGAGTTTAATTTGATTTATTTAAGTTAATTAATTTAGTTTAATTAATTTAAATTAATCATGGAATGGTTTGATGAGTATAATTACTTAAATGTAATTAATGAAGTGAAATTACTTAATGAAGTAATTAATGGTAATTACTATATGTAATTAATTAAAGAGGATTTAAAAATGAAAGTAATTTGGATTGAATTACTTTGTATAATTAATCAAGGGATTAATTAAGATAATTAATTAAGGAGTAATTAATTTATTTGATGAAGTAATTAAGGGTAGTTAATTACTGAAATGGGATTAATTAAGAGTGATTAATAAATGTGGTTTGTGTAAAGATTTAATTCTTAATGTAATTAATTTAAGTAGAATAATAAATTAAATTGTAAATAAGGATCATTAAATTATACAATTAATGATATAATTAAAGGATTGATTCATTAAGATAAATTAATCAGTAATAAGTGTTTGAGTAATTAATTAATATAATTAATTAAGGATTAATGTAATTAATTATAGTTAATTAATAAAAGAAGTAATTAAAGGTTAATTACTATATTTGGTTATGGATAATTATTTTGTGAAATTAATTAAGAACAATTACTTGAATGTAATTGAAGGATAATTAATCCAGGATGGTTAATTAAAAAGGAAATTTGAGAATGATTAATTAATTGATTTGTAATTAATTAATGGTTATGTAAGCAAGATTTATAAGGATGAAATAATTAATTTAATTTACTTTAAATTAATTAGAGATAAGTAATTAATTTAATTCATTTTAAATTAATTATAAATGGTGTGATTTTTAATCGTTGCTTATGATGGATGATATTGATTTCCTTGATTGATTGTGATCTCAGATATGAGATGAATAATATATATGTGATATGGATGCTTGTTTAAGTATGATGTTATTGATTATCTATTTGAGTTGGTGATATGGATTATCTATTTATGATGATGATCTGATTATCCATTGTTATATTGTGATTTATCTATCTGTGTGTATATAGATAATTGAAATGAACTGTTTTAACTTTAAAACAACTTGGCCTTAAAAGATTACGGTTTGGATTTCGATGAGACCGGGATCGGGTTTCCGTATACCGGGATTCTAGGTCTGGAGACCCGAATACCACATCGATCCAAATTAACGATAGGTCGTGAATCTCAAGTGAAGACGAAGATTTAGAGTGCAAGGGTTATCGTCGTTAACTCTGAGGGTGATTCCAAAATGAGGGTAACGAGATAATGCCTTCGGTTTCGTTCGAACCCAGAACGAACTTGTATGGATTGAATGCTTTCAGCACATCGTCAGGTGGACGATGAGCATTCTAAGTGATAAGTTCTGTTAAGGTAATCGTGATCTCAAGCCTCATCAACCGGGAATGGCTAAAACAGGGGAGGTGCAGCAAGGCTTCGTGGGTAGCCCCCACTTGAGAGCGAGATTTTCCTCTGTCTAGATGTCCCTTTATATTCGGCTGTGTGGGCAGTTGTGGCCACAACTGCTGGGGTTGTTTCGTTCGGAACTGTTCAGTAAGGAATGGTTCCGGCCTTGTATTGCAGGGGAGCGGGCGTACTCCTCGGTACGGTGATCTAGGCCACGTACTGTGACGGGCGGTACCCCAGTAGCCCTGCCATTGATGGAAACCCATTTTCCCTACGTGACCTTACGGTTTTGATTGTATTACCCACTTTGTGGCTAGTATGCTGGAATTTAATCATGTAACAATTTTAGCTATTTCATATTTACTTGAAAACCCTAGACACTATTATAATATAACTGGATTTCCTATCAAATGTTTGGTTAGCGTAAGGTAAAAACTTTTCCATGTTTATGTGTGGGAAGTCTTACGTGATACCCTTTGTTTTCAAAGGATTTTCAAAGTTAAGCAACTTTAACCTGTTACTCATACCAGACCCATGTCTGACCCGGAGTTTATTTCTGTTTTTCCTAAACTCTCGGGTACCCAAATTTTTACGGGTAGCCAAGGGATTCAGGTTTAGCTTTGACGATTTGTGGAGGAGCAATGGAGCAGGAGGCTTCAGCGATATAGTTATATATTGGTTCCGCTGTGTTAGTGTTATCTGTGTTTCCGCTGTGTTGTGTCTCTGTGTTGTATTGAGATGTATCGAGTTGTAATAACTAGACAGATGTTTATAACTGTCTAGTATGTGATGTATATTCTGTGTAACTCTGATTGATATTGTATACTATGTATTCTCTTATGTGATATATTATATTTATTCGTTCCGCTGTTGAGATTCTGATGTTGTTTCTTCTTTCTTCTTTATCTTTTCTATTTCTCACCCCTTTCTTTCTTAAGAATGATGCAACTTTCCGGTAGTAGGAAGTTGGGTCGTCACATAAGTCAAAATCCTTTTTAACTTGAAACACTTAGGCTATATTGCCTATTTAATATATTCGAAACCTTTGTTTAAAACCTTTAACAACCCTTTCGAAACCATTGAAAGTAACCCTTTCGAAACCATTGAAAGTACCCCTTTCGAAACCATTAAAAACCTTTTCCTTCGAAAGCTTTAAAACATTAGACATCCTCCTTTAAAACATTTAAATATTGCCTTTCGAAAACATAGAAAAAACCTTTCCTTTTAACCCTTTCAAAACCCCTAGGGAACCACCCATTCGAAACCATTCATTAAGACCTTTCGAAATCATCAAAACTCAACCCTTTCGAAAGCACTTGGGTTTAATTTAAAACATGTGGAGACACCTTTCAAACCCATTAAAACTGTCTCTTTCGAAACCTTTTGGGTTATACTTCAATTCAGAGAAAAAGGGTCAATAAATCATTTAAATTGAAAGCGTCTGTTTCGAAACCATTTCTTAAGTAAAGAAGTGATGGTGTCGAAACCATCCCTTCGAAAGAATCGGAGAAGCGGCCAACTTTTAGAAAACAAAATAACCCCTTCGAAACCATCTGGATCGAAAGGAAGAAAGCGGCAGCAAAAGGTTTCGACTCAGTCGAAAGCAGTCACTTTAAAACAAAAGTGCAACCCAATCGAATCCTTTAAAACCATTTGACCTGGTCCAAAGCCAACCTAGTCGAAAGCTACTCAGTCGAAAGCAAGCAGACGCATTTTCTTTTAAAAGCAAAGTAATGCCTCAACCTCTTCAGAACCCCTGGTTTCGACCCTATACCTTTCGCCTACATCCAATTCACTACGTACCAATTCCCTTATACCATGTACATTTGTTTCGATAGAGTCGGAAGTGAAGGTAAGGAGGCGGAACCTGGTGCCGAAAGCATCGAAACGGTGAAAAACATGTTTATTTGTCCTTTTAAACTATTTCTTTTGTACCTAACCTACCATGTTTGTCCAATTATAATTGGTTACCAGTTTCTCTTTTCCAAAATACTACCGACTTTCCAGAAATAACAAACTTAATTTATTTACAAAAAGCCCCTTCTCCTTTCATAAATATATAAAACATTTAAGTCTCATACCTTAAATAATTTTATATACCCATTAAAGCTATTAGGAAAATTCTGTAAAAATTCCAGAAAATCATTTTTTATATGTTTTTTGACATATATAAATTTCAGGCCCAAACCATTAATTAATTAACCGTAAATAATTTATAACCCAAAATAACATTTTCTTCACTAGAAAATTCATATAAATTCCACAAAAATTCAGAAAATTCTAAAAATTAAAACCCATCTCCAAAATAATATTTTTGGTCTACATAAAAATTTGCAAGGCATTTGGATGTCATTTAATAGGGTTCTCATATCAAAAAATGTCATAAAATCTATATGAACAACCATATATAATCACTCCATCATTCAAAAACAAGGAAAATCAATGCAAAATATTTTGGATTTCATCTTAAAACTGAAAACAAAACAAATATGAGATGTAAACATTATTCACCTTAGCTTTAGAGATTTAGGAGTTTGAGATTTGAATGGATTTGATTTGACTTAGCTTCTTCCTTAGCTTATCTTAATCTTCTTCCTCTTTCTCTTGTCAATGGTGGCCGGCCTCAAGCTTTAAAATTTTATATAATGAAAATGAAATGGACGTGTATGGGATACACGGCCAAGTTTTGGGGATATAAGAATGGCCTCTTTACTATTTTACCCCTACTCTATTTCATTTTAACCCTTCTTTTAATTTATTGGTTAAATGGCACGGCTACCCCTTAATTAAATCAAATCTCAATCTCCTAATCAACATATTATTTTATTTTATTTAGCTAATTAAATATTCTAAATAATGTTATCAAAAATATGGGGTGTTACATTTATCTAGAGGTGTATCTTCGGAAGGTAGTTCCTTGCCTGGTCATGTATGGAATCCATTGTCCAATAAGTGCCGTACGAAATTAGTTGTGCCCAAATATGTTGAAATTTGAGATGCATGCACTTTAGCTATGTTCTATCTTACTTGAAAACCCTAGACATTATTATAATATCATTGAATTTCAATACAAAGTGTTTTGGTTATCGTAAGGTAAAAACCCGTCCATGTTTATGTGCGGCGTGATCTTACGAGATACCTTTGATTTTCAAATTGCTTTATAAAAGTAAGAATTAAGTTGCTTTGAGTTTACTCACACCAGACCCATGTCTGAACCAGAGTTTTATTTTCTTTTCCTAAAACTTTTAGGTACTCAAATTTTTATGAGTAGCCAAGTGATCCAGGTTTCTCACGATATCATTTTGAAGGAGCTGGAGTAGGCGGCTTCACTGATAGCTAGCTAGTATCTATTTCCACTGTGTATGTATATATATGTATTTTGGACTTGTGATGTAAGGACAAGTAGTTATAATTGTCCTAGTATGGAGCTTGTACTATTATGACTCTGATGTATTATGATAGCGATGACTATGTATAATCCTATGTTATATATTATATGTTGTTCCTTTCCGATATGAGATTCTGTGATTGTTAAATTTTCTTCTTATCTTTCCTTTTCTTTTACCCATAATGACTCTTCTTTCGAAGTAAGAAAGGTGGTTCGTTACAGTTGGTATCAGATCTTAGGTTAAGCGAAACACCTAGGCTTTTGGGTTGAGTCAATCTTGAGAGAGCGTATTTGTAAATTTTTATTCATATACCCTTATAGGTAGATCAGCTTGGTAGGTTTGATTAGTAACTTTCTTTCAAGTCTTATCTCGTTCAAATTCTAAGAATTTTCTTACTACATCCAGGTAGTAAGAAATGAGTAACATAGGCAGATGAGGTAGGGGAGCAGGTAGCACTACAACTACAGATGGTCGAACCCCAAATCCTGGAGGAGTTCGAATTACCGAAGAGGCCGCACCAGAGCAGCCGAGAGTGAATTTCGCAACCTTATGCAAGGATTACACTAATCTTGGAGGGAAATCATTTAAGGGGACTGAGTCTATCATGGAAGTACAAGCTTGGTTGTGATCTTGCGAGAAGATTTTTAAAGGTCTTGGTCTATCTGATGAACAGAAGAGATTTTTAGCAGCATGGCAACTACAAGAGGGAGCAGTAGCTTAGTGGGACTCCCTTACTGCAAATTTTCCAGACGGCGAGTTTTCGTGGGCTCGATTTAAAGAAGTTTTTGAGGACAAATTCTTGCCAATGGCAGGAAGGACGAGGATGTACCGCAACTTCATGGATTTGAAGCAGGGGGGTCTATCTGTAACAGAGTATGAGACGAAGTTCAACGAGTTGCCTTGTTTTGGACCAGAATTGATTAACACCCCATTAAAAAAGAATGAGATGTTTGTTTTGGGTATGAGGGAAGAATACCATGAGAAAATGACAGCTCATGTCAAAGGTACTTTTGTGGATTTAGTTGACATGGCTCTGAGGTACAAGACCTTGGAAAAGAAGAAGCCCACTCCATAGCACCTAGTCGAAATAGTTCTAACAAGAGGAAGTTCAATCCGAATTGGAAGAATCAAGGAAAGGGAAAGCCTGGAGGTGGAGCCCAAGGAAGTCGTTTTAAGGATTTTGTTTGCCACAAATGTCAGCAGAAGGGCCACATCGTGAAGGTTTGCAAAAATTCTAGAATGCAGCAGTAACAGCAGCAACAAAGTGGACCTATCTCCCCAATGGTCCAGAAGACTCTTTGTTTTAATTGCCATCAACCCAGGCATATGGTAAAAGACTGTCCACTCATGAAGAAAGTGCAACAACCCAAGATGTATGCTATAAAGGATGAGCTATCGACTTCAGCAGACGTGAAAGGGAAAGGCGTCCTTGAAGGTACCTTACTTATTAATGGCATCTATGTTCGAGCATTGTTTGATACTGGTGCCTCTCATAGCTTTATTTCCTTAGAATCAGTAGGAAAATTTCATTTCGTTCCTAGTATTGTATAAAACCATATGTGTGTGTCTAACACCATATGTGGTGTGACCCATTTGAATATGATTTGTAAGAATGTGCTAATTTCCTACCTTTCTCATTACATCTCTTGCGACCCATATTCTTGGACTTTAAAGGATTTGACTTTATTCTTGGTACAGATTGGTTATCAAAATATAAGGCTGTCTTAAAATGTAATAAGAGAACTGTATCCTTAGTGACTGATATAGGAAGGAAAGCTAAGGTATCATGTAAGGAACCCACTATTCATATTTGTAGTTTCTTGTATGCCCTTGGAGCAACCCAGGAGAGTTTAGGGTCTATTGAAGTTGTTAGGAAATTTTTCATGTATTTGATGAAGTTAAAAGTTTACCCCCGCACCGTGAGATTGAGTTCTGTATTGATTTGGTCCCTGGTGCAAGGCCTGTAGTTCAACCTAAGAGGAGGATGGCCCCGAGGGAGAGAGAGGAGTTAGTAGATCAAAACCAGGATTGGCTGAGAAGAGGATTGATTAGACCCAGTCATTCGAGTTGGGGATCAGCTGTAGTTTTTGCAGCTAAGTTTGATGGACCTTTAAGATTGTGGTGGACTACGGGGAGTTGAATAAGTTGATCATTAGGAACAAGTATCCCTTACCTCATATCGATGACCTTTTTGATCAACTTCATGGAGCTACGGTATTTTCCCAAATGGATCTAGCTACCGGATTTCATCAATTAAGGGTTGCTGAAGATAGTGTACCCTTAACTGCTTTTAGGGGCCCTGATTGTTTCTTTGAGTGGTTGGTTATGCCGTTGGGGCTAACCAATGCACCTGCATATTTTGTAGATATCATGAACCGTGTTTTCCGAGACGTTCATAATAAGTTTATGTTAGTTTTCATCGACGACATCCTTATCTACTCCAAATCCGAGGAGGAACGTAAATATCATTTGGAAGTGGTGTTGGAAACATTGAGGAGACATGTCTTGAAGGCAAAATTTTCTAATTGTCATTTTTGAAAATTAGAAGTAAGATTCTTAGGACATATTGTGACGGGAGAAGGTATTTCAATAGATCTAGTGAAGGTGGAGGCTATTTAAGAATGGGAGCAACCACGAACTCCTACCGAGGTTCGCATTTTCTTAGGATTAGCTGGATATTATAGGAGGTTTATTCAATATTATTCCAAGATTTCATCCCATTTAACTAAGCTGACTAAGAAGGAGGAGAAGTTTGTATGGAATTCGAAGTGTGAAGAAGCATTTCTGGAATTGAAGAAGAGACTTACCTGTGCACCGGTTTTGGCTGTTCCAAATGGTAATAGTGGGTTCACGGTTTACACAGATGCTTGTGGAGTGGGACTAGGTACTATGTTGATGCAGCATGGTAGAGTGATTACGTATGCAAGCAGGCAGTTGAAGCCTCATGAGAAGAACTATGCTACGCATAACTTGGAGTTGTTGGCTGTTGTCTTTGCATTGAAAATGTGAAGGCACTACTTATTAGGTAAGGATCTTTCTTTTCTTCTTTAGTTTCTTTCTGATCTTTAGGATTCTAGAAGTAAGATTTCTTTCTTTAAATTAGGTGAAAAATTCAAGCTCTTCATGGATCATAAATCCTTGAAGTATCTATTCACCCAGAAGGATCTGAACCTGAGACAACAAAGGTGGTTGGAATTCTTAGCGGCTTATGACTTGGATATTCTGTATATGCCAGGGAAGGCTAATGTGGCAGCGAATGCTTTGAGCAGGAATGTTGTTTTGACTCTCGTGGAGGTTACACCAACACTTCAGCAAAGGATTATGAGGAATCAGAGGGAGGATGAGTTACTTGAAGGTTTAATACAAGGTGTTGAGGAGGGTAGATGTTCAGATTTCAAGATGGATAGCCGAGGCGCTTTGAGGATGAACGGACGATTGTGTGTCCCAGATGTGGGTGGGATGAGACATGAAGTTTTGTTAGAATGCCACAAGTCTAAGTTAAGTATTCATCCAGGAGTTCACAAGATGTACAAGGATATGAAAAGAGTATTTTGGTGGCCGGGGATGAAGAAGGACATTTCAGTCTTTGTTAGCAGGTATTTGTGTTGTCAACAAATCAAAGGTGATCATCAGAAGACAGCCAGATTATTACAACCTTTGGAAATAACCAATTGGAAATGGAAATGATATCATTGGATTTTATCGATGGTTTGCCCAGAACCAGAAAATGAAATGATGGAGCGTGGGTTATCGTGGATCGGTTAACGAAGAGTGCACTATCCTGGTCAAGCCAACTAGATCGATAGCTTCATTGGTAGAAATTTATATGATGGAAATAGTTTGTCTACATGGAGTTCCAATAAGCATAGTAAGTGACCAAGATCCTATCTTCACGAGCAAATTCTGGGAAGCTCTGCAAACAGCTTTGGGAACGAAGTTAAGTCTAAGTACTGCATACCATTCTCAAACCGATGGCCAGACTGAAAGAGTTAATTGCATTTTGGAAGATATGCTGAGAGCCTGTATTCTTGATTTCGGAGGATCATGGGAGGATCATATTCACTTGATTGAGTTCTCCTATAATAATAGCTATCAAGCTAGCATTGGAATGGAGCCATATGAAACTCTGTACGGGAGACCGTGCAAATTGCCTATGTGTTGGGTAGAATCTGAAGATTGTTTAGTGCTTGGTCCAGATATGATTCGAGAGGCGACGGAGAAAGTTGAAATGGTTAGAAGAAGGATGAAGGAAGCTCAGGATTTCCAAAAGGGTTATGCTGACAAGAGAAGGAAGGATTTGGAGTTCGAAGTCGGCGATGCTGTGTATGTAAAGATAACTCCCATCAAAGGAGTCATTCGATTTGGAAAAGCGGGGAAGTTGGCACCTAGATACATTGGACCATTTAAGATTATATTAAGGATTGGGTTACTCGCTTACAGAGTTGAGTTACCAGAAAGGTTGTCGGGAGTCCACAATGTGTTCCATGTCTCCCATTTAAGGAAGTTCGTGCATGGTCCATCTTCAGTGGTAGAAACGTCAGTTCAGGATGACTTGGAAATAGAACTGAACCTGACAGTAGTTAGACATCCAGTTAGTATTGTGGATCAAGATGAGAAGAAATTGCGCATCAAGGTGGTGCGACTAGTTAAGATTCAGTGGAGTGAGGATTCCTGAGACTGCACTTGGGAAACTGTGGATCACGTAAAGGAATCTTATCCTGGATGGACGCTAGAATAGTTATTGTGTTGTTGTGTCATGTATGTATTGTTGTCATGGGTGCTTGTGTACCTTTTGTACGAAATTTATGGTATGAATATGTGATTCCTTTGGGTTAACTCTTGTTAATAATTTTGGGGACGAAATTCTTTTAAGGGGGGTAGAATGTAACGACCCTGAATTTGGTCATTTTAACTAGGCAATTATATATATATATAAATTATATAATCAATAAATAGATTTTTATTAATAAATATTCTCATGTTAAAAAAAATTTAATGAGGGAAAATCATTTTCAAAATTTGTTTACCAAATTAAATAGTCGGTAGAAAAATAGAAAATGTAACCGAAGAACGTTTTCCAAAATTTCGACCTTTCGACACCGAAAAGCTGTCGGGAATGTTGTTCGTCTTTGTGCACCATAGGTACACATATATAGTAGATAATTAACTAAATAATAATACACTTAGGAATAGATTATCTTATGTTAATTATAATTAACAAGTGATGTGACAATTCATAACTTTAAAAATAATAAACATTATATATAAATATATATTATTAAGTGTTGTCATATCTTAATATTTTTCATAATTAGACATCATTACTCATCATGAGCTTAAGGATTTGACTAGAGAAGGAGGGGGATGTGACAAGAGAGTGGAGTAGGAAGGTGATGTGATTTTTCAATATCATGACATATTATGTTAAATCATTAAAGGGTAAATTAGTAATTTTCTCCAATTCTTTTTTTTGCCTATAAATATACATACACACTTACACATTCTCATTTTCTTTCTCCTTTTCACTTTCTAAAACTTACTCTCCAAAATATCCATGGCTTCTATAGTTTGTAAAAGTTTGAAAAAATCACTCTTTTCCACTCAAACTCTTCTCTTTAGCTCACTAAAACCATTCTACATCCATCTCTACACTTCCTCTTCCAAAATCAAGTCCCCTTCTACCAAAAACACATCGGGCCGAGCCAAAATATGACCATGGATGAGTCTAATCTAGGTGTTTAGGAATCCAAAAGCTTCAAGTTTGCAAGTTAGGACCAAGTGCTATCATATATCAAAGTTCTAGTGGAAGTTGCTATGAGATTTGTAAAGCTATCGGTGAGTAAACTTCTAATTTTTGGAAAAGAAAATTCAACTTATTTTGATGCTATATATGTTATTAAATATGCTAGGTTGATATGTTGAATTACCATGTGAATTGGATAATATGTTATTGCAAGTTGGTTGTTTGAATTGGATAAGTGATTTGGTTAAATATGTGATATATTTTGATATGTATATGTTTGATATGGATATGGTTGTAGACATGTTATATTGGTTATGATATATTAGTCGTAATGGTTGTAAAACGGAACCCAAGTTAGTGATGAGATGGTTGTGAACTAGTGTTGAAATGGTCGCAAAGCGATTTGAGATCCGATGGAAAGAAACGGGTTTTCTTTGGTTTGATTGGAAATGTTTTCCAAGTTACAACTTGTTGAAAGTTTCAAAACCTTTCACGTAAGTTTATTTTTAAAGTATGGCATCGCTTGAGTCAAGTGTACGTTTCGCCTAGAAATCAATTCTAGCGAACTGCGCTTATAGCGATAATCGCTATGAATGCAGTTCGAAAAATTTCACGATTTCAAGTTTTAAGTGTTTTCTTTTGGATTATTTTAAAAAACTCATTTCGAATTAATTTAGTAAGTCAAAAGTTTAGTTTTAATTATTTAATAATTTATTTATTTAAATTAAATTAATTTGGGTAATTATTAATTAATTAATTAATTAAGTAATTAGGTTAAATAATTAGAGTTTAAGAAATTATCAACTAAGTAAATTATCTTTAATTAAGTAAGTTTTAAATAATGATTAATTAAGATAAAAAGAAAAGTATTTTTTTAATCAAGCTATTTATTTTAATTAATTTTTAATTAGAGTTAATTATTTAATTAATTGTTATTTAATTAAAGGTTAATTATCCACTTAATAAGGGTTTAATTTCTTAAATAAAGGTTAATTAAATATAGTATAGGGTTTAATTATAAATAAAATTTGGATTATTAATGATTTAATCAAGATTAATTAAGGTTTGATTGAGTTTAAACTTATGATTTAGTTAAAGTTTATTTGTTTTTAAGGTTTCTTTAAAAACCCTATCGGTTATCTATCTTTAACCAATTTTCTTGTGTAAGTGAATTGTTTCAAAACCAAGGATCTGTTATCCATGCTATTAAGTAGCCAAATGAATTAAAGTAGTTGTAGTAAAATGATGATGCACTTTATTTAAAGTAAGTCGACTTGTACTCATCACAAATACCGCACTTCGGGAAGGTGATAAATACAAGGGAGTTAATTTTGATAAGCGGGTCATGATAATCTAAGCATATTGAACATATGTTCATATGTAAATCTTCACACCCTGATAGTTGGATAGTCCACTATATATAACTTAACCCTTTAAAATTATCGAAGGTTGGTTGGAGAAACCAGGATCGGATATTAGTTGTTATCCGAAAACCAATTCGAACCAACGTAAACGTTCGAATTGGAAATAGTAAATGCAAGGTCCAAGACAAAGACTTTGAAGTGCAAGGGCTATTTGCTACTAACCTTGAGGGTCCAAATGGGTGTAGTGGAAATAGTACCTTCGGTTCGTTCATTTCCTGAACGACTTGTAATGAATGCTGACATTGTGTCAACATTTGAAAGGCGATGTAGCATTCTAAGTGGCAGTGCTCTAGAAAAGGTAAACGTAGCTTATGGCCTCATCAATGGGAAATGACCAAAACAGGGTATGCAATAGGGCTATGTGGGTCGCTCCCAAAAGGGTATGTCACCACCGTATCTAGAATCGATATTTGACCCATTTTTTTGTATGCTCCGGTACGGTTGCTGATCCCAACCATAGCGGTGATGTATTCGGTACTACTAGTAAAGTGGTAGGCCGATTCTATATAGCAGGGGTACAAGATGTTCTTGTCAGACACTAGGTGTATTTTATCTAGAGGTGCATCTTCGGAAGGTAGTTCCTTAGCTGGTCATGTATGGAATCCGTTGTCCAATTAGTGCCTTACGGAATTGGTTGTGCCGAAATACGTTGAAATGCGAGATGCAAGCATTTTAGCTATGTTCTATCTTATTTGAAAACCCTAGACATTATTACAATATCACTGAATTTCAATACAAAGTATTTTGGTTATCGTAAGGTAAAAACCCGTCCGTGTTTATGTGCGGCGTGGTCTTACGAGATACCTTTGATTTTCAAATTGTTTTATAAAAGTAAGAATTAACTTGTTTTGAGTTTACTCACACCAGACCCATGTCTGACCCGAAGTTTTATTTTCTTTTCCTAAAACTCTTGGGTACTCAAATTTTCCTGAGTAGCCAAGTGATCCAGGTTTCTCACGATAGCATTTTAGAGGAGCTAAAGCAGGTGGCTTCACCGATAGCTAGCTAGATATCTATTTCTGCTGTGTGTGTATATATATATATATATATGTTTTAGACTTGTGATGTAAGGACAAGTAGTTATAATTGTCCAAGTGTGGAGCTTGTACTATTATGAATCTGATGTATTATGATAGCAGTGACTATGTATAATCCTATGTTATATATTATATGTTGTTCCTTTCCGATGAGAGATTCTGTGATTGTTAAATTTTCTTCTTATATTTCTTTTTCTTTTACCCATAAGGACTCGTCTTTCGAAGTAAGAAAGGCGGTTCGTTACAACGTCAATACATATGATCCAAAGGTCCTACCTAACCTGACGTATGAGTCGAAGAATGGAATGTAGGACAATTGCCTATTTTGTATGGGCTCTATATGGTCTAGGTTCATACTAGCTCTGCCAACAGCCTTGTGTGGCGCTAATTATACTTCCATAGGTCGACTGCTGGCTGTGAAATTTTGAAAACCAGCCAGCGACTTATATTTGTTTTATGTTTTTATTGAAAGAGTTAAGGGAATGCCCCAAGGGCAATTATGTAATTTACTGTAAATTATTAACTCTATAATAAAATCTCTTTTGAGATAAAATTCATTTTTCTTTCTATTATCTACTTGATATTATGTGTTATATTAATTATTTAAGTATATTTAATAGAAAATTCATAAATGGTATGTTTTGAGATAGTACTTGCAACATGTTGTGATCATGAACAGTTTCTCACAATGAAAATAAATATACCATTTTAAATATTTTTAGTCAAGATCTATCGAGATTGGATATCGATACATCTGTTGAGAATTCAGTACGTAACGCTTTCCAAATGTTGGGTAGTGTATACTCATGGCTGCGGAGGTATTCAAAGGGTTATGTACTGATGGTTATTGGATAATTACAGAATGACTCATTCGATAGTTTTATATTGGTTAGTATAAATAAAGTAAAATAGAAAATAACGATGTGACAATATTACACAATTCTCTCGACTTGAGAATACTATCGAGCTTCAATGTGGAAAATTCACTTCGATTATAGTTAAATCATGGTACGACATCCATCGAAGGACTATAATTAGATTGAGTGGAAGCATTGAAAGTAAAACACTATTCAATAAAGAATTCGTCTTTTATGTTATATAAGGTTAGTATCACAGTCAACTGAAGGCAACTCAAAGTCAAAGTCTCTAGTTAGAGCAATGCGGTTAATTATTATTATTATTATTATTGAACCAAGGACTTTTTGTTTGGACAATAAAGTTGAATGTGGACGATATTAGAATTTTGACCGTTACCAAATTCCATAAGTCCTTATTTGATATAGTTTTAACGAAGAGAAAAATGTAAATAATTGTCACTACAGGGTATTGCTTAAAATAAGTAAAATTAGATTTTGCCGAAGCTTTGTAAGCAATAAACTTGGCTATAATGCAACACCCCTAGCTAAGGTGACGTGTGAACGTTGATATTCGAATTGTTCGATATGAATCTCTAACTGAATTTACATCTAAGAGTCACATAACTGAAATGTTGAACACTCTGACTACCACCTGATTTAATTAAATTATAATTATTATAAATTATTTAATTTTATAAATTAATTAATTTTTATAAATTATTAATTATAAAATTTTATTTGATTTGTGTTGATAAGTATTAAAAATAGTGTGTATATAAAAGTTGTATATGCACGTATCGATATACGATATCGATGTATGTTTAAATTAGATTCAAATGTACGATAATCCGATTGAGCTTGGAATGATATGAAGGCCCAAGAAGGCTCTAGAATGGTTGGCCATACATGTTAGAAAATTGGAGTTGAATTTGAGCCAAAAGGGTTTGAAATGGCAAGAGAAAATAGTGGATCCGGATCCACTTTTAGCATTTCACTCACTCTGTTATTTAAACGCTCTTACCCCACTTTAGGCTCTTTCGATTTTAGCCTCCATTCCATCCATATCTGGCTAAAATTTGCAGCCATCCTCCTTTTTTAATTCAAGCTTTTAAAACACACGGTCGAATCAAAATTAGAACAATAGTGCATAACGTGTTAAGTTTGGTAACTCTCTTTGGAAGATTTGAATAGAGATTTCAAGGAGTCGATCGATTCAGCATTTAACGTATAATAATTAGGCTATATTCAAGGTAATTATTCTATATTTGATAATTATATTGATTTCAAATATATGCTTAGTTTAGATCATACTATCATGAATCCCTATATATGTGTGTTGTCAACATAGGATGTGAATACACACACACACGTATGTATGTATATAACTCACAACTAGAAAAAGGAAAAAAAATTAGAATTTAAATAATATTTTAAATGGATTTTAAAACAAAATTTGACTTTTCTAATGTATGTGTATGTGTGTGTATTACATACAAAAGTTTTGTTAAATTTGATAGAGTTAGGGGTGTGCCCTAGGGGTAATCATGTAATTTGTTGCATTATCTAACTCGATAATCAATCTTGTTCGAAATAAAATGCGTTTTCTTTCTATTACATACTTAATATAATGGTTATATTGATTAATTAATTTATTAAAAATATATTTAATAGAAAATCCATAAATGATATGTTTTGTGATAGTAACTACAAAGAGTTGTGACAGCGAGTAATTTATCACAATAAAAATAAATATATCATTTTAAATGTTCCTAGTCAAGATGCATCGAGACTAAATATCGATATACCCGTTCAGACTAGAGTATGTAACATCCTCCAAATGTTGGGCAGTGTTGAAGGAACTGGCCCAGCCCACAGCGGAAGAAATTGGTGAATTTTTTTTTTACCCTATTGGATCTTAGTTGGGCCTATAAAGCCTAATTTATTTAAAACATTTCTAAATTTGTTTTAAATAAAATCATTTATTTTATTTAAATTAGTTAAAGGGAAGTTTTTAATTTCAAATGTATAGTGTATCAAATACACCTAACATTTAGTTAATGTATAGGGAGTGGAATCTTTCATTTCTTTCCCTAAAACAAGAATTAATTGAGAGTATTAATTGCATTAAATGGAGGGAGAAAACTTTAATTTTCTCTCTTAAATTTGAATTGATTGATACATTAAATGTCATTAATTAGTAATTTATTCATGGCAAGATTTATTACTATGTCCATATTTCGACCAACTTAAGCCTCCCATAAAGTCTATTCCGAAAGTCAGTTCCGTTTTCAATGTCTTGCCGAAACCTAAACTACTTTTGGCAATCACTATCCTTGGATCACCTAGGGAAGCATATCTTAGTTTATTTTTAGTCAGTTAACATTGCAAATCTTGACTCTTGGTTTTCGAAATCACCTACTCCGCCTATAGTTCCTCCTTTACCTTCTTCACCCTTAGGCCTTCGTTAATACCTCCAGTTTAATAAACCTAGCCTCGTACTTAGCATTACTTTGATTTCTTACTTGAGTCTTTATACCTAATGTTCTAGATTAGTTTACTTTCGGTTTAGCTTCATTGCCTTCGGTGCTGCCTCTCGGTACATGTTGGAAACTGTGTTCTGCGTAGTTGACACCACCTATAAACATATCGACTTTTGATTAGTTTGACATAGTTATTTTTACCACTTTTATGTACTTACGTGACATGTTTAGCATAAATTATGGATCTAGTCTATCGACCTATTTATTAAATATATTATCCAATTAAATTATCTCGCGGTTCCAATATATTTGCCTTTTGGCATCCCTATATATCGTTTTGACCAAGTATATTTTCTTTTAGAAAATTATTATATTCCTAGAAAATCATAAAAAATACTTGCATGCATTGTCTTTCATAAATTTGTATAGCTTCTCATTTCTACCCATTTTCTATAATAAATGGTTCTGTAATAATTCGTATCAATTTATTTACTTATGGGATGATTCTATAAATAAAAACTTATATCTAGTAATGTGTTCCTAAAATCGTATTAAATTTTTGGATAAAAAACAGAAGAAATATTCATCACTAATTCGCCTACGAGAAATTAATGAAGGAAAGTGGAATTAGATATATTCCTCATCTAGATTTCTTAGTCGATTTATGTTTCTACATCCCTTGGCTTTGATCTTCTTCTTTTTCTTCATAGGCCGCAAACACCATTAAAGTACTTCAGAGCTTTTATTTTTAATTGTTAATATGGAATGAAATGAAAAGAGAAAAGTAACTAAATTCTTTCCTATGAATGGTTGGGTTGTTCGCCCATTCCTTTCTTCTTATTTAATTCGTTTTAATCTAAATATTATTAAGTAATAATCTTAAAAAGTAAATATACACTCAATTACTTATCACATTTCATTATTAGATCGTCATAATTTAACTGCTTAATATTTATTCTCATAATTATTCATTTATTTATTTATTATTCATGGTGTGTTACAGGCTTTTCCTTATAAGAATTTCATCCTTGAAATTATAATTGAGTATTAACCGTTCTTTTATTTCCTTCTACGCTTTCAATGACATATGCATACGCTCTTACGAATGTGTAACAATCCAATGCACAAGCCAACCACAATATCATACATATACATGGTTTATAAAAAAACATAGCAAACATACAAGCTGATCTAAATAAAAAACTTGCGAAAGTCCTTGTGACATTATCCTCCATATTCAATGTACAATAATTTCGGTCCTCACTCCACTGGACACGCGTAAGTTTCATCGTCTTATTCTAATGCTCCTTCACATCTTAGTCTATAATCCGAATGAGCTTCCTTGCATAGGTCATGTTTGGTTTGACAACCAATTCTTTCATAGCTCTCAGAACCGAAACATCATTAGGGTCTTGAACACACTTCCTCAGTTGTGATACATGAAACACATTATGGACCCCAACAAAAGTGTTTGATAACAACATTATAATATACTCCGTCGATTCTCTCTAGTATCGAAAATGGACTAACATATCTTGATGTCAACTTTTCGGACCTTCCAAACCATATAGTGCCTCTCAGTGGCGACACTTTAATAAAGACATGGCTCCCTAGACCAGATTCTAAATCCTTCCACCTTCTATTAGCGTAACACTTCTGTCTTGATTGAGCATCTTTTATTATTTGCCGAATCAACTCAATCTTCACCGAAGATTCTCTTACATGAGTCGATCTTAGAACAAGTCTATCCCCAGTCTTGCACCAACTTACTAGCGACTTACAGGGCCTTCCATACAATGGCTCAATATATTTCATCCCAATACTAGACTGGAAACTATTATTGTATGAAATCTCCACTAAGTGAAAATGATCTTCCCAAGATCTACCAAAGTCTAATACACACTATCTCAGCAAATCTTTCAATACCCGATTGACTCTTTCGGTCTGACCATCTGTCTATAGATAGTAAGCAGTAATCATACACAATTACGAACCCAAAGAACTCTGTAGGCTTCGTTAAAACTCACTGACGAACTATGGGTCTCGGTCACTAACTATAATACTTGGAACAACATGAAGTCTCACTATAGTCTTAACATATATCTCGGCTAATTCGGCTGTCGTCCACATAGACTTGAATGAAATCTGCAACCTTATATTATATTATATATGTAATGGTTACTTGATTATTTTGAGGTGCAAATAAACTATTTAATGCATCATACTGAAGCAACCGCCTATTACAAAAAATCTATGTATCTATACTGAAATGACTTAGCTATGAAGCAACAAACAAAAGATAAGACAGAAACAATCTTGTTTTAAGCTCATATCCAACTATGGTCAAATTTTTCTATGTACACGTCCATCGGACATGCATACGCACTGGTATAAATAAATGCAAACAATCATTCCTATTTCATGTATCCTCTTTCCTAAAACAAAAATACAATCACCTTTCGCTAACATAACCCTTTCACAATACTCTTTTGTTTAATAAAAGCACACCTTACCTTTGTCCCTTGCTCGCTAGATTCACACCTACCAACATCGCTTCCAATATACACACCCGCTCAGATCCCTTTTCAATCCCCTCAACCACCGCCTGAAGCTCATCATACCTTAATTCCAAATCTTAACTTCAACACTAACCCTTAATTTGCAATTACATATTTTTGGTTTTAGTTCCTAACATCGTGTATCCAATGTCTTCTTTTAACTATGAAGCTACTCCTGCAACCATCATGCACCCATCGAAGGTCCTGAGGCTCTCGTATCTTCCAAAACCCTATTTCACCAACAAATGCCTTAAAAAATTCCATTGGTTTTTATTTTATTTCAAAAAAAATTCCCGTTTTCTATATTTTTTTTTACCTTCTATCCTGATCCTAATTTGCCTTAGAATCAGTCCTAATTCATTTTCCTGAAGCGTATTTGATTTTTATATACCAAGATTCAAACCTAAGCGCTATGAATTTATTGGTATCAAGGCTTAATTTTTGGTATGATTAGGAATTAGGGCATTGAGTTAGAGTGTGGAAGAGGGCATCTAATTCAAAGTTTATTATAATTTCACATTTTTGGAAGCAAGAAGGGTTTCAGAAATTTGAAGGAAGCACTAGAGTTGTCAATGAATAAGAATCAAAGAGTTTTATATTGTCCAAATCATATTTTTCGAGATAAATTCGGAGGCTCGAGGTTGAAATGGGGACTTTTAGTTGAAGGGCTTAAACACCATAACATGTTAATTTCTAGGTCCGCGCCTTAGAAAACTAAGTTTCAGAGACATGAAAATGAAATTAAATTATTATCCCTTTGTTCAATAAAAGAATGTTGTTTTCTTTCTTTTCTCATTCTGACATTCCAAAAGTAAGGTATCGTTTGTTTTAAATGCTAAAATCTGAAAGCTTAACGTTGAATGCTTAAAGCTGGATTTGTTGTTTGTTTAGCTTTTAAAATCTCGAATTAGTACTCACGGTTATTAAAACAAATATAGTTGGACAATATTACCCTCATATGAATATTTTTTGTGCGTTATAAATAATCAAATGAAATGTCATATTTTTTCAGACATAAATGATTTCGAATTAAACAGTTGTAAATGATTTTATTGTGAACTAAAAATATAAGCAATAAAGCAAGAATGTGAAAGTTATATTTTGATAGTACTTCAATGCCTAAAAGTAGGAAAATAAATGAAAAAAAAATCAAATTCTCAATCGTTTGTTTTTATTTATATTACAAAGTTGGTTGATTGAAATTTAATGTTAAATCTCTAGCTATTTCATAAGCATCGTTAATCTTATTTCTAAAAGAGAGAAATCATTCGGTAAAATAAATGCCAGTTGATAATATCCTTAAGGAGGGTAATTTGGTAAACTAAGTGCTATGTACATTCAGAACTTTTAAAAAGTAATTTTCTATCCCTGATCCAAAATTGCTGAATAAACCCATTTCTTCTGAATGCTTGTTTCTATCAAACTGCTTAAAAGGTCCAGAACACTGAATTATAGTTCATTCAGAACCCCATTCAGCCAAACTTTTTAGAAGCAAACTGTTGTGCTGGAAAATGGCACAACACCCCAAGGTAGATAAATTCAAATCAAATAAGCAAAAAAAAGAACACACAAGCACTTTTTATAGTGGTTTGGCAAATGCTCCAGCCTACATCAACTTTAATCTTATTATTTGATTGGTTCTCTCTCGAATACAATAAATATCACTCAAATAAGACCACGATCTAGTAGATCTTGAATTTGGGAGTGTTTAGCAAAGAAGAAGATAGAAAAGAATCCAAGTGTCAAAAGTCATCTCATAGTTGTAGGTGGCTTGCTATTTATAGGCAAATCTGTTACAATCTCGTCATCAAAGTTTAACAATGTCACAACTTTAAGATCCAAATATCCAAGCACGAAAACCGAGTCATCCAGCACAATCTCCAAGTACAAAATCAACTTGGTACCGACCACTTCTAGTTGAAACCGATCTTATTTTTCAAGAATTCTTCAAGTTTTTCTCATGTCTTAGCTCTCCTCATCGACCTCTCTCCAAATTAAGTCTTCATTTCAGGTCGGTGGTCGTCTGGTCGATACAAACCTGAATCAGGTTGTACCAATCTAAACTTTTACATCCAAAGCTCATTTTCTCTTCATGTCTAGGCTCCTTTCATCATCTATTGTCATTTCAAATCTCAGAATCAGATCAGTGCCAATGAAATTAGGCCGATACCGACGTGATTTGGATCTTTAGAATTTTGTCAAATTCCCTAAGTTTATTCATATCATCGTTCTAAATGTTCTAATCATGTCTTTGAAAATCATGTCGGTACCAACCTGAATCGGGTCGGTACCAATCTAATTTGCATTTCCAAAACTTGGCCAAATCTTTGGTTTCTTAAATCTTGAAATCTTCCAAGCTCCTCGACTCATTTCTTCATCAGTTTACAATCCATTTCATCTGTTTGAGTCCGTTCTAAGACGGTGGAAAATTTGGTTATAACACTTGCCCCCAAAGTACGCCTTATGAGTGTAAGGTGTGATTTGCTCAAGAACAAGCTTCAGTAGTAGCGATCAATCATTAGCGATCGAACTCTCCGACAATCCATTAATCCAAGTTGTGGTAAATCATCCGGTTCTTTTGGATTCACTTGCAAACCAAAGGTCGTTCTAAACCCACTACAACAAAAAATTTTAGCGATGTAAATAACTACGACAGAAAAAATATGTCACGAAAAATGAATGTTTACGATGCTTCTTTATGACGATGGTAATATTTGTAGTAAATGGCTCTAATTATAAATTCCTATCATTTACGACTGTATTATGCATCGCTATTAAACATATAAATTAAAATAATAATATTCAACAATAATTCTAAACATTTACTACGAATATTAAACATCGCGAAAGACATAAATCTTGCAACATTACATTTCTATTATTATTACTCCAAACTAGCGACACAACTTTATGTCGTCAACACTAGTGATTCTTTCTTATGTTGCAAATGTTACTAAAGTAGCAACACCTTCTTGTCGCTAAAAAGTGTTTTTGAAGTTTGTTTCATTTTATTAATATCATCTTATACCTTAAGTGTTTTATGTTTATTGGTATAATTTTGTGATTAGAAAAACTTACGAGTTTTTCAATAAATTAAATTTTGCTTGCACTTACGTGAAGTATGCAACACATATAATAGAAGAATTCGTTTTTGTATATCTCATAAACGATGCTTAAAAATAATTTTAAAAAGTCGATGTTAGCCATCTAAGTTGAAAATGTTGTAACTTAATCAACTATTCTATTTTCATTTTGCGTTTCTTAAATAAGGTTTAAATCTGTGTTAAAATAATAATAATAATAATAATAATAATAAGGCGGAGGGAAGGGGGTGTGGTGTGGGATTATTTATTACTTTTTTATAAGAAATTTCCCGACTCAGAAATAGTAAGTTATTCCCAAATCCTATGACCGCTTATTCATTCATCTGTCTTGGTATGTACCTATCGTTTCTCACTGAACATTAGCCACTAGAGTTTCCTCTTGCTCTCAAGATTGACGGCTTAAGTTTCTTCTTCCACTCAAAATCGACGACCGATTATTTCTCATGTCCGAGTTAGTTCTTAAATCGACTTTTCTGCCAAGGTAAAATTTCATTTACGTTTCTCCTCAATTTTTAGTTCTCCTTACATTTTAATTCTTTTTATTTCTATGGAGCAAAAGATGAAATCTCAAAGAATCAAAACTCATTATAACAGATGTTATTACCTACAAGATTTTTGATTAATTTTGAATATTGTACTTAGATTTCATATATGCTTTCCAATCGATTGCTCATGTTAATCATTAGCCAAAGATGATTAGAATCACCCTTGATAACGGTGGGATGGTCAAAAAAAGTTCTTAACATGACAAGAATTTGAATAAATTTAGAAATCTTTAGAAAATAAAAAGTTCATATTTGTTGCAATTCAAAATAAATAAACTGGGAGACTTGCAAAAGTACTAATGATACAACAATACCAACACACTTTTTTTGAGAATTGATAATTTGGGTTTAAGAGTTAGGAATTTAACACGAAAATCTCCTCGATTAAAGAATGATTACAGTCATTTCTACATACTCATGCAAATTAATAAAAACTTTGTTTAGTCAGTTGTTTGATTCTTCTCTCTATCAAAAGCCTTTGTTGTGTGTTCAATTTGTTAATAGACATGAAAAAAACCCTATTACTCCATAGTTTATTGCATTTAATTATTTAGTTAAAATGATATAGTCAACCAAATTATGTATAAATAATAGAACTAAATAAATTAGAATTTTTGGCTGTTAAATGATAGCATGTTGCACATATTGTACGAGGTAATAACTATTTGGAACTTGAAAATGTCAATATAGTTTCGCATTTATTGCTATATTGGTTGCTTTATGTTTAGCATTACTTTATTACTATATCATAACAAGTGTTATGTTTTGCTTGACATTTTTCTTTAATTGGAAATTGTAAAGGCCCGTTTTTCCGTACCCTTTGAGTCGACAATAAACCATACATGTCCAACCCAAATTGAACGAAAAGACGGATCTTTAGGGGATGAAAAAGAAAATAAAGATAGAATAGAATCTCACACGAATTGAATAATATATAATACTGAACAATAATCTTTACAATGGAAATTTTTTAAAATACATATATCAGAGTCTAACCTAAATTCAGCTTGGACAGTTATAAACATCTGTCCTTACAAATGCTGACAAACATCAAACAACTACAGTGGATAATAGAATACGTTCATATGTAGATGAATATCTCCAGCCCTCCTTTGAAAACTCCAACCATCTTCAACTAATCCTGAAACCACTCTAAAAACAACCACAGTGGATAAAAGATTTCCCATTATAGTCACTTAACTGCACAAGCGCGATTTTTCTAGAAAATTGATTTGGACATAATTCAAAATCTACAAGATGAAATCTTGATTTTCTTTTCCTATTTGAAAATTATGGTTATAATAGACTGGACATTTCTTGTTTCGAACAAATCCGAGCTATACTTCACTCTATACACTCATTTGAACTTTTCGACGCGAAATCGTGAACTACCGTTACACGACGTGCCTAGTTTTAACTTAATTTTCAATATTCGAAATAAGTTCTCCAAATTCATTATAATTACTTATAAAAACATTACAAATCATTTTAAATTGGTATTTACACTATTTAAAGTATTTAAAATATATTTTCACTATTCCCCTATTATAATATTATTATATTCCTTAAATTTTAAAATCCAACTTCAATTAAATTTCAATTCTAACTTCAAATTAAACTCAATTAAAACTTCAGTTTCAAATTTGATTTCAAATCCATCTTTAATTTCTACTCAAATTTCAATTTCACTTTCACATTTACTATTCATCTCAAATTCAATTTCTAATTCAATTTCAATTTTGATTTTACTTTCAATTGCAATTTTGAAAAGGGACTTGTTTATTCCAATATATATCATATGAAAATGGGTCTTATTTAACAAAGGGGTTACTTAATCAATAATGATAGTAATTGATGTCCATATTTACATAACAATCATACAACCAATCATATCATATTAAAATATACAATAATGGGTATAATACGATAAGTGTCAACATTAAAATGGATCATACAACATATTCAAACAATCAATCAAACATCCATATCATCAAATGGTGATTATCTAACATAACAATTAAACTTGATAATCAATATAATTCAAATAGCGATGAGAATTTCTCACCTTTAGCCAAAATCATTTCACTTCCTACCAACATTCTTATCCACACCAACACTTCACTAAACATTTCTAAACCTTATCATAACCATGCTTCCAAGTGCTCGACCATCTCCACCTCTACTAGCTTTACTTACGGCCATGACCCTCCCCCACCACCTTGCTCTTGACCTAAGCCCTTAAACACCTTCATCCTCACGGCCCATGGCCATTATAGAGAAGAGAAGTAGTTTTAAGAAGCGAATAGAGAGTAATTAGCGGATTGGTGCTTAAGCACTCCACTATTTTTAATCCTCCTACCAAATCTTAAAAAGAAAAGAAAAGAGAGAACTTCCTTTTGGAAGCCGTTAGAGAAGCTTAAAGAAAGCTTTAAGAAAGGAGGAAGAAGAAGAATTTTGGTGTGAAGAAATGAGTGAAAGTGAGGTGGTATTTATGGCAAAAATTTCCTATGTAAATTACAATTTGAACTAAAATACCCTTTATATCAAATCAAACTTTGTCTCCACTTTCACACTTTTCAATGCATGATTTTGACTTGTTATTATTGTTGAAATGAAGTATATTAATGTGGAAGAGATGTTAGGATTTGATTTGTGGGGGGAATTAATTTAAAGGATAAAAATTTGTATATTTTTAGCCTCAAGGACACGACCTCAATATTTTAACCACAAGGACAAACATTCTCCTAAAAATTATTCATAAGGACAAACATTCTTTCAAAATTATTCATAAGGACAAACATTCTTCCAAAACTGCTACCAAACTAAAAACTGATACCTAAAAACTGCTACCGATAACTACAAACTGATACCAAAAACTGTAAAAACTGATACCTAAAAAAAGTTATCCTTCAGGCTAAAATAATGAAGGTTTGTCCTTGAGGCTAAAATGCTGAGAAATTTTGTCCTTGACAATAATTTCCTGTTGATTTGTGTCCTTATGTAATCATTTTACCTTTTTTTCTTTACTTTTTAAATTACATAAATACCATTTTGCTCCTTTTCCATGTAAGATAAGACTTATGCATTTATGGTGATGGAAATGAGTGTAATGATGATGTTTGTAGTAAAAAATGAGATTTAAATAAAGAGATTTGGTTAGATTTTGTAAAAGTAAACTTCTTTTGTCCTTTTGTGCTTTACTTTAATTGATTAATCCTTTTTCTTAATTAATATTTTCTTGATATAAAAGAGATGTTTATAACTTTGTTAATATTTTTACATGATACTATTCAAGTTGCAATAATGTAGCGACAAATTGTTTTAGTTGAAAACAGTGTTTTTGTTGACAAATTTTACAGTCAAAATTTGATGTTTTTGTTAAACTATATATTAAAGTAAACCAAACTTAAAAATGAACTTTTTTACTTCTTTAAATAAATTAAAACATGTCTATTCATATTATAGAACCATATTTAATAATACCAACATTTCCATTTTTACAGTGTTTGTAAAACTAACAAAATGCGACAAAATTTGAACATTTTATAAACCAATTAAAATTATATTTCACAATCCTTATTAGATTTAATTATCATTACTAAATGATTTTAATATGAATCTCTTTCTTTCTCAAATCGATTTATATTTTTAAAAATACAGCTTTTATTGATTTTTGAGTTGCATTAACAAAATATGCAAATTTTGAATATTTTTGCAAAACGATTTAAAACATATTTTTAAATCCTTAAATATACTTCTATTATCTTTATTAAGTGATTTTAATATAATTTAACTTTTCAAACAAATATTTAAACATATTTATTTAAGCATCTATTTATTTTTAACAAAACTTAACTTTTGCTGATTTGTTCCAAAATCCAAATTTTATACTTTTTAATTATTAACTATAAGAATAAATAATTCTTCTATTATTATTTATTATATATAACTTATTTATTTAAGTTTTAAATCTTTTTAAATTTTTAAATAAATAAAAATATCTCATTTTCGAAGTAGCAAAATTACGGATCGTTACAGAATTATATTTGAATATCTTCCAGTTTATAATCATAACTTCAAATGCTCGTTAGTTTTTTTTTCAGTTATGGCTCTGGGTATTTGACAATATTGTACTTGATCTCATTCACAATTTGTTGAAACGCACAACGAGCAATAAGAGGCATGGTCTACATGTATTTCCAATTCGTCGCAAGGGACATAAGCCACAGTTATCCCCGACTCAACATTATCATGGACACAAGTGGCCACATCAGGAAAATAATATTTTGCGTGTAAAATTATTGATTGATTTGTTTGTAGACTCAACATGTCAACTTTTTCCACTTGTAGATGATTGACTAGTTTAAAACCTAATATATCAGTTTATTCCTTTTCAAAAGCTTAACAACTAACAAGTAGAAAACCGAATGTTTGTAATAGAATTTTAGGTTTTTTTTAAATTCATTAATAATAGGATGTACATAAACCTTTAAAATTTCAATTTTCGAGATAGAAACTACGAATATGTTTGCTTAGAAGATTATATATTAAATTCATTTTCATTTTCTTCACTTCTTATTCTTTGGTGATTTTCACTATACTTTTAAATTTCTTTTTTTACATTCAAATTTTAAATGTCTTATTTATTCTTTCAGATTTATTCATTTTCTAAGAACATTTGAGATTTTTAAAATATCTCAAAGATTTGAAACCTGTGTCCTTTCTTAGTTCATTTGTTGAGTTTCTAAATTTTTAAACGTATTTGAAATATGGAATCTATTTGGAATTTTAAGTTATTTTCAGTTCATATTAAAAATATTCTCAGTCAAATGATTTATCTTGATTTTAGATGTTTTGACTTTTTAACCTTTAAATTGTTGATCATTTCCAAAGTAATGGTTAGTTTTTAATAAATTATCAAAATATTAAGAAATTAAAAAAATATTTTTGAACTTCTGTAACTCTCTAAAAAAAGTAAAGAATCTTTTAACTTTTCTTTACCGGTTTTCCTTCAAATGAATAAATTTAAAATTAAAGACTTGAAAACACATACCTTCATAAATTTGTACAACTTTAAGATATAGTTTGTATTGATGTTAATCGATATGTAAGATATGTAAATAAAAGTGTAAAATAAGTCATTTGATTAACATTTCCATAAACTTGCAATGCTATTATAAGTTTACATAAACAAATTAAACAAATAAAGCAATAAAATAACTCTTTTAATATATTATATTTCAACCAATTTTTTCTACTATAGTAAAAAACTACATTAGTTATGTAAAAAATCTATATGAATAAGCAATTAAAATAAAATAGTTTGTATTGTGAACATTAATGCATATGTAAATAAAACGCTAAAATAAGTCATTTGATTAACATTGCCAAAATTTTGTGATGTTATTTTAGTTTACATATACAAGTTAAGCAAATAAAGCAATTTATCTTTTGGTATAATATATCCGACCATAAATCAATTTATGTTTTTCTTTCTTCATCATCACACCCAAATCAAATTTTAGCTTCAAAACCTTATTGCATATGGTATTTAAACCATCATTTTTCTCATGTTATCTTTGATAAATTAATCTTTTAAGCTTGGCGTATTACTTGTTTCTCTCCTAAACCATCAAAACATCATTTTTCTAAATATATTACTAAATTTACTTTTTATTTCTACCTACTAGCTTTGAATTTTGTGGTGGGCTATATCCTTGTTGAGCTTACTCTTAGATCGACCTTTGATTATCCATAAAATACTACTCTTGCTATGACTTAGTGCACTTCAACTATAACTCTGGTTGAAAAGTTGCAGCTCTAATTGCTGTTGCCGAAATCTTGTTAAAGTCCACGATTATGTTCTTGCTGAATACCAAAGTTCTTTTCAGCAACTTATATTTCTGTCTAGAAAAAATGGATTAGAGGGGTTCATGCACTTTTTCACTTCTTTCTTCCCCAGATTTTGGGTTGCCATGATTATAGTTAGAATTTATCATCATTTATGCTAATCCGAATCTCAATTATATAGATTTAGTGTGAAAAAAGAACCATTGATTCTTTATACGATATGCACGTGTCAAATTAAACAAGAAAATTATAATGGTATACTTTCCTACATTAGAAATATGTTATACTAAATGTGTGCAAGCTTCCAAACTATATTATAGATAGGAATATATGGCTAGGAATGTAAGAGAAGCATTGTTTAAAAGCATTATCGAGATATGGACAAGAAAATTTTCAATTTGTTGATGATTCAACTCTTCTCCGGCTATTACTACCCCTATAGATCTTCCAGAAGCAGTTCTCTTTCTTCCCAGAGCCATTGATTCTAAGCAGCAGATCTTTTGAACAGAGATTAAGGATCTTACTTCTTAACCTATCTAATCCAAAGTAGATAATTAGATCTAAGCCTGAGTTGGGTTCTCAGTCAAAGCACCAAAATGTTAACCCAAAAAATGGATCAACATCCTATATTGAGTGTGAAACCACTAGCCCTGTTCTTACAGAGAAATAATATAAAGAATAAATGTCGAAAGGGCAGATATAGTAAAGAGACAAGAAGACTTTTATAGTGGTTCGACTATTAATGAAGCCTACGTCCACTTTATAACTTTTTGTTAACTGACTTCTGTTACAAGTTGAATCGGATTACAATATGATTGAATCCTCTAAGTTAGATCAAGTCACAAGTACTAGGGTTCCCGGGAGAATCACAGTGAACCCCTATATGACTATTGTGTGGGAGGAGAAGAGTGAAGAATTACCTATGTAGAGTTCCCACAGCCAGTCCCCCAGCTCCCGTTTATGTTAGAGATAGGACTATATTTATAGGGGTTCGAGTGCTATCGGGCTGGGTCGACTTGCCAAATGCTTGTATATGACTGTATGAAAATGCACTGAAAGTTTCACCGTGAACCGAACTAATTTGATGGATCGCTAGCGATCCATAGCTATTGGCTTGTAGGCGATCCAGTTGCTTGAAATTCTTCCCACCATCCTCTCCTTTAAAGTTTATGGCAATTTGGCAAAAAGGTATGGATCGCCAGCGATCCATGTACTTAGTGGATTTTTGAACTTTGTCTTTTGGATCACGTCTATTATCTCGTGTTGGTGTTTCCCATGTAATTTCGTAGCATGTTGCTTTATTTTGATGTCGATCCACACATTGGTTGCATTAGACTGTTGATTGAACTAGACGAATGCTTGCTTCTCGATTTAACTAGCTCGAAATACCATCAAACTTAGCCATTGTGCTTAGAATACCCATTGGACCATGATGCAAGTGGATTTATGAATCTACGAGCCAACATTATGGATCGCTAGTGATCCATCACCTTTGTGTGTTTTCGATTTCCTTTCCTTCGATCTTTCTTGGTTAGTAGCTCTAGTCTTTTTGGTTGGCTCTTAAGCTATTCTGACACGATGAAGCCGTTATGACTTCTTTGGGATTCTGTTGGGTTAAAAAACTGGATAACAATCGCATAAATACTTATTTATTTCTGCATATAGAATATGCATCTATGATTGCAAAACCTAAAGCTACAACCAAGAAGAAGGCTGCACCTAAGAAGATCGGCAGCGTTCATTTTCTAATTTTGGAGCTAAAAGATCTATTAGATTCATATGAATTGGAATCTTTGCCTGAACTAACCTATGATGGTGCTTTATTCAATTTTTTTTCAAGATTCTGATACTCTTTTATGCAATAAACCATGATTTTTTTGTAGCAACAGACACAGAAGAACAATTTGAACCACAATCATCATAAAATGAGGTAGGTTTCATTTTTTTCGCTACGCTTTTTTATTTCATCTCATATACATCATGTACATGTTTATTTACTTTTTTATAACGTTGGTATTATGCATTTGATATTTTGTTCTAGGAAAGACTACAAAATAGGCAAAGAGCAAAAAGAAAATAAGTGAAAGTTTGATCAAAAGAACATGTGATTCGAGCATCTTTCTATTTTGAAAGAATTCACATCGATAATGATCAAAATTGAAGTTTCACATAAGAAGTAAGAAATGCAAGGGAAGAGCTCAATTTGTTTATTTGTCATTTGGTCTTTATCATTTCTGTTATGGTGTTTATCGTCTTTGTTGTGTTGATGTCGATGTTTGTAAATTTTACAAAGTATGTGTGACCATATGATTCCAAAAGTGTGTCCAGTACTTGGATAAGTAATTTTGTTACTAGTGGTCAGTGGTGATTCTAACTAAATACCAAAAAGTGAATAATGAAAAAAATTGTATTTTTAAGAATATCTGTAATTCTTTGTATTGTATATGGTTGTTTGATATTAGACAATATGGAAGTGAAGTCAATTGCTTGCAATGTGAATGATGCTTAATATAGAATGGCTCTAAAGGGAAATGTTGCGGACAATATCTTTTGCACTGCATAAAAAAGTCTTCATTCAATATCGTTGGATACAATTAGAAACTCCATGAATGGAAGAACTTATGGTTTAACAATCGTTAATTTTGAGCAGTACAAGTGAACATCGTAAATGCAAACATTATTAGCGATGTAAATGCATGTTGTTAGAAATTTCTTTAGGTCCAACGAAAAGAGGTGCAGGTAAAAACTGAAATTTTTGCAATGTAAAATTACATCGCATATGATGCTTTTTAGTGACTTTAATGGCATGTCGCAAATAAGGACATGGGAAACTACAACACTGGCAACACAAATTATTTGCAACACAAACTTTGGTTTTGCCACAAGTTATGTCACGATAAATATATATTTTGCGATGCATATTTCTGATGAAAAGATTTGTTTGTGTCTGTACCATTTGTGATGCTTATGCGACGTAAATTTTAACGTCGCTAGTTATTTTTTGGGACATAAATTCTATTTTTTGCAACACAAAATTGCATTGCAAAAAGGTCGATTTTGTTGTAGTGACCATTATAGCTAAGAACTTTAGTCCTTACGTGTTAGTCATAAATCATAGTCAGACAGTTTTCATCTAAAGTTATCATATCATATATCAAAATCGTCCCGTGTCCGTTCGAGATTTACCTATTTTAGTCAAATCACAAAGCATTCAAATCCTAAGGTCAAGTCAATGTCCATTCTAGGGTCCGATATCTCCGAATCATTTAACATCCAATCTAGGGTTCGATATCTTCAGATCGTTTAACATTCAGTCTAAGGTTCAATCTCTTCGGATCGTATACCATCCAATTTAGGGTTAGATCTTTCCAGATCCTTATTGAGTCCAATCCGCTCGCGCTCGGACGAGGGAACTCAACATCCAAGCAATTTCATCCACTTACTCTCCGGTGAGGGGACTTACTTTCGTACAAGCCAAATTCACTCGCTCTCCGACGAGGGTACTTGTATCTTATGGTCATCGACCCGTCTCTCCGGATAGAACTACCATGTTCAATCAATATCAATCATCACATTCAAGTGGTTTTCAAAAATCAAATATCTAAATCAAAGCCACAAACAAATATCCTAAACATTCATCTCGGACATCCAACTCAAAGCGTGTCTAGAGACCAATCGGGGTCTCGTATATGTGTAAACGGCCCAAGGTTATTATTTTCTTGTTTATTTAAAACAAAAATCAAAACATGGGAATCAAACCTGACTCCCGTCCATCTCGATCATGGGATTACCAATCTCAACATAGATCCATGGTCATGTTTTGTTGTATTCGTTGTAGACGGTGGCTACTTCGGCTGCACCGCTACAGTTTGGTTCCTTACGTACTATCGTAGCTAGTTACTTCGAACCAGCTCTTCTATCAAATCACGAAGGTTTCTACGCTCGTTCGTTTCATGTCTGTCCATCTCATGGAAAATGCAAAATTTGCTGGGCCTTTTCTCCTGATCTGTGGGCTCTCTCTCAATTGGCTTCCGGTGGGGGATCTGCCCCTAGCATCGAGATAAATCCTCTTCAGGATTTCAGTTAGACATGTATAAGAAGAGAATTTTTGTTCCCTCCTTTGTTGCTTTAGTCCTCCGAAGTGTTCCTCAGCTTTTCACTTTCCTTTATCTCCATAATATCCCACTCCGGACAGTCCTCCGTCATCCACAACATTAACCTCAACATTATTAGCTTCAGCATCCTCTTGATGCAAATATCTCTAGACTTCTTGATAAACCTCCATAAGATCCATCGGTGGACCCCTTTCTAATGCAACTTTGAAGTCGCCGTTGCTCGCGACTCCAAACATTACCGCCATTAGGACCATTGATGGATCCAACTTATTGACAACAGTGGCTGTTGCGTTAAATATCATCATATAACTTCTCAATTTCTCTCCGGCCTTTTACTTCACACTTGAGAGCATATTCACATTCTTTGGTCAAGAGATATGAACTTTGAACTATCTCAAGAATCTATCTACCAATCTGGCCCATGTGCTTATGGGCCCATTCTCTAACTGTCTGAACTACATAGCAGTCAACTCATTAAGTATAACGAGAAGCATCGCCCCATTACCTCTTTAGATGCACCCAACGCCTCCATATGTCGGATGTATATCATCAGATACATGGTTAGATCTGTCCTTCCGTTGTATAGTTCCATCGTCTGTAGCTTGAAATCGAATTGATTCCTCACATATCAGATGTAAGGGGTATATGGATTTCTGTTCACATCCTCCAACCTTTGGTCTGGAGGTCCACCTCTCACTATTCTTCCGATCATCTCAGCTATTCGGTTGTCGTCATCTAATGGAAGTCTTTGATCCATAACTATATTCTTCCCTCGTTCCTAAGGGGAAACTCTGGCATATACTCCTTTGGTTGCACGATTGCACTCTGATCCGCACATATGGCTTTATTCTTCCCCAATTCCTATGGGGAAACTCTAGCACATACCCATCTGGCTGTGCATTCGTGCTCCACTTTGTGTTTATGGCTCCAACATCGTCTGCTCCCGGCATCCCAGCTCACCCTAATCTCAAACCAATATTGCCCCTGAGTAAATTCATCTTGGCACCAACCTAATTGAGATGGTACCGACCTAAAGGTCATAGAGGCATTGTTCATTTTGCTCTACTCCAACTTCTGATGTTCATGCATTGGTTTCTAGCCTTGGGTTCTGAATTCCAACTACTCTAGCTGTTCTTTATTGATCTATCCTTTTGAAAAATCCACCTAGCATCTTCTGTTCACGAGCTATTATTCCGTCTTGCATATCTTTCATCATCATCTCCATCTCTTCTTTGGTTACGTAGACGGATAAACTTGAACTTGAGAACACCTCCTAACTGACCTCATGCTCTAGTTGGCTTATTCCTATGACTGCTTTAGTAGAAGGCCTCTTTACCTTCTCCAAACTTTGAAACTTTAGTAGAATCCAAACTTCGAAGTTTGGAGAAGGTAAAGAGGCCTTCTACTAAAGCACTCATAGGAATAAGCCAACCAGAGCATGAGGTCAGTTAGGAGGTGTTCTCAAGTTCAAGTTTATCCGTCTACGTAACCAAAGAAGAGATGGAGATGATGATGAAAGATATGCAAGACTGAATAATAGCTCATGAACAGAAGATGCTAGGTGGATTTTTCAGAAGGATAGATCAATAAAGAACAGCTAGAGTAGCTAGAATTCAGAACCCAAGACTAGAAACCAATGCATGAGCATCAGAAGTTGGAGTAGAGCAAAATGAACAATGCCTCTATGACCTTTAGGTCGGTACCGTCTCAATTAGGTTGGTGCCAAGATGAATTTACTCAGGGGCAATGTTGGTTTGAGCTTAGGGTGAGCTGGGATGCCGGGAGCAGACGATGTTGGAGTCAGAAACACAAAGCGGAACACGAATGCACAACCAGATGGGTATGTGCTAGAGTTTCCCCATAGGAATTGGGGCAGAATAAAGCCATATGTGCGGATCAGAGTGCAATCGTGCAGCCAAAGGAGTATATGCCAGAGTTTCCCCTTAGGAACGAGGGAAAAATATAGTTATGGATCAAAGACTTCCATTAGATGACGACGACCGAATAGCTGAGATGATCGGAAGAATAGTGAGAGGTGGACCTCCAGACCAAAGGTTGGAGGATGTGAATAGATATCCATATACCCCTTACATCTGATATGTGAGGAATCAATTCGATTTCAAGCTACAGACGATGGAACTATACAACGGAAGGACAGATCTAACCGTGCATCTGATGATATACATCCGACATATGGAGGCGTTAGGTGCATCTGAAGAGGTAATGGGGCGATGCTTCTCGTTATACTTAATGAGTCTTCATTTCAGGTCGGTCATCATAAAAATTGTCAATACCAATCTGAATCTTTACATCCAAAGCTCATTTTCTTTTCATGTTTAGGCTCTTTTCATCCATCTATTGTCATTCCAATTCTCAGAATTAGATCGGTGCCGATGAAATTAGGTCGGTACCAACCTGATCTGGCTCTTCAAAATTCCGTCAAACTTCCTAAGTTTCTTCATATCATGTTCTAGATAGTTCAATCATGTTGGAGTGAATCATGTCGGTACCGACCTGAATCAGGTCGGTACCAACCTGATTTGTGTTACCGAAACTTGGTCAAATCTTTGGTTTCTTCGATCTTGACATCTTTCAAGCTCCCCGACTCATTCCTTCATCAGTTTGGAGTCCATTTAATCCGTTTGAGTCTGTTCTAAGATAGTGGAAATTTTGGTTATAACACAACAGAGCCAAAAACTAGGGTTTCATTAAAATCGAAAAAAATTAAACTACATCATCCAATTAAAACCCAAAATCATCGCACATCATTTAAAAATGGATTCGAGTAGCAAATGCAAGAGATCTACACATTTTCAAAGGTCAATTAGTTGAACATCATCGAGGTAACATGTTCCTAAATGAAATTTAAGGCAAAGTTTTACTGATAAAAATTAGATTACATCATTATACAGTTTTTTGTTAGTTTATTACACCTGATAATTATTCGTAAATTAACCATGATATTCGCTTTAGTTTTGAAGTCAGTAATTTAACAATCTTAAAACTCCAATTTCTAAATATGATTTATACTTCTAATAGCTTTAGTAGTAGAACCACCTACAATTGTAATTTCCTAATGTTGTGCTTTATGTTGTATGTATGAATTCTCTTTATGGATTTTTTTTTCTGTTTTACAAAGATGCCAAGAAGGTTTTATGATTAAAATTGCATGTTGTTGTTTTAGTATATACTGTAGCTGTTGAGCTGTGATAAAAAAGATCACTGGTGTCTAATGAAATGATTCAACCTAAGATATAATATTCACTTTTGGATTGATGAACTCTGGCATAATATGATAATAAATGATTTCACAAAAGAATATATTAATAACTTCAAAATTGTAGTTGTGTCATCAATTATAGTTGTTGAAGTTGAACGTGTTAACTTGTTTAGGGTCTATAAATTAATTTCATAAATAAAGTATCAATTTAATATATAAAAACTAATTTTGTTTGGCATTTTTCTTAGAAAATTAAATATAAAATTTTTTGAAGACAAAAATATGCCAATTCATTCAAAAAATTATAAGAATAAATATCTTTTGAAGAGATAAATTAATTCACCATTTTTCCATCAAAAAATTAGCACTCAATACTTTTGAGAAATTAAATTATTGTTGTATATAAAAAGATAAGAAGTTATTACATCAAAAGCAAAGACATAACCATTTGTCGAATATGTTTTGGTTTTATATTTTATCTTTTATCTTATGTTTTATCTTCTAAGTTTTATCTTTTTAATTTTAGAGACAAGTAGTTGTTAAGTTATAAAACTTTTATCTTTCATCTTTTATAACTTTAAACATAAAACCATAACGAGGATTTTGTTTGGACGCATGATTTATATTTTATCTTTTATCCTTTATCTTATATCAAGTTTCACAACTTTTACCTTTTATCTTTATCAAGTTGATGCATACTTGAAGTTCACGGTATATTTTCAACTGAGCTGGTAGGAACTGGCGTTACTTATAATAATATGCTGTGAATTGATGATGTTTTGATGGGTAACAGACTCCATTGAAAAACACACACATGCACACACACACATCCATTTTTATAGGGGCGATTTAACCGTGCCAATGCAATTTCATTGTTTTTTCTATTATTTCAACGAGATTTGAAACCCTGGCAATGCAAGTTATGAAAAATAGAATAAAATACACTGCCAAATTTGTTGCGAGCCAGTGTAGAATCCTCGCTTGATGCAAGTGAATTAGAAACATGTCTATCTTTGTAGTGTTGAAGGGGATTGTTTTTCTTATAAGTTTCGAAAATTAATCTAGATTAAAAATAAAAATCCAACGATAAAAGATATACACTTACCCCTATGTTTCAATCCCTCAACATGTTAATTTTCTTATGATTTTGATTTTCCAATACATTTACAATTTATATCAGTGATGAGATGACCAAGAAACCCAGAACTAAAATCAAAAAAGTCTGCACAAGGAAATTCAGTAGAAGGTAGGCTAATGATTTTGTTGAATATTTTTTGTCTATTTCCCACATTTGAATAAATTTTATATAACAGTACCTGGTTCTGGTTCAAATGCCGCTGAAAACGATCAAACAAAGAAAACTGGGAAGTTGAAATCAAGGTAATTTGAATTAGGCTTCATCAATCATCCGACAATGTTTTCCAAAATCCATTTTACTGCTTTTGATGAAACACAAAGAATTCCTTTTGTTAAATGTTGCAAAGACCAAATATACGCTCGTTGGAAGACGATGGTGGAATGTTTAATTAGAACGTCGACATTTTGAAAGTTTCGTTGAGTGGCGTCATCATACACAATGAAACGTGCATACATGGAACGCGTTGAATGTCGAAACTCAACATTACTATGCAATGATGTTTTGATACAAGGAGGGAGGGAACCATGTATAAGGTACCTTAGGCTACAGACCAGGTTAAATTTTGAAGACATGTATTATGCATATGATGATCTAAACCCAGTAGAACACGCTCGACCCAATTAATTTTACTTGGTAAACCAAGTACACAATTTATTCCTGCATCAAGTCTATTCCTAGACTTTTAACTCATATTTTTAAATTTAATTAAAAGAATGAAGAAAAGTGGAAATAACATAGGAAATGAGAACACACTCAATCTTTTATCTGTATATAGCATTCGATTATCCTATAATTTTAATTTTCTCAATGATTGATTAATAAATTATTTGGTTCATTTTTATGCCATTCTCTGTGCTTCCTTGTGAAATCCTAGATGTAGATTTTAGTTCTAAAATTGAGATATAATTTATTTTTCTTTTGCAACTGCGTAATAGTGCTCGAGTCCTATTTTCTAACCTAATTCTTATGAAAAATTATTATATCTTTCACCCATAAGAAAATATTCTTCATGAACCATTTATTTTTTTAAAATAGTACATATTAATTGGAACTGGGTTATTAAAAGAAAATAATAAAGATTACACACATGGAGCATTGATTAATGGCTTTGTAACAATATAAGACTATTGAAATTGCAAGGTAAACTACCAACAGCTATGTTATAGATCCGTAATTAATATGGAAACTGTGTATCTCAAAGACTTAAACAATAACTCCAATACAAAATGTTACTTCAATACGATTCTAGATTATGATTCATATATGTATATGTAAGTACCATGAACCACAATCTGGGGAGTAATACAAGCGAAAACATAAAGACCTCAAACCACTGTATGAGAAAACAAAGAAAAGAGTGTTTGGATGCCAAGTAAATTGCAAATAAAATAAAATAGAAACGCATAATAATATATTACTTAAGACACCATATAAAGTGGAAATAATGAGATGTTAAAGGGGAAAGTTAGCAAAGATGAGCTTGGAGAATGATTCCGATGGCCTTATTACGTAGAGGGAAAAAGTAAAAGTAGACCCAAATATGGTGGAAATAGGGGCAGCTTAAGATCTCGGTCAAGGGTAGCTCCAAAGGGGGTTTGTCATTGTTGTAGAAGGTAGAGACATTATATTGCAAGTTGTTCCAAGTTGGAGAATAAAAACAAAGTCATTGCCCAAAAGGCTTCAGCTTCTACAGTGGAAACATAAGATTTAGAGAACGATCCTAATGCTTTTAGCGCTTCTGACTATTCTACAAAGAGTACTATTTGGATTGACTCTAAAGCATCCTGTTATATGACACCTAATAGACACTCTTTTTCCACTTATCGTCGATTTGATGGAGAAGAGGTTCTCATGGGCAATAATGTTACTTGTCGTATGATTGGTATTGAAATGGTGAAAGTCAAGCACGTGCCTGATTTGAGACGCAATTTGATCTCTGTTGGGTCGTTGTGTAATTTTGGCGTGAAGTGTGTAACAGAAAAGGATTCATTGAAACAGCAAATCACTTATTGATAATGATGAAAGAGGTAAAATCTAGAAATCTATATTTGCTAAAGGGTACCACTGTTGTTGCCGAGTCTTCTTCGATTATTGATTCTGATTCCTTCAGATTGTAGCAATTTTGTATGGGACACGTTGAAGAGCGCAGTTTGAAGGTGTTGAGAAAGTGAGTTTTGATTGATACATTCATCATTTAAAACTAGGCTTTTGTGAGGGATGCGTACTTGGAAAGTAGACGAAAATTTTTCTGGCATTTCAAAGCATAAATCCAAAGATGTTTTGGAGCATATTCATACTAATGTATGGGGCCTCACACCATGCCTATCTACCGGAGGAGCCATGTATTTTTTTTGTTTGTTGATGATTTTTCTAGAAAAGTATGGATTTACTTTATGAAGTCCAAGGATGAAACTTTTGATAAGTTTCACAGTTTGCCATCTCTTGTTAAGAAGCAGTCAGAAAGAAAGTGAAAGTTCTTTGTTCAGATAATGGTGGATTCACTTTTCAAAAATTCGCGAAATTTTGTGAGTTCGAGGAAATTAAAATGCACTACACCACGCCAGACGACTCGGTCAAATGGGGTTGCAAAGAAGATGAATCAGACATTATTAGAAAGAACTCGCTGCTTACATCTGACTGCTCGATTGAATAAGAGATTTTGGGTAGAAGGATTGAAGAAAAGCCTATTTCATATCCCTTTCTTAGAGTGTTTGGTTATTCACTTATGTGCATGAGTGCAAAAGGAAGTTGAACTCAAGATTGCGTAAGTGTATTTTTCTTAGTTATAGGAGAGAAGTTAAGAGTTGTTGATTATGGTGTCCCACTGCCCAGAAGATTGATACTTTTGATGAGAAGGCTATATTGAAGGTGGAGCTTTCTCCGTTGGTTAATTATGATGTTGAGAGGACAAATTCAGAGTACTAGACACTAAGTAGATCATCAGACTTCTATACAAGTACAAATAGCGTTTTCGATGACACCATGGTTGATAAGGAGAGGACAGAGAATCAATCTCAAAGGTGGAGCTCAAATTCAGACTCGATAGATCAGAGAGAAGACAAAAATCTTGAAGGCCTGATGATTTTGTAGGATTGAGCATTGAAGGCATTGACTTGGATGACATGACAACCTATGCAATAAGCATAGTTCATGATGAGCCCAGAGACTATAAAGATACATGTCATAACTTTATTTTCTTGTAATGCTACTGAATGTTAAGTTGTTTACAAAATCTCAATGGCAATATATATGCAATAAGAGAAAAGCTAACTAATAAATACCGCTTAATAAAAAAAGCAAACCAAATGTCCAAAAAAATAATGCAACGGTACAACAAAAATGCTACATAGTAGCATTAGAAAAACGTTAAGTATAGAATAGTTGCTAATAAGAATTCAAATATAGCATAATATAACGATACTATTATAGGTTAGGTTTTTATAGCGGTTTTCATACTACTATAGTATATTACAAACCTATTACAACATGTCATTAAATAGCGTTTCTAAACACGCTATAAATGGTGTTTTTATAGAAGCGATTGAATCCCCCGACAAATTATAACATCGTCGTTTTACATTGTTCATAAAATGGTATTAAAGGTTTTAATAGCGTTTCTAAAACGTTATTAAAGAGCTTGATTGTTGGAGTGCACATTCATTCAAAGGTATGACTGGAAAATTTTAACATTCAAGACTCGGTGGTTGTGGTGAGCAAAAAAGTATCCCTTATTGGGGTTGAACTAGAAGTTCTAAAAACTTTATTCAAGTTATGAACACTTATTGCGAATAAACAACCTTTTAACATTATAGTCGCTTGTTTGTTTTTATTAAAAATTGCTTATGAAAAAAAGGAACCCTTAGTTTACCTGATATATTTTGTAAATTATAATATAATCCATCTTAATCGATATAAGGTAATTTAGAAACCCTTAGTTTACTTGATATATAGTTTCAATTTTTGCTGTAATCACTACAACAATCAAACCCTTTAATATCCTTTGTACAAACATTGCAAAACAACATGCTATAATGTCTTGTGAATATTATCACTTCAATAAAAATGCTATCAAAAAAACATTTTTAATTGCGCTTTAAAAAGGATATAATAGCGTTTTTATGAGCGTAATTTAATGACATGTTGTAATAGGTATATAATGCTATAAAAAACTAACCTGTAATAACATCGTGTTTCATGCTATATTTGTATTCTTATTAGCATCTATTATATACTGTACTGTTTTTCTAATACTAGTATGTAGCATTTTTGTTTTGCTATTTCATTATTTTTTTGAACATTTGGTTTTCTTTTTGGGACAGTTGGGCACAGGTTCCTAATAAGTTTCAAAATACACAAAAATCCCAGTAAAAAAAGTTTGTAAATTAGATCCCTAGAATTAAGTTACCGAATAATGGCATACACTTTGCAATTATTCAGCGAATAATTGCAGACATTTATGCAATTATATCAAAAAATTGCAGACATTTCCATAATTATTCAATGAAAAATTGTAGAAAATTCCGCAATTATTCACCGAAAAAATTGCATAAATTTATGCAACTTTTGGATATAATTGCATAAATGTCTACAATTATTCAGTGAATAATTGCATAACTATATGCAATTACTTAGTAACTTAATTCTAGGGACCTAATTTACATACTTTTTTTACTGGGGTTTTTGTGTATTTTGAAACTTATTAGGGACCTGAGCCTAATATTCACTTTCTCTTTTCTATTTAGCAGCTTTTATCTTATTGCGTATATATTGCCATTGAAATTTTGTAAACATCTTAACATTTAGTAACATTACAAGAAGTTATGAAGTCAACTCTATAGTCTCTGTGCTCATCGTGAACTATGCTTAATACATAGGATGTCATGTCATCAAAGTCAATGTCTTCAATGTCCAATCCCATAAAATCATCAAGCCATCAAGGTTTTTTTTCCTTCTCTTTCATTGGTCGTGTCTGAATTTGAGAACAGACATTTTTATGACAAACTTGATTAATCAAATTTGAACAACAATAAGAAAATTTGATATTGATGAATATTATATATTAAACATAACCAATTTCTACATCATGTTCATACACTAAACATATAATGATTATACATAATATAACATAGACGTAAATTATATTTACCGTTAAGATTCTATGAAACAAAATAAAAGATGGATCAAAGTAACATACTTTATCGCCAATGAAACCACAGATACATACAGTCAAAGCAAAAATCAAACCACAGATGAGACCATTTAGAAGAGAGATATGGAGTAACTCTAGCAAACAAAATCTATAGCAAAAAAATAAATACATATAAGTTAATAAAATACAAAGCAGCATTATAAATATGTGGTAAACTTTGCATGGCATAAAGTTAATTAGAAGGATATATGTAGTCATCCTTAGACTAACTAATAAGCAGGAAATCTATAAGCAACTTGCGTATATTTTTTCTTTTTTCTATGTCAAAATCACAAATAATATCCATCGTCAAACCTTGAATGATTAACATTCCTAATTTCAAACAATTAGATCCCTTATTTTATTTATTAACATTTATGAGTCTTAATAAATTGAATATAAAATAAAGTTAAGAATAACAGCTAAATTAGTTAGATACTTACCCAATAACTTTTCCCTTGAATTCCATGATAACCTCAGCAAAAGAAGGTTCTACAAAACTACAGTTTGCCATAAAATAAGTATTATATTTATAATAATATTCAATCTTACATTACAAAAACATTATATATCTATATACGTATACATATATATATATATGTATGTATATATGTATGTATATACACGCACGCGCATGTATGTATAAGTATATGTGTATATGTATGTATGTGTGTGTGTAAGTATAAAACTGCTCTAGGAGAAATTAAATGAAGAAATCATATTACACCCATAATAAGAGAAGCTAAACCAATACAAAATAAAGTTAAAAGTTCGATAGAACCTGGACAATGATAAAAGCATTTTAAAATTACCAAAACTCACTATAACATAACTGTACATAAAGTTTCAAAGCCTCCACACACAACTATGGCTCACTCAGCTCTAAATGCAGTATAAAGCCAAATACTGATACAAGCACAATGGAAGTTGACAATAGTAAATCAAAAGGAAATACCATAAAGAAGAGGTAGGAGTAATTTGATTGTTGTTTCGTCTAAAAGAGAGAACTCCCAGGATGTAACTGAAAAGGTAAATGACACAAGGTTGGATGGTCTAAGCATTCATCTTTCATGGGGTCGTACCATAAATAAACAGGTTTGGGATATCCCTTCTACTTTTTAACATACCGATTAAATAAAACACCAACTTTTTCGTAACTCCCGATTAAAATTATTAATTGGGTGAAACATAGAATTTAGTGTAAAATTTAGGTTGCACATAAAAAAACACAAAGTATCATAACTTATTGACTTAGCATACATACATGTGAATAATTTGATGATTAATTCATTCAATAATTCCAACATATCTAATGAACTTTCCTTCAACAAATTTGAAATTTCTAAATATAGCCAAAACCCTTTAATGTTGAATTAATATTAAATTAGGGGGAAAGGTTATGGCAAAAGATATCTGATTTGATCCTAATTTTTTACATACATATTATATTCACTAATCTATTAGTATTTCATGATATCACATTTCACTTTGTAATATTGACCTTTCAAACAAAGAATATATAAATGGTAGACCAAATGGAAAAGAAAAGGAAATTTGGATTGTAACATTCAAGTAGGTATAAATGAAAAAATGAAAAAACTTTCACTGCCTTGTTAACTAAGCCTTCATCTTTCCGGAACAAAATAAAAAAAAATAAAGAAGCTAGCTATTTGTTAGACTTTATAAGCATAAAAATCTATTATAGGAATTCAAATAAATAAATTAATAATGAGGTATTTTGGGGTTGTAGGAAAACGTTATAAGTTGATAACTAAAAAAATACAGGTAAAAACTTAGGCAATGTCTCAGTTAAAACTGAGGTGCCTCGGTTTTAATTCAGGCGATTACCTCAGTTAAATCTCAGTTTCAACTGAGGCATTGCCTCTACTGATGCAATGCCACAGTATTAAATATGGCATTGTATCGGTTAATACTGAGGCAATTCCTCGGTTCTAACCAAGGCAATGGCCTCGGTATTGACTGAGGCAATTGCCACGACATTGACTGAGGAAAATGCCTCACTTAGATGCTTTCAGCAGTTATCCGCTCCGCACTTGGCTACCCAGGGTTAAACTAAGGCATTGCCTAAGTTTCAGCATGGCATTTGTGTAACGAACGCGATTTTTCATTGCTCGAAAATCGACATTAATACGTCCACTGTATCAACTGCCGAGCAATCGAATGCTGGAAAACCGAATTGTTATGGAGAAAAAGAAGAGGTAGAACAAAACAGAAGAAAAAGAAAGAAGAAACGACGGAAACAATATCAGAATCTCACATTCGCAGCGGAACAACATATAATAGATAAATGAATAATCTTTAAATCAAAGAACTATATCATTTTATACATTACATCATCATCAGAGTTTACACAACAATATACAAAACAATACTGGACAATTATATAAACTTGTCCTCATACAGAATACACAGCGGAAAAATAATATCATATACAAATGCTATGTCTCGCCATCCAGCTCGCCACTGAGCTCCACAGCATCTCCTGAATCCAGAATGACCTGATAACCTGACTCAAGACTGCCCGTGTGGAAATTGGTGGGCACCCAGAGTTTAGGAAGAAAACAATAAACTCCAGGTCAGTCATGGTGACTGGTGTGAGAACTTAAAACAGGTTTTATCTTTAAAACACAACAACAACAAAGCAAGTAGAAAATATCCACAATGCTTTTGGAAAATGAAACTACCATAAGACCTCCCGCCACACACACAATGCAAACGCAGAATTGGAGGAGATTTCTTCTTATGATAGTCAAATATGCTTACTACGCAAAATCATTGGATTATTATTATTAGTGCATAGTGCAGGAAAACATTTCGAAGGTATAATATTAATCTTAGCCTACATAGACATTCTGAACTATGCCTACTATAGCTACCATCTAAACAGTGGTGACCACCATAAGTAAATGGCAGGTTCTACAACTAATACCGTACACGGTTCGTATTGGAAGATGGATTTCCAACAAATAGTCAGGCTAAGGAACTACTTATGCCACGTAAGAATACCTCTGGCGGGATGCTCCGAGAGACAACCTGCTCTCTGCCAAAACAAGGCCGGTTACTCCCTTCCCGGACAGTAAACCTGAGATATGCCACCCCTGGTCCTTTGGGACCTTTATCCGAGCGCTCGGTAATCAACATCACACATAATAAATAAAGTTTGTCCACATGAGTAAGTATCTGGGCTCCATACCATGATACTACCCCTTTTCCAGAAGGAATGGTCATACCCTAGGGAAGCTAGCCCTGAAACCTTGCCGCATCTTTCCTGTTTCGACCATTTCCGGGTTGTGAGGTCTGACGAAGTCTCGTCCACAAAGCTACGCTTTTTCACAAAGCCACACTTTGATCACAAATGATCAATAAATGATCATCACACAGCAACACTCAGCATGCCACACTACCAAATTGGGAGTATATCGCTGATAAATTTCAACTACATAACCTCTGAGCTCGTACGTCTCAGAGAAGGGTGTTAAGCTAAGAGAATAAATTCTCCGCCACCAACAGAAATGTATTTGAAAGGAATTAGCTTTATATCTCAAAATGTAATGTCAGACATGTAACCATACAAGTCTGTTCCGGGTTCGAACAGAACCGAAGGCACTTCCAAGGAAGTCCTTGCAATCCGGATATTCACAATCCCGATAAAACTTCCCATCAAAAAGGAAATCTCTATACCGTAGCGAAGGGTGCAGAGACAATCGATAGGTCATCCTATCGTTTTCACAAATACCCGGTCTTCACCACCAATCTTCTAATGCTATCCATATCGTCGTATCACTAATTCGGAATGGGTTATATGACACAAAAGTCTTTTCCCGGCTAACCCGAATAGTGAGCACAATATTTAAAACATATGGATATAGGGATTTCAATTAAGTCACAACTTATTACCCAAATCCTTTCCTTTAAATGGTTTAAACAAATTACCATTTTTAAATCTTAAAAAAAAAAGATTTACTTCACAAAGTTTACCCAGTTTCACAAAGATTCATTCACAGATTTCCAAAGCAATTTCCATTTCAATTTGATTAACCCATTAAATCTTTAAATCAAGATTTAATTTATAGCTTTCAAAACTATTCACAATTCAAGTCTTTTATAATATAAAAGATACACCTTTTAAAATCGTCTTTGATTTCAAAATAAAGTTTAATCATCTTCACAAAGGTTAATTCATAGTGTTTCCAAACTATTTACAATTTTATTTCAACTTGAAATGTTTCGATACAAATTGGAAATCTTTTCAGTTTTTAAAAACTATTATTATTCGAAAACAGATAGTTTTCGTTTTGGGAAAAACTGGTTACAATTACACAGTTTAAAACCATCCAAGTATAAAACTTGAATTTAAATTTAAATTTCCAAAACCATATTTTAAATGGTTAAAAACCCATATAAACACCTTTTATAATTATAAAATCTTTTAAACCAAAATTCCCAATTCATTGAATTCAATTTCAAAATATCGAATTCAAACTTAAATCAAATGATTCAAATTCCAATTCTATTAAGTTATTTAAAATAACTTTTATTTTTGAAACTCATTTCAAAAACTTTCAATTTCAATTCCAAAACTATTTTGGATTCAAAAATTCAATTTTCCAAAATTGATAAAAATCTGTGACTTAACCAATTTCCACGTGAAATCCACATTTGTGTGTGTATTGTGTAGTCCAAGGGTTTAACACAATAGTGCAACAACATCCAATCATCACAGATCAAATATAACAATATAATTGATAAGCGGTATAACCGATAACGCTTATCTTTCATTCACAGATCACAGATATATAAATATCATAAATAAATAAATCACAGATCACAATACAAAACAGGTTATATCACAAAGCATCACATCAAAGATGTCAAACAATTCAACATCCAATATAATCCAAACATCCATAGATAGGATTAATTAAATTATTTGATTAATTTAAATCAAATAAATTTTTAATAAATAAATTTTACTAGTTATAGTAAATTAAAAATCAATTAATTTCAAATTTATTTCAAAACACCAAATAAAATTTCCAAACATTTTAAAAATATTTCCCATTTAAAATAAATTCCTTTATCTCTTCAAATCTATTTAAAAATCCCAAATTTAGATAAATTCTTCAGTTTATAGATAATATTTCCCAAATCCATTTTATTAAGCCTTTTTCCCATATTTGAAATTAAATTCAATATAATTCAAAAATAAAATTTTTTATCTTATAAAACTCCTTTTAAATTTATTCAATTATCAAAAATAAATTTTCCGACAAATTTTTCAACTTTAATTTCGAAAATACAAATTTATTTATTTTCGGTATCCAACGATACCAAAATATATTTGGCTAAATTATAGCCGTCACAATTTCAATCACAAAATATAATCACACGGCGATTATAATAGTCAACACACAATATTGAAATAAATTCAAATATTTGAGGAATCCAGTTGGATTCCTCCAACCTGTTTCCCTGCATCCACAGATGTTAGCACAATACCAATTTCACTTCAATGTGAAATTTTCACGGTATATGGGATTTATAAAATACTATCCGCTATTATGCGGCGTAATAGGGTCTCATCCGCTATATAATGCGGGAAATCAACTCCAAATACATATATAATACAAATTCCACTTCAATGTGGAATTATCGCGGTATATGTTTTTAATAAATAACCTCCGCTTAATAATCGGCGTATAGGGTCTATTTAAACACAATAAATAGCAACCATCATTCAATCATCACAATCAATCACTATCAACAATTTTAAATCTAACTATTTAAAATTTAAATCGAAACAATTATTCGATTGAGTGAGGAGTTCTCACCTTGAGTTTGTCGAACGTTTAGATTTTAAATAAAACCGAACCGTTCAATTTAATCAAAAAATTTCTCTTGCCCGGAATAATCGTAGAATATCTCCACTGCGTAATACTCATCGCTGCGATTCCAGCGCTTCTAGTTTCGTCGAATTCTGACAATGTATGACAAAGATATTGCATTACAAAGTTTATACGATTTAAAATAAATCAATTTACATCCGATTGACACGAAATTTGAAATCTAACAATAATATCACATTACGGATCCGATGAAACTGGTTTCATCGAAATCCGAGACTGTTTGAAAAATGACTATTTTTAGTCGTCAATTAAATATTAAAATATTCAATTTTCACAATTTAACTTTTAATTCAATTTTAAAAGTTCTCAAACATCATTATAACTCCAATATGATTTAATATAACTTTATAAATCATTTTTATACACATTAAACCCAATTATCAATTATTTCTGGAATTTTCAAATATTAAATAAATAATTTAATTGTCCAATTAAATCACTATATCGAAATTAAATCAATTCGACTTTCAAATCTTACTTATTAATATTTAAAATTAATTAAATATACGAATTTCAAATGGAGAAAATTCTGGGTCGTTACAAACTTCCCCCCTTAAAAGAATTTCATCCTCGAAATTGCAAAGTAAGAAAAATGCCCAAATCCATTAACTTTTCAAAAATCCACTTAGTAAATTTTTTATATTCTCCTTTTCCAAAACCTTTAACTTCAACCAAAATAATGGTTTCCATTTTCTAGTTCAATTCCTACCTTTTTATTTCAATTTGGAAATTGACTTTTCATTAACAAAAATTTTCCAAATTTTTCAAAAAAATTTCCAACGCCTTAAATTTTCAGAAAAATTCGCCAGCGTCTCCTTTGCGCGGTTCGATCGTAGTAGGATCACAATAGACATAAATATATATACATCGACCCACCAGGTCGGAAAAGCAGAAAAGCAGTTCATATTTCCTATTTTTGTTGCGTTGGCGTACCTTTTTAGCATTTTTGAGCAAAGCAGTTATTAATTTAGCATTTTAGCGCAACCAAACCAACCGAACGGCAGCCACGACACCTGTACTTACTCAATTTGAATATGTAAGTGACATATATATAAAGCTATTAACAATTTACTCTTTTAAACAACTACAACATATGCATATTAAAAGAAATGCATACTAAACAAGGTTTATAAGCAACTTATATAATTTCGACATCACTTGTAATTGTTTACAACCAATTTACATAAAACAACATTCAATTAATCACTTCCAATTAGTTTACTTTCAATTCAAATCAATTTCTATTTAAATTTACTTCACTTTCAATTTAAATCCAATTACATATCTTCCAATTTTTATCAATTCAATTTCATTTCAACTTAATGAATTATACTATATACAATCAACCAACAATCATATAACAACCAATGTATATTCAACACAACCAAATTTATTTAATTTACTTTATTAATTTACTTTGATATCAAAATCAACTTCATTTAACATTACTTAAGTTATATACCAATTAAACATTATTTGTTAATTTCACTTAATTTTCCACTTATAAGTCCCATTCAGATTCCAATTCTAAAGTAAATTCTATTTAACTTTTACCAAAGTCACATTTCATCAATTATTCAAATTCATATCTCATTTTGCTTAACAAAAATTATTTTAACCATTCTAACAATTGGTTTCACTTTTATTCATTCATTTTATAAGTCATACAACTTATTTCTACTTATATTCATTAATTACCACTTGGATTTTAAATTCAAATCTGTTTATCACAACAAAACTTAAATTTCAATTTATTATGGTAGCAAATCCATCAGACATAAACTCGAAAATGATACTGATGATGCTGCAGTCATCACCCTTATTATTTCCCAGCAACACTAGTGAATCTAGTGCTTTAAATTCTTTCAAAAATTTCCTTTTATTTATAAATCACATTTATAAATCTTTTTCTCATATAATTTCACTATTTACTTTTCTTATAAAAGATTATTTCACAATTGTAAATCACTTAATTATAATTCCATACTTATAAATCATTTGCTTATATACTTCATTCTTTTACAATTGTTGTCTTTATTTAGATTATTCAAACAACTTCCATTAACTCATATATTTTTACATTTTCAACTACCAAACAATTCAATTTATATACACTTTAATAATTCTAAAAAATTATTTCCTTTATATACAAAATATAACCGAGGTAAAATTATTTCATTTACCCAATTTAAAATGATACTATGTCGACTTGCCACGTTTAAGTGTTTAGAAACCCCTATCGATAATATGGCGTCCCACATACCGACCAGAATTCATAAACAGCTCAACGGATAAGCAAACACAATATAAAACAATTTTATATTCACTAACAAATATGCACTTGTATCTATTATTACCCTCACACTCATTCTAGAGTACTACCGACTCTATCTCTAATGAGTAATACCCAACAGAGCCATGGTTATCGCTTAACCATATGCTCTGATACCAAATGTAACGAACGCGATTTTTCGTCGCTCGAAAATCGACATTAATACGTCCCCTGTATCAACTGCCGAGCAATCGAATGCTGGAAAATCGAACTGTTATAGAGACAAAGAACAGGTAGAAGAAAACAAAAGAAAAAGAAAGAAGAAACAACGGAAACAATATCAAAATCTCACATTCGCAGCGGAACAACATATAATAGATAAATGAATAATCTTTATATCAAAGAACTATATCATTTTATACATTACATCATAATCAGAGTTTACACAACAATATACAACACAATACTGGACAGTTATATAAACTTGTCCTCATACAGAATACACAGCGGAAAAATAATATCATATACAAATGCTACGTCTCGCCATCCAGCTCGCCACTGAGCTCCACAGCATCTCCTGAATCCAGAATGACCTGACAACCTAACTCAAGACTGCCCGTGTGGAAATTGGTGGGCACCCAGAGTTTAGGAAGAAAACAATAAACTCCAGGTCAGTCATGGTGACTGGTGTGAGAACTTAAAACAGGTTTTATCTTTAAAACACAACAACAACAAAGCAAGTAGAAAATATCCGCAATGCTTTTGGAAAATGAAACTACCATAAGACCTCCCGCCACACTCACAATGCAAACGCAGAATTGGAGGAGATTTCTTCTTATGATAGTCAAACATGCTTACTACGCAAAATCATTGGATTATTATTATTAGTGCATAGTGCAGGAAAACATTTCGAAGGTATAATATTAATCTTAGCCAACATAGACATTCTGAACTATGCCTACTATAGCTACCATCTAAACAGTGGTGACCACCATAAGTAAATGGCAGGTTCTACAACTAATACCATACACGGTTCGTATTGGAAGATGGATTTCCAACAAATGGTCAGGTTAAGGAACTTCCTACGCCACATAGGAACGCCTCTGGCGGGACGCTCCGAGAGACAACCTGCTCTCTGCCAACACAATGCCGGTTACTCCCTTCCCGGACAGTAAACTTGAGATATGCCACCGCCGGTCCTTTGGGACCTTTATCCGAGCACTCGGTAATCAACATCACACATAATAAATAAAGTGTGTCCACATGAGTAAGTATCTGGGCTCCATACCATGATACTACCCCTTTTCTAGAAGGAATGGTCATACCCTAGGGAAGCTACCCCTGAAACCTTGCAGCATCTTTCCTGTTTCGACCATTTCCGGGTTGTGAGGTCTGACGAGGTCTCATCCACAAAGCTACGCTTTTTCACAAAGCCACACTTTGATCACAAATGATCAATAAATGACCATCACACAGCAACACTCAGCATGCCACACTACCAAATTGGGAGTATATCGCTGATAAATTTCAACTACATAACCTCTGAGCTCGTACGTCTCAGAGAAGGGTGTTAAGCTAAGAGAATAAATTCTCCGCCACCAACAGAAATGTATTTGAAAGGAATCAGCTTTATATCTCAAAATGTAATGTCAAACATGTAACCATAAAAGTCTGTTCCGGGTTCGAACAGAACCGAAGGCACTTCCAAAGAAATCCTTGCAATCCGGGTATTCACAATCCCGATAATACTTCCCATCACAAAGGAAATCTCTATACCGTAGCTAACAATGGAGAGACAATCGATAGGTCATCCTATCGTTTTCACAAATACCCGGTCTTCACCACCGGTCTTCTAATGCTTTCCATATAGTCGTATCACTAATTTGGAATGGGTTATATGACACAAAAGTCTTTTCCCGGCTAACCCGAATAGTGAGCACAATATTTAAAACATATGGATATAGGGATTTCAATTAAGTCACAACTTATTACCCAAATCCTTTCCTTTAAATGGTTTAAACAAATTACCATTTTTAAATCTTAAAAAAAAAGATTTACTTCACAAAGTTTACCCAGTTTCACAAAGATTCATTCACAGATTTCCAAAGCAATTTCCATTTCAATTTGATTAACCCATTAAATCTTTAAATCAAGATTTAATTTATAGCTTTCAAAACTATTCACAATTCAAGTCTTTTATAATATAAAAGATACACCTTTTAAAATCGTCTTTGATTTCAAAATAAAGTTTAATCATCTTCACAAAGGTTAATTCATAGTGTTTCCAAACTATTTACAATTTTATTTCAACTTGAAATGTTTCGATACAAATTGGAAATCTTTTCAGTTTTTAAAAACTATTATTATTCGAAAACAGATAGTTTTCGTTTTGGGAAAAACTGGTTACAATTACACAGTTTAAAACCATCCAAGTATAAAACTTGAATTTAAATTTAAATTTCCAAAACCATATTTTAAATGGTTAAAAACCCATATAAACACCTTTTATAATTATAAAATCTTTTAAACCAAAATTCCCAATTCATTGAATTCAATTTCAAAATATCGAATTCAAACTTAAATCAAATGATTCAAATTCCAATTCTATTAAGTTATTTAAAATAACTTTTATTTTTGAAACTCATTTCAAAAACTTTCAATTTCAATTCCAAAACTATTTTGGATTCAAAAATTCAATTTTCCAAAATTGATAAAAATCTGTGACTTAACCGATTTCCACGTGAAATCCACATTTGTGTTTGTATTGTGTAGTCCAAGGGTTTAACACAATAGTGCAACAACATCCAATCATCACAGATCAAATATAACAATATAATTGATAAGCGGTATAATTGATACCGCTTATCTTTCATTCACAGATCACAGATATATAAATATCACAGATAAATAAATCACAGATCACAATACAAAACATGATATATCACAAAGCATCACATCAAAGATGTCAAACAATTCAACATCCAATATAATCCAAACATCCATAGATAGGATTAATTAAATTATCTGATTAATTTAAATCAAATAAATTTTTAATAAATAAATTTTACTAGTTATAGTAAATTAAAAATCAATTAATTTCAAATTTATTTTCAAATTTATTTCAAAACACTAAATCAAATTTCCAAACATTTTAAAAATATTTCCCTTTTAAAATAAATTCCTTTATCTCTTCAAATCTATTTAAAAATCCCAAATTTAGATAAATTCTTCAGTTTATAGATAATATTTCCCAAATCAATTTTATTAAGCCTTTTTCCCATATTTGAAACTAAATCCAATATAATTCAAAAATAAAAAAATTTATCTTATAAAACTCCTTTTAAATTTATTCAATTATCAAAAATAAATTTTTCGACAAATTTTTCAACTTTAATTTCGAAAATACAAATTTATTTATTTTTGGTATCCAACGATACCAAGATATATTTGGCTAAGTTATAGCCGTCACAATTTCAATCACAAAATATAATCACATGGCGATTATAATAGTCAACACACAACATTGAAATAAATTCAAATATTTGAGGAATCCAGTTGGATCCCTCCAACCTGTTTCCCTGCATTCACAGATGTTAGCACAATACCAATTTCACTTCAATGTGAAATTATCGCGGTATATGGGATTTATAAAATACTATCCGCTATTATGTGGCGCAATAGGGTCTCATCCCCTATATAATGTGGGAAATCCACTCCAAATACATATACAATACCAATTCCACTTCAATGTGGAATTATCGCGGTATATGTTTTTAATAAATAACCTCCGCTTAATATACTACGTATAGGGTCTATTTAAACACAATAAATAGCAACCATCATTCAATCATCACAATCAATCACTATCAACAATTTTAAATCTAACTATTTAAAATTTAAATCGAAACAATTATTTGATTGAGTGAGGAGTTCTCACCTTGAGTTTGTCGAACGTTTAGATTTTAAATAAAACCGAACCGTTCAATTTAATCAAAAAATTTCGCTTGCCCGGAATAATCCTAGAATATCTCCACTGCGTAATACTCGTCGCTGCGATTCCAGCGCTTCTGGTTTCGTCGAATTCTGACAATGTATGACAAAGATATTGCAATTCAAAGTTTATACGATTTAAAATAAATCAATTTACATTTTATATTTTTATTTTTACAAACCCTAACATTATCTGCCGTTCGATTTGGAGACTTCAGATCAGGGTCGCGTTTCACGTTCTTCTCCCTTCCAGTTTCGTTCGAACGTGAGAACCCAATTGCCGCCTTTATGCCCTAACATCGCGACCACGTACGAACGACTTGAAGTCGATCAGGCCCCGGCATTCAAACGGCCATTGCCTACTCCACCTCCACTCCTAACGACGACGAACTCGGTCATCATCTCGCCATCAAAATCGCGTGCACACGCGTGACGAACGCGAGGCATTTCCGGCTCCAAACGACGATGGTAAAGAAAATCCACCGTTGGATCGATAGAGTTCGACAAGCTCTACAATTTGTTAGTTGAAGATTTCTCGAATAGTTTATAGATTGGAAGAACGAAAGGGGAGAAAACGAATCATCTTCGGCCATTAAAACTATTAGGGCCGGCTGAGAAAAGCTAGGGTTTCTTTTGAAGAAAAACGTATATATAAACGTTTATTAATAATATTTTAATATTAAATTCACTTGTAAACGACTTTTTCAAACGATCTCCAGACAACGCATGTGGCCTGGCATTCATAAGGTTTTACCCGCGTTCCAAACACAATGGAACGTGTTTCGGGAGCTAATTCGATCGTATGTGAGAGTTACGGAAATAAACGATCAAATTTAAATCAAATCGATTTAAACCGATTTCGATGCGTTTTGGCTTGCCCCGGAAAAACCGTAGATCCGATTGACACGAAATTTGAAATCTTACAATAATATCACATTACGGATTCGATGAAACTAGTTTCGTCGAAATCCGAGACTGTTTGAAAAATGACTATTTTTAGTCGTCAATTAAATATTAAAATATTCAATTTTTACAATTTAACTTTTAATTCAATTTTAAAAGTTCTCAAACATCATTATAACTCCAATATGATTTAATATAACTTTATAAATCATTTTAATACACATTAAACCCAATTATCAATTATTTCTGGAATTTTCAAATATTAAATAAATAATTTAATTGTCCAATTAAATCACTATATTGAAATTAAATCAATTCGACTTCCAAATCTTACTTATTAATATTTAAAATTAATTAAATATACTAATTTCAAATGGCGGAAATTCTGGGTCGTTACAAACTTCCCCCCTTAAAAGAATTTCGTCCTCGAAATTGCAAAGTAAGAAAAATGCCCAAATCCATTAACTTTTCAAAAATCCACTTAGTGAAAATTTTATATTCTCCTTTTCCAAAACCTTTAACTTCAACCAAAATAATGGTTTCCATTTTCTAGTTCAATTTGGAAATTGACTTTTCATTAACAAAAATTTTCCAAATTTTTCAAAAAAAATTCTAACGCCTTAAATTTTCAGAAAAATTCGCCAGCGTCTCCTTTGCGCGGTTCGATCGTAGTAGGATCACAATAGACATAAATATATATACATCGACCCACCCGGTCAGAAAAGCAGAAAAACAGTTCATATTTCCTATTTTTATTGCGTTGGCGTACCTTTTAGCATTTTTAAGCAAAGCAGTTATTAATTTAGCATTTTAGCGCAACCAAACCAACCGAACGGCAGCCACGACACCTGTACTTACTTAATTTGAATATGTAAGTGATATATATAAAGCTATTAACAATTTACTCTTTTAAACAACTACAACATATGCATATTAAAAGAAATGCATACTAAACAAGGTTTATAAGCAACTTATATAATTTCGACATCACTTGTAATTGTTTACAACCAATTTGCATACAACAACATTCAATTATTCATTTTCAATTAGTTTACTTTCAATTCAAATCAATTTCTATTTAAATTTACTTCACTTTCAATTTAAATCCAATTACATATCTTCCAATTTTTATCAATTCAATTTTATTTCAACTTAATGAATTATACTATATACAATCAACCAACAATCATATAACAACCAATGTATATTCAACACAACCAAATTTATTTAATTTACTTTATTAATTTACTTTGATATCAAAATCAACTTCATTTAACATTACTTAAGTTATATACCAATTAAACATTATTTGTTTAATTTCACTTAATTTTCCACTTATAAGTCCCATTCAGATTCCAATTCTAAAGTAAATTCTATTTAACTTTTACCAAAGTCACATTTCATCAATTATTCAAATTCATATCTCATTTTGCTTAACAAAAATTATTTTAACCATTCTAACAATTGGTTTCACTTTTATTCATTCATTTTATAAGTCATACAACTTATTTCTACTTATATTCATTAATTACCACTTGGATTTTAAATTCAAATCTGTTTATCACAACAAAACTTAAATTTCAATTTATTATGGTAGCAAATCCATCAGACATAAACTCGAAAATGATACTGATGATGCTGCAGTCATCACCCTTATTATTTCCCAGCAACACTAGTGAATCTAGTGCTTTAAATTCTTTCAAAAATTTCCTTTTATTTATAAATCACATTTATAAATCTTTTTCTCATATAATTTCACTATTTACTTTTCTTATAAAAGATTATTTCACAATTGTAAATCACTTAATTATAATTCCATACTTATAAATCATTTGCTTATATACTTCATTCTTTTACAATTGTTGTCTTTATTTAGATTATTCAAACAACTTCCATTAACTCATATATTTTTACATTTTCAACTACCAAACAATTCAATTTATATACACTTTAATAATTCTAAAAAATTATTTCCTTTATATACAAAATATAACCGAGGTAAAATTAGTTCATTTACCCAATTTAAAATGATACTATGTCGACTTTCCTCGTTTAAGTGTTTAAACCCCTATCGATAATATGGCGTCCCACATACCGACCAGAATTCATAAACAGCTCAACGGATAAGCAAACACAATATAAAACAATTTTATATTCACTAACAAATACGCACTCGTATCTATTATTACCCTCACACTCATTCTAGAGTACTACTGACTCTATCTCTAATGAGTAATACCCAACAGAGCCATGGTTATCGCTTAACCATATGCTCTGATACCAAATGTAACGAACGCGATTTTTCGTCGCTCGAAAATCGACATTAATACGTCCCCTGTATCAACTGCCGAGCAATCGAATGTCGGAAAACCGAATTGTTATAGAGACAAAGAACAGGTAGAAGAAAACAGAAGAAAAAGAAAGAAGAAACAACGGAAACAATATCAGAATCTCACATTCGCAGCGGAACAACATATAATAGATAAATGAATAATCTTTAAATCAAAGAACTATATCATTTTATACATTACATCATAATCAGAGTTTACACAACAATATACAACACAATACTGGACAGTTATATAAACTTGTCCTCATACAGAATACACAGGGGAAAAATAATATCATATACAAATGCTACGTCTCGCCATCCAGCTCGCCACTGAGCTCCACAGCATCTCCTGAATCTAGAATGACCTGACAACCTGACTCAAGACTGCCCGTGTGGAAATTGGTGGGCACCCAGAGTTTAGGAAGAAAACAATAAACTCCAGGTAAGTCATGGTGACTGGTGTGAGAACTTAAAACAGGTTTTATCTTTAAAACACAACAACAACAAAGCAAGTAGAAAATATCCGCAATGCTTTTGGAAAATGAAACTACCATAAGACCTCCCGCCACACACACAATGCAAACGCAGAATTGGAGGAGATTTCTTCTTATGATAGTCAAACATGCTTACTACGCAAAATTATTGGATTATTATTATTAGTGCATAGTGCAGGAAAACATTTCGAAGGTATAATATTAATCTTAGCCAACATAGACATTCCGAACTATGCCTACTATAGCTACCATCTAAACAGTGGTGACCACCATAAGTAAATGGCAGGTTCTACAACTAATACCGTACACGGTTCGTATTGGAAGATGGATTTCCAACAAATGGTCAGGTTAAGGAACTTCCTATGCCACATAGGAACGCCTCTAGCGGGACGCTCCAAGAGACAACCTGCTCTATGCCAACTCAAGGCCGGTTACTCCCTTCCCGGGCAATAAACCTGAGATATGCCACCCCCGGTCCTTTGGGACCTTTATCCGAGCGCTCGGTAATCAACATCACACATAATAAATAAAGTGTGTCCACATGAGTAAGTATCTGGGCTCCATACCATGATCCTACCCCTTTTCCAGAAGGAATGGTCATACCCTAGGGAAGCTACCCCTGAAACCTTGCCGCATCTTTCCTGTTTCGACCATATCCGGGTTGTGAGGTCTGACGAAGTCTCGTCCACAAAGCTACGCTTTTTCACAAAGCCACACTTTGATCACAAATGATCAATAAATGATCATCACACAACAACACTCAGCATGCCACACTACCAAATTGGGAGTATATCGCTGATAAATTTCAACTACATAACCTCTGAGCTCGTACGTCTCAGAGAAGGGTGTTAAGCTAAGAGAATAAATTCTCCGCCACCAACAGAAATGTATTTGAAAGGAATCAGCTTTATATCTCAAAATGTAATGTTAGACATGTAACCATACAAGTCTGTTCCGGGTTCGAACAGAACCGAAGGCACTTCCAAAGAAGTCCTTGCAATCCGGGTATTCACAATCCCGATAAAACTTCCCATCACAAAGGAAATCTCTATACCATAGCTAACGGTGCAAAGACAATCGATAGGTCATCCTATCGTTTTCACAAATACCCGGTCTTCACCACCGGTCTTCTAATGCTATCCATATCGTCGTATCACTAATTCGGAATGGGTTATATGACACAAAAGTCTTTTCATGGCTAACCCGAATAGTGAGCACAATATTTAAAACATATGGATATAGGGATTTCAATTAAGTCACAACTTATTACCCAAATCCTTTCCTTTAAATGGTTTAAACAAATTACCATTTTTAAATCTTAAAAAAAAAGATTTACTTCACAAAGTTTACCCAGTTTCACAAAGATTCATTCAAAGATTTCCAAAGCAATTTCCATTTCAATTTGATTAACCCATTAAATCTTTAAATCAAGATTTAATTTATAGCTTTCAAAACTATTCACAATTCAAGTCTTTTATAATATAAAAAATACACCTTTTAAAATCGTCTTTGATTTCAAAATAAAGTTTAATCATCTTCACAAAAGTTAATTCATAGTGTTTCCAAACTATTTACAATTTTATTTCAACTTGAAATGTTTCGATACAAATTGGAAATCTCTTCACTTTATAAAAACTAATATTATTCGAAAACAGATAGTTTTCGTTTTGGGAAAAACTAGTCACAATTACACAGTTTAAAACCATCCAAGTATAAAACTTGAATTTAAATTTAAATTTCCATAACCATATTTTAAATGGTTAAAAACCCATATAAACACCTTTTATAATTATAAAATCTTTTAAACCAAAATTCCCAATTCACTGAATTCAATTTCAAAATATCGTATTCAAACTTAAATCAAATGATTCAAATTCCAATTCTATTAAGTTATTTAAAATAACTTTTATTATTGAAACTCATTTCAAAAACTTTCAATTTCAATTCCAAAACTATTTTGGATCCAAAAATTCAATTTTCCAAAATTGATAAAAATCTGTGACTTAACCAATTTCCACGTGAAATCCACATTTGTGTTTGTATTGTGTAGTCCAAGGGTTTAACACAATAGTGCAACAACATCCAATCATCACAGATCAAATATAACAATATAATTGATAAGCGGTATAACCGATAATGCTTATCTTTCATTCACAGATCACAGATATATAAATATCACAGATAAATAAATCACAGATCACAATACAAAACATGATATATCACAAAGCATCACATCAAAGATGTCAAACAATTCAACATCCAATAAAATCCAAACATCCATAGATAGGATTAATTAAATTATCTAATTAATTTAAATTAAATAAATTTTTAATAAATCAATTTTACTAGTTATAGTAAATTAAAAATCAATTAATTTCAATTTTATTTTCAAATTTATTTCAAAACACTAAATCAAATTTCCAAACATTTTAAAAATATTTCCCTTTTAAAATAAATTCCTTTATCTCTTCAAATCTATTTAAAAATCCCAAATTTAGATAAATTCTTCAGTTTATAGATAATATTTCCCAAATCCATTTTATTAAGCCTTTTTCCCATATTTGAAATTAAATCCAATATAATTCAAAAATAAAAATTTTTATCTTATAAAACTCCTTTTAAATTTATTCAATTATCAAAAATAAATTTTCCGACAAATTTTTCAACTTTAATTTCGAAAATACAAATTTATTTATTTTCGGTATCCAACGATACCAAAATATATTCGGCTAAATTATAGCCGTCACAATTTCAATCACAAAATATAATCACATGGCGATTATAATAGTCAACACACAACATTGAAATAAATTCAAATATTTGAGGAATCCAGTTGGATCCCTCCAACCTGTTTCCCTACATCCACAGATGTTAGCACAATACCAATTTCACTTCAATGTGAAATTATCGCGGTATATGGAATTTATAAAATACTATCCACTATTATGCGGCGCAATAGGGTCTCATTCGCTATATAATGTGGGAAATCAACTCCAAATACATATATAATACCAATTCCACTTCAATGTGGAATTATCGCGGTATATGTTTTTAATAAATAACCTCCGCTTAATATACGGCGTATAGGGTCTATTTGAACACAATAAATAGCAACCATCATTCAATCATCACAATCAATCACTATCAACAATTTTAAATCAAACTATTTTAAATTTAAATCGAAACAATTATTTGATTGAGTGAGGAGTTCTCACCTTGAGTTTGTCGAACGTTTAGATTTTAAATAAAACCGAACCGTTCGATTTAATTAAAAAATTTCGCTTGCCCGGAATAATCCTAGAATATCTCCACTGCGTAATACTCATCGCTGCGATTCCAGCGCTTCTGGTTTCGTCGAATTTTGACAATGTATGACAAAGATATTGCATTTCAAAGTTTATACGATTTAAAATAAATCAATTTACATTTTATATTTTTATTTTTACAAACCCTAACATTATCTGCCGTTCGATTTGGAGACTTCAGATCAGGGCCGCGTTTCACGTTCTTCTCCCTTCCAGTTTCGTTCGAACGTGAGAACCCAATTGCCGCCTTTATGCCCTAACATCGCGACCACGTACGAACGACTTGAAGTCGATCAGGCCCCGGCATTCAAACGGCCATTGCCTACTCCACCTCCACTCCTAACGACGACGAACTCAGTCGTCATCTCGCCATCAAAATCGCATGCACACGCGTGACGAACGCGAGGCATTTCCGGCTCCAAACGACGATGGTAAAGAAAATCCACCGTTGGATCGATAGAGTTCGACAAGCTCTACAATTTGTTAGTTGAAGATTTCTTGTAATAGTTTATAGATTGGAAGAACGAAAGGGGAGAAAACGAATCATCTTCGGCCATTAAAACTGTTAGGGCCGGCTGAGAAAAGCTAGGGTTTCTTTTGAAGAAAAACGTATATATAAACGTTTATTAATAATATTTTAATATTAAATTCACTTGTAAACGACTTTTTCAAACGATCTCCAGACAACGCATGTGGCCTGGCATTCATAAGGTTTTACCCGCGTTCCGAACACAATGGAACGTGTTTCGGGAGCTAATTCGATCGTATGTGAGAGTTACGGAAATAAACGATCAAATTTAAATCAAATCGATTTAAACCGATTTCAATGCGTTTTGGCTTGCCCCGGAAAAACCGTACATCCGATTGACACGAAATTTGAAATCTAACAATAATATCACATTACGGATCCGATGAAACTGGTTTCGTCGAAATCCGAGACTGTTTGAAAAATGACTATTTTTAGTCGTCAATTAAATATTAAAATATTCAATTTTCACAATTTAACTTTTAATTCAATTTTAAAAGTTCTCAAACATCATTATAACTCCAATATGATTTAATATAACTTTATAAATCATTTTAATACACATTAAACCCAATTATCAATTATTTCTGGAATTTTCAAATATTAAATAAATAATTTAATTGTCCAATTAAATCACTATATCGAAATTAAATCAATTCGACTTCCAAATCTTACTTATTAATATTTAAAATTAATTAAATTTACGAATTTCAAATGGCGGAAATTCTGGGTCGTTACAATTTGCCTCAGTTAATACTGTGGCAAAGCCTCGGTTTGAACGGAGGCAATGCCCCGGTTTAAACGGAGGCAATGCCTCGTATTTGCATACCCAACACCATACAAATAGATGAACTCATTTCTTATTCACTTCTTTTTTTTCATTAAAGAATTAAAAACATGTTCATATTAACAAACAAGATTATTATGGTAATGTAATAATTATGGAAAAGATATGGTAGTAGTTGTGTAAGAGTCGGCATAATCATAAATAATTTGATCCACATAACACGGAGTTAAAAAAATGACGATACATCAAGATAAATTTAGCAAGAACATACTTTTATGCAGGGGAGAAGATATGAGTTTTAACCACCTATTAAATGTTAATACTCATCATAAGATTCTTTAACAGGCTAAATGTCAATATTCATCAATGAAGTCTTTTTTCATGGAACGTATCAACGGAATCTCTTCAAATTAGCACGTTATTTGTAGAAAATAAGTATAATTTTCACAAAAAAACATTTTGGTATGCGCTGTACTGAACCAATATCAGTTATAGCAACCAACAAAAGTATAATTTTGAGAGAAAACATTTTGTTTGAGATATATATTTTTGCAATGTACACTCTCTTATAATCAGTTTTTCCATCTTTTATGTCAACAAAAAGTCAAGTCTAAAAGAAAACTGTTGATGTAAAAATAGTTCTACATTTTAAAAGCTTGCAATATTTTTTCATATCAGATATCCATGCATTTTAAGGGCAACTAGTAGTTTGATCAGTGATCACTTGTTTTGTTTATCAAGGTCAAGATTCTAACCTTTTTGGTTTGGTTAGATGCAGCGGTTTCCATTTATTCACATGTTGAAATGAATTTCTAACGCACAAAAGTGAGCTACATAAAAAATGAATATATAGATGTCTGTTGTTAATTATCATATAGTAGAGTAAGCTGCAAAACAAACCATTAAGTGATTCTAGGATGCTTTAATAACTTGTATCCTGTCATCTTCTGATTTTTTTGCAGTCAACTCTCCGAGGTAAAAAGAGGAACACTACAAGATAAAACGGCTATTCCAACGGCTCCTAGCCGTTGGCGGCCGTTGGAATAGCCATTGGAATAAATCCCACGCCTTGCAATGCTTTCCAACGGATCCAACGGACCATTTCCAACGGAATTTCCAACGGCCGCTAACGGCATGCTGCCGTTGGAAACCGTTAGAAACCGTTAGAACAAAATGGCCAATAAACCGTTGGAAACCGTTGGAAGCCGTTGGAAATACTGGGTTTATTTTGCTGTATACCAGCAGGCCTATTAACCTTCCACCCATACCATTTCCAATCCATTCAATTTCCATTCCATTTCCAATCAATTCCAGACATATATATCAATATCAATACAAACAACACACATAAATCAATAAAACACCAATATAAACAAACCAAACCGATCAAACATCACAAAATATACCATCAAAGTACATACCATCAACAAATGTCAATGTACCATGTACATGCCATCAAAATATTTCTCACCCACTCCGTACCAATATATACAACATCACCATCAACATCAAAACATCTCCAAGTCAATATATACATTGTTCAAACACAAATACTCAAAAACATACCTCCTCAAGGATCCTCGTCGCCTCCCGAAGCACCAGACGACGAAGGAAGGGTACCATGATTCTGCAAATACTGCGCAAGCTTTTGATCCAGCTGCTCCACCTGGATGGCTCGTAGACGATTCTCCTCCCGTAGCTGCTCAACCATAGCTCTAAGCTTCTTGATTTCATCTTTGTCTTGGTCTTTTTGAGCTTGTCGAGCCTGTCGAGCCTGCAAATAGAAATAATAGCAAAAGGGTTGTCTCAGCATATAAAATACTATAACATTATATATCTAAATGCTGATTTTTTGTAAATATGTAAAAGGATTAATTACTGTTAGGTTTCCGAAGCCAAAACGTCTACTCCGTTGCGCCAGATCCATAACAGCGGTAAAAATGTTATCCTGCTCCTCCTGTGTCAGCGCATCACGACCTGACTGCTGAAGCACATTAGCCTGTGCCTCCTGCAACCTCGACTAAAATGAAAAAAAAACAATTTCAGTTGAAAAATAGTAGCATGTAATTATTTCGCATAGCTAGAAATTAATAAACTTATCGGTGTAAGTATTAGAAATTTAAAAATGCATACATATGCCTCGGTCGCCCTATCTTGATCACCCCACTGATATATGATATTGCCAGCCTCATCTACTTGCCTAGACGCGTGGGTGTGAGCAAACACGTCCACTATGCCAACAGAGCCTCCACGAGCACGTTCTTGCAATTGATAATTTGGATAATTTAACTGTACATAATTAACTAATTACTGAACTGATCAATATACAAATGTGATAATAGATAAATTTACCAAATCTTCGCGGTGATGCTGGAAAGATTTGGAGCCTCCACGGTGTGATACAGGATTCCTACTCCTTGTATCGTACACAAATGTGTGTACACAAGGAATGTAAAGGAAATGCCGTCGAAATTTTGTGAATCGTTTAAAGTGATATGATTGACGGAATATAATTACTTTATAGTGTTTGTAACTTGTCCAATACTGGGACAAATCCGACAAATGATGTATCAGATGAATAGAGTTGTCGGTTTTGTGGAAAAACGGATAACCCTAAAACGATCATATACAACACTTGTCAGACGGGGCCGAATAATATCTAAGGATTTAAATATTTGTTTATATTAAATTTTAATATATAACTCGTTTAAATAATATTGGTTTACATTTAACCGTTTTATTACATAATATATTAAATTCATTTATACACAAAATTTGTACACAAAATTCATTTATAAACTAAATCAATTCGCGTGTTCGCACAAATACAAAGCTCATGTTCGCACAAATGCAATATCCGTTCTAACGGCTTCCAAATGCAATAAACTCTATCACACACATACGTTTAATATACTTATAACCAAATAAACATAAACTAATGTAATATCTTAAATTACAAAATTTTCAATCAATTATAATAACTTGTTCATTATGTTATAATAGTTGCAATTAGGGGATAACATAATGTAATATGCATACACTAACAATTAGGAATCAATCAACATTCGAATTAAACCCTAAATCTAAAAAAACCTAAATATTAGCTTTAGAAAAATTACCGATTTGGAGAGCTAGAAGGGTGGAGATTGGCCGGAGCAGCTTCTAGATGGCGTCGGAGGTTGTCGGGTTGGTGCTTGGGGCGGCAGCAGTTCGGTAGGAGGTGGTGGAATTGGAGAATTTGGGGAAAAGGTAAGTTGGGGAAGAGATAATGAATTGCAGGTCTGGTCTCGGGTTGTTATCTCAGGAAAATTTCCAACGGCCGCAAACGGCTTATTTCCAATGGATTCAAACGGCTTCCAACGACAACGTAAAAAATTAACGGACCGTTGGAAGCCGTTGGAATAACCGTTGGCGGCCGTTGGAAATGAGGCGTTGGAATATACTGTTTTTCTAGTAGTGGAAATTGCAAAAAAATCAATAACTTGTATCTTATCGTCCTACACTCCGACGAAACACACAGTAATAGTAACAGTTAGGAATAGCAACCCAAGTATAGACATAGTTGGTGGTACAAAGAAAAACATCAATGATAAAGTAATAGTAAGGAATACACACAGTATCAGCAACAGGCAAAGTTACTGTTACTTATAGTTTCAGTTTTTAAACATGGATGATCCACTTATAGTAAGGAATAAAGCACAATTTATAGTTTTCTTTCTCAAACTTTGATGCTTAATCCACTTACATGAATGATCCACTTACACTTTCAGCTTAAGTTGAAACATAATAGACACAGTAATTGACACAAGAACTTCTCACAGTAATAGACACGATAACTTGTCACAGCTTAATCCACTTATATGTCTAATGAATTAGTTTCCTTATATTTGCAAAGGGAAGTGGATATGTCTTTTTGCTATATTTGCAATTGCCCACTTTATCTTTGATTAACCGGTATGGCATCGCATATGCACTAGAGCCAAATGCACACTACCGTGTTCCTAGACTATAGTCCAGGTTAATATACTGACTACTAATAAAGGGGAAATTAATTTAAAGGACAAAAATTTGTATATTTTTAACCTCAAGGACACGACCTCAATATTTTAACCACAAGGACAAACATTCTCCTAAAAATTATTCATAAGGACAAACATTCTTTCAAAATTATTCATAAGAACAAACATTCTTCCAAAACTGCTACCGAACTAAAAACTAATACCTAAAAACTGCTACCGATAACTACAAACTGATACCTAAAAACTGTAAAAACTGATACCTAAAGAAAGTTGTCCTTCAGGCTAAAATACTGAAGGTCTGTCCTTGAGGCTAAAATGCTGAGAAATTTTGTCCTTGACAATAATTTCCTGACTATAATAAATCCCAATAAACCTTTAGCCCATTTAATGTACCAAAGAGTTGACAACCTTTTCTTTTCAATATACCCACTAATCCTATTGCATTAACCAACAAAAATAACGATGAACACTTTAAATATCACATCATGCTTATACATATTTTTATGAACTTTATACATGGATGCGCATAATTACAAGAGGTATATTAAAGGCATTAAAAAATTATAAATTTATACACATGCTTATTCCATCAAACTGCCAATGATAATCGGCATAGACCATGGTATGAATTGCATTTTGTACGCTAGGCTAGCTGAAACAAGTGTTCAGTAAAACCCATGTTTAGATTCATTGTAGTCAACGATACTTACTAAATTTGTTGAATTGGTGATTACATGCATGGGTTTGCAACATATCATGTTTACTCAAAAGTCTATAATTGGTACTTCGAACCAACTAAGTGTGGGGGAAAGTCGGAAAACTACATACGAACACTATTTTCGGGTATTGTTATAAATTTAAGCTATTTTCAAGTATTGTGATAAGTTTGAACTATTTTTGGGTATTGTATTGAGTTCGAGCCATTTCACTACTAGAAAGGCTTCATATAGTGGCGGAGCCTAGCGACGGCTAAAAAAAGCGGCCGTCGCTAGCCGTCGCTATACGCAGTATACAGATCTGGCCGAGAGCAACAGCTCCTTCATTCCTTCTTCCCCAAATTCCCTTCCTCCTTCCCCCTCCGACGCCCCCCGTCACCGTATCCGCCACCCCAGCTTTCAACGCCTCCAAATCATCCAAATTTACGTTGGTATGCTTCTAATCTCTTATTTGAATGTAAATTTAATGTTTTTAGGTTTAGTTTAAACCCTAAGTCAATTATGATTTGTTGTTAAATTGGGTATTAGTAGTGTTGTTAAAATAGGTATTAGTAGTGTTGTATGTTGATTTGATAGATTAATTAGTTTATTATCATGAACTTGAATTATTTAGTATTACATTAACTAGTTTATCATGATCAAGTTGAATAAATGGTTGATGTAGATGATTAGTGTTGGCGATTAACATGGTTAGTTGTTTTAGGTGAAAAAATAGTGTATATTAATGATTAACTTGGTTATTGATAAATTTATATGAAAGTATTTCATAGTTTATGAAATTGATAAATTACAAATTTAAGTTGTTAAAATCTAAATTCTGCAAATATGAGTATTACAAATTACAGTATTGTACAAAAATAAAGTTTATATAGTATTGTACAAATTTAAGTTTGATAAATTACAAATTACAGTATTGTACAAAAATAAAGTTTATATAGAAAATTAAAAAATGAATATGAGAGCCTTAAAAATTCTACAAATATCTAATTTTTAAAAAAAAATTAGGAAATGACTTTAAAAACAACTGATATTGTACTGAAATCTATTTTGTAATGAAATTAAGAAATGAATATAACAACAACAAAGATTACGCTAAAATCTATGTCGTAAAATAAAGAAATGAATATTGAAATAAAATTGTTAATTGAATGTTGAACTAAAATTTAAATATAAAAATTTATTAAATAAAATTTAAATAGTTGAAACATTGTCAAAATTTGAAAAGAACAACAATATTTGATAAAATTTAAAGAAATTTTTTTATCTCTTAGATTGGCTTTGGCCCCGTCTGGCAAGTGTTGTATATGATCGTTATATGGATGTTCGTTTTGGTAACGGAACGGACATTTGTATTCATCTGATACAATATTTGTCGGATTTGTCCCTGTATTGGACAAGTTACAAACACAATAAAGTAATTACATATTATAAATCATTTCATTTTAAACGGTTACAAAATTTCGATAGCGCTTCCTTTACGTTCCCTGTGTACACGCATTTGTGTACGATACAGGGAACAGAAGGGAAGTGCTGCCGAAATTTTGTTGAACCGTTTAATCTGAAATAATTTATAAAATGTAATTACATTATTGTGTTTGTAATGGGAAGTAGGATGACTGACCACCGAAGTGAAAACCAAAATACTAAAAAATTAAAAAATAAAGTGAAGTTTTTATTTTGAATTTTCTGCAACGGTGATCTGTTTACAATGGAGAATGGTTGAAAATTAATGATTTAAACTGTCTAACATACATTTTCAAATCAGAAAAAATGTTCAATTATTTTCTCGACCGTACTTGGATGTATGAAGTCAGAACTGGAAAGAAGGGGTCAATAAATCTCGCAAGATATATACGTGATAATTTATCTTAATTTGTAGGAGTTATCTGCGCGGAACCGGGCAAACAGGAATAAAAATCCTGCATTGCACCGTGGTGGCTCCAAATCCTTTCAGGAGCACAAGAGAGAGCTGGTAATTAAATTTATAAACTGTGTTTACATTTTATTACAATTTTTTATAATCAGATTAGCAATAATATTTATATATTTTCAGGCCGCGAGATATAACCACGAGCCCACTATGGCGGAGCTGTTCAAGGCCACGCATGCCGTGGAGAGGACTGACGAAGAGAGCAATGTTTCGTACGAGTGGACGGATGACAAATCACAATCCGTAATGGTAAATTAATTTATTGTTAATAACAATATTTTGTCTTATTTTATTTTCAAAAATTTGAAATTAGGTTTTTATCGTGTAAAACAATTGTTTGTAATCGCAGGAGAGGTATGAAGCAGAGCGGGCTCGTGTAGCACAGTCCACTGGTCGGGAAGAGCTTACGTTAGAAGAGGAGAACCATATTTGGTATGCTATTATTGACCCGCCTTCTCGGACCAGTCGACGGTATAGCTATGGAAATGTGGAGGTAAATTTTGACATGTACTAATATATAAATTTACTCATGCATATGAATAGTTAAATAATTTTAATAATATTATATATATACTAATATATAAATAATTATGAACTATTTTACAGGCGATGAGAATGCAGAGTGCATACAGGAGGTTGCAGCAAGATGTGGAGATTGCTCCGTTGAGGGCGACAGTGGAAGAAATAAATGACTGGAGGAAGAGTTTCTTTGAGCAACAACTGGATGAGCGGATTGCGGCTTATTTGCAACAGCATGGGACGATGCCTGGAGAGGACGGCAGCGATGGCGAGGAGTAGGTATGTTTGTTTGCTCGTGTTATAGTTTGGTTTATACACATTTTGGTTGGTTTGGTGTATATATATTTCAGGATATTATGTACATATTTTGATAACTTCTAGTTGATGGATTTGGTTGGTTATTATGTATATATATGTCGGGATATATATGTCGGGATAACTATGTACATATTCTAGTTAATGGATTTGGTTGGATGTTATATTGTTTGATTTGGTTGGATTTGAAAATGAGATTTGGTTGGATTTTATATTGTTTGAATGTATAGTGATGTTATATGATGGATATATGATGGCTATAGTTGATGAATATAGTGTATATTGACTGTGATGATGTTATATGATGGTTGTTGTTTGAAGTGGGGAAGTGCTGTGGAAATACAAAAAATTTGCTTCAGATTAGCGACGGCTAGCGACGGCCTGTAGGTTGCCAGATAGCGACGGCTAGTGACGCCTAATTTGCAAAAAAATTGTGTCGCTTAGCGACGCCTAGTGACGCCAGTTAGACGTTGGAAAATTTCCACGTGGCACATTTGCAGTCGCGAGCCGTCGCTATTTTGGTGACGGAGCCGTCGCTAAAACCGTCGCCATACTATTGGGCGACGAGGCAAATAGCGACGACTAGCGACGGCCGACGACAGCTAAAAGCCGTCGCTATCTGCTGCCGTCCTTGTAGTGTTTTCGGGTATATATATTTGATGAATGTGGTAATTATGTGTCCGTTAACATATATAAATAAATTCATCAAATATGAAGTTATGTTCATGTACTAATCGTTATTAACAGACAACAAATATTCACATAGAAGATAAAATAATGTTTTAAAGACAAGCAATCTATCCAGAATCAATGATAATGTGGTGGTACCAATCTATATATGAAACCATGTGATTATACATACAAAGAAGTGTTTGCTAAATGTATTTACCTGACAGGTGATGTTCGTGACATGCACGAGAACATACTCTGAAATTCAATCACAGCCAAAACCTCAAGAGGATGTGGACGCCACTCCTCTACCTGGATTTGCAAAAATATTTGATGATGGTGGCCACCTCAAGCGCGAATAGGTGCTAATCTAATCATTAATTTCTTCTGCAACCGCTGTTCATAAACTACATAAAAGATTTCGAAAATCAATAGCTTGATTTTTTCTTATGTAGTAAAGAGAGTCTTGTCTTAATATTTGGCCTAGGAATGACTATCCATAAATAAAAACAGTTTACATATGTTACCATGTATGCATGCAATATGAACTTGAAAGAAACGCTTTGCCTTGGGTGAATAAAGGTAATATTTACAATGGATAGTAGGCTTGGTTCTCTAGGTAGTTACAAAAAAAAAGAATTTATTGCTGTCATACTCCAGAAAGTTGAGCAAAATAATTGAATATTTAGTTTTGTGATGTTATTATTATTGTTTACCCCATCTGTTACTAAAGCTTCGAATGTAGTTTCCCCATTCTCAGTAGGACTTCCACCAGTGTCTAACAGCTCAAAATGAACAACTTATCAAAAGGAAAATAATAATCATGTTTTGCAATATTCTTTTTATGTTAAGTACTATACGGATACGGTAGTGTTTCAACAATAAAGACATGTTACTTAGTTGAGAAATTAAAACTCTCTCTTATGAAACTCATGTGTTAAACATGGAATTCAGCATTCTGTATAATATTTTTCATGGGATTTCATTATCAAACATGTGATGTACACAAGTACATAAAAACACTAAGGCCTGCAATATGTTTTCTAGGTATAGTTGAGGTGCTAGATAGTAATGGTGATATAAAGGCTTGTAATGACAAACTCTTCTCAGAGAGCACTCTTTTATAATCGAAAAACTAGTAAATTTTAGGTTTGCAGTAGACATGGGACATAAACAAAATGCACTTTGAGATTTTGTGAACTAGTTTTCTTTGTTGTGCAATAAAGTCAAATTGGTGAATTTATAAATATGAATTATTAAACAAAAGGTTGTATTTTTATGTTTAGTAAACAAAAGTAGTCAAGTTTTCTTATGCAAATTTCATTAATGAAATAATTTACCATAATAGTAGCTATACTCAGGCTTTAACTGACTTTCTACTAAAACAATTTTACATTCACACTATAAAAAATAAAAGTAAAAATCGTCGCGGTTTCGATGGTCTGACCGGTTCAACCATCGAAACCTCTAACCATGGACTATCACGGTTCAATCGACGGTCCATTTATGGATAGCTATAGTTCATATGTGTGTGTGTCTTTATGTGTGTATATAGATAAGTAAAGATATAGTTGCAAAAGATATTAACTATAAAAAATGCATTCATTTATAGAACATAACATTTACTGTAACCTGTTTATTTTCACACACAAACTTAAATATTGTTATTCCATAAATGATATATCATCCTGAAATCCCCTTAAACATATATATCCATGCCTCATCATATTTACTGACAATTAGTTTCCTTAAACATCATTCTCCTTTTCAACTTCATGGGCAATCCATTCTTTGGTTGAGTGACTATTGACATCTTTAATTGGCCTAGCACACATAAGACATATACATATATTTTGTTTGAAGAAAAAAAATAATCGAGAAAGAAATATAACATGGAAATAAAGAATTCAAGTTGACATGCTAAAACTAATCTTTTTCCATCAAACAAATAAAAGAAAGAAATATAATTAGTACAAAAAATGCTAAGTACTAACCTGGGAAATTTGAGATTGATAAAATCCAACTTTCTCTCTATTAATATAGCAATCTTATTTCTTAATATGAACAACACAAAGCACCAATGTTATATAATCAACCACCTCCTTCACCTGCAAATCAAAAACCTAAAGCCTATTAATTGTTTGGTGTTTAGTAGAAAAAATATAAAGAAATTAAAGCTAAATCTCACTGAAAAGGCCATCAATTCAAGATAGAGCTGAATTTCAGATCCAATATTACCATCTAATACTTCTTGGTCAACTCCTGTTTCTTTCAAATATTATGAGTTTCAAGTTTCTACCATGAAGATATTCTCTAAAGGCAAAAAGGAAAAACTTAAACTCATTGATCAAAAACAATTTGCCAAGGAGAATATGAATGAGGTAGACATACATATTGGCTAATTCTATTTAAACCGAAAAGTTGCTGAGTAGCACTCCATAAAACTGAAAAATCCAACATACCCATGTTTCCGCTCAGTATACCCATCTTATTTTTAAATTTTCCCTTTATACCCTTCCGTAGTAAAAATCAAATATGCAATATTTCCACCATAAAACAATCATCCCAACAAAATAAAGTAACAACATAAACTTCAAGTTTTACCTCTTCTTCAAATCGTGGATTTTTAAATTTAAGATAAATCAAAATAGCATAAAATTCAAGTTTTACCTCTCCAAATTCCATTAGATCTGTATTATCACAATCCATCGATTTAAGCATAAAATTTGAGAATTATCTAAAATTATTTTAAGGTTTGCTGGATATAAGGAATAGAAGAAGGAAAATATGACGATGGGTAAAAAGATAACGAATGACATAAGGACAATTTTGTCCTTGAATATTTTTTAAATTGAAGAGGGCTACTCAGAAATATCAGGTGTCTAAATAAAATGACTACATAAATAATAGTAAAGTAGAAGAATTTCCTTCTCTCTCATTAAGTTAGCATTTCCTCCTCTCTCCTTATTTCTTTCCGGATATTTCATTTTCAAATTCCTACAATTTATTAATTTAATAATTATTACAAAGTTCTATTAATTCTCTTCATTTTCATTTTACATTTAAAAGTCAATAATTAATAAATTTTACAATTATTTTTATCATTCTTCTAAGTTTTATCATGTTATTTGACATTTAAGTCCATATATTAAATTAATTAATGACCTAAATTTGAACTTTAAAATAAATCCAAATAAAAAATATTTATTATTTGGTCTAACAGATCCAAAAAGATAACAATCCAGCATATTGTATACCTCGTTTATATCGACAAAAGTTATAAAATTAATATTTCATTCAAGTCCATATAACCAAATATTTCCACAATTATATACAAAACTATCTTTAGTCCTTCTACATTATTCTACATTAAAATTTAGATAATTTATTTCTTTATAAAATTAGTGCTTTATTATAAAGAAAAATAGATGTAAATTTTATTGCTACACTTGGTCTATTATTGCAAACGTAGACAATGTTCTCTTTTTTCTAAATTGATACACCATGTGAAAACTATAGCATTAATAAAATTTATTTTTGTTGACAATGAAATTAAACTAATGATAAGTGATGAATACCATAGTTTGTAATTTGAATATATTCAGTTAACATCTTTTCTAAAAATGTTAAATAATACTTATATATATATATTCATAATTTATGTCAATTAATAAATTAAAGTATACTATATTTTGATTAGAATTGTTTTTTGAAGCAGATGCTAATATATTTTTTAAATGCTTTATTACAAATTAAGATTAACGAGGTATGAAACAATGGTTAAAAACCAAATTACTATTTTTACAAAATTAAAATAACAATATAATTTGTAGTGTTTCTTTTAATCAACATTTCATTGTCTTTAAACAAATATTTTGTTTCGCACTTTGATAGTATTATGTACTAATTTCTGATGTTGATAATAACTGCAAGAGCTTAAAATGGATAAATATATGCTGATTCATTACTATTACATTTTCATTTTTAGGTACTTTTTTCATTTTCAAGATTAATATTTGAAATACAATCTATATTTCATTTTCTAAAAAGGTACTAAAAGCAAACTATTAAATTCAACATATATAAATATATAAATTTATTAATTTTAAAATTAATTTAGAATACCAACTTTCATTTATTTTCTTCACAAATATTAAATGCTAAAAAACAATAAATTAGTATCAAACTCAATATTATCTACAAAATGACAATTTAATTTATTATACGAATAAAATATATATTTTACATAACAAAAATACATACATAAAAATAGTAAGGTAAATACATTATTTAGTTATCTTGACAAATTCACCATATATTACACAATAATTTCAATTCTTTAAAGTCATGTATAAAATTATTTTTCACTACAAGAAAAGGTAGTTTCAATGGCAAAGCATAACAGCGTTTTATGCAAACTGGCTGTTATTTACTGTATTAAATGTAAAAATGAAAATGAAAACGCTGTTTATTGAGCGAAATATCAGGCGGGATTTTGCTTTCTCGTTGCCGCCTTGCATTTCACTTTGCTTCTTTTTATTTCTCACTTTTCGCACAATCTTTTCATCAATTCCAGCTTTACCCCCTTTCAAAAATCCTCTCAAATTACAAGATCATTCGAATTGGTCCTCTTATTTCCTTCAATAATCTCCGCCTCCATATTCAATTACCCAATTTATGGTTTTAGATATCGTGCAAGAGAGAGGAGGCAGAAGTAGACCGTCATTATTCTATAGTCACGGATAACCAGTTACAGCAAAATCCCTAATTTTTGTGAGTTAAACGGTACTCACTATTCAGTCAATTGCATGGCAGTTTTCTTTCCACGACCAGATTGCACGGCTTGGAGGCAACTGGAACTTGTTAAGGTTGGGTTTCGATTTTTTCTTCAGATGCTATTCTCTTTGAATCTCAATAATGTCTAGATATAGCTGATTGTTTTTATTTATTTTTTCATACTGCATTTTTGCAAGTGCTGTTATTTTTGAGGCATCAGATTCAACTAGCTCAATATATGGACTCGGCCATGTAAGCTATACTTATAAATCCATCTTACTTGTGATTTAATTAGTTATTGTGGCTCTATGATGGATAATAATTTAGTCTACTTAGGTGCTGGTGTAGAAGCAAAAGAAATGTATGATCAAAATATATTATATGCTATTTGATTGGCTTGATTTGTTGAGATGGAAACTCAAAATAGTAGTGATGTGTTCATAGGAAGTGTTGAATTTAGGTCTTCCAGTATCAACAGCCAGTAAAGCATGCACAAGTGAGAAGTGTTGAAGTTGGGTGTTTCGATGTCAACAGTCAGTAAAGAGGAGGAATAAGAAAAATAATGCTTAATAGCTTTGAGATCAATGTGCGAAATAGGAGACAAACAGTAGAGTTCTTGTTTATTGTGTGAGCTACTGTTAATATTTATTCACGCCATTAACTTTTTAGTCTTTTATAGCTAAGTTGCTAAAGTTTGATCAGGTGAAATACAAAGATGTATTAATTCAGTCCAACAAGTTTCATGTGTTGAATACTGTTTCTTTAAGCATTGAGTTGGTTGGTAAACTATGAAAATGGTTTAAGTTGTTAGTGGTAAAGAAATTTGATATTTTTCTAACTTTTACTTGATGTTTCATTCTCGTCAACATTATAAATCTTACAAGTCAGCTTCATGTAATGTTAACGATAGTGGAAATAATATGATGATGTGTAATAAGTAGAGTTGTGCTGACAGTTATTCAAATATTGGCCATGGATTTGTAGGTGTGATTCTTGCTATTTTTTACACCTTCTTTAGTATGCTATAACATATTGGGAAGCAATTTCATTGTTTGCTAGATTCCATAGCCCATATGCTAAAATTATTTCACTGAGTATGGGAAGCAGTATAAACGTCGATAAGCCTTCGTAGGTAGTTACATACCGACGTCACACCGACGCTATATTTTAGGTATAGGCGCCACATAGTGCATTTTCTACCAGTTCCAAGTTCAAGAAGAAAGTTAAAGGCACTGTCCATTTTCTTTAGCTTAATGCACTTCAACTCGATTGCTATGAAGTTAAAAAAAAAGTGAGAATCACTTAGGCATCAGCACCTCTGATGGTTGGAGATGTTCCAAGTCACCAAGTTGAAGTTCAAGAGTAATTTAGATGCAATCGTCATCCTGGTTGTTTATGGATCCTATTCCCAAATATATTAATTGCATGTCATGACTCAAATGAACCCTGTTACCTTAATGCATATAAATATCAATTTCCATTTAGCACTCTTAAGCCTGTGCACTCTTTAAATAATCGCTTCTTTTACTGTTTGGAGGAAAAAAATCAAAATTTCACAATCTATTTTTGTCAAAAGATCTAATATTATTTTAATTTTGATCTATTCACCTCTTTTTGTGGACAGAAATATCTAGTGAAAGGTTGTAGTTTTGTTATTATAATAATCGCAGCTTAATTTCTTGCTTTTGGAACAGCTTAAACAGTGATATATGCTTGTGCTAATATATTTGTTTCGCTTTATTTAATTATAAAATTAGATTTGGCCATCTTTCATTTTCTTTATATCATAGAATCTTTATGTTTGCAGTAATCAAGTTGATCGAACAGTCCTGATGAATGTATATGATATGTTCATAATCTATATTTAACATTGCTAAGTATGTAATTACTACCAATTAAGTTATTTAGGTTCAGTGTCATATCATAGATAAAAAATGTGAATAGTTTATGTGTTATTGTTGCGAAACTTCAATAATTCATTGGTTTGGAGCGATTAACTTTTGTTAGTTTAATCTTTTTTAAGGTTACAAAATTATTTTATTATTTATTAGAATAGTATAGTTGCACACATTAGTGAGTTAATTAGTTAAGCAACTATATTAACTAGCAACATGGTCATATGAATAAAGCTGTATGCAACACAATGCAATAAACATACAAATATTAAAAAACGATATAAGGTAAATATCTCAATTAATATCTTGTTACAGCAGCAACCATAGAGGAAATATAACAGAATACTTATTGAGAATTAAAAAAAACTCAAAAAATCAATGTAGTGAGCTATACTTTTTAACCAAACAGTAGGAAGACCTATTGGAACTGTTCCTTTAACCAAACAGTAAGAAGATATGGTATTATAAATGACATATTGATATAGTTAAAGCATTGGAATAATTAACTTCTTAATTACTACTTGGAGGAAAAACAAAAGCGAAACCTATTTTTGTCAAATGATTCATATGCTTTACGAATTAAGCCAAAGAAAATGGACAGCGCTTTTAATTTTCTTCTTGAACTTGGCACTGGTAGAAAATGCACTATGCGGCACCATACCTAAAATATAGCGTCGGTGTGACGTTGGTAAAGACTCAGCATGTAACACATATTGGGAAACAGCAGTTGCCAGTGCAAACTAGTATACACTCAGTGAAATCTGTACTTTATACTCAGTGTAACCCTTTTGCACTGGCGGTGCAAACTATAATTTGTACTCGGTACAAACTCCCGTTTGCACTTGGTGCAAACTACAATTTGCGCTGGCAGAGCAAACTTATTTCCACAGCTTAAAGCAGGCATTGTCAGTGTAGATAAGTGTCTAATAAGTATTTGTTTTCTTTCAGTTTTACTAGCAAATCCATCCACTGTTCTTTTAAACTTAGTTGGTTGTAAAATGATTTTATTTATAGAAGTAGATTAGTTAGAAATATATGCACATCAATTTTATTTTGGGGTATATAAAGAGTATCTTGTTGTGTAGTATAAAAATTCATGGTTGACATCAAATCCTATTTGTTAATTTTATTACGCTTAATCAAAGTCGTAATATATTTTCGTACTTGTTGCTCTACTCAATAATAAGTAATTAATTTTGCTGACCTCTGAGACAATAATGCTTACAAAATAATTCCAGTTGTAGTATCTAGTATAATGTGTGCTTCAATATTTAGTATACAAGTTTACTAATATACAAGGTTACTCATGTTGTTGCAATATTATGGGTTTGACAGTGGCATGACCTGAACCAAGAGTAGTTGTGGAGTAGGTTAACATTGTAGCATCTTCTACTCATATAGTTGATGCTAACGTGGTCAAAAAGGTATGCTTATTTATATTATTTATAACTTATGCACTAACAGCCTGTTTTGAAACCTCATCATGCATAGTTCAAACCATCTGAATTAATTTGGTTATAAGAACTTATTTCATATATAAGCTCTAAATAGTTCATACAATCTGAATTAAATATCAATACACTGAAATAGTACATAAATCAATTTACAGTTCTCATCCGTGGTTCATGCATATTAAAAGCAAAGCTAAAACAAGAACTTGCAGTAGTTCACACATCAAAGCAAAGTTAAAACCAAGAAATGCAAGCGGAAATGTTTCCAATCCAACATGACTAGCACAACTCCCTCCAATGCAATAAAATTAATTGCACTGCAATTTTATTGAACAATAGTAATATATAATAACTTGGAAATAATATGTAACATTATATATAAAGTTATAAGATTACACAATGTTTATATCAAGCCATGTTAGATTATTTCAAATTGTAGTTCAACTTTGAGTCATACAGTGAATGTCCATATAATATTGAGTTATACATAGTTAAACTATAGTTCACAAAGACCCTATATCAACATAACATACAAAGTTGTACCAGATGTCAATATAGTATAACTAAATGTATGATCATACTCGTTATTTTCCCTTTCACTTTTGGAACCTCACCGTGTATTATTGTTTTCTCTTAGCTAATATACTTTGAACACAACTGTCAGAATTTGCATCTGTGCTTGCTCACTATTTATATACCTTAGGTTTCCTACTTTGAATCGATGATTTCAAATGCAATCAAATCTACATAGGTTTTCTGTGGTTGCAGCATCTGCTAAAAGCAACAACGAAGACGCTTCACCTAAATTTGAAGTGAAACTTTTTGTCAAGCGTTCACGTGACCCTGAAGTGACACCGAATAAGAAGCAGGTGACATTGGTATTAGTGGAAATACTCCCTTCCCCTCCTCAGAATTTCATGCTCAAGGCCTACATGGTTTTATACCTTTGCAAGAGTCACCAAAAATAGAATTTGCAGAAGTTAATACAACTGCTTTTCTTTCATTTAACTGGGAAAATGAAGGACCTTACAAAAAAGAAGTTGAAAGGTATCTCTAAATACTAACCATTTGCCAGTCTTATAATTTAAGGAGTACAAAAATATATATATTTATTTTGCTTGTGCACTTCACAACAGAGTTATACCCAATCTTCCCTTTTTCCTGTTTACAGGTTAATTAATAAAGGAAAATTTACGGATGCACTTGCACTTTCTGATTGTTGCCTATCCAGTTGAGCATCTGACCAGCTACTGCAATTACTTATTGAAAATATAGATTACCATTGCCTTCTCAACAAAGGTGCTCTGGGTTGCATGAACATCCTCATTCGATCGTTGAAGTCCTGTTGATGATGAAGCAACTTTGGGCTGCTGCTTTGGTAATACTATGTTTGAACTTTTACAAAGTATTCAAGTTGATCTTATTTCAAGGTTCAAATGGAACTATATTACATGACCCTTGTTATAATCTGTTAGATTGCACTACAGTAGATTGATATGGGGTACTTTTCCATCAATTCCAACTGCCTTTATTTATGAACATATAAATACATTAAAGTTGCCAGTTTGAAACTGTGCAAGCTTAGTTTGCAAGCTCAGTTTGCAACTGAGCATGTTGTTGAGCATGCAAAATAAGCATAAACATGCAAAAGATTGAGATTTTTTACAAGTCTCCATCACTTGTGACCATAGAACAATCCTCATTTATGATAAATACTCTTGGTTTCAACTGTTGTAGCCAATACATTATGTACTGGTTATAATCTGAATGGTTAAAATGTATTGTTATAAGGCAATATTATACATATTAGCACCCATCACTAGGATGGGGAGATTATGGGAGAAAAGCGATTTGCTCAGGCTGAAAATTTAAGTAGCTGTTCGGGTAATTTTTTTAGCGACTTAGTTTTAAATCAAATGAGGCACAAGTTAGGCTTTGCTAACAAGATAATGCATTTGTGACGTTTTAGGTTTTGGTTTCACAAATATGATAAATCCACACACATATTGTAAATAGTAATAGTAGCAGTAGTAGGAGCAGTATTAATATCTTGATAAACTTAACTAAAGCTTGAAAACGTATTATTTATACATATTAATTAAAATAAATTACATATGAATTAATATATTACAAATAATATAATAAATGTATATAAAAGTATATGAACTAATACAAATTAAATATATAATAAATAAATATTGTATAAACGATACATATATATTATATCATATATCTGTACATATAAACGCAAATCATATAACTTATATATGTAAATTGCATACACACACATATACATATACTTATATTAAATAAGTATATGAAAAATAATTAAGTTTATGTATGAAAATATATACTATTATAAATCATGTTACATAGAGTATATCTTTGTAAATTAACATGTATATATTATATAAATTTTATATATGAATAAATATAAATTACATATTTATATGTAAATCATATAATTATACATTTAAATCACACACACACATATTGTAAATAGCGTGCGTGTATTGTAAATAGCAATAGTGGTAGGAGGAGTAATAATAATATCTTGATGAACTTAACCAAAGCTTGAAAAGTTATTATAGAATTATGTGTATTAATCAATATAAATTAATATAAATTACATATGAATCAATATATAACAAATAGCATAGTAAATGTATATAATAAGTATATGAATTAATAAAAATTAATATATATATATATATAATAAATAAATATTGTATAAACGATACATATATATATATCATATCATATAACTCTACATATACACACAAATATTATAATCTAACGGTATTTTCCCTTAGAGTGTCTTTTTCTTAGTTTTTTCATTTAGGTTTGGAACAAGAAAAAGAATAAATGGTTATTCTATGTAACGACCCTAGATTTTTATTTAGTTTAAGTTAATAATTAAATAAATTTTTGGATAAAAAAATAGTAAAATGAATTGATTTATAAAGTGATGCGAGTTTCCCCGGATTAAAATAAATTCTATGTTAAATCATTTAAAATTTAAATATTGTAAATATTTTATATATGTGAATATATATGTATACGAGCATATATGAGTTAACTTGAATATATATGTGAATATTTGATTTGAATTTAAAATGCAAGTAAATGGTTTAAGAAATGAAAATATATATAAGATGTTAAAATATAAAGTAAAGATATATATCTTAATCTCATGTTAATAAATCAATACAAAATAATATAAATAGTAATAGACAAACAAAAATAACAAAAGAAAAATACATTCACATATGAACAAAAGGATAAGTATGAACACTTATAAAAGTAAAGAATTGTACAAAGTAAAATAAAAATACAAACAAAGGTACTAATTGAGATCATATCAGCCGAGACAAAGAAATCCAAGGCAAGTTGAAATGATCTGCATAAAGTTGTAAGCAAGTAGATAAAAATACATATTTTGTACAAGCCTCATAAATGCAGCTGCCAAAACAAAGCTCTCAGCCGAAATCAAATGTAACATAGTCAATGCAAGAAACAAAATAAAATACATACAAGATTCCAAAGCAAGATAAATATATGTACTATGGCAATTGAGACTTGCAGGCAAAGAAAAAAAGTAAGGAAACATAAGTACTTAAAACATTAAATGCTAGCACACTTATGTCAATTCTAAATGTTGAAAATCATCTCAGCCACCATACTGAGAAAAAGAAATCTCTGATTCAAATATACAAACCAGTCCATACTTTCTCTTTTTATATCATCTTCATTTCAGTTTTGTTCAAAACAAAACTTAGCATTCCAGGAAAAAGATAATAAGTATCATTATCTACAAACTCAAAATCAAATCTAGAAAGATCAAGAACCTGGAAACAATGAGCAGTGCAAAGCTTCAGTTTTAAGTTTCAAAGCAAAACAGGATCTTCTCTGTTTCAAAATTTTTCAAGGTGAGCAACCCTTTAAATTAGAACCTTAGATCTATAAATTGATGATTGTTTGATGATGTTGTGCAAATGGTTTACTGTTTATTTGTTTGCATGACCGGATGTATGTATATACATACATGTGATTGTTCTGTTGAAGTTCAAACCTTTGCCAGGAAAGTAAAACACATTTAACCTGAATTTATCCCTTGATGCATGCAGAAAGATTGTGAGTAACAATCTTCTTTTAAAATTTAAAATATTTAAACTTATGCAAGTATATCTAAGGTATGTTTGTGCGTGCCTATATAACTATATATATGTATATATGGAAAGCTGGAAGTATGTTATTCAGGCTGTTGTTTAAACTTTCTCTGTTTTAGTTCATAAATACAAAACTGTTAGTTTCAAAAATCAATTACTCTTTCTCTAGTTAAGGGCTGAACTTGAAATTTGAACAAAGGTTGCTTGTATCATCATAAGCTAAGCTTTAAAAATTGGTTTAAGATTAAAACACTCAAAATTCTTCTCTGGAACCCAAAAGTTAGAACAAACTTAGAATTGGTCAAATCTCGAATGGCACCGATTGTTGATTCAGGTATTTAGTTAGAACCTATATCAAAAACGATGATTCTTAAGATGAGATTCGTGATTTTTAGTGTAGTGATTTGGTAGCAGTTCGAGGTTGAACGGAGACGACATTTTGATTGATTTCCGGCGATTTGATGATCTAGGGAGGTCGAGTTGCCTCGTGGGGATGGAGGGGCCTAGGGTGGTCACAGGAAAAATATAGTGATGGTTGAACGTTGACCAGGGTGGCGGCGGAAGACGTTCGAAGTATGGTGACCTAGTTTTGGAACATGGCTGATGTTCGATTCGTTCTTCACCGATGATGGATCGAGTTTGTTCAGTTTTGGTAGGGTTGATGTTCTTGGGTGTGGCGACTCGGTGGTGGGGTTGGCAAGTGTCAATAGCGACGAGATGATCGGCGGCGATGGTGTTTATGGGTTCGAGCTGCTACTGGTTTTGGGCTCGAATTGGTCGAGATGACTCGATTTCATTCTCGATGTCGATTCAAGTTTCTGGGTGGTCTGGAGGTTTGGGGTAATCAACGGCGACATGGTGGTGGTTGAAGACTTGGCCGGAGGTGGTTGCGTCGATCGTGCACGTGCACGAATATTTGCGTGTATCTGGGTAGTTTGGAATCGGAGAAGAAAGGAAATGGCACGGGTTTTGTTCGTGAGAAATCGTATTCTACTCGAAGCAGGGTGGTTGGCGTGATTACCTGAGAGTGTCTCGGGGTTTTTGGTGGTTTCACTCGAGTTGCCTGGGGATCATGTTTTACAAGTTTTAAAGAAGTAATTAATCTAAAGGTTTAAGCTGATAAAATGATGATAATTTATTTTAAAAAGTTATGGAAAAATTAATTTTGATTTATTAATGATAAGTAATTAAAGGAAATCAATTACTTAAAAGATAATCACTTGATTAAAAGTAATTAAATTCTTGGATTTAAGATTGATTTAATCAGGTATTTAAAGATTAATTAATTTAAAGAATAATTAATTAATGAGGTTAATTATTTGAGGTAATTAATTTGAGGATAATTAATTAATTAAAGTTTAATTAATTAAATGATTGAAGGATAATTAATCAGAATGGTTTATAATTAATTAATGATTAATTAACCAAGATTTGTAGTTCATTCATAAGTAATTAAACTGGTATAAATTAATTATAATTAGATATTAATTGATTCTGCTTATGTATGTTTGGATTTCGTTGAATGATTGAATTGTTGATATCCCTGATATATGATGCTTTATGATACATCCTGATTTATGTTGTAATTGATTATCTGCGATATATATATCTGTGATTTCTATATCTGTGATATATTACTTTGTGAATATGAAACCCTTTTGACCCGTAAACGACATTTGAATTTCGATGCGACAGGGAGTCGGATTCCAGTTGGTTATCCGAAACCCACATCGAATTATAATAGTGAATCTTTGTGATTGATAAATTTATTTTATCTATGAATCTGTGAATGAAGATAAGCGTTATCGACTTTACCGCTTATCGATATATCTGTGATGATTGATGTTGCACTATTGTGTGAAACCCCTGGACTACACCATACACACACAAATATGGATTTCACGTGGAAATCGGTTAAATCACAGATGATTTAAATTCAATGTTTTTGAAATTTAAATTTTAATTTCAATTGATTTTGAAATTGGGAATTTGGGTTTAAAGTGAAAAGCTTTTGAAATGGGATTTCAAAGATAAAAGTTATTTCGAATAACTTAATCGAGTTTTGAAAATTTAAATAATTTGATTTAAATTTGAATTCAAGTTTGAAATTGAAAAACTATGAAATGAGTCTTTGATTTCAAAGACCGGACGAGTTACTCCAGTTTGAAATGGAATTGAAATGTTTGAAAACTATGAAATGAGTCTTTGATTTCAAAGACCGGATGAGTTAATCTAACTTGAAATGGAATTGTTTTGAAAGGCTATGAATGAATCTTTGGAAACGAGTTTTGAAAGCTATAAGTTAAATCTTGATTTAAAGATTTAACGAGTTAATCAAATTGAAATGGGAATCGATTTGAAAATCTATGAATGAATCTTTGTGAATGGGGTTAACTTTGTTAATTGAATCTTTTGTTTAAAAGATTAAAAGTGTGGAAATTGTTTAAACCAGTGAAGGTTTTTGAAATGAATCTTTTTGTTTAAAAGATTGGAAATGGTAAATTGTTTTAACCATTCGAATGAAAAGTTTTGGGCTTTAAGCTATGATTTAACTGAGACCCCAGTATCCATATGATTTTTAATTGCGCTCGTTATTCGGTTTAGCCGGGAGAGGACCTTTGTGTCATATAACCCATTCCGAATAGTGATACGACGTAAATGGATAGCATTTGAAGACCGGTGGTGAAGACCGGGTATTTGCGAGAGCGATAGGATGACCTATCGATTGTCTCTGCACTGAGTAGCTACGGTATAGAGATTTCCTAAGTGATGGGAAGTCCGATCATGATTGTGAATACCCGGATTGCAAGGGCTTCTTTGGAAGTGCCTTCGGTTCTGTTCGAACCCGGAACAAACTTGTATGGATGTGTGTCTGACGTTACACTTTGAGATGTAAAGCTGGTTTCTATCAAATACATTTCTGTTGGTGGCGGAGAATTTATTCTCTTAGCTTAACACCCTTCTCTGAGACGTACGAGCTCAGAGGTTATGTAGTTGATGGTCACTAGTGATACATTCCCAATTTGGTAATGTGGCATACGAAGTGCTGCTGATCATTTGTTGATCGAAGCGTTGCTTTGTGAAAAAGCGTTGCTTTGTGAAAAAGCGTTGCTTTGTGAAAAAGCGTGGCTTTGTGGAAAAGCGTGGCTTTGTGAAAAAGCGTAGCTTTGTGGACGAGACTTCGTCGAGCCTCACAACCCGGTAATGGTCGAAACAGGAATGTTGCGACAAAGGTTTGTAGGGGTAGCGCCCCTAGGGTATGTCATTTCCTTCTGGATAAAGGGTGGTATCATGGTATGGAGCCCAGATACTTAACTCGTGTGGACACGGTAATTTATTACTGTATGATGTTGCTTTGTTGGTTTTCGGGATCCCGGGATAAAGGTTGGTTACGACCGGGGGATGACATGACTCGTGTGTTAGTTACCTAGTTATAGCTGTACAGCGTGAGGTAGCGTCAATGTGTTAGTTACCTAGTTACAGTTGTACAGCGTGAGGTAGCGTCGGCCTTTTGTTTGCAGAGATCCGGTTAGGATCCGAGGCGTCTTTCCAGAGGCGTTTCTATTTCGGTAAGGAAGTTCCTTAGCCTGATCATTTGTTGGAAATCCAAAGAAACAATAAGAACCCTGTACGGTTTTAGTTGTATTACCTGCTATGGAATGTGGCAGTAACCTGCTATTGAACGTAGTAGCTATAGTAGGCATACAACAATGGTTGTATGCTGGCTAAGATTAATATTATATTTTCGAAATGGTTTTCGACACTATGCACTAATGATAATAATATCGAATGATTTTGCGTAGTAAGCATTTTTGACTATCATAAGAAGAAATCTCCTCCAATTCTGCGTTTGCATTGTGTGTGTGGTGGGAGGTCTTATGATAGTTTCATTTTCGAAAAGCATTGCGGGTTTTCAATGTTTAAGAGCCTTTTGTGTTTGTTTAAAGATAAACTGTTTTTGTTGCTCACACCAGTCCCATGACTGATTCGGAGTTTATTGTTCCCTTCCTAAACTCTGGGTGCCCACTATTTTCCACACGGGCAGTCTAGAGTTGGGTTTCTCAGATATTCAGGTTTAGTAGATTATGTGGAGCTGGTTCAGTCCTTGGACGTCTGATCTTGCTTATCTTGGTGCATTGGTTGGTGTTTCGAGCTAGCTATGGATTGGAGACATTCTATCCGCTGCCAGTGTTATCTATTTTCTTTCCGCTGCTATTTCTTGTATCATATCTCTGATGTATATTGATATCTGTTGTATCATTCTGTTGTACCTGTCATTGTATCAATGTTATGTAATCGATATATTCTTTTTCCGCTGTGTTGTTATACTTAATGGTGTTATAAGCTCCGGCGAATCGGATTTGAACAGTCGAATCTACGGCATTCTAGTACAAGGTGAAGTACGAATGTCAATTTTCGAACGCGAAAAATCCGAGACGTTACATTCTATTATTCTGTCTTATATCAAGCAAACCATGATATTTCTACATTATTTTTTATGTCCTAATTGCTTATTTGATTATTGCAGATGTTAGAAGAAAATATCAAAAGCAAAGCAAGATGAACTCAATTGTTTGACTGGCCATAGCTATAAGTAAGTTGTTGATACAAATATATATGAAATATATGTATGGACATTAGAAAAGTAGCTCGAACGATATGTATGAAATACTATGTATGGATATGGGAAAAATTGTTCGAATGATATGTATGAACTACTGTATGAACATGCCAAAAGTTCTTTGAATGATATGTATGAAATATTGTGCTTTAATTCATATATTTTTTGTCAGTGAAAATCTTTTATGCTTATATGCAAAGAAAAAATGGGTAAATTGATATTATATATGAGACAAATTGAAACAGCAATAGATAAAATCTATAAATTAATATTACATTTAATAGCGTTTAAAAAACGCTATAACCATAGGAATATGAATAACAAACGCTATAATATAACTAAAAAATGCTATAGTAATATGCAAAAAAACGCTATAACCATAGGAATATGAATAACAAACGCTATAATATAACTAAAAAACGCTATAGTAATATGCAAAAAAACGCTATAGAAATATGTAAACCAGTGCTAAAAAATGCATACCAAACGCTATAAAATATGCAAGGAAAACGCTATAGAAATGTACAGTTTAAACGCTATAGGAAGTAACATGAGATAATATTATCTATAGCGTTTTTGCTTAATAGCACTGAGAAAATGCTATAGAAAATTTATTTTGCATAGCGTTTTCATTCATGCTATTTAAAGTTTATGGTCTATCATAGCATGTCGTTCCAGAGCGTTCTCTGAAACGCTATGGTAAACTATAATAGCGTTTTTCAAACGCTATAGAAGCCCCAGTTTGTTGTAGTGTTTCTAAATCATACTGTGTGCAATACACACAGTACACACTTATATAATAATATAGACATAATTTGCATTTATGGCAATTTTCTCTTTTCTTATTTATCTTGTGTTATTTAGTTTCAAAATATTTTAATATAATTTATGATTTTTAAAAGTATTACTATTCTACAAATTCTCACCAACCGTATTTCATTCAAATGCTCACATTTATAGTTTCTAGAGTTAAATACTTTTACTCAATTTTCTGCAATATTTTTATTTAAATCCATACATTAAAGTTAATTAAATATCCTAATTTAAACTATTCAAAACTAAACTCAATTAACTACCATTCATTATTTTGTCTACTAAATCGCAAAAAATAACAATTTCAATAAGCATATCATATTTATATTAAAAAATGGAAAATAAATTGTTCAAATGTAAGTATATAAAAATCACATAATAAACAGTGGAAACATAAACGTTATAAACAACTTTAATTTATATTTTGTTTATCTCAACAAATTACCTACTAAATAAACAATAGTAAGGCAGAGAACTTCCAACTCTCATAGTTATGAAAGTTAGTTATATGAGAACTTCCAATCCTCTCATTAGTTATGAAAGTTGGTTATAGAAGTTTTGTGCCCTCTCTTTAGTTCTCTTTCATATGTGTGTGTATTCATTTTCACGATCATACACAATGTTTACTAATTTTTTTCATGGTTTTACACTCAAATACCCACATTTTTATACTACTAACAATAAAAAATTCTCTTCGTTTCGATCTTACTATATTGCACTTAAGTCCGGATATTTAAATTAATAAATTAATTTAATAATAAAGTATAAGTTATTTAAATAATTTTGAGTAACTAATAGTTATTAATTTGTCCAATAAATCTTTAAAGCTATCAATTTCAATATGTATACCACATTCTTATTACCAAAATGACAAAATTAAATTTTAGTTCGAATATAAATTATGTAAATCACTTAACAAATGTTAAATACATAAAGAACGATAAAAGGTTTGATTTATAATTGATAACACAACATATTTATCGTAGTATTTATATTTTTACCAATATTACGAATATAGTGCTTTGACAACTTTACCGGGTGCAACGCACGAGTTATGCACTAGTTGTTCTCATATTGCCAATGAGTACAATAAATAGAGAACATAAATATTACGAGTTTCAAGGAAAATAATTAGCCAACCAAAATATGAATGAGAAGAGAAAAACTTAGACACGTACTTGATTAGAGATACAATTAGTTTGCAAGAAATTTTAAAACAAAACATCATCACTTCACAATTAAACTATAAACCCTAAAAAAACACCAATTCCAGGGATAAATTTAAATAAATTCTATCGAGCAAGAAACAATCCTACACAGAAGAAAAATAAATATACGGAGAGAATAAGAAAAATGAGCATACAAGCAAAGATAAACCTTATATTATCAATTTATCACTCAACAAAAAATAGAAGATCAACAAGGCAAAGCTTAACCCTGATTTGGATCATTTAACATAGAAACGACAATACACGTGAATTAACATGGAATTGGAAAAAAGAATTCTTTCACCAACTTGACTGTCTTGGCTCTTCTCTTCTCTCGCTACAACCCGAACTTGTTGTCTAACAAAAGTCAACTCGGGCTCTACTACCAAATCCTCCAACTCTGTCTGAGGAATAGTAGCCTCTGGATCATGCACAAACTTGCGAAGAAGAGACACATGAAACACATTATGGACACCTGCCAAACTGCTCGGCAACTCTACTCTATACGTGAACTTTCCAATCCTTTCCATAATCTGGAATGGTCCAACATACCTTGGGGCTAACTTTCCCAACTTTCCAAACCGTACCACACCCTTCATTGGTGATACTTTAATGAAAACCCTATCTCCGACAGATAACCCTAGGTCTTTACGCCTCTTATCTGCATAACTCTTCTGCCTGGATTGAGCTTTCTTCATTCGTCCTCGGATTAACTCAATCTTTTCTGATGCCTATCTAAATAGATTCGGACCTAAGACTAACCCATCTATAAAATCCATCGATATCGAATCCCACTTCCAAATTGGAATATCTAAAGGCTGAAGTATCCCACTTGGCTTCTGATGTTTGGCCTTCACTTGTTGATGGTTAACACAATGCCTAACCCACAAGCCAACGTCCCTCTTCATGCCTTCCCAATAGAAGCTTCTCTTCATGTCTTGATACATCTTGGTCCCTCCATGATGAATCGTTAACTTGGATCGATGATATTCCTCAAAAACTTCTCTTTCTCAAGTTCTCCACATCTGGAACACATAACTATCCCGTCTTTCTCAACCATCCTCTCTGGTCAAGATAGAAACTTTTTAGGTTATCAATCTTTGATCCTACCTCAAGCTTTCTAATCCTCTCGACTAAAACTGGATCCTCTCTCTGCTTCAAAGCTATCCTCTCGATCAGCACTGGTCGAACTTCTAAACAAGATAACATGGCAGTACCCTAACTTGAACTAGTAGTACATCTCAACTGCACACCACAACTGGCTAAGGCTTCTAGATCCTTCCATTCTGCCAACATCGCTAACACCACGTTCTGATGTTTTTTACTAAGACCATCTGCTACCTTATTTCCTTTCCCAGGAGTATACTCTATACCGAAATCATAAGCAGCCAAAAACTCCATCCATCTCTGTTGCCTCATATTCAACTCCTTTTGAGACAACAAATACTTTAATGACTTATGATCGGTATATAACTCAAATCTCTCCCCTAAGAGATAATGCCTCCAAATCTTCGAGGCAAAAATCACTGCAGCCAACTCTAAGTCGTGAGTAGGATATCTTACTTCGTGCAGTCTAAACTGCCTAGATGCATAAGTAATGACCTTATCCCTCTGCATCAATACTACTACCAATACAGTACCACACGCATCAGTGTATACTACGAACCCTCGGTTACCATCAGGAACTACTAACACTGGCGCATTGGTTAACAAATGCTTCAACTTAAGGAACCCTTTCTCACATTTGTCGGACCAAACAAACTTCACATCTTTCCTAGTCAACTTAGTCAAAGGTGCTGCTATCCGCAAGAAATCCTTAATGAATCTCCGGCAAAAGCCAGCAAGTCTAAGAAAACTTCTGGTCTCGGTTACTGTCTCTGGTCTCTTCCAATTATTGACAGCTTTGATCTTAAGTGGATCGACTGACAGTCCTTCCTCTGAAACCACATGACCAAGAAACTTAACCTCTTTCTTCCAGAAATGATACTTGAAAAACTTCGCCTTCATCTGCCTCGGCGTTTCCAGCACCGCTCAAAGATCTGGAACATACCAGACACCTGTCAAAGTGCGTATCACTTCGTCAAACATCCTGATCCTCACTGTACCTTCACCCATTGCTCTATAGCTAGCATCATTACCCATAAGAATAGAGCTTCCCTCTCATCCAATGAAAGAACCGAAGTAATCCTTATTAGGCGTCATATGAAAAGACGCCCCCGAGTTTAGCACCCAATGGTTTGAGACATCCAACACTGATGTAGACAACACATCGTCAGATACAGACTTCTCCACCGCAAATGATGAAGATCCGTTTTCTTCCTTCTTCTTCAAATCTGGACAATCCATTTTCCAATGACCATGTTTCTTGCAGATAAAGCACTTCCCGTCCTTAGACTTTCCTAAACTTACATTACCGGGCTTCCTAGACTTGGAATGCCCTCTAGAGTGCCAAATATTCTTATCTTCTCTACCTCTTTCAACAAACAAGCCGTGACTACTACTTCCACCTCTACTTCCTTCACTTATCTCCTTCATCTGATCTCTCAAACCCTCAAATAGAAAGCCCGACTTCACATCTTCCGTAGTCAATGTGTCTCTTGCGAAGATAAGGCTGTTAGCGAAACCTGTGTAACGCTCCGAAAGAGCACAAAAGAATTATTGTCATTTGCTCCTCATCCATCTTCAAGTCAACGGTCTTCATCTTCATTACGAGATCATTAAAGAAATTAAGATGTTCCTTTACTGAAGTACCCTCTCTCATGCGCATGGTGAAAAATGTCTTCAGTATATCAGACGGTTAGTCAGAGATTTCTTCAAGTAGAGATTTTCTAGCTTGGTCCAAATGCCCCTAACAATGGTCTCACTACTAATCTCTGAGATGACATTCTCTCCCATAGCTAGTTGTAAAGTAGTAAACGCTCATTTCTCCATCTCCTTTCTTTCCACGATTGTGATGTCAACCGTCAACTCCTCAGGGGAAAACACAACTAGATGGACTTCATTCCTCATTGGAACAGCCATCATCCTTTATTGCCACTTCTCGAAGTCTTTATCCCCATTCCATTTCTCAATTGCCAACTGTGATCCTGACGCGATATACATCCCTCTAGTATAGGATTTTGTAACAATTGCAGTCGCTTCATCTCCTTCCATAGCGTCTAACACTCCTCAATCAACCTTGCATATCTGATACCAGACAGTTGGGGAAAATCCCTTCACATGGTCAGTTTAAGGGAATAAAAAAACCCAACACAGTGGAAAACAACTGGATCGTCATTGTAGTGAGACGAACCAAACAGAGATAAACACCAGAACAGACAGTCATAGATCTATGCAATGCAGAAAAAATAAAAAAGCCCGCCGAGACTAGTTATGCCACTCATGATTTAGAGCTCGCGGCCATTGTTTTCGCCCTTGGAATTTGGCATCATTATCTTTTGGGATAGAAATTTGTTCTCTACACCGATAATAAATCTTTGAAGAATTTATTTTCTCAAAGGAACTTAATTTGCGTCAACAAGGTTAGCTCGAATTCCTTGCATCTTATGATCTTGATATTCTTTATACTCCCGGAAAGGGGAATCGTGTTGCCGATGCCCTTAGTCGCAAGCAACAAGCAGTTGTTTCCATGATGATATTCGAATGGAATGATCTTGAGACTTTATCCATTTGTGAGATTCGAGATCGTGAATCCGATTCATGTTCATCTCTTGCTTTATGTAGCCTTGAGGCGCATCCTTCTCTTTTGGACCGCATCCTTGAAGCTCAAAAGCAAGATCCCGAATTGGCTCTTCTTAGCCAAAGTTGTAAGGATCAAAATACGGTTGATGGTTTGAAAGACTTTGATATTGATGCTCGCGGAGGCATTCGAAAATTTGGTAGACTTATTGTGCCAAATATTACTGATCTTCGTAAAGACATTTTAGAAGATTCTCATCGTTCTAAATTTACCATTCATCCCGGTAGTAGTAAAATGTACGCGGACATGAAGCGACTTTAATATTGGGATGGAATGAAATATGATATTGCTAACTTCATTAAGCATTGCATGACTTGCCAACTCATAAAGGCCGAGCATCAAAGGCCCGGTGGGTTATTGCAACCTTTGTACATTCCAATTTGGAAGTGGGATCAAATTTCCATGGACTTTATTGACGGTCTTCCCCGTTCTCGTTCGGGTCATGACAGTTTATGGATGATTGTAGATAGACTTAAAAAATCCGCCCATTTTATTCTCGTTCGGTCCAATCGGACCGTACCTCTTTTGGCCAAACTCTATGTTAAAGAAATCATTAAATTGCTTGGAGTTCCTACTTCTATTTTTAGCGATCATGATCCATTATTTACTATTGGATTTTGGAAGGGTCTTCAAAAAGCTTTGGGAACGAAGCTTAATTTTAGCACCGCTTATCATCCTCAGTCCGATGGACAAATGGAGCGTGTGAATCAAACTCTTGAAGATCTCCTTCGTGCTTGTGTTCTTGATTTTGGTGGAAGTTGGGAAGATCATATTTCCCTTGTTGAGTTTTCCTATAATAATAGCTTCCAATCTAGTATTGGTATGGCACCTTTCGAGGCACTCTACGGAAGGCCACACCGATCTCCTTCATGTTGGCTTGAAGCCGCTGAGAAGCTGGTTTTAGGTCCAGATTTTATTCGTGATGCCGCAGAAAAGGTTGACCTTATTCGTCATAGGATGAAATAAGCTCAAAGTAGACAAAAATCCTATGCTGATAACCGAAGATGGAAATTAGAATTTTATGTGGGAGATTTGGTATTTATTCGTGTTTCACCTATGAAGGGTATTGTGCGTTTCAGTCGATCGGGAAAGTTAGCACCTCGATATATTGGCCCATTTCCCATCACCGAACGCATTAGTTCCGTGGCTTATGGCCTTTTATTACCGGCTCAATTCTCTGCTATTCATGACGTATTCCACGTCTCTCAACTACGGAAATGCTTTGGAGATTCCGATTCTATTCTTGAGTCCGGTGTTATTGATGAAATTGAAGTTTCGCCTAATTTGACTTATGAGCAACATTCTATTCGTATCATTGCTACGGAGGTTAAACGCCTTCGAAATAAAGATGTTCCTCTTGTGAAAGTTCAATGGTCTTTAAATCCTAAGGATTGCTCTTGGGAATCCAGAGAATTCATCGAGCGAACAAATTCCGGACTTACTTTCTCGTGCTCCTTAAGGTGAACTTCTCATTTCAAAATTCCTTCTTTTGTGTTGTTATGCCTTAGTATGGTTGTTACTTTTTATTTTCTTCTTAAGTATTGCGAGGACGCAATTTCTTTAAGGAGGAGAGTCTGTAACAACCCGCATATTTTTACGATAATATATTTAAATGATTTATTTAAATATAGCATCGTTAGTTGAATTTAAAAGTCCAAAATGTGACTTTTTGTAAAGGGTCGAATCCGGATTCATGACCACTTCCATTGAGTTCAAAACGACGTTTACAACTTTTTTGAGTATAAACATCGATATGTTTGGAGCCGAGTAGAATTTTGCTATTTTTCTATTGGGCTTTGGGTTTGGGGTTTCACCCCACTAACCCAACAAAATACCCTAACACTCCACCCCCTCTTCATTCATTCATTCTATTTTCCTAACACTCCCAAGCTAAAGGAAAATGGGGGAAAGAAAGGGAAATTAAATTCCTAAACCCTAGTTTACTAGGAAATTCAAATTCAAGTTCTAGAAATCAAAGAGAAGCTTAGGTAAGCATCCTCTTCATCTTCTCCATCTCAATCTCTCTTCAATTTTTAGAAATTCCTATAACCCAACTTAGGAAAAACTTCACCTTTGATAATAGATTGAAGATTCTAGAGGTGTATTGAAGAGGAATTGATCTTGCCTTGTTTTAGAGCTTCTCATTCATTGTTTTTGAGTTTTAAAGGTGAGTTCTTGAACTCACATCTATGTCTATAGCTTTCATTTGTTGTTAGGTATGAATTCCTAACATCTATTTCATGTTCAATTGCTTTTGATTTGAATTGATTTGGTGAATTTTCCAATTTTGGTATTTTGAAGTCAAAATCTTTAAAGATCCTATCTTGGATGTTTTGACATGTTTTTGGTGGTGTATCGAAGAGCCTATAGGGCTGGGTTTTCGATTGGCATAAATTCCTAGCATCCATCGCCCGTTCGATCGCTTACGGTTTGGATTTTTGCCCTTCTTGGGCTAGGCTGATTTTTGCCTAGCAGGAAAATCAAGACATCTGGAAGAAAATCCAAACATCTGGAAGGAAATCCAGACGTCTGGTTGAAATCTAGACGTCTGGAAGGGGTCCCTGGAAAAAGAAAAAAGGCAGAGACAAAATCCAAACGTCTGGTTCCCTAACTAGACGTCTGGTTCTGTGCAGTTTTGTCTATTAGCTGTTTTTGAGTGGATTTCCAATTTTTATCGATTTTTGTTGATCCAGTTAGTTGTTGTCAATTATTATCAACTTTGATAACTTCATTTATGGATTTTTGGGAATATCCATTTGATTGGGATTTGATATCGATTTTTATGGTTTTAACTCACGTCGTCGAATGTGAATTTTTGGTGATCGATTGTTTTTACAATCGTTTTTTGTGATTTGTCACTTCTAAAATACAAAGGTTTCTAAACTAGTAGTAAATACTCAAACTCTTTTACATAAACAATTTCAACACTACTTTTAAATATAAAGCTCATTTTTAAATCCGTTTTCCAATCTATTAGTATATACAAACCTTTACCTCATTCGTATGAGAAATCCAATTAAACGACTTAGCAAAACAAGTGGTATGAAACGCTTGCGTTTACTTCATCGGTTAATTCTTAGACTTGTTCGATTGAAATCTTGTGACAATTTTCGAGTGGAAATCTACAATTTGTTCGTAAATATTTAAGTTAGGCTAGTGGTTATGGGACATAAAGCTAAACTCATTTATTTACTAGCTTAGTGTAAAACTCGCTTAATATTGATCTATAATGTTCATTTTGTGATTTAGACTTGCGATGTGCAATGTCTCTTTGTCCGTGTGGGGGGACTGTATCCCGTTTTGTGGAGCTTCGTCTCATTTTTATAGGCTAGCGACCTATGGTCTTTATGGGGTTCGGTTCATCGTGCGTACGGTTATTGTACTATGTCGTTGTTCCGAATTATTTGAGTTTCAGGTTCATCGGGTATACCGTTATTGTACTACGTCGTTGTTCTGGATTATTTGAGTTTCAGGTTCATCTGGCGTACCGTTATTGTACTATGTCGTTGTTCCGACTCATTTGAGTTTCAGGTTCCTCGGGCATACCGTTATTGTACTACGCCATTGCACCGGCTCTATGGTTAGCGACCATGGGATAGGAACCTGTTTGTGATACACGTGTTGTGAGTTTTCATGCTCCCGTTTGTGATAGGCCTCCCCCTTTGTGTTTTTTGGATTTCTAATTGTTGATTTCTGGAATTTGTGTTTCACCAATTTTTGTGATTGACATTGATATGTTTTGTCAATATTTGGGGTTTGGTGAATAAGCTAAAGATTGTGATATTCTTTTTGGTTATTTGACGAGATTTGAGATATTGTATGATTTTTATTATTATCGAATGTATACTTGTCACCGTATGGCATTATTGTTATCATACATTTTTGTGGTATCTCTTATCCTTTCTCATCTCATATGATATTTATAGCTAGACTTATCCGTTTATTATTTTTCTTCTTAAATAATACTCGGGTCGGACCGAGGTGTTTCAGGTGCTTCCATTTGACTTCTTAGCAGGGGCTAGCTTCTGATTTTGGCTAACTACTTTAGCCTACTAGTTTTTGCTTTTATACATTTGAGATAGAGACTCCTTGATGTATACTTATTCTTTTGCTTAGCACTTGTACCTATTCTTTTGTGATGTAATGGATCTTGTATGACCACTATTTTGATGTACACTTTTATGTGTTATATTCATATCTGTTTCCGCCTTTATGATATGAATATATGTGACTGATTTGTGTTATGCTTATTTCTATATTTGTTTTCGAAGCCCACATAGCCGTGTGTAGTAGCTTTGAGTTTGCATTGATATGTCAGATTTCCTCTTGAAATGAAATTGTCATACTATCCGACATATCGGTACTCGCACAAAGTAATTACACAGATGGTCGCTCCTCAACAGCCTTATTCTTCGTGCTAGTCGACGGCATTACCCCGTAGTGTCCTTGGCTAGCGTGAGTATAGAGGTGAGGCGTCACAAAAAGAGTTGCTAGTTATGATAAGATTTCAGACCAAGTCTCAAAGGGAAGAGGAAAAAGGAAGTGGTCAAGAGTTAATAGAAGAAAGGATGAGTCAATCAAGGCCAAATAATACATATAATGACACATGGATGTCACCCATTGTTGAATATTTAGTTAAAGGGATATTGCCACCCGATAAAGGAGAAGTAGGAAAAATCAAGAGACAAGCTATGACCTTCGTTATGATGGACAAAATCCTCTATAGAAAGGGATATGCTCTTCCCTATCTTAGGTGTGTAAGCATGAATGATGGGATAAAACTAATGGCTGAAGCACACAAAGGGTTTTGTGGCAACCATTCAAATGGAACAAAGCTTGCAAAGAAAATAATAAGGCAGGGATTCTACTAGCCCCATATGGTAACCCAAGCCATAGACTATGTGAAAAGATGCGAGAAATGCTAGAAATATTCAAAGATACCCAGGTTGCCCCCGAGTCAATTAACTCCAATCACAAGTCCATTGCCTTTCAATGTAGGGGGAATAGAATTGATCGGCCCATTACCAATCTCAAAAGGAGAAGCAAATTATGTCGTAGTAGCCATTGACTATTTTACCAAATGGGTTGAAGCTGAACCACTTCCGAAAATCACTTATGAAAAAGTACTGAGATTTGTTATCAAGAACATAATAACCAAGTTTGGAATTCCCTAAAAAATAATTTCTGACAATGGAACGCAATTCAAAAGTGAAGAATTCTCCCGATTCTGTCACAAAAATGGGATTATTAAAAAAAAATTGTCTGTCACGCATCCAAAAGCAAATAGAGTAGTTGAGGCTGCAAACAAAACCATAAAAACAATTCTGAAAAATCAACTAAATAAGGCAAAAGGAAATTGGGTAGAAGAGCTGCCATTAGTACTATGGGCCTACTGGACATCTACTAAGATAGCTACGGGACATACCCTGTATTCTTTGACATACAGGTGTGAGGCAATGCTACCAGTCGAGATTGAAATACCCTCACACCGAAGGATTGCCTACGTGTTTGATAAGAATCAAGAATTGAAAAGAGAATCACTGGACTTGATACATGAGCTAAGAGATGAAGCAACAAAAAGAACCGCCGAATATCAAAGAAGGATCTCAAAATATTACAACTCAAGAGTAAGAGCAATCATTTTAAAAGGGAGATTTGGTACTCCATAAAGTAATGGCCAATGCAAAGAATCCGGTAGATGGACCCCTAGGACCAAACTGGGAAGGGCCATTAATCATATGTAAAGTAATCCCCCTCGGAGCCTACAAATTGTGCCGCCTAGATGGCAATATGATGCTTAGAACATGGAATGCTAAGCATTTAAGGCCATATTTTCCAAAGATGGTTAAATAAAGAACATCTTTTTGTAATGAGGAAGTTTACATGGTTGGGAGGAAAATACTCCTTATACTTGGATACTACCTAAGATGGTAGCCAACCTAAGATGGTAGAAAAGCCTCTGTCCACGCCGAGATGGCCAGGGCAGAGCGCTTCCTGGAGGGAGGGTGGAGTAACCCTTTAGCCACACCATGAGATGGCTAGGTTAAAGCACCGAACAAGCCCTTATCCACATCACTCTATGGCCAGGGAAAGGGCCTCCTGGAGGAAGGACAGAGTAAGCCTTTATCCGTGCCATAAGATGGCCAAGTTAAAGCGCTGAACAAGCCCCTGTCCACACCGCAAAAGGGCCAGGGTAGGAAGCCTCCTGGAGGGAGGTCGGATAAGTCCTTGGTTCCAGCCTCTAAGATGAGCTAACCAAGAGCACGGGAGAACAATGGACCAAGATGTACAGGCCTAAGAAGAGGCCCATCAAATAATGGACTAAGATGTCCAAGCCCAAGAGAAGGCTCATTCAACAATGGACTAAGATGTCCAAGCCCAAGAGGATGCTCATTCAACAATGGACTAAGATGTCCAAGCCCAAGAAGAGGCCCATCAAATAATGGACTAAGATGTCCAACCCCAAGAAGAGGCCCATCAAATAATGGACTAAGATGTCCAAGCCCAAGAGGAGGCTCATTAAATAATGGACTAAGACGTCCAAGCCCAAGAGGAGGCTCATTCAATGAAGGACTGAGATGTCCAAGCCCAAGAAGAGGCTCATCAAATCATGAACTAAGATGTTCAAGCTCGAGAAAAAACATATTCGATCATGGACTAAGACGTCCTAGCTCAAGAGGCAGCCAATTAGATTGTTTCTATATATATTCAAAACCTGAAGGGTTCATACATGTCAAAGAAGAATGAAGCAAAGGAGTGAGACAGAATTACTCTTATTATTACCTAAATCTGGGTTTCGGGACTCTCATTTCTAAACAACAGCTATTAATACCCGAATTAGGGTTTAAGATCTCTCATACTAAAATTTCATCCATTAATACTCGAATTTGAATTTCGGGTCCTTCATATCTAAATGACATCAATTAAATACCTAAATCTGGGTTTCGGGATATTCATTTTAGAGCTTCACCATTTAATACCTGAACCTGGGTTTCGGCTTTCTATTAACCACGGATTATCTTAATATACCTGAATTTGGGTATCATACTGCTGCTTAAGTAAACCCTAATCTGGGAGTAAGATCTTTAGATTCCTATTTATCCCAAATGCCTGATCTGGGCCGAAGACTCTTTTCATGAAGATAGATGTCCAACATATGCCTTGATCTGTGGTCGCATCTTAATATGAAGACAATTATACTAATTTCTGGTTAATCTACCATAAATACCTGAATCTTGGTTTAGAAATGCCATTCAAAGTGCTATTTTTGGATACTGTCATCAGGATTCTAGATATATCATTATTAACTTATCAAATTCGCAAGTTAATACACTAATCTGGGTTAAATTTCATTGTTTCCTAATCTCTATCAAATGCCCAATCTGGTGAATAAAGTAATAGAATTAAGATTGCTACATACAACCAGAAATTTCAAAATGGTATTTTTATGCCTAAATTAGAATTAATGTTTTATAACTCTAAATGATACTCACCAACACCTGAATGAGGACTTCAAGATCATTCGAATCTCTAGGAATGTTTCCAAATAAATATTAGAGTGGATGGGTTACAAAAACTTATTTTCTGATAATAACTCATAGCCTCTATTTGCAACTATTGGCTATTTCCCATAAGGAATTCGTAGACTACATTTATTGTATGCATTAGTAGCTTCCGATTACAGGACTCATATCTGTTGAGTCATGATTATGATCAACTAACTGTCTAAATATGAAAGCATTAATATGTTGATCTATTACTAAGCATGCATATAAGTATGATAATGAGCTAACAACAGATAATATCACTTTCTTTGAATTTTGTAGGAAAAATAAAGTTATGAAGAGTGAGAAAGTTCTAAAATTTTGTCCTAAAGAACAAAAGCTTCTTTCATACAAGGGGGGCAATATGTTTGCCATAAAATCTACTCGATAGCAGAAATATGAAAGAAAGTTAATACGATTGAGGTTTCGATGAAGAGACAGGCCAAGTCATCATGAAGGACGTAAAAAGGATGTTTCAAAGGCATTGAGCAGTTATCGAAGGAGTCGAAGGCACCAACTACTCAAACTTGTATTTTTTACTAGTAGTTTAAATATCAAATATTAGGTAGAGAAAGTGGAAAATCAAGCTAAGTAGCTATAAAAGAATATGTCAAGAAAATGAAGTATATTTATTCGTAGGTTTCCACATTGTTGTATACTTATACCAAATAAAAAATAAACATACCTTGCACTTCATTGGTAATGTCAGCCTATCAATTTTTGATAAAATAAAGACCAAAATTCAATATCTTCTAAATATTTGCAATCTCCTAAACTAGTTTTTACTTGATCCAAAAACAATAGAAACTACATACCATATGTAGCAAAATACCAAAAATAATAAGATAATCTTAATACAGAATAATAATAAAATGATTCAAGTAACTGAATCAGTTTTCTTTAGCATGCATAGTATATTTTGGATAAACAACATGCTTCACCTTACAGAGTCGTTACTACTAAAAATCAACAACCATGTATATAACACTTTCAAGCACATACAATGTAATGGAAAGCTCTATCCGAAAAAGAAAGCAAATAAAACACATGCAACCTCAAAGAATAAAGCGATAGTAACAGAATGGATGCGGAGAAACAAAGTAAATCATTCATAAAAAATCATTGATTTCTCAACCTAAGCTCTGATACCACATGTGATGTCATAATCTTTAGATCAATAAAAAGATAAACTAATTTTGCATAAATCGTAATAGGTTAGATCCAAATCATAATAGAATAAATCTTTGAACAAAAATGATTTTCACAATCACATAATAGCTTAAGAGAGCGTGCCTTGATTTGTAGTAAAAGCAATTAATATCTGATGAATAATTGCTTAGGGTTGTATTTCTCCCTCTTGACTGCTTTAGTTTGACAAGCTCTCATGATGGAGAGGAAAACTGGATGAGTGAGTAGAGAGAGCGCCAATCCTATTAGGATTTTCTATTCTTTGTATACGCCTACCATCAATATCTTAAGAAAATTACATTTTTATCTACCAATATGAATTATTTTCTTTATTTATTAAATAAAATTTGGTACTATTCACTTAGGCTAATTAATTACCCACTTGGCCTACATATGAGCTCGTGGGTAAGTCCGACATTGAAATGTCACAGTAAAATACATATACGCAAAAAAATATATTTTATTTCAACTGAAAACTAATGCATTTTTCATCAAATTTCACAATCCATGGGTGCAAAAGTTGTACTAATAATACCTTCCCTTCCTAGTTCTCATAATGCATAGCATATAAAATTTAAGCTAAACACTCTATCGAAAACTATCCCTTACAATTGTAAATGATTGGACAAGTATTATTAGATTAATTAGTTCAACGTTGTATCATTAAAGAAGAACAGTAAAATGGGTTTTGGGAAACATTGTCATATGACTGAAGAAGCCTAATTCAAATTATCTTGATTTTCTCATTCTAGTTTTCTTTGTTTGACCATTTTCAACAGCATTTGAACTTGAATCAGGTACTGTCAGATATAAAAATTTAGTCAAATATGGGATGTAAACATAAAATATCCAACAAAATCTTTGACTTACCGTCATAAGCAAATTTTCCACAATCTCCGAATAGACTCGAATGATTGAATTGGATTGAATAATGATAGAGAAATGGGGTCAAAATCTTAAGAAATGTCACAAGATGGCAGATGGAGAAGTGTAAAAGAGATAGCCAAAAATTGACAAGGTTTCATAACTCGGCCATCTTGACCCTCTACCGAGGAGTAGACAGATAGAAAAGAGAGAAGTAAAAAATGATCAAGACAAGTCAACTTGGTACCGTGTAGACTCTCCTTAACTCGGTACCGACTTGAGAAAGTAAAGTGAGCTTTGCCCACGATTTTTTGGGAGACGAATGTGCATAACATGGATAACGTGGTCAAGAGTTTTCAACCAATTTCGATGGCGGGATTTATCTATAAATAGAGGAGGATATGCACTTTAAAGAGGATATTCCTTTTTGGACTCTGAATTACAATGAGTTGAAAAATATAATTTAAAATTAAACTCTGTACAACTTATACCCCAGTTGTAAGATACCGACTTATAAAATATACTTTGCAGGAGCAAAGTACGATCAATAGAAAAGAATAAAGTGGACATAGGCCGGAGTATTCGTCGAAAAACTATAAAAGTCATGTGTTATTTCTTTCTTTGAATCTTCTTTTCTTTTGTTTGATACCTGATTGGGTATTTATGCAATTTTTGATCTAAATATTTTGGTGCTTTCACCGACAAGAACTTGGATTTGAGAATTAGAAAGTTAATTTGGAAAAGATGAAGAGACCATTAACAAGAAGAGATATCACTAAAGGAAGCTAACAAGGACATGGGCGTAGCTAAGAGGTGTCCTCAAAATTGAATCCGTCCATCTATGTGACTATAGAAGATATGAAAATGATGATGATAGAGATGCAAGATAGAATAGCAGCTCGACAAGAAGAGACAATGAAGGATGGAGCAACAAGCGACAATCGAAGTAGTTGAAAACTAGAATCAGAGGCCAAAAGGATGAACAAGTGCACTTGGATGCGAAGTAGGACAAGTTTGAACAAGCCCCATGGAGGTGCCACAATCGGTACCAACTTGAGAAGTTAACTCGGTACCGAGTTAAGGGACCGAGAGGGGCATGATTGGCTTGAGTTTGGGACAAGGCGAAGCATGTCCAAGAATCGATGTTGAGCCATAGAATGGAGAACAGAACGCGAATGTCAACAAGAATTTGAGCTAGAAGGCCCTCACGGAAAGGGAGGCATGATGGAGAATTAAACTGAAGGCACAAGGAGCCTTAGAGGTTTGAATTGACTCAAGATGATCATCTACCAGAATTGATAAGATAAGTAGTTAGAGGTTTAACCCTAGGTTAGTGTTTGGAGGATGTGAATAGAAACCCTTTCACCCCAAGTATACGATTTGCCAAGAATCCACTGGATTTTAAACTACCTATTTTGGAGTTGTATGATGGAAGAATGGATCCAACAACATTCCTAATGAGGTATATTCAACATATGGGAGTGTTGGGTGCTTCGGAGGAAGTAACAGGATGGTTTTTCCAGTTATATTTGATAGATTTAGCAGCAATGTGGTTTTGACAATTGGAGAATGAGTCTATTAGCATATGTCCTAGAATAATGGAGAAGTTTATGAACCAGTTTAGCGTCCATATAATGCGACTAAAGAATATGATTACACTTTCGAGTGTGAAACAAAGCCCTGATAAGACCTTACGGAGCTACATAACTAGATTCAAAGTAGCAGCCGTTGCAGAGAAGAAATCAGACCCATTAATTGTAACAACCCGCATATTTGCCGATTTTATATTTAAATATTTTATTTAAATATTTCATCATTAGTCGGATTTTAGTCTGAAAAGCTACTTTTTGCAAACAGTCGAATTGGGACTCGAGACCACTTCCATTGAGTTCAAAATGTCGTTTGCGACCTTTTTGAGTATAAACTTTGATATGTTTGGAGCTAGTCAAAAATTTGACCATTTGCACTTTGGGTTTGGGTTCAGCCCCTTTGCCAACTTAACCCCCCAAATCTAAACCACTCCTCCCCATTCTCCCTCACTTCCTCCTCATTTCAGTTCTTGAGCAACAATGGTGAGTGGAATGGTAAATTAGAATTCCCAAGCCCTAGTTTCCATTTGCAAATCAAGTTCTAGCTCCAAATTCAAAGAGAACCCATTGGTAAGCATCTCCTTCTTCTTCTCCAACTCCTTCTCCTTCCAATTTCAGAAATTCCTAAACCTAACTTTGGGAATGTTCTTCTTTCAAAGCTTAGATTGAAGCTTCTTGAGTTGTTATTGAAGAGGAATTGATCTTAGCTTGTTTTAAAAGCTTCTTCTTCCTTTGTTTGGGTTCAAAGGTGTGATTTTTATCTCACATCTATGACTATAACTATCTTTGATTGTTAGGTATGAATTCCTAACACTATTTCATGTTCAATTGCTTTTGGTTTGAATTGCTTTGGCGAACCTTTCAATTTTTGATGTTTTGAAGTCAAAACTTTGCATCTCCTTGCTTTGTATTGTGAACATGTTTTTGGTTGTGAATCGGAGAGTCTATAGGGCCGTATTATCGATTCACAAAAGTCCCAAAGTCCATTGCTCGACCGGGAGAAAGTGTGGGAGATTGCTCTCCCACTTGGTTGAAAAACAGTTTCAGCTCGACACCAGACGTCTACAGGTAGGCTCAGACGTCTGGAGTCTGTTTCAGGAAGTTCCCGAAACTTGCTGCAGACGTCTGAGCATTTACCCCAGACATCTGGAGCCTGTGACCTGCTCTATTTCGCATGTTTTTGCCTATTTAGCTCGGGATTTCAATTTCTATCGGATCAAGGTTATCCAATTCGTCGTTATCATTTATTTTCTTCATTGATGACTTCTTCTCGGGATTTTTGAGAATGCCGCTCGCCTCTCTTGTCTTCACTAAGTCGTACCATTTTGGACGGGGCGCTGCCCCGCACCCCGCCGTGGGCGCTGCCCCGTACACCCCTTCGTAGGCGATCTTATCTGAAAAGCATTCAACAGAACTTCCTACTTTGATGGTTTTGGAAATTGATTTCTTTGGATTTTTCTCACGTCTTTGAATGTGAATTTATGTGATTCGATTTGTTTCAACAATCGTTTTGTGACTTGTCACTTTAAAGATATGAAGGTTTCAATACTAGTAGTAAATATCAAAACTCTTTTATCAAAGCGATTTCAACAATATTTTAAATATCAAAAGTTCGTTTTCTCAAACCGATTTCCAATCTACTAGTATATATATAAGCCTTTACTTCACTCGGATGAGAAATCGACTTAAACGACTTAGTAAAACGAGTGGTATGAAACGCTCGCGTTCACTTTGTCGGTTAGCTCTTGGACTTGTTCGATTGAACCCTTTTGTGACAATTTTCTAGTGAAGACCTACAACTTGTTCGTAAATATTTAAGTTAAGCAAGTGGTTATGGGACATGAAGCTAAACTCATATATTTACTAGCTTGGTGTGATTGACACTTCTTGATGATCGATGATGATCATTTTATGGTTTAGACTAGCAATGTGCGATGTCTCTTTGATTCGGTCCATCGGACGTTACGCTGTACGACGTCGTTGTTCCGTTTTATCGTGATTTGGTTCATCGGACGTTACGCTGTACGACGTCGTTGTTCCATTTTACTATGTGTTGGATCATCGGACGTTACGCTGTACGACGTTGTTGTTCCGTTTTATCGTGATTTGGTTCATCGGTTCCATTTTACTATGTGTTGGTTCATCGGACGTTACGCTGTACAACGTCGTTGTTCCATTTTACTATGTGTTGGTTCATCGGACGTTACGCTGTACGACGTCGTTGTTCCATTTTACTATGTGTTGGTTCATCGGACGTTACGTTGTACGACGTCGTTGTTCTATTTTCTTATGAGTTGGTTCATCGGATGTTACGCTGTACGACATCGTTGTTCCTTTTTATTGTGCTTTGGTTCATCGGACGTTACGCTGTACGACGTCATTGTTCCTATTTATTGTTTCTTTGGTTCATCGGACGTTACGCTGTACGACGTCGTTGTTCCTATTTATTGTTTCTTTGGTTCATCGGACGTTATGCTGTACGACGTCGTTGTTCCTATTTATTATGTTTCTGGATCATTGGACGTTACGTTGTACGACGTCGTTGCTTCGGATTATTTGATTTCTGGAATTTATGTTTCACCAACTTTTACAATTGGCATTAATATGTATGTCATTATTGTGGCTTGGTGAATTAAATAAAGAATATGACTTTCTTTTTAATCTTTGAGAAGATTCTTGTGATATTGATTAATCTCTTGTTGATTTTCAATTACGTACTTATGTAATACCCCAAAATTTTGTGAAAAATCATTTTTGTAAAATAATTTAATTTTTGAAATATTTAGATTTAAATATGGTGAAATTTTTGGAATATATAGTGTGCAAGTATATGTGTGCACGTGCACACTGAAATGGCACAAGGAAGAACTCCAGATTTCTTGGATTTAAAACAAGAATTAAAAAGCAATACAAACATGATTTTGCAACATGGATATTTGATTTCTGGAATTATATGGATCGTCTTAGAAAATAAGAAAAGTAAGTTTTACTTTAAATCAGTAAACAGATTTTATTTAAAACCCAGAAAAGAAAATTATACATATATATGTTATAAGGATTTGTAAACCTGTATACATATAGGTGCATATGTTTCTGAAATTAAAGAGGAATTAAATAAGCCTAGATAAGATATGTATACAAATATACATTTTTATGTACTGAAAAGTATATATATATATATAAGCAAGTGAAACTATAACATTAAAATGACATGAAATGTGATACAAGTCAATATGCTTGTGTAGGCAAAAATAGCAAAGGGGATTCTCAGGAATAATTAAAATATAAAATAGGATAGTCACACTTTTAACATGACTAGGTGAGTGGCCATTTTCTGGAAAGTAAAAGAAAGAAAATGCAGCCTTTAAATTGGTTAATATGGTCGGGGTATTAAGGAGGAAAATGAATGAAAAATGCATGAAGATGGTTAGGTCAGAAATAGAATTTTGTTTTAACAAAACCCTAGTGGAAAAATGCATATAAATAGGCAGTTTCAGCCAGTAAAATTATCTTTACCCCGAGCTGCACAAAAAAATAAGAAAGGAAGAAAAATATTGGAAGGAAGGAGAAAACACTCATACAAGGATTTTTCTGGATTAATAAGAAGAAATATTTAGGTGAGTAACCTCACTGAGTTCATGGCATTAAGACCTGAGATGAGGCAGCCACTTTTTATATTGCCATTTATATATTGCTGGTTTTGATGTATATGATTTCATTAATGCTTTTTGGATGTCTTATTTTAAATCTGATATGATTTAATATGGAAGATTTTGGTGATCTTTGATTTGCTGAGACATTTGTCTTTGGATGTGTATCATACTGTTTTATTTATACTCAAAAATGTTAAAGTATAGGATCTTAAAATTATATAGAGAATACTCTCAACTGTTATAGATCTATGGCATGGAAACTTTACAAAAAAAATGTTGGGAGCTGCATTATACTTGGTATAAGTGCTGAGGCTTGAAAAGAAAGATGTTAAGGGTGCAATAGAAATTTTCTAAGTGCTGAGCCCTTAATCAAATCAAAAAAAAAACTCATAAGCTAAGATTATGATTGAACCAGATCATAAATCTGAATCAATCATAAAGGCTTGCATATCAATATAATAAGAACATGCCATGCCTCTTTTACAGTTGAAAATATTCTTATATCTTACTGAGATCAAGACATATTGACCCCATTTAGGAAATAACTGTCTGCTTATTTCTGAGGAGAATTATGCTAGGAAAAATTATGGATGTTTCCATGTTTGCAGTGACATGTTCACTCAGCATATTTGATAATAGGATTTAAGTCAATACACTAGTAAATAAACTAGGGAAGGGAAGGCCAAGAAGGCTGCTGGAATGCTTGTCATATTTGAAGTATGCAAGTTGGCACATGGTTTGTTTAAGCCCTGAGATCTTTGTGCAATGATGTGAATTAGTTCATTGCAATGTGTCCCTGTGATTCCTTAATAGCAGATGAGGCAGGAATTTAAATTGAATTATACAACCTATAAATGAAGAAATAGGAATATGAATATTTCTTAGGATTGGTTGGTATGGAACCATGATGGTTCCAGTGAATGCAAATGTTGCAAATAGATAATTATGTTTGCATGGTTATGTATGCAAGTGTAAGAATGATAGATGAATATACCATACCAGAATCAACTTATTTATACCATGTTAAAGTAATTGGATGCAGAAATTTGCTTAAATAACTAGTTGGTACTCTTATATTCTCTATTGCTTAATATCATGAATGTATTGATGTTACTCATACCAGATCTTAGATCTGACCCTTGTTTGCTCATGGCATATGGGGTGTCTCATTTTAAAATGAGGCAGCCACTCATGCTCTTTCAGGGAACGCAGGCACTAAGTAAAAATGAAGTAATGGCTATTATGGAGGAGTGAATGAACATGCTAGCTAGTTTCAATAAGAGCTTAAATTGATTATATCTGCATGTATTCAGGAAAAATTTTATGTTTCTAAGATTTCCAGTCATGTAATGAATATTTTATGGTTAGTGATCAAGTTGATCTTATGTTCTGTAAAGTGTTAGATTAAATTAGTTGCTCTGTCGAAATCATTGTGTGTTAAGGTTTGATTTGTTTTTGAAGTAGTGTCTGGGATATAAACAAGAAAAATATGCTCAAGCATTAGCTATAAAAATCTGGTAAGAAATATACAATTATGTGAGCAATTTCCTTGCAATTATATTATGTATTGGACAATCTTAAGTATTTTAAAAACACTGAGTTTTGGAGTAAATTTAGAATTTACCTTGAAAAATACCTTTAAGTATCTAATTGTTTTTCCTCTGAATTATGTCTACAAATGGTTCAAGTCTACTTTTTAAATTGTTTTGAGAGATGTAATTGTATGGGAAGGCTTCAGGTATGATGCAAATGACTGGCATTTCAATTGCCATGATCAAATACCTGGCATGACACTAGGCACATGAGTTAACCAGCTTCAAATAAGTGAAGTTTAGGTAGATTCTGGTTTGTAAAATGCAAATAAAAGAATGGTCAGATTAACCACATGGTTAGACCATAGGTCAGGCAAATTGTTCACTTCAAATCAATGAAGCAAGGAACCATTTGAACCCAGTTTTCTGGAAAACGAGCAAAGATATTGACATGTACATGTATATCTGTGTACATGTTGATATTTGGGCAAAAATATAAACATAAATTCCTAGAACAGTTGTAGGAATGGGTTTCAAAAATAATAAAGCAAGAAATATTGTTTTGTATGTTAGATTATAGGCAAAAATTAAGTATATATGTGCAGATATAGGTAGATATCAGATTTCAAACCATACAGGAGAAAAAAAACAAAAATTGGGTTTGAACCGACCAGCATAGCACTCGAACTCGTGACCTCTCATGTGTAAGTTAGGCGCGTTTCCATTACGCCTAGATGTTGCTTTTGTTCACTTATGATCCACTTTCTTTTAGCCCGAGTTTGATACTATACAGACTTTAACACAATCATCCATATTAAAAGCTTGCTTTCCACTGATTATTACTTGATCATTTCTTAATTAGAATAACAGACTAAAGTACATGTTTCCAGTGGATTCTATGGTCAAAAATCAGGATACAATAATTAATCTTTTATCAGGGAATTATCACATTTTAATAGATTTAAAAGGATTTCTACTTACATATTATCATGCTCTGATTCTAGTAGAATATAACATAGATATCTTCATATATGTATGTTAGGAATGATTTAGATTTAAAACAATATTTTTATATTGTGAAAGATCCTGGATATATTTTGTTTATTGGAGAAAGAAAATGACCCTGGGAAATATATTTGTAATGAATGATATATCTATATATCATCTCTTAATAAATAAAAAATCCTTATGAAATTAGGGTGGAAATAGGAGGGTCATTTCAGTTGGTATCAGAGCACTTGGTTGCATTGATTGTTAAGTATTATAGAAATGTATTATGTCTGTTTGTTTTGGATGAAATAATTTAGATAAGAAAATAGAAATTATAGAAGTACTCATAATATACTAATACCATTTGCCCAGAATTTAGTTAGCAGACCATGGTAGGAAGAGGATCTCATCACAATGCAGGACCCAGTGCATCTCAAATGCTTGATATGCAAGAATTTGTGAGGGTTTTAAGAGAAGGGATTGGGCATAGGCCTGAGAACCCACATGAAGAGCTTTCAAAACTACTAAAGACTTATTCCAATTTGGGAGGCAGGAGTTTTGAAGGAACTGAGAGTGTGATGGAAATTCAAGCATGGTTGAGAACACTTGATAGGATTTTCAATGACATGCAGTTGGATGACCAAAGGAAGAGGCAAGTAGCTTCTAGACAACTGAAAGGGGTAGCTTTAAGCTGGTGGGAGGTGATCATAGCTGGAAGAAATGAAAATGAAATCACTTGGAATCAGTTCAAGGAGATGTTGGAGGCAAGATTTGTACCAGCATCAGCCAAGACCATTTTGCTTGAAGAATTTATCAAACTTAGGCAGGGAACTTTGAATGTCACTGAATACACTCAAAAGTTTGAGGGGCTATCTAATTATGGAGCAATGCTAGTGGCAGATGAAGCATCCAAAAATGATAGGTATATAAAAGGACTGAACCCAGGACTTAGCAGAGCTATGCTACCATATGCAGATAGAACATTTGATCAAGTAATTGATCTGGCCTTGAAACTGGAACAACATGACAAAGAAAGAGAGAAATATAGGAATTTTAAGAGCAACAACAAGAAGGATAAGGGAAGATATCACCCTTATGATAAAAAGAAGGAGGAGGCAGACAACAAGAAGAGTAAAGATACAAAAGCCAATGATACTAAGAAGAAATTGGTTTACCATCATTGTGGAAAAGAAGGACACATCAAACCAAGGTGCCCAGAGTTAAAAGGAGGAGCCTTCAAATGCTACCTATGTGGGAAAGAGGGGCATATGAAGAGGAACTGTCCTGAGAATAAACAGCAAGGGAAATTGGCAACTTTGGAAGGTAAAGGCAAACCTACAGTGAAAATTGATGCTGAAAATCATGGCCAAGTGGAAGGTACATTACTCATTTGTGCCATACCCATACCAGTAGTATATGATACTGGAGCAACACACTCTTTGATTTCCTATGAATTAGTTAAAGTGTTAAAATTAAACTGCATATTGGTTGAAACCCCATTGCTTGTACAAAGTCCCCTAGGGAGTTCTAGTGTTTTGAACATGAATTGTGTGGATGTGGAGTTAAACATAGGAGGAAATATTTTTATTTCCAATTTATATGTTTTAAATTACCCAAATATAGGAGTTATATTGGGGGTAGATTGGTTAAGGCAATTTAAAGCCATAATTAATTTAGACTCATCCACCATATCATTGCAAAATTCTAGAGGCCAGAGGATCACAGTTCTATGTGAAGTAGCTAAGGAAGGGAAATTGTATCATTTAGTTGACTTAGAAAAAGATCTGAGTGAACTAACCATTGAAGAAATTCCCATAGTTAATGAATACTTGGATGTGTTTGGGGAAGTTAAGGGTGTTCCACACCATAGACCAGTTGAGTTCCAAATTAATCTCATTCCAGGAGCAAGTCCAATAATCAAGAAACCTTATAGAATGGAGCCAAGTGAACTGAAAGAATTGAAAAATCAGTTGGAAGAATTAGAAGGCAAGGGATTTATAAGGCCAAGCAATTCCTGCTGGGGTTCTCCAGTAGTGTTTGTAAGAAAACATGATGGTACCTTGAGAATGTGCATAGATTACAGGGAACTAAATAAAGTAACCATCAAGAATAAATACCCATTGCCTAGAATAGATGATCTCTTTGACCAACTCAGTGAAGCTAAAATATTTTCTAGGCTAGACTTAGCATCAGGATTCCATCAAATGAAGGTTGAAGACTCAAGTGTTAAGTATACTGCATTTAACACAAGATATGGCTTATATGAATTTTTGGTTATGCCATTTGGTTTGACAAATGCTCCTTCATATTTTGTTGATTTAATGAATAGAATATTTAGAGATTATTTAGACAAGTTTGTACTGATTTTTATTGATGACATTTTGATTTATTATAAGACAGTGGAAGAGCATAAAAATCATTTGCATTTAGTTTTGTCAAGACTAAGGGAAAATGATTTAAAGGCAAAATTTTCAAAATGTGCATTTTGGAAAGAAGAAGTGCATTTTCTTGGGCATGTTATCTCTGCCAAAGGAATATCAGTAAACCCTAATAAGGTAGTGGCAATTCAAGCATGGAAAAGGCCTAGCACCATCAGTGAGATTAGATCATTTATGGGGATGGCAGGATATTATAGGAGATTTATAAAAGATTTCTCAAAAATATCATCACCACTTACCAATTTAACTAGAAAGAACCAAGCCTTTGTATGGACAGAAAAATGTGAGCAAGCTTTTATCAAAATAAAAGAAGCCCTGATTAATGCACCAGTATTGAGAGTGCCAGAAGGAAATGAAAATTTGGTTGTGTACACTGATGCAAGTGGCTCTGGGTTAGGGGCTGTGTTGATGCAGCAAGACCAGGTGGTAGCCTATGCATCTAGGCAATTAAAGCCACATGAAACCAGATATGCAACCCATGATCTTGAACTAGCAGCAGTTGTGTATGCTTTGAAACTTTGGAGACATTATTTGTTAGGTGCCAAATTCATTTTGTACACTGATCATAAGGCACTGAAATATTTGTTCTCACAAAAAGATTTGAACATGAGGCAACATAGATGGGTAGAGTTCCTAGCTGCCTATGATCTAGATATACTGTATACACCAGGCAAGGCAAATAAAGTTGCAGATGCCTTGAGTAGACAACATGCCAAAGTAGCCATGTTGATGATGGAAGAATTTAAGGATTTGTCTATACTTACTGATTTGGAAATTGAGGAAAACAGTGAGGTACAAATGATGCCCATTGAAGAAGGTGAAGGTAAAGGGAAATTAAGTATGATATCTCTGCAATCAGATTTACTTCTTAAGATTGGGAAAATGCAGGAACAAGACCTAAACATGGTGGAAAAGAAAATGCTCATATCAAAAGGGGAGGAAGTAATAAATTATCAAGTTGATAAAAATGGTTATTTAAGGAATAAAAATAGGATATGTGTTCCAGAAAATATAGAATTGAAGGAGGAAATATTAAATGAGTACCATAGGAGTAAGTACTCCATACACCCAGGTAGCACCAAGATGTATCAAAATTTGAAAAGAAATCTTTGGTGGAAGGGGATGAAGTCAGATGTGGCCAGATATGTTGCAAGGTGCATGACTTGCCAACAAGTCAAGGCAGAGACACAAAGGCCATCAGGACTATTGCAACCCCTTAGTATACCACAGTGGAAGTGGGAGGATATATCTATGGATTTCATAGAAGGTCTGCCTAGATCTAAGAAGGGAAACACAAGTATATGGGTAATAGTGGATAGGCTAACTAAGGTAGCACATTTTATCCCAGTTAAAACAGAAAGAAATGCTCCAAAATTGGCTCAAATATTCATGAAAGAGGTAGTAAGGTTGCATGGCATACCCAAAACCATTGTGAGTGATAGGGATACCATCTTCACCTCAAGGTTTTGGAAAAGTTTTCAAGAGGCCATGGGGAGTGAATTGTGCTTAAGCACTGCCTACCATCCACAATCAGATGGTCAAACTGAGGTGGTGAACAAAGTCTTAGAGGATTTGTTGAGAGCATGTACACTGGACTTTGGAGGCAACTGGGAAGACCACCTCCATCTAGCTGAATTCACATACAATAACAGTTACCAAAGTACCATAGGGATGGCACCATTTGAAGCCTTATATGGCAAGCCATGTTTATCACCTATATGCTGGGTAGAGACTGGAGAAAGGGCTGTTCTAGGACCTGAATATGTTAAAGAAACTACAGAGAAAATTGGGTTAATAAGAAAAAGAATAGCAGCAGCTCAAGATAGGCAAAAGAAATTTGCAGATAGGAAGAGAAAGCAAGTGGAATATGAAGTGGGAGACTTTGTTTTCATCAAGATTTCACCTATGAAGAAAGTCTTGAGATTTGGCAAGCAAGGTAAGCTCACACCAAGGTATGTTGGACCGTATAAAATTCTGGAAAGAATTGGTTCATTGGCTTACAAATTAGAACTACCAGAGGAAATGAAAGCAATGCATAATGTTTTTCATGTGTCCCAACTTAGAAGATGGGTACATGATAAAGAAGACATTTTGGAAGAGCCTACCAAAATTCAAATAAATCCTGACTTGGTTTATGAAAAAGAGCCAGTGGGGATTATAGCCAAGGAAGAAAAGAAATTAAAGAGCAAAACCTTGAAACTAGTTAAGATCCAGTGGAGTAGTGATCCTAATGACTGCACATGGGAGTTAGAGGATAAGATTAGAATGGATTATCCTAAGCTTTTTGCAAATTAAAAGGTAATTTTTTTTTCTAGAAAAATTTTGTTATGCATGGTTGATATGGTTGAATTTGTTTGCTTATGCATATGTTTGATAAGTTTTCAGAAAAGAAAATGATGCTTGTTATAAATGTTAGAAAAATTGTGAGGACACAATTCCTAAAAGGAGGGGTGAATGTAATACCCCAAAATTTTGTGAAAAATCATTTTTTTAAAATAATTTAATTTTTGAAATATTTAGATTTAAATATGGTGAAATTTTTGGAATAAATAGTGTGCAAGTATATGTGTGCATGTGCACACTGAAATGGCACAAGGAAGAACTCCAGATTTCTTGGATTTAAAACAAGAATTAAAAACCAATACAAACATGATTTTGCAACATGGATATTTGATTTCTGGAATTATATGGATCATCTTAGAAAATAAGAAAAGTAAGTTTTACTTTAAATCAGTAAACAGATTTTATTTAAAACCCAGAAAAGAAAATTATACATATATATGTTATAAGGATTTGTAAACCTGTATACATATAGGTGCATATGTTTCTGAAATTAAAGAGGAATTAAATAAGCCTAGATAAGATATGTATACAAATATACATTTTTATGTACTGAAAAGTATATATATATAAGCAAGTGAAACTATAACATTAAAATGACATGAAATGTGATACAAGTCAATATGCTTGTGTAGGCAAAAATAGCAAAGGGGATTCTCAGGAATAATTAAAATATAAAATAGGATAGTCACACTTTTAACATGACTAGGTGAGTGGCCATTTTCTGGAAAGTAAAAGAAAGAAAATGCAGCCTTTAAATTGGTTAATATGGCCGGGGTATTAAGGAGGAAAATGAATGAAAAATGCATGAAGATGGTTAGGTCAGAAATGGAATTTTGTTTTAACAAAACCCTAGTGGAAAAATGCATATAAATAGGCAGTTTCAGCCAGTAAAATTATCTTTACCCCGAGCTGCACAAAAAAATAAGAAAGGAAGAAAAATATTGGAAGGAAGGAGAAAACACTCATACAAGGATTTTTCGGGATTAATAAGAAGAAATATTTAGGTGAGTAACCTCACTGAGTTCATGGCATTAAGACCTGAGATGAGGCAGCCACTTTTTATATTGCCATTTATATATTGCTGGTTTTGATGTATATGATTTCATCAATGCTTTTTGGATGTCTTATTTTAAATCTGATATGATTTAATATGGATGATTTTGGTGATCTTTGATTTGCTGAGACATTTGTCTTTGAATGTGTATCATACTGTTTTATTTATACTCAAAAATGTTAAAGTCTAGGATCTTAAAATTATATAGAGAATACTCTCAACTGTTATAGATCTATGGCATGGAAACTTTACAAAAAAAATGTTGGAAGCTGCATTATACTTGGTATAAGTGCTGAGGCTTGAAAAGAAAGATGTTAAGGGTGCAATAGAAATTTTCTAAGTGCTGAGCCCTTAATCAAATCAAAAAAAAAACTCATAAGCTAAGATTATGATTGAACCAGATCATAAATCTGAATCAATCATAAAGGCTTGCAGATCAATATAATAAGAACATGCCATGCCGCTTTTACAGTTGAAAATATTCTTATATCTTACTGAGATCAAGACATATTGACCCCATTTAGGAAATAACTGTCTGCTTATTTCTGAGGAGAATTATGCTAGGAAAAATTATGGATGTTTCCATGTTTGCAGTGACATGTTCACTCAGCATATTTGATAATAGGATTTAAGTCAATACACTAGTAAATAAACTAGGGAAGGGAAGGCCAAGAAGGCTGCTGGAATGCTTGTCATATTTGAAGTATGCAAGTTGGCACATGGTTTGTTTAAGCCCTGAGATCTTTGTGCAATGATGTGAATTAGTTCATTGCAATGTGTCCCTGTGATTCCTTAATAGCAGATGAGGCAGGAATTTAAATTGAATTATACAACCTGTAAATGAAGAAATAGGAATATGAATATTTCTTAGGATTGGTTGGTATGGAACCATGATGGTTCCAGTGAATGCAAATGTTGCAAATAGATAATTATGTTTGCATGGTTATGTATGCAAGTGTAAGAATGATAGATGAATATACCATACCAGAATCAACTTATTTATACCATGTTAAAGTAATTGGATGCAGAAATTTGCTTAAATAACTAGTTGGTACTCTTATATTCTCTATTGCTTAATATCATGAATGTATTGATGTTACTCATACCAGATCTTAGATCTGACCCTTGTTTGCTCATGGCATATGGGGTGTCTCATTTTAAAATGAGGCAGCCACTCATGCTCTTTCAGGGAACGCAGGCACTAAGTAAAAATGAAGTAATGGCTATTATGGAGGAGTGAATGAACATGCTAGCTAGTTTCAATAAGAGCTTAAATTGATTATATCTGCATGTATTCAGGAAAAATTTTATGTTTCTAAGATTTCCAGTCATGTAATGAATATTTTATGGTTAGTGATCAAGTTGCTCTTATGTTCTGTAAAGTGTTAGATTAAATTAGTTGCTCTGTCGAAATCATTGTGTGTTAAGGTTTGATTTGTTTTTGAAGTAGTGTCTGGGATATAAACAAGAAAAATATGCTCAAGCATTAGCTATAAAAATCTGGTAAGAAATATACAATTATGTGAGCAATTTCCTTGCAATTATATTATGTATTGGACAATCTTAAGTATTTTAAAAACACTGAGTTTTGGAGTAAATTTAGAATTTACCTTGAAAAATACCTTTAAGTATCTAATTGTTTTTCCTCTGAATTATGTCTACAAATGGTTCAAGTCTACTTTTTAAATTGTTTTGAGAGATGTAATTGTATGGGAAGGCTTCAGGTATGATGCAAATGACTGGCATTTCAATTGCCATGATCAAATACCTGGCATGACACTAGGCTCATGAGTTAACCAGCTTCAAATAAGTGAAGTTTAGGTAGATTCTGGTTTGTAAAATGCAAATAAAAGAATGGTCAGATTAACCACATGGTTAGACCATAGGTCAGGCAAATTGTTCACTTCAAATCAATGAAGCAAGGAACCATTTGAACCCAGTTTTCTAGAAAATGAGCAAAGATATTGACATGTACATGTATATCTGTGTACATGTTGATATTTGGGCAAAAATATAAACATAAATTCCTAGAACAGTTGTAGGAATGGGTTTCAAAAATAATAAAGCAAGAAATATTGTTTTGTATGTTAGATTATAGGCAAAAATTAAGTATATATGTGCAGATATAGGTAGATATCAGATTTCAAACCATACAGGAGAAAAAAAACAAAAATTGGGTTTGAACCGACCAGCATAGCACTCGAACTCGTGACATCTCATGTGTAAGTTAGGCGCGTTTCCATTACGCCTAGATGTTGCTTGTGTTCACTTATGATCCACTTTCTTTTAGCCCGAGTTTGATACTATACAGACTTTAACACAATCATCCATATTAAAAGCTTGCTTTCCACTGATTATTACTTGATCATTTCTTAATTAGAATAACAGACTAAAGTACATGTTTCTAGTGGATTCTATGGTCAAAAATCAGGATACAATAATTAATCTTTTATCAGGGAATTATCACATTTTAATAGATTTAAAAGGATTTCTACTTACATATTATCATGCTCTGATTCTAGTAGAATATAACATAGATATCTTCATATATGTATGTTAGGAATGATTTAGATTTAAAACAATATTTTTATATTGTGAAAGATCCTGGATATATTTTGTTTATTGGAGAAAGAAAATGACCCTGGGAAATATATTTGTAATGAATGATATATCTATATATCATCTCTTAATAAAAAAAATCCTTATGAAATTAGGGTGGAAATAGGAGGGTCATTTCAACTTATCACAGTATGGTATTATGGTTATGATACGATTTTGTCATATCTCTTATTCTGTATCACTTTATTTGATATTTATAGCTAGACTGATCCGTTTATTATTTTCTTCTTAAATAATACTCGGGTCAGACTGAGGTTTTACAGGTGCTTCGTCATGACTTCTTATCTGGAGCCATCTTCTGACTTTTGGCTAACTACTCTAGTTTAGTAGTTTTTTTTGTATACATTTGAGATTTAGACTCCTTGATGTATACATATTCTTTTGCCTTGCACTTGTATTTATTCTTTTGTGTTATTGTGGATCTTATTTGACCACTACTCTGATGTACACTTTCATGTGTTATATACATATCTATTTCCGCCTTTGTGATATGAATTGTCTGTGACTGATTTGTGTTATGTTTATTTCTATATTTGTTTCCGAAGATTATATATATAGCCACTGTGTGATAGCTTTGAGTTTGTATCGGTATGTCGGATTTCCTCCTTAAATGATATGCATTCTATACTATCTGACATATCGGTGCTCGCACAAAGAAGTTACACGGATGGTCGCTCCTCAACAGCCTTATTCTCCGTGCTAGTTGATGACATTACCTCGTAGTGTCCTTGGCTAGCATGAGTATAGAGGTGGGGCGTTAGCATATGTCCTAGAATAATGGAGAAGTTTATGAACCAGTTTAGCGTCCATATAATGCGACTAAAGAATATGATTACACTTTCGAGTGTGAAACAAAGCCCAGATAAGACCTTACGGAGCTACATAACTAGATTCAAAGTAGCAGCCGTTGCAGAGAAGAAATAAGACCCGTTAATAGTCCTGATGGCGATGGTTTTCAGGATTATGAGTAAAACTGATTTCAAAATTGCATTGGAGAGGGATCCCCTAGAGGATCTTGCAAATTTTACTATCAAGCCGGGAGATATTTGCACCATGAAGATGTAGAAGCTGAGAACACTAAAGTTAATGTTGTAGATGATGGAGGATCATTCAAGACAGGATGTGGAAAGGATAAAGGAAAATGAAAAGCTGGTGATGGCTTCGGAGGACCGAAGCGACAAAGGAGGAAGCCGAAGTTTTCCTCCTACACATATTTAACCGAAACCCAAGAGAGGATTTACTTGGATACCATGGAGAAGATTCCTAACAAAAACCCGCCATAAGAAAGCCCACAAGTTAGGAAAGAAGATCTGGAAAAAACTGTCTATTCCATGAGCTAGATGGCAAAAAATGAATTAATGCATACAATTGCTTGATTTGGTCGAAGAATGGGTTAGGAGTAACCGTTTACAACGACACATCAGAAATATGATTACCATAGCACAAATTGCAGTGGTGCGATAAGAGTGAGCACCGTCTGCGGTAAATGTATCTAGATACGACCATGGATCTAGGTCGAAGATGATTATCCAATGATCGGGATGGATTGAAATCGGGTTTAATTTCCACACTTTGCTTTTTTTTAATAAATGATGTAGGGTTACTACCAGGCCACTTACGCATGTATGAGATCTCAATCTATCCCAGACATGCTCTGAGTTGGAAATCTAGTAGTAATCTATGACGACCGCGCTACACCACCGGCACTCAATATAATTAAATAATGCGTTGCTGATATGCTCGGTCGATATAGGACAATCATCAAGGGCTAAAAATGAAGTAAAATATTACAGAACTTGTCGCATATCTTACAACACATGAAATAAAATATAATACACATCACAGGTATAAAACATGAGAGATAGTAATAATTAAGTGATCCAAATATCAGAGTAGAGATTCACAAAGTTATAAATCAAGTAATAAAGTTTATACAAATGGAGATAAACTCGAATAACTGTCTTTAAATAATAGTAATAAGCAAGCACTATCAAGGCTCCACACCATTGCACATCGAAATCAGCATAGAAATCCATATATAATATAAGATAACTCCATCTAGCTCGTCCTTTGCATAGCTACTACATCGCACCTAGACCTACTATCTAGTCTTCTCGTTTCAGAGTACTGGAGATAATAATAAGCAAAACATAAAACCTCAAGTCAAACAATAGTCTGGTGTGAGTGGTAAATGAATATTAAGATACTATACAAGTCGGTATAGTAAGGAAAAAGGGTATACAAACCATACCTGACATGTCCATGCAACCAAAGAGTTAGCACATAACAAACATAATATGCTACTCCACGAATATAGTAAAGTTATACTGCAAACCAAGTATGATGATGGGTGTCCAAGTATCCTTATCCCCAGTATCTATCTCCAATGACATCCCTAGAGTGATAGACTACAAACTAGGACAACCAAAGCAACCATATCAACCATCAAACAACCTCACTATCACTCGATGTGCTCTAGATATACGACAACAAGTATGGAATTTCCCATGCCAGGGACTAATGGATATCCTGGTTTTCAGTGTGCTCATCTTTAGCCTAAAGCAGATGCTAGATCCAAATCCGCCGGTCCAAGGTATACAGATTCAAACCTCTGATCGATCCAGTGTAGCGTTTCAACGTACCCATGAGTGCACTTATAATGCCCCTATTTTGAGTACATCATTAAACACTCTGATTATCAACGATCATTTAGCACGTGCATCCGAGCCCTTTCCTTGCTTCATCTGGTTTCCATTATTCTCAAGGAACCATTCCACATTCTTCCATTCCATGATAGAACCATTCCCACGTTCTACCCATGTGTCATCCTTCTTAGAACTCACCTTTTGTGGACAAACATTCTCATGACTCCTTTCAACATCGAACCGCTATCATCGAAAACTAGCTCCATTCAACTTCGAGTTACCATCACCAAAGTCTCGAAGCTATCATCATTATGACGACCTTCCTTTTCATACATTTCAAGTTGACAATGAACCATACATGTCCAATCCAAATTGAACAAAAAGGTGAATTGTTAAAGGTAAAAAGAAAAAGAAGACAGAACAAAATTTCACATGAATGGAATAACATATATTATTTCAATAACCTTTACAATGGAAAAACTTTTAAATATATATATCATAGTCTATCCTAAGCTTAGCCTGGACAGTTATAAATACCTATCCTTACAAATGCTGAAAAATAACAAACACGACGGAAAAGTAAACTACGACCATACATTGATGAAGATCATCAGCTCTCCTTTGGAAACTCCAAGCGTCTCAGCTAATCTTGAAACTACTCGGATCAGTCCTGAGTATTAAAAATACCGGGATCAGACCCAAGTATTAAAAATACCCGTATCAATCTGGCAAACCAGCATAAGAAATGCAAATCATAAATATATATGATAGTGTCATAAAATCGACTTTGATGCCAAACAAAATCTTTGAAAAGAAGAGTATGTCATAAAACCACGCTGCACATAAACATGGATGAGTTTTTACCTTATGATAACTAAAACATTTTTATCAAATCATTTGATATTATTTCTAATGACATTGCTTTAAAAACACTTTTCAAACAACATATTAATCATAGCTGAAATTGTTACATTCATTAAATTCCAACATACTAGGTTCTACAATCAAACCGTGAAGGCACGTATTGGAAAATGGATTTCCAACAATGACAAGGTAATGGACCACCTTCCGATAGTACATCTCTAAAGGAATGTATTGAGGCCCAACCCCGCTACCCTCTACCAGCACAGAACCGACCTACCTCTACCATAGATAATACCGAATATGTCATCACCCCTGTCATTCCCGACCTATCCGTGGCCACAACATACACAACAAACTTGAAATGTAGACGGTAATCTAGAAAGAGGATGAACATCTCCTAATAGGAGCGATCCACTTGGCCCTACCGCATCTACCATGTTTTTGCCATTACCGATGTGTGAGGCTTGAGGTAACATTTTACCTTTCAAATGACAAATCCCACTTTGAATGCCATAATGCCATTTTCGATGACACACTAATTGGTTTCCACAAAAGTACAACCCCTGAGTTCATACGCCTCAGACAAGGTTATTTAGTATAAGAGAGGTTACCTCCTACACCACCAAATAGATGTACCTTTGTAAAAACAAACGTACGTGGTCTTAGAAATGCAATGTCAGACATTCGTCCATACAAGTAGTCTAGGAACAGGATAAACCAAAGGAACTCATACTACATCCTGTTTGGGATTCACACCTAGGATTTGTTGCAAGCAGTCCTTGCACCAAAGATTAGGTACTACCACCATACATATGTAATATGGGAATCACGGGTTAGTGGCAAACAAACCTACATTATGAAGATCTCCGTCTTCAAAATCATTGTCTTCAACATGTCTTCACTTTCGAATGCGTGTATTGATTCGAAGTGGTTTTCGGATAGGAATCACCCGAATTCTATCCCGGTCTCTCCGAACCAATTATCAACAAAAAGATGTGTATACAAAATGTTAAGCATATTTCGTTAAATCCTCTTTTCTTCTTTTACTCAAAATATTATTTAACTTTTAAGATATCCTTTTATCCAGTAAATATCTTTTGGAGATATATATCTTTAAATCATTTATGTTTTTAGGATATACAGAATCATTAAACCTCTTTTTAGCATTGAAAATACCAAATCATTTCCTTTTAATTACTAAGGAAAATATTTCCATATTCTATTTTTAGCATAATTAATAAAGATTTCATTTTTCCGAAACATGTTTCAAATGGGTCAAAAACAATGTTATTTAAGACATCATTTACTGTAAACCCAAATCACCTAGTATTGAGTAAAAAGGATTCATAGATTTTAGATTAATTATACTCAACATTAATTTCTATATTCAACCTATACCAATTCGTCAAATAACGATGAAATCATCTTTTAAATTCACGAGGATAGTACAAGTTCCCTCCTTGTAATTTAATATAGAATTTAACTAGAATGTTCTCTTTACCATCAAAATCCTATTTTAAATCTTGTTTAACAATTTTGGAAAACTCCAAATCTCCATTTTTTTATCTGGAGAAAATTCGATCCGAGTAAATCAAATTAATTATTCTCGTCGTTGGGCCAGTCCGGATAGCTAGGGGTAGCAGGCAACCAGTTTTTCAAACTCCAACCTAGAGACTATATCTCTATCTCGCGTAAGGCAGTCAAGTTATTTCATCAACTCTAAATTTTTAATGGTATTTGATTTATCATTTGAAAAACGTTTCAAAAATATTCGGGAAGGAAACCCAAGTTCAAATCATTTATTCAACGATTACTAAATTCGATTGCTAAATTGTCGGTGAACAGTGATTTTAAAGCTTTATAGATTAAAACACCAATTCCATTACATATATTCAAATTCCTTTTAAAACACTTTAACATATCTATTGAACTTATTACATGTTTTTAAAGATCTAAAAACATCCATTTTAAAAAGTTGAAAACAATATTTTACGAACTGTCAAAATGCAATGATTTTAAAAACTTTGATTTGAACATATTTCAAACTTTACTAAACGAAATCTTGATTTTTCTTTCTCATTTGAAAACCATAACCACCAGGGTCTAGAAAATTCTTATTTCAAAGAATTCCGACTTATATTTAACTTACACATCCGTTTAACTTTGCAGGTTGCGAAATCACGAACTGTCGAATCGCAACGACTTATTTTTCACCTTTTAGTCAAATTTTATAAAACCTGTCTGAAACACTTTCAAATCATTTTAATAACATAATAAACTATATTAAACCAATTTTTCTCTATTTTAATGATTCCAAAATCCATTTTCACTTTGTTTCTAAATATTATAATATTATATCTTTATAATATACAATTTTCTATTTTTCCTTTTACAATCCTTTCATATAATCCAAATGATATTTTCATATCATTTTTATCTTTTAAAACCATTATTTTTCAAAATCAAACCATAGAAATTAATTTACAAATAATTTCAAAACTCCTCCTTTCCAATTCCTTTTATGTTGAAACCAAATTCCAATCTTTATAACATGATACTTTCTTGATTTATAAATCAAAGAGGCTTAATACTCTACATACACATATGATTTTCTTTAGATTAACCATGGCTATTTTAAAGTATTCATTTCTATTCCATTGGATATGATTTTCACATTATTAGTTATAATAATTCTTTTTATCACAACCAAGTTATCAACCAATCATAACCAAGTTATCAACCAGTATAATAAACCAATATTTATCCAAATATTTATTTAAACATATTAATAAACAAATTAATCTTGCATATCATCATTTTAAAATTAATTTAATATTTAAAGAGACTAATGTTAAATTTGTTCTCACTTTAATGCTATCCGACTCTAATTGTTTTTAATCCACAAAACGATCCCTTTCTCCACACCAAAACTTATGGAACTTGCCTCCAGACCTCAGTGATGCTTGGCCAAGCTTGTGTAGAGGTGGAAGCTCGGCTTTGAGATGATGGTGGTGTGGGCCATGCACTTTAGTGAGGAAGAGGTGGAGTTTGGCGAACTTTTTGAAGCGATTTGATATTGTATGTGTATGGAAATAATTTTAGTAGAACTTCGACATAGTGTAGAAATATTTTTACTATTTAGGAAGCCACTGAGGAAGAGCTATTAAGGAGATCAAGAAGAAGAAGAAGAGAAGTGAAGTGATTTTGTTAAGAAAGGAAGAGGATATGCATGTGTATTTATAGGGTAGACCCCTATAGATGAAATTACCAAAATACCCCTCTTCCTCCTTAACTTTCGGCTGAACCCACCCCCCTTCATGTGCCTTCCATCACTTCATGTTATTATAGGTGTAGGTGTGTAAGGTAATGGGTAGTTGATTGTAAGTTTGCTTTTTGACTCTTAAGGATGAAGTTTTCATTTGTATACATATAAGGAAGCTTATGCATATACATATTTAGATACTTACAAATCCTTGATGTGACTAATTGTGTATACATATATATATGTGTATATGTACGTGTGTGCATGTACAAACAATGTTGTAACAACTTAAAACAATTTCTATTTGCCAAACCGTTGAGATTCCAAGATCCAAATTCCAATCATATTTTCAGTTTTTAATCAAACTATTTATTTATGTAAACAAAACTTGAAAATAAATTTCTTATCGTATTTAAATAATCAAATAATATTATTTAAGCTATAAAACCATATTAAATAATATTGAAATCCATTTATAGAAATACAACGTCGATCTACCAAAATGCGGCGAAGTTTATATATCTTTATTTATATATTTATAAAAACATTATAAATCACTTAATATCATTATATAATAACTAAAATGGATTATTTTCCATTTTAAACAATCAATTGAATATTTAAAATTAATTAAATATACCTATTCAAAGTGATAAAATTATGGGTGGTTACATTCTTCCCGCCTTAAAAGAATTTCGTCCCCAAAATTTAACCACAACCCCAAGCCCAAAATAATTTACCCAAAATATTATCTTTAAGCTTAATTCTGTATGATATACATAGATCAATCGTAATATCTTTATCGATCTTCTACTCAAATACACAACTTCTTTTTCGAACTAGTATTGATCCCTCGATCCTCTAGGGCGGACTCTGATCATGCTTCTTGATCAGAAACCCTTGGTTCCCTTACATAGCTCTCCACTATGATAGAAAATGCAAGTATCCAATCACAAATCCTCATTAATGTTCGTATTCTCAAGAATTGAGTGATAAATCCTTTTTTGGACCTAAATAAACACCTCAAAGTTCCATTCTCGAATCTTAGATCAAAATTGTGCGACGAAATGATCTACATACCTCATATGTACTTATTAACCTTCCCAAAAAAATTTATGAAAACATTTCAAAAAACTTTTATTCAAACATTTTTTTAAAGATGCTTCTTTATATATTATTACTTTTAAAAAAATTATTCACCGAAAATTTCGATCTTCTTTCCAAAGAAATCATTTTAATTTTAACACTTAGAGAATACCTTTATATACTTAAATTCATAAAAATCTTTGAGGAAAGCTTCATATTTTTCAAACACACTTTATCGGATCAAAGCGAATGTTGCGTAAAACATCATTATGACAACCCAAAAACACTAATATGGAGATTTTATTAATTATACCTAATATTAATTTTTGATGTCGAACTTAAAACTATTTATTAGTTAACAATGAAGCCGATCAAGTTGGGGTATCATTACCTCTTAGACCTTGAACGGATATCATTCTTAACTTAAAAATAGATATATGTTACCCACCTCGAATCTTAACATCAAATATAGGATATATTAAATCCCGTACACTATATAAAATATCTCCTTTCAGAAATCACTTACTATAACAACAAATTTATAGTCTGTCTTCCTTACTTCCGTGAAAATATTTATTTATAACAAAGATGTCGAAATCCATGTCTTCTTACACTTAAGCCCTTTTCAAACTTATTTATGAAAACATTTCATAAAATCCCATCCAAATGTTTTAAACCTTTTCATATATCCCAAATATTTTTAACCCTCATTTAGAAGATACCTTTAAAAGCTATTCTTCTTATTTAAATACTCTTTTTTAGCAGTTTCACAAAAACACAGCTTTTAATAAAATAGGCTTTACTAAATTCCTCTACCAAGTTTAGCTTATCAAAATCTCATTTATCAAAACACTTATTTGTTAAAACACTCCATTTTTTTTTCAAAATAACTTCTATTTTGAATCATCTTTCTTAAGAATTAAAATACCAATTTTATTATTTCAAAATATCACTATATATCTTTTATCCCTAAAATTATAATAAACTCCTTATATTATAATATACTCCATTTAACCAATATTAAATGCAAACACCTTAATAAAAATTAACAATCACCAATTAATCTATCCATTTATGATTCTCATCATCTTTTTAACTTTAGAAAATTATATAGATCGAGTAACTCAAAAATGATACTAAGGAACTGGGTACTACCAATAGTATCCCAACACAGCTCTTGCCCATTTTTAGTTACTTTTGAGCCACTCAAACCAGGTAATCATAAGATTTTTTTCAATACAGAGATTTAAATTCTCAAAAATCTCTTATAAAACATGATTTAAAAATCCAGTTTATAAAATCACTTATAAAACGCATTTAAAAATTTTATTTATCTTTAATAAATTCCTTTAATCTTAAACCAACATTATTATTTAGTGAGCACAACATAGTTAAATTGTGAAACTAAATTCATGAGGTGTTCGTATTTAAACTTTTAAATTAAACAACCAATCAATAAATGATAATAACTGAATATTATCATTTCCTTAACAACCAAACCCTACACAAATAACTATATCATTTGAAAAATTATAACGACCTAGAATTTCAGTCATTTGAATTTGGAATATTTAATTAATTTTAAATATTGAAAAGTAAATTTTATAAGTTAAATAACTTGAATTTCAAATATAGTGATTTATATGATAATTGAATTTAAAATTTGAATATTTGGAATTGTTTAAATTATTGAATCTTGAATTTAATGTGAATGAAAATGATTTCAAAAACTGGTTTAAATTCTGTTTAAACAATAATGTAGACAGTAAACTTGTAAATTGGATTTAAAAGCGATTAAGCTGATTTTGGAAATAACTGTTTTAATTAACGTGTAAAAATATCCTTTTGGGGGCACTGTCTCGGATTTCGACGAAACCAGTTTCATTAGATCCGTAATAGTGAATTATTGTATGCCGTCAAATTTCATGGCGATTGGACGTATCGTTTGATCGTGCGAGTTCGAAATCCGTAGAAATTACTTAAAGGAATTTAAATTAATATAATTTGATTTTGAAAGTTAACTTTGGAATATGGTAGAATTGACTTCTGATATATTCCATTGTTTTCGGAATAGAGGTATAACATATAAACGCTAGGCGGCACACTTCGTTTGGAGTTCGAAATTTTAGCGAGTGAATAGTGCTGTGAAAATTTTCTATATAAAGGGCATAATTTTTTTTTTCATTTGCTAACAACCCTAACCTAAAAGCTACTGTTGCCGTTAAACCCTAACATCGAACTGTCCATGTTTCTCGATGCAATCAAGGCCAAATTAGCCAAAACGTTCAACATGAAAGTTGTCAAGCTCCTCACCATGAACCAATCCATATAGTATGATCGTCGAATCAATGCTCGACGTGGCGGCGGTTTCGATTTGAAGAGAGGTCGGTCGAGGTCGGTTTTGGGGGTCGCGACAGCACGTGTGGCGGCGGCGGGCGAGAGGAGTAGGCGACGAGCAGCAGGCACGCGCGAGCATGCGACGAGGACAGTGTTTAGTGATGTCTCCATCGAAAAAAAAGACGAGTCGCGACTGGAACGAGCACAAGTGAAGAATGTGGGAGTAAGGTTAGTTTAAAATTTTATTTAATTAAAGTTAATTTTTAATTTAATTATCTCGTGCGTTCATTAATTCATATTAAACTCATACGAGGCCCAAATGGATGCGACAAGTCATATTGCGATCGTATCAACGAAGACTACGCTATAGAGTTGGATTGAATGGATGTGGGGCTAGTACAAATTTTGGTTAAAATTGAACGTCTGGTCAATTTTAATTAAAAACAGAACATTTGGCTAGTTCTGAAATCAATGTGAGTTAAACTCACCCTTTTTGGTTAACCAGAATATTATATACTCAATGTTATTATTTATTGGATGTGTGAATATTTTATTGTTGATTGTTATTAATTGTTGGATGACTTACTAGTTTATATTGTTGGTTTGGATAAATTTTCGTCCATGGAGTGGACAAGACCCTATTACATTCCCATGTAAGAGTGGATGACCCTTAGTATATGAATCCCGCTTCGAAACGGTTGACTATATATTATGATTATATATTGTATGTGATGTAGGGGGACAGGTTGGAGGGATCCAACAGGATTCCTCACATTGTTGATTTTATTTTCATATAAATTGATATATGATGTGTTGGATGTTATAGTTGATGACATGGATATGAATTTTCTTATCTAATGCTTAGTAGCACTAGGCCTTATTTTTCTTATTTTAAAGTACTATAAAATAATGATTTAATTTAAAAGGGGATTTCAAAGTGATTTTGGAAATTGTAAATGTTTAATAATTTTTCTTAAATTTATTTAAAGAAGAGATGTACATTAAAATAAAAATTATGATTTTTAAATATTATAAATTAATAGTTTATAAAGTATTTTAAATAGAGATTTTTGAATTGAGGATAAAGATTTTTTTTAAATCTTAAAATAAGTCCCTCTTTTAGAATAAAGAGATATGGTTTTAAAATAAAATAGAAATATTTTGATATAAATATTTATTAACCATTTATATAAAGTGGTATATATAGGTACATATATTATAACTTATATATAAAGGTTATAAATTATAAAGGTGATATTTTGCAAATGAAGTGAAGATTTGTAAAATGGTATTTCTATTAGTAAAAGTATGGATTTATAAACGGTGCTTATAAATGAAAGGAAACTTTTATCATTGGATAAATGGGAAAATAAATCACAAAAAGGTGGATTTATTATAAGATGTATAGTGATATTTAAAAAAAAAAGTTGATTCTATTTTGGAAATTTGAGCTGAGGGTAAATTGGGAATGTTAAACGATATTTTATAAATAGAAAGGAATTTATCCGTATGGGGCCAACATTAAAAACGGATGGGGACTGATGTTCCTAAATGGGATTCATGAATAAGTGAGATTTATAAAGGAATGGATTATAAATGGCGTTCATAAATAAAGGGGTTTTATGAAAGAAAGTTTCATAAAATAGAAGAGATTTATAAATATAGGAACGATTATGTAGAAAGTTAAGTATGGATTTTTATCAAAGAAAAATATTTATGTTTTAAAAGTTGTTATTTATATTAATATTGTTTTAAATTGGTTTATCAATATTTTAATATTTTGAAAAGTTAATTATTTAAAAATATTAATATTGTTTGAAATTAAATATAATTATTTATCAATAAAGTTTTGGAGATTAATTACAAGTATTTATAAAAATGTTAAAGATAAATTATTTTAGTTTTATTTAAGATGTTTTGGAATTTATAAATTATTATCATAAAATGTTTTAAAGTTAATATTTATTTATTTATAATGTTTACTATTATATAATAGTGTTTTTAAGTAAATGATTAGAATTTATATTATAAATGTTTTTGAGATTTATAAATAGGGTTTTATAAACAGATGTGGATTATATGAGGACTCTTATAACATGTTTTGGAAAATGTAAAGAAAGATTGGTTAAAATATAAAAGAGTTTTATAAATCTCGTTTCGTTCTCCTAGAACAATGATAAGGAAGTCCATCCACTAACGGTTAGGAGGTGATCTCCGCTCTTATCTTTGACTGTTTATTTCCTAAAGAACCGGGGTAGAGTTCACCGGATATTATCGAAAGTTGTTTTGAAGAGACCGGGATAAAATATGTTATCTGAAAACCACTTCGATCCAACTTAAGAGTTGCGAAGTGAAAACATCTTGAGGATGATGGAAATTGAAGATGGGGCTCTTAAGTGTTTCATTCAGTCGTAGAGTAAACTTGTATGGATGAATGCTGGCATTGCATTGTTGCTTGGAGGGCAGTGTTAGCATTCCAAATGGGAAGTACTATATAAAAGGTAAACGTAGCCTCAAGCCTCACACCCGAGAATGAATAAAATCAAGGGATATGCTTCAAGGCTATGTGATTCGCTACCATTAAGGTATGGTCATCACCCAATCTAGATCGATATTATAGATTATCTATGTCGGGGACCCATTTAGGTTGTTGATCACAACCAGGGTAATGACATATTTGGCGCTATCCAGCAAGGGGTAGGGTCGGTCTTGACCTGCAGGGAGTCCTATGAGGCTCTCATTGTATTTTATCTAGAGATACATTGTGGTAGGTGGTACCCCGGTGCTATGTCATTGTTGGAATCCGTTTTCCAATACTTGCCTTTACGGACTTAGTTGTGCCCAACTATTGAAACGTGAAATGCAAGCATTTCAGCTATATTCATATTTAGTTTGACCCCTAGACATAATTATAATATAAATGGATTTCTATGGAATTGTTTTGGTTATCGTAAGGTAAAAATCTGTCTGTGTTTATGTGCGGCATGGTCTTACGAGATACTTTTGATTTCAAAGGTTTTTATAACCCTAAAAATCTAGTTGGGTGTGTTTTCTCACGCTGGTTTTCCAGATTGACTCGGGTATTATTTTATCATAATGCTTGGGTCAGACCGAGCATATTTATAAATTGCTTTGGAGGCATTGTAGCTCAGGAGACGAGTTGGAGGTCTTCAAGTCATATTCATGAACATGTTTATTTTTCGCTGCTCTGTTGTTGAAATCATCAGCATTTGTGAGGACAGGTTGTTACAACTGTCCAAGCTGATGAATGTGATTTGTTGTTGTACTCTGATGGATGTATGTATATAAAAATCTCTCTTTGTAAAGGCCAGTGATATTATATTATAAATTGTTCCACTGCGATTGTGAGATTCTGTGTTGTTTTAGTTTATTTTCTCTTCTTCTCCTCTTCTCTTCTTCTTTCTTTCTTCTTCCCCATAACTATCCGTCTTTCCGTTCAATATGAGTTGGACATGTGTGGTTTAGTGTCAGCTTGAATTGTATGGATTGGCGGGTTGTTGCACTTGGTATCAGAGATGAAGGTTAAGCGAGAACTTTGTCTTTGGTGGGGCAACTCATCAAAGAGATAAGGTAGTGGAATGCCTTATTATGACTTTTGAGTTTATTATATATATGAGCGCGTATTTATTAGTGATTACAAAAATGTTTTATATTGTTAATTTATCTGTTGAGTGGCTTATGAATTCTGGTCAGTATGTGGGATGCCACGATATCTATAGGGGTTTCTAAACACTTAAACAAGGCAAACCGACACAGTATTATTTTGAGAAATGGGTAAAAGAAATAATTTTACCTCACTTATATTTTATATATATAAAAGAATAATTTTTCAGAAATTATTATAGTTATATATAGTGGGTATTGGTAAAAAAAATTTGTTTTAGATTCCAGAAGTGTAATTTGATATATAAAGGAGTTATGTATATATATGATTTCAAAATGATTTGAAATAAAACCGGATGTTTAAAATTCTGAAACTTTTTATCTAAATGTTTTGAGAAAACCTAAGATGATAAGTTTTGAACTTATTGTAACGACCCGATATTTTGGACCATTCGCATCCGCACATGTCGGACTTGAATAATTCAAAACACCGAATTGTTAATTTAAATTTGGCAAAACTGAACATATACAGTAAATAAATAATCACGGATCACAGACACAGAGTAATAATTGCAGCGGAAACAAAAGATAGTAGTTCATGAAGCTACTATATACATATCAGAGTATAATAAGGTACAACAGATGTCTTGAATACAATAATCAAATACAATATCAGAATACAACTCTGGAATCAACTGAATATCTGAAAGCTGGATAGATAGCTGGATCTCCAAGCGAAGCTCCAACTCCAAAGGTGAGTCTCGAATACTAGTACACTCAGTCTGACCCGAGCGTAAAGCAAAACACAAAACACTCGAGTCAGGATTAACATTCTTATATCAATAAATCCAACTCAAGTGAAATAGCAATTGAAATGAAAGTAACTCAAAGGATGTTTGGAATAACCATCCTTTAAGGATCCGTTAAACTATCTACTATGTAGTAGTGTACGATAAGTAGATAATGCCTATCAGTAATATAAGATATCAAAATAGTGTTAAGGCGTTACCATTATCCCCCTTAACACAATTTTTATATAAGCGTTATAGTCTATACAGCACTGTAAACTCCACCGTAAACTAGTGGGATATCAGGGAGTACTCCATAGGTAGTGTGACGACCCACCCTTCTCGACCCTCGAAAATCGACACAAAATACTCAACAGTATAATATGCCGACGATCGAACGCCGGAAAAGACAGATTGTAGGAAAAGAAAGAAGGTAGAAGAAGAAGAAACTAAACAAAATCAGAACCTCACAGTCGCAGCGGATAAAATATAATATATAGAACAGATCTTTACACAAAATGAAACTATATCTGTTTATATACAATACATCATCATCAGAGTATATCAATACAATCATCAATATCCAGTCCATCAGTCAATACAACAATCACAGCAGCGGAATAATACAAGTACGAGAAAATACGTCTCGGACTCCAGCTCCCCTCCTGAGCTCCATAGCAACCTATCCTGAAATATACTCGGTCTGACCCGAGCATTATAATAAAATAACACCCGAGTCAGTCTGGAATACCAGCGCATCATAAATACATCCAAACTGATTATTAAAGTTCAAAAATCCTTTGAAAACAAAAGCATCTCGTAAGACCACGCCACAAATAAACATGTCGGGTTTTTACCTTACGATAGCTAAAACACTTTTATATTAAAATTCTCTGATATTATAATAGTGTCTATAGAAAGTAAAATAGAATCTAGCTGAAATGCTTGCATCTCACATTTCAACAATAGTTGGGCACAATCAAAACCGTACAGGCACGTAGGGAGAATGGATTTCCAACGAATGACTAGGCACTGGGGTACCACCTGTCACAGTACGTGGCCTAGATCACCGTACCGAGGAGTACGCCCGCTCCCCTGCAACACAAGGCCGGAACCATCCCTTACTGGATGATCCCGAATAAAATCACCCCACGGTTGGGATCAGCAACCGCACCACTAAGCCGAAATAAAAAGGGACATCTAGACAGGGATGACCTTACCCTCCAGTGGGAGCTACCCACGAAGCCTTGCTACATAACCCCTGATTTTCAGTCATTCCCGGTTGATGAGGTTCGAGGTTAAACGATACCTTTTAGAGAACATATCCCTTAGAATGCCCATCGTCCGCTGACGATGTTTCGCAAGCATTCGTCCATACAAGTCCGTCCTGGGTTTGAACGGAACCGAAGGCACTATTCCTACTACACCCATTTTGGAAATATCCTCAGGATTAGTAGCGACTAGCCCTTGCACTTCACTGCTCCATCTTCGACTCCGAACACGTTACACGAAACGTACAAACCGAATCGAAGTGGTTTTCGAGTCTCCAGACCTAGAATCCCGGTATACGGAAACTCGATCCCGGTCTCTTCGAAACGATCGCGCATTTGGCCAATATTGATAGTCGGTGATTTAACTATCAATTAATGTTCACAAACATCCATACACATCCATCACACAATAAATAATCTCCATATTATTTATTCTTTCCCTTTTATATCTTTAAAAGATATATTTCACATTTCAAAACTCATTTTGGAACGAATTCCCAAATTTCTTCCTTAACACAGTAAACCATTTTACCATTATTCCCATTTGGAAAAACTAAGTATAAAACTTTTTTGCATTTAAAAACAGTTAAAATACTTTATACTGAAATATACTTAAAATTTGTAACTTTCTTCTATCTATTACCAAAATATAAATTTCAAAACTATTTCAAAATACTATTATTAAATAAGATATAAATTCGATTTAAATAAAGGTAGTTTACTAAATTTTAAAAATGGAGTTTAAAAGAAGAATACTAGCCTTTACCAATAACTTAATCATATAACTTTAAAACAAACTTGAAATTTCTCCTTTCAAAGTAACACTTTTCTTAAAATACTCTTTAAACAATTTAAAACTTTAACTTTTAATTAAATAAAACCCTTTAAACTTTAACTTGGTTTTCCCAGATAAACACTATTCCGTTCAACATTCCGAAGTATCCTTTATATAAATCCAAACGATTTATTTCAAATTCAATTTATGTTTACAACATAATTTCCCAATTCCATACTTCTCTATAACTTCATCCGAATTTCAAACTCAATTTCCCATTCTGGAAATTCATCTTTAACAATATAGTTTAAAACATTTTTAATAAAACATTTTGGTGAATTCTTCAATGAAAGCCAGATTCCCAATTTACTTAAATAAAATACCAATGAAGAAAATGGTATTTTAAAATATTCTATTAACACTTAAAATTTTACATTTAAGTTCGGAAGCTTCATTTTAACATATTATACTTTTTCGGATATCACTATTCATCATTAAAATAAACCGCTGTTATTTTACTCAATTTATAATTTCATAGAATTCATTTCCAGAAAACTCATATTTCACATTTAACGATTGATAAATTTTCCACAATATTTAAAATCCCAATTTTTACCAATTTACATTTTCCATTCCAAAAACAGAATTCAATTTTAAATTCTTTTAAATTCTTATTTATCAATTTCTTTGATTACCCTTAAATCCCAATTTACTCATTTAATTAAATTCTGGATTTACAACTTATCCAACAATATCACATTCACAATTAAATGTCAGATTTATCAATCACAATACGTAAACAGACATCACTATCAATTATAAAATAATTGCTACATTGCGAGGAATCCAGTTGGATCCCTCCAACCTGTTTTTCCCTGCATCCACAAATATTAGCACATCACAATATAAATATCAATCCAGACTGATAATAACAATTATATCCAGCCATCCACACAGATATTTAAATATTAACTATTAAAATGCCTAGCATCCAGATGTGAGTGAGAAAAACTCACATTGAGTTCGGCGAGCGTTCGAAATTTAAATTAAACCGGACGACGTCCGATTTAACCCAAATTCCTACTTTCCGGAATGACTTCGGATCTGCGCCATCACGTAGTACGTGTTCCTGCGATTCCAACGCATCCAAAATCGCCTCAATCTGATAACGTATGAACCGGTTATGATTTTACAAAGTTCGAACAAGATTTAAAAATCAATTTTCTCTTATTAAATTTTATTATACCAATCTCAGCCGTAGATCAAGCAGTGAGAAATCGAGGCCGTCCCTAGCATCTTCTTCTCTACACGCGCGTTCGTCTACAGGTAAGTCAACCCACTTCGTCACCGCTAGGGCTTCGAACCGCTCCCTCCACATCTACTTCGAGTTCGATCAAACAACAACCCCGCGTACGCCACGACAAACTCCACCATCACCCAGAAGGCAGTGGCACTCGGCCACCCCTAGGCGACGCGAAACGCGAACGAGCGCACATCCTTCTCGGTCGAACTGTTGCCAAATCGCTGTGCCAAACTCCATCATAACCGTCCACTTCGAAGATCTCGAAGTCCTCTACGATATTCATGTTGGACGTTTTCGCAAAAGATGAATGGATGGAGAGATTTGAGGGAATAACCAAGGGAACGTTTCGGCCATTGAAAAATTTGAGCGGCGGCTGGAACGTATGCTAGGGTTTTGAGAATTTTAACGTTTAAATATAATTGTTTTTAATATTATTAAATTAATATAGATTCTCAACTTAATAGTTAATGCAAACGACCTCCGATTCTCACGTTCCGACAGGCTACCCTGGGGTTTTTCCGCGTTCCGGACACAATGGAACAGGTTTCGTTAGCTAATTTGATCGTATGAGCGAGATACGGAATTAAACGATCAATTTAAAATTAAATCGGTTAAATCAATTTCGATGCGTTCCGAGTTGACACGGTCACACGACAACTTCGATTGCTACGAAAATTGAAATCCGATAATAACTAACTATTACGGATCCAATGGAACTGGTTTCGTCGAATTCCGAGACTGTGCCCCGGAAGGCTATTTAACTCGTCTATTAAATCAGGCGATTTTCTGAAATTATCAGAAACGCTTAAAATTTTCACTTTTAAAATTTTAATAACTTAACAATAAATCATATAAAATTTATAAACACATTAAGAATCATCCTGGCTCATTCCGGACTAAAATCTGATTAATTTGCATTTTAATAATATTAAATTAATATAAAATCCCAAATAATAATTTATCGACTTTAAAATTCTTCTAAAATTCCAACAATATTATTTATAACCAATTGAACTTAAAAATACATTTAAACACCATTTTTACCACTATTTCCATTCAGATTTATCCTCATCTCAATTCCGAATATTTAATTTATTATTTCCACATTATTCAAATTCAACCAGGATTGCTATAACTAAAAATTATAGCTTATTTTATTGAATGAACCCGAATCCATTCATTCCAACATCAATTAAGAATCCACATTAAACATTTAAAACGAATTAAATGTCCAAAAATCTAGCAGCCAAAATCTGGGATGTTACATTCCTCCCCCCTTATAAAAATTTCGTCCCCGAAATTTGCTAAGGTAGAAAATACTTCCCAACACATTTACTTACCCAATTCTCTTAGTTAAAAGCTTATATTCACTTTCCAAAATCCTTTAGCCCAATCCCAAACTCAATTGCTACATTTACTCTAAAGCCTTTATTTTAACACTCAGCTTTCAAAATAACTTTACTTATTAATAAATTTTCCCAAAAATTTTCTAACTCCCAAAATTTCGAAAAATTTTGACAGAGTCTCCTTTGCACGGAGGAGCTTCTGCGATATCGCAGGATACACAAATATATATACATCGGCTCACACGGCCGGAAACCAAAATATATCACAAAATATATATCATTTTTCCCAATTATATTTGCGTAGGCGTACCTCTTAGCAAATTTTTAAAAGCAAGCGGCTAATATCTCGCATATACGCGCTCCAACTCTCTCGAACGCCTCCCGCACCTGTACTTACTCAACAAACTCATCAGTTTCAAAGATATGAGCATTTTCATAACATTTCCAATATAAAAGCAAGCCAAACATATCCATTTCATAACCAAACCAAGCAAACTTCATCATTAACAATGTTAACCATATCTTATTTACAATTCAAAGATTTCAATCACATTCAAATTACTTATTCAAGTCTACTTCATTTTATTTCACTTGAATGCCTTAAATTCAAGTTTCACTACATACAATCTATATTAATTATAAACAATCCATTTCTATTTAAATATGATTAACATATGCCTCTCTTACATTTTTAAATTTAACTTACATTCCAAATTTTATTTACAATCAAACTTCATTTTAAACTTGAAACATTTGCATTTCAGTTATGATCCATTTCCATTCATATGCAAACATTACTTATTAAAGTGTCAACTCATTCCAATTGATTTGAAATCAATTCCACTTGCCATTTAAACCAATTCACTTGCATTCATAAACAAACTCTCTGAATTGGATTCCAATTCATATCAATTTATTCAAAATTCAATTTCAATTGCTTTTTAAACAACTCAATTCTGAATACATGCAAATTTCACGCCATTCAAGCAAAAATTATTGTCACTTAAGCTTATCACCGTTCAAAATTATTTCCAACTTGGATTCATATAAATTTTATTCCATTACAAGGTTCACAAACCAAATATTTTCTCTTTCTAATGTAATTGTTAAATTACATTTTCCTTACATCTTTATTTCCATTAACCAAATTCAAGTTTATATTAATATCATTCGATCCTAGGTTATATTCAACTCATACATTCTTAATTTACCACAATAATTAATGAATATCATTTCACTTTCAATTCAATTTTATTATCCAACAAATTCCATTCAAATTTCTTAATAAGGCTCATCCACAATCATTTGTTTCTTTCAATTTGCTTAAGTAGTTTCACAATATTACCATTATCTATTTAATTTTATTTCCATCTGATTCTCATTCAACCAATTTCAATTCATTTACAAAGTTTAATGCTCTTCGTTTATTTATCCAATCCATTTTAGATTTATTTTATCAACAAAGAGACCATTTAAATTATTTCTCTCATTTGAATTTACTTACAATTCAAACCATCATTATTATAAGCTAATTACATTACTCATTCTCACTTCCAACATTTATTACCAAAATTAAACCCCAATCCAAATCAGGCGTTTTATTTACCTTCACATTTTTGACCATCTATCAAAATTCTATTCATTACCATACATATTCCCTTTAATTTAGCTTACACAAATTCATTTCCAAACAATCATTTTGGATTTAATTGAGTAAGCATTTACTTCATTCAACATCACTTCAACTAAATTAAATTTCCATTTAATTAAATTCTTATCCAAATTTAATTCAAGGTTAACTAGATTATATATGCATGTTCAATTTAATTCCTTTCCAGAATTAATTCAAGTTCATCTAAATTTTATTTAGCCAACCTGAATTTTATACCATTTCCTTTACTACTTTAAATAAGAATTTAATTACATTCATTTTTTTATCCATAACACAACTGAAATTTTAATATTCAGCTTAATTCCATCTTAGTCGAACTTAAACCAAATTCAATTTAATCTTAATTCTCCATATCCAAGTTCAACTTATTTACTAACTTCAGTTCACTTACCTCTTTTATATTTTATAATTGTTTCACCTTACTTTGCATTCCATTTAAAATTAAGTTTGAATTCACCATTCCACTTAACCATTTTTATTTGTGATTATAATTCCATTTTACTTGAGTTAAAATCAATCTTCCATTCTCAAGTTCTCCAACTTATTTACTTGTAAGTTTATATTGCTCATTTCAAACCAATCCACATTTTATAATCACAATGTCAAATTTTAACACTTAATAACTTAAGAATATGAATTCATTTGCACAATCATAAGCGTTTACATTTCACCGTTATCTCAACTTCCATTTAATTCCAATTCATTTAGATTTAATTCAATTTCAGATTCTCAATTTTATTTAACTTATCCCAAGTTAAATTCAACTTCTATTCACTTCAATAACTTCATTTACTTCCATTTACCCAAATTTAATTTTAATTTTAGGATTAAAATTTCCATCCTTCCTTTCTCACTTAAATCAACTTTACTTTCAAGGTTATAGTTGATTTCCAAATTTTACCTTTTTATTTTAAACAGGATTCCCCGAATTCAATTTACCCGGATTTATTTCAAAACCAATTTGAAATATAAATCAACACATTTCCATTTGATATCCAAATCAAATACCAAATTCCAAAACAATCTGCTTTTACCAAAACAATTTTCCCCTTTAAATTTATTAAAACAACTTGTATATAAACAAGTATAAACAAATATCTTAACCAATCACCACGGAAGCAATCCATCACTTTAGAAACTCGAAAATGAATTCTGATGATGTGGCCAGCATCATCAGGATTATTTTCCAGCGACTGAAGTGAGTTCAATGCTTTCCACTTCCAAAATTCACCTCAAAACAATTTCTATTCAAAAATATTTCCCCAAAATATACTCCATTCTTACAAATGCTTTTGAAAACATTTCTAACATTTCCACCAAGTCAAATTCCCAAAACTTTGTTTAATTCCATTGAAATCCCTTTCAAAATTTCCGGGGTCAAAATTCTAGTTTAAATCAAATTTTAACTTTCACTTTTCTTATTTAAAACATATTCAATCAATTCTATTCGGTTATAAATCATTTAAATATTTTAAATTCCTATTTGTTTATAAATCATTTCAAATTTGAAATCATATTTTAATTTCTTATTTGATTATAGAAGAAACAACCAAACAAACATCCAATATATATAATTTAGAAAACTTATTTCTTTATATCAAAATATAGCTTTGGGTAAAATTATTTCATTTACCCACTTTAAAAACAATACTATGTCGGTTTATCTTGTTTAAGAGTTTAGAAACCCCTATCGATACGGTTGTACTTCCCGCACCGACCAGAATTCATAAACACTCAACCGATAAGTCAACACAGTACAAAACAATTTTATATCCACTAACAAATACGCTCTCATAGCTATTATTACACTCAGCTCATAATAGAGTACCTCTGACTCTATTTAAAAATGAGTAATTTTCCCACCAAAGCCTAGGTTGTCGCCAATCTAAGCTCTGATACCAAGTGTGACGACCCACCCTTCTCGACCCTCGAAAATCGACACAAAATACTCAACAGTATAATATGCCGACGATCGAACGCCGGAAAAGACAGATTGTAGGAAAAGAAAGAAGGTAGAAGAAGAAGAAACTAAACAAAATCAGAACCTCATAGTCGCAGCGGATAAAATATAATATATAGAACAGATCTTTACACAAAATGAAACTATATCTGTTTATATACAATACATCATCATCAGAGTATATCAATACAATCATCAATATCCAGTCCATCAGTCAATACAACAATCACAGCAGCGGAATAATACAAGTACGAGAAAATACGTCTCGGACTCCAGCTCCCCTCCTGAGCTCCATAGCAACCTATCCTGAAATATACTCGGTCTGACCCGAGCATTATAATAAAATAACACCCGAGTCAGTCTGGAATACCAGCGCATCATAAATACATCCAAACTGATTATTAAAGTTCAAAAATCCTTTGAAAACAAAAGCATCTCGTAAGACCACGCCACAAATAAACATGTCGGGTTTTTACCTTACGATAGCTAAAACACTTTTATATTAAAATTCTCTGATATTATAATAGTGTCTATAGAAAGTAAAATAGAATCTAGCTGAAATGCTTGCATCTCACATTTCAACAATAGTTGGGCACAATCAAAACCGTACAGGCACGTAGGGAGAATGGATTTCCAACGAATGACTAGGCACTGGGGTACCACCTGTCACAGTACGTGGCCTAGATCACCGTACCGAGGAGTACGCCCGCTCCCCTGCAACACAAGGCCGGAACCATCCCTTACTGGATGATCCCGAATAAAATCACCCCACGGTTGGGATCAGCAACCGCACCACTAAGCCGAAATAAAAAGGGACATCTAGACAGGGATGACCTTACCCTCCAGTGGGAGCTACCCACGAAGCCTTGCTGCATAACCCCTGATTTTCAGTCATTCCCGGTTGATGAGGTTCGAGGTTAAACGATACCTTTTAGAGAACATATCCCTTAGAATGCCCATCGTCCGCTGACGATGTTTCGCAAGCATTCGTCCATACAAGTCCGTCCTGGGTTTGAACGGAACCGAAGGCACTATTCCTACTACACCCATTTTGGAAATATCCTCAGGATTAGTAGCGACTAGCCCTTGCACTTCACTGCTCCATCTTCGACTCCGAACACGTTACACGAAACGTACAAACCGAATCGAAGTGGTTTTCGAGTCTCCAGACCTAGAATCCCGGTATACGGAAACTCGATCCCGGTCTCTTCGAAACGATCGCGCATTTGGCCAATATTGATAGTCGGTGATTTAACTATCAATTAATGTTCACAAACATCCATACACATCCATCACACAATAAATAATCTCCATATTATTTATTCTTTCCCTTTTATATCTTTAAAAGATATATTTCACATTTCAAAACTCATTTTGGAACGAATTCCCAAATTTCTTCCTTAACACGGTAAACCATTTTACCATTATTCCCATTTGGAAAAACTAAGTATAAAACTTTTTTGCATTTAAAAACAGTTAAAATACTTTATACTGAAATATACTTAAAATTTGTAACTTTCTTCTATCTATTACCAAAATATAAATTTCAAAACTATTTTAAATACTATTATTAAATAAGATATAAATTCGATTTAAATAAAGGTAGTTTACTAAATTTTAAAAATGGAGTTTAAAAGAAGAATACTAGCCTTTACCAATAACTTAATCATATAACTTTAAAACAAACTTGAAATTTCTCCTTTCAAAGTAACACTTTTCTTAAAATACTCTTTAAACAATTTAAAACTTTAACTTTTAATTAAATAAAACCCTTTAAACTTTAACTTGGTTTTCCCAGATAAACACTATTCCGTTCAACATTCCGAAGTATCCTTTATATAAATCCAAACGATTTATTTCAAATTCAATTTATGTTTACAACATAATTTCCCAATTCCATACTTCTCTATAACTTCATCCGAATTTCAAACTCAATTTCCCATTCTGGAAATTCATCTTTAACAATATAGTTTAAAACATTTTTAATAAAACATTTTGGTGAATTCTTCAATGAAAGCCAGATTCCCAATTTACTTAAATAAAATACCAATGAAGAAAATGGTATTTTAAAATATTCTATTAACACTTAAAATTTTACATTTAAGTTCGGAAGCTTCATTTTAACATATTTTACTTTTTCGGATATCACTATTCATCATTAAAATAAACCACTGTTATTTTACTCAATTTATAATTTCATAGAATTCATTTCCAGAAAACTCATATTTCACATTTAACGATTGATAAATTTTCCACAATATTTAAAATCCCAATTTTTACCAATTTACATTTTCCATTCCAAAAACAGAATTCAATTTTAAATTCTTTTAAATTCTTATTTATCAATTTCTTTGATTACCCTTAAATCCCAATTTACTCATTTAATTAAATTCCGGATTTACAACTTATCCAACAATATCACATTCACAATTAAATGTCAGATTTATCAATCACAATACGTAAACAGACATCACTATCAATTATAAAATAATTGCTACATTGCGAGGAATCCAGTTGGATCCCTCCAACCTGTTTTTCCCTGCATCCACAAATATTAGCACATCACAATATAAATATCAATCCAGACTGATAATAACAATTATATCCAGCCATCCACACAGATATTTAAATATTAACTATTAAAATGCCTAGCATCCAGATGTGAGTGAGAAAAACTCACATTGAGTTCGGCGAGCGTTCGAAATTTAAATTAAACCGGACGACATCCGATATAACCCAAATTCCTACTTTCCGGAATGACTTCGGATCTGCGCCATCACGTAGTACGTGTTCCTGCGATTCCAACGCATCCAAAATCGCCTCAATCTGATAACGTATGAACCGGTTATGATTTTACAAATTTCGAACAAGATTTAAAAATCAATTTTCTCTTATTAAATTTTATTATACCAATCTCAGCCGTAGATCAAGCAGTGAGAAATCAAGGCCGTCCCTAGCATCTTCTTCTCTACACGCGCGTTCGTCTACAGGTAAGTCAACCCACTTCGTCACCGCTAGGGCTTCGAACCGCTCCCTCCACATCTACTTCGAGTTCGATCAAACAACAACCCCGCGTACGCCACGACAAACTCCACCATCACCCAGAAGGCAGTGGCACTCGGCCACCCCTAGGCGACGCGAAACGCGAACGAGCGCACATCCTTCTCGGTCGAACTGTTGCCAAATCGCTGTGCCAAACTCCATCATAACCGTCCACTTCGAAGATCTCGAAGTCCTCTACGATATTCATGTTGGACGTTTTCGCAAAAGATGAATGGATGGAGAGATTTGAGGGAATAACCAAGGGAACGTTTCGGCGGCTGGAACGTATGCTAGGGTTTTGAGAATTTTAACGTTTAAATATAATTGTTTTTAATATTATTAAATTAATATAGATTCTCAACTTAATAGTTAATGCAAACGACCTCCGATTCTCACGTTCCGACAGGCTACCCTGGGGTTTTTCCGCGTTCCGGACACAATGGAACAGGTTTCGTTAGCTAATTTGATCGTATGAGCGAGATACGGAATTAAACGATCAATTTAAAATTAAATCGGTTAAATCAATTTCGATGCGTTCCGAGTTGACACGGTCACACGACAACTTCGATTGCTACGAAAATTGAAATCCGATAATAACTAACTATTACGGATCTAATGGAACTGGTTTCGTCGAATTCCGAGACTGTGCCCCGGAAGGCTATTTAACTCGTCTATTAAATCAGGCGATTTTCTGAAATTATCAGAAACGCTTAAAATTTTCACTTTTAAAATTTTAATAACTTAACAATAAATCATATAAAATTTATAAACACATTAAGAATCATCCTGGCTCATTCCGGACTAAAATCTGATTAATTTTCATTTTAATAATATTAAATTAATATAAAATCCCAAATAATAATTTATCGACTTTAAAATTCTTCTAAAATTCCAACAATATTATTTATAACCAATTGAACTTAAAAATACATTTAAACACCATTTTTACCACTATTTCCATTCAGATTTATCCTCATCTCAATTCCGAATATTTAATTTATTATTTCCACATTATTCAAATTCAACCAGGATTGCTATAACTAAAAATTATAGCTTATTTTATTGAATGAACCCGAATCCATTCATTCCAACATCAATTAAGAATCCACATTAAACATTTAAAACGAATTAAATGTCCAAAAATCTAGCAGCCAAAATCTGGGATGTTACAGGTATAACACAAAACAAATCGTAGTAGTCGCGTATACAGGGATACAAGTAAGACAAGGCACATGCGGCAATACCCAAGGTAGTGAAACTACCGTTTTCCTGATCCGGACTGGTGAGAACGCATCGCCGCAGCGATCGCAACACCGCAAAACAACACTCCCAAATCAAGGGTGCACTAATCGACAACAAGTAATGAGTAGTTTCGAAGAAGTGTGTTCGCTCGAGGTGGCTAACCCCATTTGTCCCGGCACGGCTCCTGTTTTAGTCATTTCCAATTTGACACAAGTGTCAAGGCTATCCATTATCGTTCTCTTTCTTCAGTCATCACGTACATCATTCCAACCACTTCATTTTGGATCCCACTCCGCGTATAGTTATTAAAGTGGTTTCGGTTTAGACAGTGAGTATGTCCCTAACCGATTTCGATCTCTTTAATAACTTTCGTGATTATTACACCGATTTGTCGTTTAATAAATTTCAAAACCAAATCAATTACAATTTCAATTAGAATTTGTAAATCAACATTTCATTTGTCTTTCTAAAACAATTTCCATAATTTACGTTTCAAAACTTCCAAATTACCATTTCAAAATCTTATAATTCAATTTCAATTTTTATTTAAAACAATTCAAATATTGGTTCAAGTTCGAATATAAGTTTCATTCCGAAATCATTTAACTTAATTTAACGTTCAAATCGATTTAAACACAATTATCGATTTCATTCGATATTCATTCAATTAATTTATCATTAAAACAATTTCAATTAAATTTCCAATCCATTACATTAATTTCTTAAGTTCAACTTATTATATCAAGCTTACAAATTTATTTTAGATTAAATTTGTCGAATCAAATTCTTTACATTTCAAATCCTACATTTATTTCAATAAAACACATTTTATTTCTTGTTAGAGAAATTCAATTTCACTTATTTATTTATTTAGTTACACATTTCAAAGCTCAATTAATAAAGAAACTAAATTTCACTTATTCAAGAAGTTCAATTCCACTTATTAAAGCATTCAATTTTATTTAATTATTAAATAATTCAATCTTATTTAATTATTAAATAATTTCAAAACTTAATTATTAAATAATCTCAAAACTTAGTTATTAATAATTTCAAAACTGAATTATTGAATAATTTCAACTTAATTATTAATAATTTTGAATTTTTAAAACAACGTTCTTTCATCAACTACTATGTTAATATTTTGATTCAGATTATTAATTATTAACATTTCCTTTCATTAAATTTCAAATTCCAACTTCGTTTCAAAACTATATTATTTATTCAAATAAAATCTTCATTTTATTTTTAAATCAAATTTTATTGACCAATCGGTTTTTATTTAATACTCTATCCTAGGTCCAATTTTTTATTTTGGGTATTTATCATTTCAACCCGATTCCATTTCAATTCAAAATCAAAGCATAGCAAAGGGAACTTGCAGTGTGATAAATGGGATGGTGTCAAAGTAAATAAACAAGCAATAATAACAATCAATAACAATCCAATAGTTAATTCAAGTAATTCCCGAAATAATCGTATTAATTCACATTGTTGTTTGTGCGAATTAATATAATTATTTCTAGAATCTACACTATCATTTCATGTAGATTAAATATTACTGCACTAATATTTTATGCGGTTCTTCACTTGGTATCTATTATTCAATTCATACTACATCAATTTATACAACATACATTCAAATGGTTCAAGGTGTAATTAACCATATTACTACGTGTCGAGTAATTAAACATTTAAAGGGGTCATATTATGCAAATGTCATCAAATCAAATTTATCACATATTTCAAATCTAACAATCCTACGTCAATTTCAATTTCAAATTATTTATCACTTACAATATTAACAATTTAACGTCCAATGTCAAACATCAAACAGTCAATCATTTATCAACCAAACTGGATTATCATTGTATAAATAACAAATAAGGGTGTCAGATGTCACAGGTGAACTGATACAGGTAATAACATATATAACAGTGTAATTAACTAACAACAACATATTTCAATTGAAATCAAATTTAATAAATAAAAGAACGTTAATCGTGAGTGATTGCTCACCTTTCGAGGCTAGAGAAGTTTCGACAAAGAATGAGCTACGAAATCCAAAGCAACGTTGGATGGACAGGATTGGATGCAGAAAATAGGCACGACCGACAAGGCTGATAATGGAAATCGAAGAGAACAATTGAATCAGTTGATATAAGTTTAACTAAATATATATGAATCAAAATTTATAACAGAATATACCTTAATGTAATAAAATCATTGTTTTAAATCGCATATATAACAAGGTCAACATATATACATTATGATTATATTCTATATTTAGTTTCAATATTTTATATTAAGATGAATATTAAAATGAGATATATATATATAACATAAAACGATTTGTAAACCGATTAATTTATATAACAAGAAACTTGATACATATTTCACACTTTGCTGTATACTTAAAACGATTAACAACTGGCCAAAATATATATGCCATAAGAAAATCTTAAAGCAATAAGTAAGCTTCCCACTCTGATAAACTTAACATACTATACTGCATATGAAATCGGGCACGTATCACTTACAGGAAACACGAACACTCTAAATATACAAATACAAATTAGAAATCCATATTATATATAAGCCTATATGAGTGAATATTTATATACTAACCGTAACATAAAACTATAAGCACGGACTGTAAAATATATAAAGTCATACATATATGCGGCTTTGAAACTGTTTTGTAGGCAAAACATGAAACAGTGCTACTAACTTTATAACATAAAATATGATAAACAAATTTTAAACTTTAACACATAGACTAGCAACAGGCTATGCATAGACCTAGAAAAACACAAACAAGACTTGTGCAAAAAAAGTAAACCAATAGAGAATATAGATACGGCTATTAAAACTTCCCAACAATAAACCACTTTAATATATATATATATATATATACATATATTTAGTAAAATTATAGTTGCTTACACTATACGTATTAACGTATGAAAAAATGATATTTTATAAACTTATATATAGTAACTTAAACAAAATTATAGCTTATTACTTACAGCACAACACACAGGTTATAAAACTTTTGTATCAATATTTATCAAATCAACGCACACAACTATATAAATACACGGTCAACATATGCTTTGATAGCTTGTATAAACTTATTATGCAATTCTCTTTTACTGTCATGCAGACCCCACAACTCATGCAACTAAAGTAGACAACACATATTTACTGTATAACAAAATACACGGTCCTTGATTTTTATAGCAAGAAGCGTATGAAACCCATGTATATGTAAATATACAAATTATGTAGAGTTTATATTATAAACTTGATATATATAACAAAACAAAAATAATGTTACAGCTTTAAAACAAAAGAGTACAACATGCTAAAATAAAACGTATGAAACCATGCACTGCAAATACTACCTAATACAGAGATCTATCCCAAGTTATATAACTTAATATATGCCACTGCACAGTACACTAATATACCTATGCAACACTATGTTGTTAACAAATAAAGGTATCTCTATACATATAAACTAAGACTTCAAAAATCAAAAATATATATATAAATTTTTCACGTATATGAAAATCACGTGCATATAGTTATAATAGTATGGTTTATTTACACATAATATAAAGTTGCTTTAGTAAAATACGAACTATATTCTTCTAATATTTCCAGATCCACAGATTATATTTCTATGAACAAATAATATATATATATATATATATATATATATATATATTACCTTAGAGTAGAGGAGAGATGCACACGAGAGAGAGAGAAGGGGAACAGTCATGCGGTTCAGGTGGATGAGCATCTCAAGTGGAGGATGCAAAGCAAAACCTCAGGCAAAATATTTGCACTCTCTTTTTTTTTAGGATGCGCACAGGAAAGATGAAAGAGAGGCGCAAGGAAGAAGAGTGGGTTGGTAGAGGCTCGATGACGCGTGCTTGGCCATTTCGCATGGAGCTGATGTCGGTAGGCTGAGGAAAAGAAGTTTGGTCTTGATTACTGGGAGGGAAAGTGGAAAAGGGAGGAAGCAATTGAAGAAGCTCGATTGAAAGGGTGTGATGAGATGAAAAGAAGAGGCCGATGAAGAAAGAATTTGAAAAGGCAGAGAAGAGATGTAACCTTTTGTAAATATATAAATTTTTCTCAATGCGCAGACAAAGCAACTTGATTATCAAAGATGAGCTGGCAACAAGAAAATGAATCAGAATGAACGGCAATTACTTTGAACATTGGAAATTTATAGTAAATTGGTTGAATTCAGTGAATAATGTTAATAACCTTACCATTGGAATTATACGGTGAATTTTAATGGTCACCAGAACCCCAAAAGATAAAATTGATTACCGATACAACTACCTGTTATGCAGATTTCACCATGTACCGGTCTTCAAATTACAGAAATGAATATACTGCGGAGATCGGTGCGACGAGACGGTCAAAACGGTATACGGATATTAGTGGTACGATTGAATTATAAAAAATTCAAATTTTCTACTACGGAAATGCAGTAATAACGCAGAAAAATAAGATCGATGGAGCTAAAGAAGCCCAAATTTGGAAAAACGAAAAATGACATCTTGCTCAGAAGATGATTTAGAATTTTTCTATGAAAAAATATTCAGGTTTCGAAAACGTTTTATTTTCATCAATTACTAACTGATTACATTGAAATAAAGTTACACACGAAATAAACTTTCATATTTTTGGATGGAAATTTACCGTTTTCTATGTTAAAATAGACGCATTTCAAATATCAAATTTTTATTTTAAAATTTTGTCATTTAAAATTTCACAAAAATTCAATTAATTAAATAAATAAAACGACTAAAATTTACGGGTCGTTACACTCTCCCCCACTCAAAACTTTTCATCCCCGAAAAGGAAGAAGGTAGGAGAACAGAAACAACCAGAAGAAAATAAACTTGAATTACAAAATGAAACAATTAATTTAAACCATATAAATTTCAATTTAAATTAATTTATATTCAACAATTTGACTTTAACTCAAGGAATTTCATTAACTTGGTTTATTTCCAATTTATCATTTTTCTCTTTTACAATTTATTTCAACAGCAATTTATTTTATTATTTCATTTACTATTCGACTAACTTAGTATTCTATTTATCTCTATTAATCATTTTATAATTAAACTTTAAGGGTGTAACATTTATTATAAGCACTCAAATTTTATTTATAAAGACATTTTATATTGTATAACATCCAATTATCTTAAATTAACAATTTCAAAGATCATAAATTTGAATAGTCATTTATTATAATCATATTTTATTCGACAAATTTAATTCTTATTTATTCCAAATTATTATTAAATTTTATTCTACTTAATATATCATATCACATATATTAAGTATATTTACGCTTATTATAACTACTCAAATTTATTTAAAAATTCCTTTTTGATATCAATTATATTGTATAATATTCAATTACATAGTTAACTTTTGAAAATTTAGGTAAGTTATATATATTGCAATTGAGTATTATCTAAATGAAATTTACAGTTGTGATATCCCGGAAATTTGGGGCAATATCAATTTAATAATCTGTCTAAATAATTAAATTGATTTGATGATCTTTGATAATAAATTTGAATTGGTTTAATAATCTAATTAAATAAATATTTAATTAGTGAATTTTACTAATAAAATGATTTCTATTTATAATGTATATATATATATATGTATATATTGTAAATAGATAAGCTTGGGTTTGAAATTTAAATAATAAATAAATTCTTGTTTTAAAATTTCTAATATACATCTTTGATAGTTTGGAAATTTTGATATTAAGCTTTTCAAAGCTATTTAAACAAAATAACTATATGGTTTTAAATAAGATTTATAATAAGGTTATTTTATTTTCTTTTTGAAATATTGCTTAATAAATAAGATTTAAGAGTATTTATATATATAGATAAGTAATTTATAAATTAAGAAAAGGCTATTTATTTACATTTAAAATAAATACAAATTTCCATAAAGACATGTGTAAATTCCTAAGGCTAAGTAATAACAAGTGTTAACAAATTAAAAATGGTTAGTGACAAATGTCAAAGTTTTGTATTTTTGTTTTTCTTTTAATTAAAAAAATCATTTCTACTTATATAAACACATGCTTTCATTCCATTCTCTTTTCTATTTCTTTTTCAAAGCTAAAGAAAACTTTCAGCCTGTAAACAAAAATTCCCAAAGACAATAATCTTTCTCAAAAACAAAAAAAAAACAAAGATCTGCAATTCATTTCAAAAACATTCTTATAATCATTCCTCTCAAACCTGAAAGCTCCTTCAACTCTGCAATGCATTTCTTCAATCTGAAAGTCTTCAGCTTGCATTTTTCAAATCTGAAAATCTATAAAACATCTTCTTCAAAACCATAATCATCTTTCTCAAATATCCTGTAATTCATATTCAAATCAAAGGCAAAGCTTTTTAGCCCACATTGTAAATCTGGAATCAAAACAAAACCTGCAGTTTCTTCAAATCTGGAAACAAGCAATAACCTGGAATCTAAAGCATTATCTCAACAAGATAAATGGCATGCAATGCAAGTTTCCAGCAAGCAATGCAAGTTTCCAAATCAAACATTCAAGTTAAAAGTTTAAGAAGCAAAAGGCATCTCAGTTAAAAGTTCAAAAGCTTTTCAAAACATATCTGGAAGCTCTGTCTTCTTCAAATTAGGTGAGTAACAATATTTTTTAAATTTAATGATGAAATCTGGTTGCATGCTTATCTCTGGAAATAAGTTTTGTCTGTGAGTATATTTTCTTTAGAAAATCTCTGTGCATGTATGTAGATAAATAGGTTGGTGTGCATGTCTGTTATTTGCCCTGTTCTTCATTTTAAGATTAGTGAGTAACATTCATTTTAAAATTTAAGTACATAGGTATTTGTTTGCATGTGGAATTCTGGAATAAAATGAGTGTTGAATGGATGTGTGTGATTGAATTTTTATGTATATATATGGATGTATAGATGCATGTTTAATATTGTTCCTGTTCTTACCTGTTTTACTGTTAGAAGTTAGAATCATGTTCAAAATTAAATTCCTTTTGATATAATCTCTGTTAAACTTTGGATTCAAACAACATTCGATTGTTTAATCATGACTTTAAGCTTAAACTCTATTCAAATGAATTAAAACTGGAATCTGCTCTGGAAAATAGAGAAGAACAGGAAAGCTTAAGTTTTGTTAAAAATTCAAACTTCTAAATTCACTAATTCAGGCATGTAAACTGAATCATCAACTAAAATCATGATTTTTAGAAAAGAAATCATAATATTTAGATTTGGTTTGGATGAGAAATGTCAGGTTGAACAGATATTGCTTTTTGGGTAATTTCTGTTGATCGCATTAGTTTGGAGGATCGTAGTTCATTCTAGGGGAAGAGGAGCTATCAGTGTTGATCGGAAAAATAACAGTAGGAATTATAAATAACTGTGGTGATGATGATTTTGATTTGAGTTTTGGAAACCTAGTTTTACTGGGTTACCATTTTTGCATGAGTTTGACTTTCTCTGGTCATCGAGTTGCTTGGGGATTTGGGTATTGGAAGATGGTGAGTTAACGAGGACTTCACCGAAGTTTCAATGGCGATGGTGGTCAGAGGAGGGAACGCGAGACGTTGACAGGTTTGGGTCTGTTCCACTTTTGTGATTGTGATGGCTCGAATTCGATTGAGATGGTTGTTCGTGGTTCTGGAGGTCGCGATCGTGAATGGTGGTCGTAGACGATATGCTGGCGTTCGCATCGATGGTCAGAGGCGATCGACTCGCCTGTGCACGTGCACATGTACGTTTCGTACATCTGGAAAATTTGAAGTTGGGGAAGAAGAGATGGGTACGGGATTGACTCGAAGTCGTGCTCGTGATAGTTAGGTTCTGGCTCGAGTTGTTTCCAGGGGGACTCGTGTAGTATAACTGTTTTTAAAGATTTTAAAACATAACAAAGTTTAAAAGAAAAGGGGAAGGAAACTAGAAGGAATACTCGGGGAAATTGGGTTTTTACTCGGGTATTTTGATATTTGTCTCGGGTAGGTTTAGTGTCTCAGGTTTTAAACCTGACAGTGTTTTTAAAATTTAAAATGACTTTTAAAATTTAAAGGCAGGATTTAAACTAAGTTTAAATCAAGTTTTCATATGGATTCAAGTTTAAATTTGTATCCTATTTGAAATAAATAAGTTTTTATTAAATTTAAAATGTTTAGACAACTTTAATATGTTTAAAGTATAATTTTAAAAGGGGGTTTGAATTTAAATAAAGTGGTTTAAAAATCTTTAAATATTAAGTGTTTCTTAACATTTGGATTTAAAAAGATTTTGTAAATTTGATTTAAGTCTTGGTTAAAGTTAAATGTGTAATTTGTTTTAAATCTTAAATTTAAAATGAATAAAAAGGAAGATTTAAAAATAAAAGTTTTCAAAGCCTTTTGTAAATGATAAATTAAAGTAGTTAAAGGTTAATACTTTAATTTAGAAAGTAATTAAGGTTTAATGATATATGAGTCATTAAATTAATAAGATAATTAAAGAATAATTTAATAATTTGATTAATTAATGGTTTAGTGTTAATTAATTAAATAATTAAGATTATAAGTTAAATTAATTAAGGGTTAATTAATTTGGGATTAAGAATCATTTATTTAGATAAGTATAGATTTTAATAAATGATTAGAAATTTATTTATCAAGTGATTAAAGGTTTATTTAGCAATTAATTAAGTAATAGAGTTAAATTAATTGGTAATTAAGAATTTATTAAGTTGAATTTTATAAATAGTTGATTAAAGTTTAATTACTTAGGAAATAGTTAAAGAATTGTTAATAATTAATGAAAGATCATTAATTAGGGATTATTAGATAATTAAGTAATTAATTAATTAACATGATTAAATTTGATAATCAATTAGATTAATTAATTAATATGAAAATGGGTTAAGTATAATTACTTAATGGAAGTAATTAAGGTAATTAATTACTTAAGGTAATTAATTAAATAAATTTGATAAGTTTAAATTAATTAGTTAAATTAATTTAAGATAATGATTTGGAAATTTGATAATTACTTAAATGTAATTAGTGAAAGTATAATTACTTAGGAAAGTAATTAAAGGTAATTACTGGATGTAATTAACTGAAGATGATTTAATAATAAAAGAAATTTGAGTTAATTACTTTTGAATAATTAATCAAGGGATTAATTAAAGGATAATTAATTAAGGAGTAATTAATTATGAAGTGGAGTAATTAAGGGAAGTTAATTACTAAATGAGATTAATCAAAGGTGATTAATAAATGTGACTAATTAATTATTAAATGTAATTAATTTAGATAAGATAATTAATTAAGAGTAATTAAGGATCATTAATTAATAAAATTAATGATGTAATTAAGAATTGATTAATTAAGATTAATTAATAAATAATAAGTGATTAAAGTAATTAATTAATTGTAATTAATTAAGGATTAAGATAATTAAGTATAATTAATTAATTAATGAAGTAATTTAAAGATTAATTACTGAATGGTTTAAGACAATTAATTTGTGAAATTAATTAAGTATTAATTACTTAAAGTAATTAAAGGATTATTAATCAGGAATGATTAATTAAGATGGATACTTAGAGTAATGATTAATTAATTGGTTTAATTAATAATTAAGTAAGCAGGATTTATAGAATGAAGTAATTAGTTTAATTCACTTTAAATTAATTAGATGATAAATCATTGCTTAAGGATGGATGAATGAGATTAAATGTATTTCATTGTTTGATATCTCTAATGAGATATGATTGATATATGATATGGATGTTTGGTTGAATTATAATGATAATGTGAATTATCTGTTTGGGATGATAATGTAGATTATCTATTGAATTATCTATCTTTGTGTATATAGATAAGAATTGAATTGTTTTAACCTTAAAACAACTTGGCCCTTAAAAGATACGTTTTGGATTTCGATGAGACCGGGATCGGGTTTTCGTATACCGGAATTCCAGGTCTGGAGACCCGAATACCACATCGATCCAAATTTACGATAGGTCGTGAATCTCAAGTGAAGATGAAGATTCAGAGTGCAAGGGTTATTGTCGTTAACTCTGAGGGTGATTCCAAAACGAGTGTAACGAGATAATGCCTTCGGTTTCGTTCGAACCCGGAACGAACTTGTATGGATTGAATGCTTTCAGCACATCGTCAGGCGGACGATGAGCATTCTAAGTGATATGTTCTGATTAAGGTAATCGTAACCTCAAGCCTCATCAACCGGGAATGGCTAAAACAGGGGAGGTGCAGCAAGGCTTCGTGGGTAGCACCCACTGAGAGCAAGATAGATCCCTGTCTAGAGGTCCCTTTTCTTTTTATTCGGCTTAGTGTGTGGTTGGTCACGCCAACTACGGGGTTATCTTGTTCGGAATTATCCAGTAAGGGATGGTTCCGGCTTTGTGTTGCAGGGGAGCGGGCGTACTCCTCGGTACGGTGATCTAGGCCACGTACTGTGACGGGCGGTACCCCAGTAGCCCTGCCATTGATGGAAACCCATTCTTCCTACGTGCCCTTACGGTTTTGATTGTATAACCCACTTTGTGGCTAGTATGCTGGAATTTAATAATGTAACAATTTCAGCTATTTCATATTTATTTGAAAACCCTAGACCCTATTATAATAAAATCAGATTTCCTATCAAATGTTTTGGTTAGCGTAAGGTAAAAACTTACCCATGTTTATTTGTGGGGAGTCTTACGTGATACCTTTTCTTTCTAAAGGTTTTGAAGTTAAGCAAGTTTAACCTGTTACTCACACCAGACCCATGTCTGACCCAAGTGTTTATTTCTGTTTTATATAAACTCTTGGGTACTCAAATTTTTACGAGTAGCCAAGGGATTCAGGTTTAGCTTTGACGAATATTCTGGAGGAGCAATGGAGCAGGAGGCTTCGGCGTTCGTAGATATAGTATTCCGCTGTGTTGATATCTGTGAAAGTGTTTGTATTGTATTGAGTTGTAATATCTAGACAGATGTTTATAACTGTCTAGTAAGTGATGTATATGCTGTGTAACTCTGTAAATTGTTCTATACTATGTAATAGTTTATGTTATTAATATAATTTATTCGTTCCGCTGTGAGATCGTTGTTGTTGTTTCTTTCTTCTCTTCTTTTCTATTTTCTCACCCCTTTCTTTCTTCATAATGATGCGACTTTCTGGGCATAGGAAGTCGGGTCGTTACAAGTGGTATCAGAGCGAGGTTGAGCGAATGCCTAAGCTTTTGGTTAAGTGAATATCAGAACACTAGGTTGAGTGAATACCTAGGTTCGGAAGGATTGTTCATTAGAGACAGGATCTGTAACAACCTGTTTGAGTCCGAGTGTATATATATACGAGAGCGCGTATTTGTTAGTTATATAAAATGGTTTTATATTGTGTTAATTGATCGGTTGAGTGGTATATGGATTCTGGTCAATACGAGTAGCTAACGTTATTGATAGGGATCTCTAAACACTTGGACCAGGCCAACGGACACAATATTGTTTTAAAAGGGAAGGTGAAATAATTTTACCCAGATATATTTTCTATATATAAAAAGTATCATTTTAAAAGTATATGGTATTTGTATTGATTGGTTGAGATGATAATAATTTATCATCTAGGATTAGGAGTCTGAGTGTTGAGGTTGGAAGTGTATTTGTCGAGACTGTAAACCTAATACCGTCTCGAGTGAACTTTGTAGTTGTGTAAGGATTTCACAAATCTCCGAAGGTAACTGTTAAGGTTCGGAGTTTATTTTTGAAGTTTGGATGAGTTGAATTAGGATCTGTCAGATGTGCTGAAGCAGGTGATGGTAGCTTGGCAACCTCAAGGGGTAGTAGCTGCGTGAGGAGATGCAGTGACTATGGATGTTCCCGAAGATGTTTTCTTTGGAATGAGTATAAGGAAGTGTGTCTGCTTCGGTGTTGTGGCTGAGTTCAGCATGGTGTTTCTGCTTTGTTTGGGTTCGAGTTTCTCGAAGAGCTTTGGTTAGGAAGTCTTTGGCATTGTGGCAGCGTTGCAGCTCGGAGTATTCTTGGATTGGCAGGTAGTTTTTCTGGCTGTGCAGTTTTTCTGGAGGTGGAGTTCAGAAGCAGTAGAGTAGATCCATTTCTTCGATGGATTGGAGAGTTAAGTTTGAGTTTTTCTGATTTGTTAAGAGAAAACAGTTTTTCTTTGGAAATAGGGTGGGTTGATCGCAAAAGTGACTTGCGATTGCTGAGTATTCTCTTGGGTTATCAGAAAATTTCTGAATGTCTTCAGGGAAGTCAGAGGTTTGTCCGCATCTAAAGATTTAGTTTTCTTATCAACTAGGATCCCAGGAGTGGAACAGGTGGTTCAGTTAGTTGAAGGATGGTTCGTTGAGATGGAGTTTAGCAAAGCAGCTCAAGTTTTGTTGGAGTATCTGAGTTCTCTTTAAGGATTTGTGGAACCATATTCTGGGATATGTTGTCCAGTTTGTGCTCGTGTTCTTCATCAGCATCTTCTTATCTATTCTAGATCAGAGTGGTGTAGCGGAAGCAGTTTGGCAAGTGCTCCTGTTTGTCTTTTCCAGATAAGAGAAGTTAGTTCAGTCTACTAATGGTAGTAGAGTTTGTGTTTTGGATTTGGGTAGATCTTGGAGGATCATTTTGTCGAGTTATTTTTGGTCTAGTTTGTTTCTAGAAGCATCGGCGAAGGTTGAGCTGATCAGAAAGGATTTGTAGGAAGCCCAAGATCGTCTGAAGGATTTTGTGGATAAGAGATGAAGGAATTTTGAATTCGAAGTTGGAGACTTCGTTGTTGTGAAGTTTTCTCTGGTTAAAGGGAGCTATAAGATTGGGTAAGTCTGGGAAGTTAGCTCCGAGTTATTTTGGATCTTTTCTGTGATCTAATTTGGATAAGTACTTTGATACACAAGGTTGAATTGTCAGTTTGGATAACTGGAATTCAATGTATTTTACGTATCTCTGAGGGAGTACGTGTTTGATCTATCTCTGGTTTTGGAACCAGCATTTCTGGAAGATTTGGTTGTTGAGTCAGACTCGTCTGTAGTCTGATATTCTGTTTAGTTTTGTAGATCTAGATGAGTAGGAGCTCTATAGCTTAGTAGTATTGGTTGTTTGGATTCTGTAGTGCGAGTATCCCGGTATATATGTACTTGGGGAAATTCGAAGAAATTGTATTTAGTATTTTGTTTGGATAATTAGAATTGTTAGATTGGGTGAATTGTTTGCTATGGTTGTTAGCATATGGATGATAATATTTGATTGTGATTTAAATAGATTATTAAATTACCTTTGTTTTAAATTTCGGGGACGAAATTATTTTAAGGGGGAAGGAATGTGATATCCCGGAAATTTGGGGCAATATCAATTTAATAATCTGTCTAAATAATTAAATTGATTTGATGATCTTTGATAATAAATTTGAATTGGTTTAATAATCTAATTAAATAAATATTTAATTAGTGAATTTTACTAATAAAATGATTTCTATTTATAATGTATATATATATATATGTATATATTGTAAATAGATAAGCTTGGGTTTGAAATTTAAATAATAAATAAATTCTTGTTTTAAAATTTCTAATATACATCTTTGATAGTTTGGAAATTTTGATATTAAGCTTTTCAAAGCTATTTAAACAAAATAACTATATTGTGATATCCCGGGATTTCAGGGAATTTAAAATGTGATAATCTTTTAAATTAATTTATTAAAATGGGTAAAATGTTATTTTCAAACAATTTAATAATAAGTTATTTTTAAATATAGTTATAAACAGATTTTAAATAGACATATTATTTCAAATTTAATAAGTATTGTTTAAATGTATATATATGTGTATTTAAATTGATTTTAGATAGGATAATTTTTACAATTTATAATGTAATTGTTTAAAATGGATTAAATATACTATATATGATTTAGTTAAAATCTAATTGGTTATTATTTTATTTTCTTTTAAAAGTTTTATTTTTATAAATTAAGAAAAGCATTTATAAGTTAGGATATGTATTTATTAATTAGGAAAATTTAATAATAAAAGCTTTTAAATCCATTTAAAAGAATATTAATTTAATTATGCATGTAAAGTTATAGGTGTTAGCTTATAAATCCTCTTAAATAACATGTGTTAAGTTATTAAATGAGTTTAGTGACAAGTGTCACATTTTTATTTTATTTCTTTAATTTTAATAAATCAAAAACTAAATCTATATAACAATACTTCTTATTCTTCATTCACTTTTTCTACCTCATTTTCTAAGAAATAAAACTGCAGCCACGTTTTCAAAACAGAGAAAAAAATATACCCAAAACCTGTAATCATCTTCAAAGCAAAACCTAAAATTAATTCAAGAAAATAAAACCTATAGCAAATCTTCTTCAACAAACCTGTAACCCATTTTCCAAATCAAAGCCCTGTAGCCTGCATTTTTCTTTAATATGGAAATTAGAGCATGCATGCAAGTTTCTTCAGAAACATTCAAGTTAAAAGTTTAAGAAGCAAAAGGCATCTCAGCTAAAAGTTCAAAAGCTTTTCAAATTAAAACCTGGAAAGTTTCTCTGTTCATTCTCTAAAATGGTGAGTAACTTTTTATTTAAAAACCTAAATAAAATAACCAGTTGTATGTTTATATCTATGAATTCGTATGGTTGTATGATATATATTTATGGTGCATGTTTGGGTATATGTGTGAATGTATATATGTGTGACTATGTGATTTCTGTGATATCCCCTGTCTTTAGTTTCGAAGTTAAAGTTTAAATTTTAATCCAATCATCTTGTGACCTATTGTTGTTTAAACTTAGGATTTAAAGATTGTTGTTTAATATAAACAAAAGTTGGATAATTTATTCAAGATTGAAATAACTTGGAAAATATCTGGAATCAAAAAGAACAGGGAAATCTCTTATTTAAGCCAAACTCAAATATAATATTTTACGAAACCAGGATTATAATTTGAATACGATAACCAAAACATGATTTTTTAAAACAAAGATTTTGATTTCTAGTGATAGGAATCAGGTGCAGTTCTTGTTTGAATGGAGAATGGGTTTTAGGCAAGTTCAGGCGGTCGGAGGCACTAGCGTGGTCGAAATTTCTTGCGAAGGTGGACGAGCCTACGTAGGTGATGAGAAAAATAACTGGAGCGGTTCCAGTTCATCGTGGTAGTAGCGGCGGTAGATTTAAGATTTTAAACCTAGTTTTAAAGATGACCACTTTTGCGATTCGTTTGCCTCCATCGATGGATCGAGTGTTGTGATGCTTTGGGAAATGAAAGGTGGGCGTGCTGTCGTGGTGTAGCTGGAGTTGCTTCGCCTCTGGTGGTCAGAGAAAGGGGGAACAAGACGATGTTGGAAGCCTGGTTTTGAGGGAAATCTGGATCGTGGTGCTTGATTTCGACTAAGGACGAATGGGGGTTCTCGAGTGAGTTTAATTCGATGACGATGGGTTGTTCGATGTGTGGGAGGCGATGGGGTTGGTCGGAGTTCACCAGAAAAGTTGTGCACGTGCACGGCGATGGTGTATCGATGTTTGTCTGGGTTTTAGAATCGAGATACTCGAACGATTCTCGAGTAAACTGTTGATTTGCTCGAGTTAGAACTCGAGTACGCGTGAGTTTCTTTGTGGCAGTTTATAACTTAGAAATATCTTAGTTAAAATATAGAAGAAAGGGGATTGGGGACTGAGTCGAGTAGGAAGATGGATTATCTCGAAGCAGGAGTCGAGTGAAGTAGGGGTAGGACCCGAAGTAAGGTCAAAGCCTGTTTCTTTTATAAGTTTTTTAAAGCCCAGTTTTTAAAATTTAAATAAATTAGTTTTAAGTCTTTTCTTAAAAGAAAAATTCAAGTGTAAATGAATTCTTTAACATTGATTTAATAAGTTATGTATTTAGTAACTTAAATGGGTTAAGCCAAGATTATGTTATGTTAATATTGAAAACTTAATTTAGGTAAATTAATTAAATGTAAACTAAGGTAAGATGTTAATTCTAGTTGATATTGGAATTAAGGAAGTAGTGGGATAAATAATTGATCTTAAAGAAATTTAGTTTAAATGGTTTAAGATTTAATTAATTGATTAAATAAGATTAGATTTTAAATTAACTGGTTATTAAGGATAAATTAATCTGTAATTCATATTGATTTATCTAAGTTAAATTTCTTAAGAAAAGAAATTAAGGGGATTATTAGTAGTAAATGAAGGTCGTTTACTTAAGATTTATTTAATAAATAATAAATGTGATAATTTTATTTAATCACTAGATTGGTTAATTAAAGATAATCAATTATTAAAATGTTATGAATGAAAGTAATTAAAAGATCAATTGCTTAATGTAATTAATCGAGCCTAATTTGATTTATTTAAGTTAATTAATTTAGTTTAATTAATTTAAATTAATCATGGAACGATTTGATAAGTATAATTACTTAAATGTAATTAATAAAGTGGAATTACTTAATGAAGTAATTAATGGTAATTACTCTATGTAATTAATTGAAGGTGATTTAAATATGATAGTAATTTGGATTAAATTACTTGTGAAATTAATCAAGGGATTAATTGAGATAATTAATTAAGGAGTAATTAATTTGATGAAGTAATTAAGGGAGTTAATTACTGGAATATGATTAATCAAAAGTGATTAATAAATATGGTTTAATTAAAGGTTAATTACTTAATTTAATTTAAGTAATTAATAATTAATTTGTAATTAAGGATCATTAATTAATATAATTAATGATGTAATTAAGAATTGATTAATTAAGATTAATTAATAAATAATAAGTGATTAAAGTAATTAATTAATTGTAATTAATTAATTGTAATTAATTAAAGATTAATGTAATTAAGTATGGTTAATTAATTATGAAGTAATTAAAGATTAATTACTGAAATGGTTTAAGATAATTAATTTGTGAAATTAATTAAGGATTAATTACTTAAAGTAATTAAAGGATTATTAATCAGAAATGATTAATTAAGATGATACTTAGAGTATGATTAATTAATTGGTTTAATTAATAATTAAGTAAGAAGGATTTATAAAATGAAGTAATTAATTTAATTTACTTTAAATTAATTAGAGATGATATAAATTAGTACTTAGGGATGGTTGAATGATATGGAATGCTTTGCATTGTTGATATCTCTGATAAGAGATGTGCTGATCTATAATATGGATGTTTGGTTGGATTGAAATGATAATATGAATTATCTGTTTGGATGATAATGTAAATTATCTATTGAATTATCTATCTTTGTGTATATAGATAAAGAATTGAATTGTTTTAACCTTAAAACAACTTGACCCTTAAAATACGTTTTGGATTTCGATGAGACCGGGATCGGGTTTCCGTTTACCGGAATTCCAGGTCTGGAGACCCGAATACCACATCGATCCAAATTAACGATAGGTCGTGAATCTCAAGTGAAGATGAAGATTCAGAGTGCAAGGGTTATTGTCGTTAACTCTGAGGGTGATTCCAAAACGAGTGTAACGAGATAATGCCTTCGGTTTCGTTCGAACCCGGAACGAACTTGTATGGATTGAATGCTTTCAGAACATCGTCAGGTGGACGATGAGCATTCTAAGTGATGTGTTCTGATTTAAAGGTAAATCGTAACCTCAAGCCTCATCAACCGGGAATGGCTAAAACAGGGGAGGTGCAGCAAGGCTTCGTGGGTAGCACCCACTGAGAGTAAGGTCATCCCTATCTAGAGAGTTCCTTCTTTTATTTCGGCTTAGTGGTGCAGTTGGCGACGGCCATCTGTGGGGTGATTTTATTCGGAATTATCCAGTAAGGGATGGTTCCGGCTTTGTGTTGCAGGGGATTGGGAGTGATCCTCGGTACGGTGATCTAGGCCCCGTACTGTGATGAGCGGTACCCCGGTAGCTCTGCCATTGTATGGAAATCCAGATTCCAATAAGTGATAACGGACTTGATTGTATACTTATGTATGCTGGAATTTAATAATGTAACAATTTCGGCTATTTCATATTTATTTGAAAACCCTAGACCCTATTATAATACAATCGAATTTCCTATCAAGTGTTTTGGTTAGCGTAAGGTAAAAACTTACCCATGTTTATTTGTGGGGAGTCTTACGTGATACCTTTTCTTTCAAAAGGTTTTGAAGTTAAACAAGTTTAACCTGTTACTCACACCAGACCCATGTCTGACCCAAGTTGTTTATTTCTGTTTTATAAACTCTTGGGTACTCAAATTTTTACGAGTAGCCAAGGGATTCAGGTTTAGCTTTGACGAATTGTGGAGGAGCAATGGAGCAGGAGGCTTCGGCGTTCGTAGATATAGTATTCCGCTGTGTTGATATCTGTGTTAGAGTCTTGTATTGTATTTGAGTTGTAATATCTAGACAGATGTTTATAACTGTCTAGTATGTGTTGTATAGTTGTGTAAACTCTGATAAGTGTTGTATACTATGTAATAGTTTATGTTATTAATATAATTTATTCGTTCCGCTATGAGATCATTGTTGTTGTTTCTTTCTTCTCTTCTTTTCTATTTTCTACCTCTTTCTTTCTTATTGATGATGCGACTTTCAGTGGAGAAAAAGTCGGGTCGTCACTGTTGGTATCAGAGCAGTAGGTTGAGTGAATACCTAGGCTCTGAAGTGGTGTCTATCTTGAGAGCGCGTAATTGTTAGTTATATAAAAATGGTTTTATATTGTGTTAATTGATCGGTTGAGTGGTATATGGATTCTGGTCAATACGAGTAGCTAACGTTATTGATAGGGATCACTAAACACTTGGACCAGGCCAACGGACACAATATTGTTTTAAAAGGGAAGGTGAAATAATTTTACCCAGATATATTTTCTATAATATAAAAAGTATCATTTTAAAAGTATATGGTATTTGTAATGATTGGTTGAGATGATAATATTTTATCATCTAGGATTAGGAGTCTGAGTGTTGAGGTTGGAAGTGTATTTGTCGAGACCGTAAACCTAATACCGTCTCGAGTGAACTTTGTTGTGGTGAAGGATTTCACAATCTCTGAAGAAAACCTGTTAAGGTTCGGAGTTTATCTTAGGAGTTGGATGAGTAGAGTTGGATCTGTCAGTTAGGCAGAAGCGAGCAATGGTATCTCTGTAACTCAGGGAGAAGTAGCTGTGTGATGAGATGCAGTGATTATGGATGTTCCCGAAGATGTTTTCTTTTGGAACAAGTTAATGAAGTATGTCTGTTTCGGTGTTGTGGCTGAGTTCAGCATGGTGATTCTGTTTGAGGTTCGAGTTTCTCGAAGAGCTTTGGATTGAGAAGTCTTTGGCATCTGTGGCAGAGTACAGCTCGGAGTATTCTGTATTGGCAGGAAATTTTCTGACTGAGCATTTTTTTTCTGAAGTGGAGTTCAGAAGCAACAAAGTGGATCCATTTCTTCGATGGATTGGTTAGTCAAGCATAAGCTGTTCTGATGGGTAAAGAGAGAGCAGTTTCTTTGGAATTTAGGCTGAGTGGAATGCAAAAGTGACTTGCGATAGTTGAGTATTCTCTTGAGTTATCTGAGACTTTCTGGATGTCTTATCCGAAGTCAGAGATTTGTCTGCATTTGAGATTGAGTTCCTTATCGACTTAATTTCAGGAGTAGTACCGGTAATTCAGCTAGGTAGAAGGGTGTCTCCTAGAGAAAGGATTTGGTGAAGCAGCTCAGTATTTCATGGAACTGCTGAGTTTTCTTTTTATGGATCTGTTGAACCATATTTTCAGGATGTGTTTGTGCTTGAGTTCATCGACAGCATTCTTATCTTCTCCAGATCAGAGTTTTGCAGTGAAAGCAAGGTGGCAGCTGAAAGAATTTGGAAGTTGCAGTGTTTGGATTAAGAGTTTCTACATGAAATTTTTCTAGATCTGAAGGTCAGATTGGTGAGTGCATCTGTTCGTCTTTTCTGGATAGGAGAAGTAGGTTCAGTCTACTGATAATGGGGAGTAGAGTTTGTGTTTTGGATTTTGGGTAGATCTTGTGAGGATCATTTTGTTGGGTTGTTTTTGGTCCAGTTTGTTTCTAGAAGCATCAACAAAGGTTGAGCTGATCGGAATGGATGTAGGCAGCCCAGGATCGTCAGAAGAGTTCTGTGGGTTAGAGACGGAGGAATTTGGAATTCGAAGTTGGAGACTTCGTTGTTGTTGAAGTTTTCTCTGGTAAAAGGGAGCTATAAGATTGGGTAAGTCTGGGAAGTTAGCTCTGTAGCATATTGGATTCTTTTGAGTTTTTGTAAGGATAAGTGCTTTGGTCTACAAGATTGATTTACCATTGATTTACCAGTTTGGATAACTAGGATACGGTGTATCTCGCGTATCTTTGAGGAAGTACGTGTATGGTCCATCATTGGTTTTAGAACCAGTAGTTCAGAAGGATTTGGTAGTTGAGTTGATCTTGTCTGTGGTCTGATATCTTGTTCAGATTATTGATCTAGATGAGTAGGAGCTCAGTAGCTTAGTAGTATAGCTAGTTCTGGATTCAGTAGAGCGAGTATTCCAGTGTCTATACTTGGGAAACTCGAGGAAATTTAGGAAGCTTATCCAGGATCTATGTCCGGATAGCTAGAATTGTTTGTTTGATTGAATTGTTCGTTTGGATAAAATTGGTTGTTTGTTTGTGTTGGCTGATAGGTATGCTTAGATTGGTTGAAATAAAATAAAACTTGGGATTATCTTTTGTTTTAAATTTCGAGGACGAAATTCTTTTAAGGGGGGAGGAATGTGATATCCCGGGATTTCAGGGAATTTAAAATGTGATAATCTTTTAAATTAATTTATTAAAATGGGTAAAATGTTATTTTCAAACAATTTAATAATAAGTTATTTTTAAATATAGTTATAAACAGATTTTAAATAGACATATTATTTCAAATTTAATAAGTATTGTTTAAATGTATATATATGTGTATTTAAATAGATTTTAGATAGGATAATTTTTACAATTTATAATGTAATTGTTTAAAATGGATTAAATATACTATATATGATTTAGTTAAAATCTAATTGGTTATTATTTTATTTTCTTTTAAAAGTTTTATTTTTATAAATTAAGAAAAGCATTTATAAGTTAGGATATGTATTTATTAATTAGGAAAATTTAATAATAAAAGCTTTTAAATCCATTTAAAAGAATATTAATTTAATTATGCATGTAAAGTTATAGGTGTTAGCTTATAAATCCTCTTAAATAACATGTGTTAAGTTATTAAATGAGTTTAGTGACAAGTGTCACATTTTTATTTTATTTCTTTAATTTTAATAAATCAAAAACTAAATCTATATAACAATACTTCTTATTCTTCATTCACTTTTTCTACCTCATTTTCTAAGAAATAAAACTGCAGCCACGTTTTCAAAACAGAGAAAAAAATATACCCAAAACCTGTAATCATCTTCAAAGCAAAACCTAAAATTAATTCAAGAAAATAAAACCTATAGCAAATCTTCTTCAACAAACCTGTAACCCATTTTCCAAATCAAAGCCCTGTAGCCTGCATTTTTCTTTAATATGGAAATTAGAGCATGCATGCAAGTTTCTTCAGAAACATTCAAGTTAAAAGTTTAAGAAGCAAAAGGCATCTCAGCTAAAAGTTCAAAAGCTTTTCAAATTAAAACTTGGAAAGTTTCTCTGTTCATTCTCTAAAATGGTGAGTAACTTTTTATTTAAAAACCTAAATAAAATAACCAGTTGTATGTTTATATCTATGAATTCGTATGGTTGTATGATATATATTTATGGTGCATGTTTGGGTATATGTGTGAATGTATATATGTGTGACTATGTGATTTCTGTGATATCCCCTATCTTTAGTTTCGAAGTTAAAGTTTAAATTTTAATCCAATCATCTTGTGACCTATTGTTGTTTAAACTTAGGATTTAAAGATTGTTGTTTAATATAAACAAAAGTTGGATAATTTATTCAAGATTGAAATAACTTGGAAAATATCTGGAATCAAAAAGAACAGGGAAATCTCTTATTTAAGCCAAACTCAAATATAATATTTTACGAAACCAGGATTATAATTTGAATACGATAACCAAAACATGATTTTTTAAAACAAAGATTTTGATTTCTAGTGATAGGAATCAGGTGCAGTTCTTGTTTGAATGGAGAATGGGTTTTAGGCAAGTTCAGGCGGTCGGAGGCACTAGCGTGGTCGAAATTTCTTGCGAAGGTGGACGAGCCTACGTAGGTGATGAGAAAAATATCTGGAGCGGTTCCAGTTCATCGTGGTAGTAGCGGCGGTAGATTTAAGATTTTAAACCTAGTTTTAAAGATGACCACTTTTGCGATTCGTTTGCCTCCATCGATGGATCGAGTGTTGTGATGCTTTGGGAAATGAAAGGTGGGCGTGCTGTCGTGGTGTAGCTGGAGTTGCTTCGCCTCTGGTGGTCAGAGAAAGGGGGAACAAGACGATGTTGGAAGCCTGGTTTTGAGGGAAATCTGGATCGTGGTGCTTGATTTCGACTAAGGACGAATGGGGGTTCTCGAGTGAGTTTAATTCGATGACGATGGGTTGTTCGATGTGTGGGAGGCGATGGGGTTGGTCGGAGTTCACCAGAAAAGTTGTGCACGTGCACGGCGATGGTGTATCGATGTTTGTCTGGGTTTTAGAATCGAGATACTCGAACGATTCTCGAGTAAACTGTTGATTTGCTCGAGTTAGAACTCGAGTACGCGTGAGTTTCTTTGTGGGAGTTTATAACTTAGAAATATCTTAGTTAAAATATAGAAGAAAGGGGATTGGGGACTGAGTCGAGTAGGAAGATGGATTATCTCGAAGCAGGAGTCGAGTGAAGTAGGGGTAGGACCCGAAGTAAGGTCAAAGCCTGTTTCTTTTATAAGTTTTTTAAAGCCCAGTTTTTAAAATTTAAATAAATTAGTTTTAAGACTTTTCTTAAAAGAAAAATTCAAGTGTAAATGAATTCTTTAACATTGATTTAATAAGTTATGTATTTAGTAACTTAAATGGGTTAAGCCAAGATTATGTTATGTTAATATTGAAAACTTAATTTAGGTAAATTAATTAAATGTAAACTAAGGTAAGATGTTAATTCTAGTTGATACTGGAATTAAGGAAGTAGTGGGATAAATAATTGATCTTAAAGAAATTTAGTTTAAATGGTTTAAGATTTAATTAATTGATTAAATAAGATTAGATTTTAAATTAACTGGTTATTAAGGATAAATTAATCTGTAATTCATATTGATTTATCTAAGTTAAATTTCTTAAGAAAAGAAATTAAGGGGATTATTAGTAGTAAATGAAGGTCATTTACTTAAGATTTATTTAATAAATAATAAATGTGATAATTTTATTTAATCACTAGATTGGTTAATTAAAGATAATCAATTATTAAAATGTTATGAATGAAAGTAATTAAAAGATCAATTGCTTAATGTAATTAATCGAGCCTAATTTGATTTATTTAAGTTAATTAATTTAGTTTAATTAATTTAAATTAATCATGGAACGATTTGATAAGTATAATTACTTAAATGTAATTAATAAAGTGGAATTACTTAATGAAGTAATTAATGGTAATTACTCTATGTAATTAATTGAAGGTGATTTAAATATGATAGTAATTTGGATTAAATTACTTGTGAAATTAATCAAGGGATTAATTGAGATAATTAATTAAGGAGTAATTAATTTGATGAAGTAATTAAGGGAGTTAATTACTGGAATATGATTAATCAAAAGTGATTAATAAATATGGTTTAATTAAAGGTTAATTACTTAATTTAATTTAAGTAATTAATAATTAATTTGTAATTAAGGATCATTAATTAATATAATTAATGATGTAATTAAGAATTGATTAATTAAGATTAATTAATAAATAATAAGTGATTAAAGTAATTAATTAATTGTAATTAATTAATTGTAATTAATTAAAGATTAATGTAATTAAGTATGGTTAATTAATTATGAAGTAATTAAAGATTAATTACTGAAATGGTTTAAGATAATTAATTTGTGAAATTAATTAAGGATTAATTACTTAAAGTAATTAAAGGATTATTAATCAGAAATGATTAATTAAGATGATACTTAGAGTATGATTAATTAATTGGTTTAATTAATAATTAAGTAAGAAGGATTTATAAAATGAAGTAATTAATTTAATTTACTTTAAATTAATTAGAGATGATATAAATCATTACTTAGGGATGGTTGAATGATATGGAATGCTTTGCATTGTTGATATCTCTGATAAGAGATGTGCTGATCTATAATATGGATGTTTGGTTGGATTGAAATGATAATATGAATTATCTGTTTGGATGATAATGTAAATTATCTATTGAATTATCTATCTTTGTGTATATAGATAAAGAATTGAATTGTTTTAACCTTAAAACAACTTGACCCTTAAAATACGTTTTGGATTTCGATGAGACCGGGATCGGGTTTCCGTATACCGGAATTCCAGGTCTGGAGACCCGAATACCACATCGATCCAAATTAACGATAGGTCGTGAATCTCAAGTGAAGATGAAGATTCAGAGTGCAAGTGTTATTGTCGTTAACTCTGAGGGTGATTCCAAAACGAGTGTAACGAGATAATGCCTTCGGTTTCGTTCGAACCCGGAACGAACTTGTATGGATTGAATGCTTTCAGAACATCGTCAGGTGGACGATGAGCATTCTAAGTGATGTGTTCTGATTTAAAGGTAAATCGTAACCTCAAGCCTCATCAACCGGGAATGGCTAAAACAGGGGAGGTGCAGCAAGGCTTCGTGGGTAGCACCCACTGAGAGTAAGGTCATCCCTATCTAGAGAGTTCCTTCTTTTATTTCGGCTTAGTGGTGCAGTTGGCGACGGCCATCTGTGGGGTGATTTTATTCGGAATTATCCAGTAAGGGATGGTTCCGGCTTTGTGTTGCAGGGGATTGGGAGTGATCCTCGGTACGGTGATCTAGGCCCCGTACTGTGATGAGCGGTACCCCGGTAGCTCTGCCATTGTATGGAAATCCAGATTCCAATAAGTGATAACGGACTTGATTGTATACTTATGTATGCTGGAATTTAATAATGTAACAATTTCGGCTATTTCATATTTATTTGAAAACCCTAGACCCTATTATAATACAATCGAATTTCCTATCAAGTGTTTTGGTTAGCGTAAGGTAAAAACTTACCCATGTTTATTTGTGGGGAGTCTTACGTGATACCTTTTCTTTCAAAAGGTTTTGAAGTTAAACAAGTTTAACCTGTTACTCACACCAGACCCATGTCTGACCCAAGTTGTTTATTTCTGTTTTATAAACTCTTGGGTACTCAAATTTTTACGAGTAGCCAAGGGATTCAGGTTTAGCTTTGACGAATTGTGGAGGAGCAATGGAGCAGGAGGCTTCGGCGTTCGTAGATATAGTATTCCGCTGTGTTGATATCTGTGTTAGAGTCTTGTATTGTATTTGAGTTGTAATATCTAGACAGATGTTTATAACTGTCTAGTATGTGTTGTATAGTTGTGTAAACTCTGATAAGTGTTGTATACTATGTAATAGTTTATGTTATTAATATAATTTATTCGTTCCGTTATGAGATCATTGTTGTTGTTTCTTTCTTTCTTCTCTTCTTTTCTATTTTCTACCTCTTTCTTTCTTATTGATGATGCGACTTTCAGTGGAGAAAAAGTCGGGTCGTCACATATATGGTTTTAAATAAGATTTATAATAAGGTTATTTTATTTTCTTTTTGAAATATTGCTTAATAAATAAGATTTAAGAGTATTTATATATAGATAAGTAATTTATAAATTAAGAAAAGGCTATTTATTTACATTTAAAATAAATACAAATTTCCATAAAGACATGTGTAAATTCCTAAGGCTAAGTAATAACAAGTGTTAACAAATTAAAAATGGTTAGTGACAAATGTCAAAGTTTTGTATTTTTGTTTTTCTTTTAATTAAAAAAATCATTTCTACTTATATAAACACATGCTTTCATTCCATTCTCTTTTCTATTTCTTTTTCAAAGCTAAAGAAAACTTTCAGCCTGTAAACAAAAATTCCCAAAGACAATAATCTTTCTCAAAAAAAAAAAAACAAAGATCTGCAATTCATTTCAAAAACATTCTTATAATCATTCCTCTCAAACCTGAAAGCTCCTTCAACTCTGCAATGCATTTTTTCAATCTGAAAGTCTTCAGCTTGCATTTTTCAAATCTGAAAATCTGTAAAACATCTTCTTCAAAACCATAATCATCTTTCTCAAATATCCTGTAATTCATATTCAAATCAAAGGCAAAGCTTTTTAGCCCACATTGTAAATCTGGAATCAAAACAAAACCTGCAGTTTCTTCAAATCTGGAAACAAGCAATAACCTGGAATCTAAAGCATTATCTCAACAAGATAAATGGCATGCAATGCAAGTTTCCAGCAAGCAATGCAAGTTTCCAAATCAAACATTCAAGTTAAAAGTTTAAGAAGCAAAAGGCATCTCAGTTAAAAGTTCAAAAGCTTTTCAAAACATATCAGGAAGCTCTGTCTTCTTCAAATTAGGTGAGTAACAATATTTTTTAAATTTAATGATGAAATCTGGTTGCATGCTTATCTCTGGAAATAAGTTTTGTCTGTGAGTATATTTTCTTTAGAAAATCTCTGTGCATGTATGTAGATAAATAGGTTGGTGTGCATGTCTGTTATTTGCCCTGTTCTTCATTTTAAGATTAGTGAGTAACATTCATTTTAAAATTTAAGTACATAGGTATTTGTTTGCATGTGGAATTCTGGAATAAAATGAGTGTTGAATGGATGTGTGTGATTGAATTTTTATGTATATATATGGATGTATAGATGCATGTTTAATATTGTTCCTGTTCTTACCTGTTTTACTGTTAGAAGTTAGAATCATGTTCAAAATTAAATTCCTTTTGATATAATCTCTGTTAAACTTTGGATTCAAACAACATTCGATTGTTTAATCATGACTTTAAGCTTAAACTCTATTCAAATGAATTAAAACTGGAATCTGCTCTGGAAAATAGAGAAGAACAGGAAAGCTTAAGTTTTGTTAAAAATTCAAACTTCTAAATTCACTAATTCAGGCATGTAAACTGAATCATCAACTAAAATCATGATTTTTAGAAAAGAAATCATAATATTTAGATTTGGTTTGGATGAGAAATGTCAGGTTGAACAGATATTGCTTTTTGGGTAATTTCTGTTGATCGCATTAGTTTGGAGGATCGTAGTTCATTCTAGGGGAAGAGGAGCTATCATTGTTGATCGGAAAAATAACAGTAGGAATTATAAATAACTGTGGTGATGATGATTTTGATTTGAGTTTTGGAAACCTAGTTTTACTGGGTTACCATTTTTGCATGAGTTCGACTTTCTCTGGTGATCGAGTTGCTTGGGGATTTGGGTATTGGAAGATGGTGAGTTAACGAGGACTTCACCGAAGTTTCAATGGCGATGGTGGTCGGAGGAGGGAACGCGAGACGTTGACAGGTTTGGGTCTGTTCCAGTTTTGTGATTGTGATGGCTCGAATTCGATTGAGATGGTTGTTCGTGGTTCTGGAGGTCGCGATCGTGAATGGTGGTCGTAGACGATATGCTGGCGTTCGCATTGATGGTCAGAGGCGATCGACTCGCCTGTGCACGTGCACATGTACGTTTCGTACATCTGGAAAATTTGAAGTTGGGGAAGAAGAGATGGGTACGGGATTGACTCGAAGTCGTGCTCGTGATAGTTAGGTTCTGGCTCGAGTTGTTTCCAGGGGGACTCGTGTAGTATAACTGTTTTTAAAGATTTTAAAACATAACAAAGTTTAAAAGAAAAGGGGAAGGAAACTAGAAGGAATACTCGGGGAAATTGGGTTTTTACTCGGGTATTTTGATATTTGTCTCGGGTAGGTTTAGTGTCTCAGGTTTTAAACCTGACAGTGTTTTTAAAATTTAAAATGACTTTTAAAATTTAAAGGCAGGATTTAAACTAAGTTTAAATCAAGTTTTCATATGGATTCAAGTTTAAATTTGTATCCTATTTGAAATAAATAAGTTTTTATTAAATTTAAAATGTTTAGACAACTTTAATATGTTTAAAGTATAATTTTAAAAGGGGGTTTGAATTTAAATAAAGTGGTTTAAAAATCTTTAAATATTAAGTGTTTCTTAACATTTGGATTTAAAAAGATTTTGTAAATTTGATTTAAGTCTTGGTTAAAGTTAAATGTGTAATTTGTTTTAAATCTTAAATTTAAAATGAATAAAAAGGAAGATTTAAAAATAAAAGTTTTCAAAGCCTTTTGTAAATGATAAATTAAAGTAGTTAAAGGTTAATACTTTAATTTAGAAAGTAATTAAGGTTTAATGATATATGAGTCATTAAATTAATAAGATAATTAAAGAATAATTTAATAATTTGATTAATTAATGGTTTAGTGTTAATTAATTAAATAATTAAGATTATAAGTTAAATTAATTAAGGGTTAATTAATTTAGGATTAAGAATCATTTATTTAGATAAGTATAGATTTTAATAAATGATTAGAAATTTATTTATCAAGTGATTAAAGGTTTATTTAGCAATTAATTAAGTAATAGAGTTAAATTAATTGGTAATTAAGAATTTATTAAGTTGAATTTTATAAATAGTTGATTAAAGTTTAATTACTTAGGAAATAGTTAAAGAATTGTTAATAATTAATGAAAGATCATTAATTAGGGATTATTAGATAATTAAGTAATTAATTAATTAACATGATTAAATTTGATAATCAATTAGATTAATTAATTAATATGAAAATGGGTTAAGTATAATTACTTAATGGAAGTAATTAAGGTAATTAATTACTTAAGGTAATTAATTAAATAAATTTGATAAGTTTAAATTAATTAGTTAAATTAATTTAAGATAATGATTTGGAAATTTGATAATTACTTAAATGTAATTAGTGAAAGTATAATTACTTAGGAAAGTAATTAAAGGTAATTACTGGATGTAATTAACTGAAGACGATTTAATAATAAAAGAAATTTGAGTTAATTACTTTTGAATAATTAATCAAGGGATTAATTAAAGGATAATTAATTAAGGAGTAATTAATTATGAAGTGGAGTAATTAAGGGAAGTTAATTACTAAATGAGATTAATCAAAGGTGATTAATAAATGTGACTAATTAATTATTAAATGTAATTAATTTAGATAAGATAATTAATTAAGAGTAATTAAGGATCATTAATTAATAAAATTAATGATGTAATTAAGAATTGATTAATTAAGATTAATTAATAAATAATAAGTGATTAAAGTAATTAATTAATTGTAATTAATTAAGGATTAAGATAATTAAGTATAATTAATTAATTAATGAAGTAATTTAAAGATTAATTACTGAATGGTTTAAGATAATTAATTTGTGAAATTAATTAAGTATTAATTACTTAAAGTAATTAAAGGATTATTAATCAGGAATGATTAATTAAGATGGATACTTAGAGTAATGATTAATTAATTGGTTTAATTAATAATTAAGTAAGCAGGATTTATAGAATGAAGTAATTAGTTTAATTCACTTTAAATTAATTAGATGATAAATCATTGCTTAAGGATGGATGAATGAGATTGAATGTATTTCATTGTTTGATATCTCTAATGAGATATGATTGATATATGATATGGATGTTTGGTTGAATTATAATGATAATGTGAATTATCTGTTTGGGATGATAATGTAGATTATCTATTGAATTATCTATCTTTGTGTATATAGATAAGAATTGAATTGTTTTAACCTTAAAACAACTTGGCCCTTAAAAGATACGTTTTGGATTTCGATGAGACCGGGATCGGGTTTCCGTATACCGGAATTCCAGGTCTGGAGACCCGAATACCACATCGATCCAAATTTACGATAGGTCGTGAATCTCAAGTGAAGATGAAGATTCAGAGTGCAAGGGTTATTGTCGTTAACTCTGAGGGTGATTCCAAAACGAGTGTAACGAGATAATGCCTTCGGTTTCGTTCGAACCCGGAACGAACTTGTATGGATTGAATGCTTTCAGCACATCGTTAGGCGGACGATGAGCATTCTAAGTGATATGTTCTGATTAAAGGTAATCGTAACCTCAAGCCTCATCAACCGGGAATGGCTAAAACAGGGGAGGTGCAGCAAGGCTTCGTGGGTAGCACCCACTAAGAGCAAGATAGATCCCTGTCTAGAGGTCCCTTTTCTTTTTATTCGGCTTAGTGTGTGGTTGGTCGCGCCAACTACGGGGTTATCTTGTTCGGAATTATCCAGTAAGGGATGGTTCCGGCTTTGTGTTGCAGGGGAGCGGGCGTACTCCTCGGTACGGTGATCTAGGCCACGTACTGTGACGGGCGGTACCCCAGTAGCCCTGCCATTGATGGAAACCCATTCTTCCTACGTGCCCTTACGGTTTTGATTGTATAACCCACTTTGTGGCTAGTATGCTGGAATTTAATAATGTAACAATTTCAGCTATTTCATATTTATTTGAAAACCCTAGACCCTATTATAATAAAATCAGATTTCCTATCAAATGTTTTGGTTAGCGTAAGGTAAAAACTTACCCATGTTTATTTGTGGGGAGTCTTACGTGATACCTTTTCTTTCTAAAGGTTTTGAAGTTAAGCAAGTTTAACCTGTTACTCACACCAGACCCATGTCTGACCCAAGTGTTTATTTCTGTTTTATATAAACTCTTGGGTACTCAAATTTTTACGAGTAGCCAAGGGATTCAGGTTTAGCTTTGATGAATATTCTGGAGGAGCAATGGAGCAGGAGGCTTCGGCGTTCGTAGATATAGTATTCCGCTGTGTTGATATCTGTGAAAGTGTTTGTATTGTATTGAGTTGTAATATCTAGACAGATGTTTATAACTGTCTAGTAAGTGATGTATATGCTGTGTAACTCTGTAAATTGTTGTATACTATGTAATAGTTTATGTTATTAATATAATTTATTCGTTCCGCTGTGAGATCGTTGTTGTTGTTTCTTTCTTCTCTTCTTTTCTATTTTCTCACCCCTTTCTTTCTTCATAATGATGCGACTTTCTGGGCATAGGAAGTCGGGTCGTTACAACAGTTCACTTATTTCCAGTTAAGTATTTAGTCAAAAATTTTGGCTTTATTGGAAATCATCCTTAAATCAAAATTTTGAGAATTAATTTCCGATTAATTTCGAACTATTTTATAGATAAAATAGATATATATATATACATAATATATCAAATCAAATTTAAAGTCTTCAGTATACTATAAATCAAGTCATGTTTAGAAATTCAAACCAAAATTTTTTTTCTCCAAACAAAAGTGTAGTAGGGCTACATAATAGTCTCTCCACTTCGAAACTCGAAAATGAATGCCGATGATGCGGCCGCCATCACCGAAATTATTTTCCAGCGACAAAGAAAAGGGCACTGGTTTAAACATTTAAATTCTTTGGAAATGATTTCTATTTGAAAATAATTTAAATACTATACACTTTAAAACTTCCACATCAAAGTTTGAAATCACCGGAAATTTAAATTCTTAGTTTCTTGATTTAAATTCATTAAAATTTTCAAATAAATTATAAACCATGTTTTTATTTCAATTGTTTATATATGAGACAAAAGCCAATGGTTTAGGTGACATATTTAAAATCCAATATTATTTTTTAACAAACAATTTAATTAACTATCAAAATTCAGAAAATCATACTTATATATATAATATAATTATTCAAAATTTATTTCATTTACCAAATTTAAAAATAATATTATGTCAGTTTGCTCTGTTCAAGCGTTTTGGAAATTCTATCGATAGCATTGATCAGACGAATCGATCGAAAACCCAAATCAACAATAACAACTCAAACAACACAATATCTAAAACATTTAAATATAGATTTACAAATACTCTATACAAGAATAAATTTTCAAAGCAAGGACAGAGATTCAAATTTGATTAATTCAATCAAAGAAAATTTTGATTTGAGAATAAGTTGGAATGAAAGATAAGATGATTATTTAACCGAATAAGGAAATAGATAATCTTATATAAATCACGGGCAACCATAACCGGGGCGACCGTGACTTCAAGAATAAGATCGATGTGGAATTCCGAGGTAAATGGACATTCGATCTCAAGAAATAGAATTCAGGTATAGCAGGAGATAGATAGCACCGTAAACCGAGGATACTGAAATCCTCGGTAAATCGATGTCTATTGTAAAGGAGTTTCACCCCTTTATAAGTCAATTTGAGATTGGCAAGACCGCCGACTCATTATAAAGATCATTCGAAGTGGAGTTATAGGATACTCCAGAATTAAGAGAAGACGAATAGTGAGGGACACAAATGAGTTTTGGAACCGCAGGGAACGTTCCAAAATTCAAAGGAATCGAGTCAAAAAGGACGAGGTTCAACTCGAATGTGAGTGATTTTGTAAATACATTTACCCTATATGCTAAGTTTTGCCTAGAGCTACCAAAGCTCTGATACCAACTGTAACGACTCGATATTTTGGACCATTCGCATCCGCACATGTCGGACTTGAATAAATCAAAATACCGAATTGTTAATTTAAATTTGGAAAAACTGAACATATACAGTAAATAAATAATCACAGATCGCAGACACAGAGTAATAACTGCAGCGGAAACAAAAGATAGTAGTTCATGAAGCTACTATATACATATCAGAGTATAATAAGGTACAACAGATGTCTTGAATACAATAATCAAATACAATATCAGAATACATCTCTGGAATCAACTGAATATCTGAAAGCTGGATAGATAGCTGGATCTCCAAGCGAAGCTCCAACTCCAAAGGTGAGTCTCGAATACTGGTACACTCAGTCTGACCCGAGCATAAAGCAAAACACAAAACACTCGAGTTAGGATTAACATTCTTATATCAATAAATCCAACTCAAGTGAAATAGCAATTGAAATGAAAGTAACTCAAAGGATGTTTGGAATAACCATCCTTTAAGGATCCGTTAAACTATCTACTATGTAGTAGTGTATGATAAGTAGATAATGCCTATCAGTAATATAAGATATCAAAATAGTGTTAAGGCGTTACCATTATCCCCCTTAACACAATTTTTATATAAGCGTTATAGTCTATACAGCACTGTAAACTCCACCGTAAACTAGTGGGATATCAGGGAGTACTCCATAGGTATAAAACAAAACAAATCGTAGTAGTCGCGTATATAGGGATACAAGTATGACAAGGCACATGAGGCAATACCCAAGGTAGTGAAACTACCGTTTGCCTGATCCGGACTGGTGAGAACGCATCGCCGCAGCGATCGCAACACCGCAAAACAACACTCCCAAATCAAGGGTGCACTAATCGACAACAAGTAATGAGTAGTTTCGAAGAAGTGTGTTCGCTCGAGGTGGCTAACCCCATTTGGCCCGGCACGGCTCCTGTTTTAGTCATTTCCAATTTGACACAAGTGTCAAGGCTATCCATTATCGTTCTCTTTCTTCAGTCATCACGTACATCATTCCAACCACTTCATTCTGGATCCCACTCCGCGTATAGTTATTAAAGTGGTTTCGGTTTAGACAGTGAGTATGTCCCTAACCGATTCCGGTCTCTTTAATAACTTTCGTGATTATTACACCGATTGGTCGTTTAATAAATTTCAAAACCAAATCAATTACAATTTCAATTAGAATTTGTAAATCAACATTTCATTTGTCTTTCTAAAACAATTTCCATAATTTACGTTTCAAAACTTCCAAATTACCATTTCAAAATCTTATAATTCAATTTCAATTTTTATTTAAAACAATTCAAATATTGGTTCAAGTTCGAATATAAGTTTCATTCCGAAATCATTTAACTTAATTTAACATTCAAATCGATTTAAACTCAATTATCGATTTCATTCGATATTCATTCAATTAATTTATCATTAAAACAATTTCAATTAAATTTCCAATCCATTACATTACTTTCTTAAGTTCAACTTATTATATCAAGCATACAAATTTATTTTAGATTAAATTTGTCGAATCAAATTCTTTACATTTCAAATCTTACATTTATTTCAATAAAACACATTTTATTTCTTGTTAGAGAAATTCTATTTCACTTATTTATTTACTTAGTTACACATTTCAAAGCTCAATTAATAAAGAAACTAAATTTCACTTATTCAAGAAGTTAAATTCCACTTATTAAAGCATTCAATTTTATTTAATTATTAAATAATTCAATCTTATTTAATTATTAAATAATTTCAAAACTTAATTATTAATTAATCTCAAAACTTAGTTATTAATAATTTCAAAACTGAATTATTGAATAATTTCAACTTAATTATTAATAATTCAGAATTTTTAAAACAACGTTCTTTCATCAACTACTATGTTAATATTTTGATTCAGATTATTAATTATTAACATTTCCTTTCATTAAATTTCAAATTCCAACTTCATTTCAAAACTATATTATTTATTTAAATAAAATCTTTATTTTATTTTTAAATCAAATTTTATTGACCAATCGGTTTTTATTTAATTCTCTATCCTAGGTCCAATTTTTTATTTTGGGTATTTATCATTTCAACCCGATTCCATTTCAATTCAAAACCAAAGCATAGCAAAGGGAACTTGCAGTGTGATAAATGGGATGGTGTCAAAGTAAATAAACAAGCAATAACAACAATCAATAACAATCCAATAGTTAATTCAAGAAATTCCCGAAATAATCGTATTAATTCACATTGTTGTTTGTGCGAATTAATATAATTATTTCTAGAATCTACACTATCATTTCATGTAGATTAAATATTACTGCACTAATATTTTATGCGGTTCTTCACTTGGTATCTATTATTCAATTCATACTACATCAATTTATACAACATACATTCAAATGGTTCAAGGTGTAATTAACCATATTACTACGTGTCGAGTAATTAAACATTTAAAGGGGTCATATTATGCAAATGTCATCAAATCAAATTTATCACATATTTCAAATCTAACAATCCTACGTCAATTTCAATTTCAAATTATTTATCACTTACAATATTAACAATTTAACGTCCAATGTCAAACATCAAACAGTCAATCATTTATCAACCAAACTGGATTATCATTGTATAAATAACAAATAAGGGTGTCAGATGTCACAGGTGAACTGATACAGGTAATAACATATATAACAGTGTAATTAACTAACAACAGCATATTTCAATTGTCGTTTCAATTGAAATCAAATTTAATAAATAAGAGAACGTTAATCGTGAATGATTGCTCACCTTTCGAGGCTAGAGAAGTTTCGACAAAGAATGAGCTACGAAATCCAAAGCAACATTGGATGGACAGGATTGGATGCAGAAAATAGGTACGACCGACAAGGCTGATAATAGAAATTGAAGAGAACAATTGAATCAGTTGATATAAGTTTAACTAAATATATATGAATCAAAATTTATAACAGAATATACCTTAATGTAATAAAATCATTGTTTTAAATCGCATATATAACAAGGTCAACATATATACATTATGATTATATTCTATATTTAGTTTCAATATTTTATATTAAGATGAATATTAAAATGAGATATATATATATAACATAAAACGATTTGTAAACCGATTAATTTATATAATAAGAAACTTGATACATATATCACACTTTGATGTATACTTAAAACGATTAACAACTGGCGAAAATATATATGCCATAAGAAAATCTTAAAGCAATAAGTAAGCTTCCCACTCTGATAAACTTAACATACTATACTGCATATGAAATCGGGCACGTATCACTTACAGGAAACACGAACACTCTAAATATACAAATACAAATTAGAAATCCATATTATATATAAGCCTATATGAGTGAATATTTATATACTAACCGTAACATAAAACTATAAGCACAGACTGTAAATATATAAAGTTATACATATATGCGGCTTTGAAACTGTTTTGTAGGCAAAACATGAAACAGTGCTACTAACTTTATAACATAAAATATGATAAACAAATTTTAAACTTTAACACATAGACTAGCAACAAGCTATGCAAAGACCTAGAAAAAAACAAACAAGACTTGTGCAAAAAAAGTAAACCAATAGAGAATATAGATACGGCTATTAAAACTTCCCAACAATAAACCACTTTAATGTATATATATATATACATATATATATTTAGTAAAATTACAGTTGCTTACACTATACGTATTAACGTATGAAAAAATGATATTTTATAAACTTATATATAGTAACTTAAACAAAATTATAGCTCATTACTTACAGCACAACACACAGGTTATAAAACTTTTGTATCAATATTTATCAAATCAACGCACGCAACTATATAAATACACGGTCAACATATGCTTTGATAGCTTGTATAAACTTATTATGCAATTCTCTTTTACTGTCATGCAGACCCCACAACTCATGCAACTAAAGTAGACAGCACATATTTACTGTATAAAAAAATACACGGTCCTTGATTTTTATAGCAAGATGCGTATGAAACCCATGTATATGTAAATATACAAATTATGTAGAGTTTATATTATAAACTTGATATATATAACAAAACAAAAATAATGTTACAGCTTTAAAACAAAAGAGTACAACATTCTAAAATAAAACGTATGAAACCATGCACTGCAAATACTACCTAATACAGAGATCTATCCCAAGTTATATAACTTAATATATGCCACTGCACAGTACACTAATATACCTATGCAACACTATGTTGTTAACAAATAAAGGTATCTCTATACATATAAACTAAGACTTCGAAAATCAAAAATATATATAAATTTTTCACGTATATGAAAATCACGTGCATATAGTTATAACAGTATGGTTTATTTACACATAATATAAAGTTGCTTTAGTAAAATACGAACTATATTCTTCTAATATTTCCAGATCCACAGATTATATTTCTATGAACAAATAATATATATATATATATTACCTTAGAGTAGAGGAGAGATGCACACGAGAGAGAGAGAAGGGGAACAGTCATGCGGTTCAGGTGGATGAGCATCTCAAGTGGAGGATGCAAAGCAAAACCTCAGGCAAAATATTTGCACTCTCTTTTTTTTAGGATGCGCACAGGAAAGATGAAAGAGAGGCGCAAGGAAGAAGAGCGGGTTGGTAGACGCTCGATGACGAGTGCTTGGCCATTTCGCATTGAGCTGATGTCGGTAGGCTGAGGAAAAGAAGTTTGGTCTTGATTACTGGGAGGGAAAGTGGAAAAGGGAGGAAGCAATTGGAGAAGCTCGATTGAAAGGGTGTGAGGAGATGAAAAGAAGAGGCTGATGAAGAAAGAATTTGAAAAGGCAGAGAAGAGATGTAACCTTTTGTAAATATATAAATTTTTCTCAATGCGCAGACAAAGCAACTTGATTATCAAAGATGAGCTGGCAACAAGAAAATGAATCAGAATGAACGGCAATTACTTTGAACATTGGAAATGTATAGTAAATTGGTTGAATTCAGTGAATAATATTAATAACCTTACCATTGGAATTATACGCTGAATTTTAATGGTCACCAGAACCCCAAAAGATAAAATTGATTACCGATACAACTACCTGTTATGCAAATTTCACCGTGTACCGGTCTTCGAATTACAGAAATGAATATACCGCGGAGATCGGTGCGACGAGACGGTCAAAATGGTATACGAATATTAGTGGTACGATTGAATTATAAAAAATTCAAATTTTCTACTACGGAAATGCAGTAATAACGCAGAAAAATAAGATCGACGGAGCTAAAGAAGCCCAAATTTGATAAAACGAAAAATGACGTCTTGCTCAGAAGATGATTTAGAATTTTTATATGTAAAAATATTCAGGTTTCGAAAACGTTTTATTTTCATCAATTACTAACCGATTTTTTTTGAAAAAGGGGCTCAAATTCTCTATTAATATAAACCAGGTCCAAACAAACCAAAATACAAAGGCAATAACAGGCCCAAGTTCAAATACAAAACCAACATGTTCAAACAATAGAAGAAAAACTAAAACGAAGCCCAAAGCCTAGAAGGCAGCCCATAGACTGGAAGGCTCCAGATACTTCCACACTCATCTCGTAGGATAGAAGGCAATCCGACACTTCTAACTACATCTCTCCATACTTTCCAAAACAGCCTAGAGGAAAAATGGCTGCCAACTAAGAAGACGAACTCCTCCTTAAAACTTCGCTGAGATGAAACTATAGCCTCACTTCAAAGTATCAACTATAACAGCGAGCTACGATCCCTCCAGAAAACATAAGGTAAGCTTTCTTTCTCAATTATCTTCGGCTAAAAAGTAGATCTACCAAAACTAACAATAAAAATTGTTAACAGGATTGTTGTACAGATCTGAATTCTAATAGATCTAAAGTTTAAAGCAAGGCAAGCAGACAGCAACACTTCCTCAAGTCGATAACAAACAAGATAAGATTTTTTTCACCCAAACCATATCTTTTAACCTCAGTAAAGATGAAAATCTTCTAACTTTTCTTCAAAATTGTTCAATGTCTTTCAATCCAGGTCGAGATCACTGCCAAAAGCAACCTGCAAACCTATTTTCTTAAAATCTACTGAGAAGTTTTAGATGAAAGTAAATAATAATGTAAAATTAGAGAGAGGGAAAGATAAAATTGTAAATAAAACAGGTACTCAAAAAATCTGGATCCGGAGGAATAGGATCAGTCAAGTGGCAAAGGAAAACAGAAATCATGAAAGAATCCCCAATTCAGCGTTGGGAGGTAAAACCCCATTTCTTAGCAATATCTGTATTCATGCCAGTGATGTTCTTGTAGAATTTAGATTTTGCCATTCTAATGTTCAAAGTCTGGAAAATTTTTAAGCAGATTTTCGACCCATCTGTATAACATTTTTGAAATATCCTTTCGTTCCTTTCTTTCCAAATATGCCAGACACAAATTGAGAGCGAGAGTTGAAACAAATCTGAATCGAAATTATGAGAGCTAGAGAAAGAAACTATTTTCAGTAAATCTTCCTTCAAGGAAAATGAAAATAAACTCTTCGGCTTAACAAAAAACTTTTGACAACTCCAAAGCCAAATCTTTTGTGAAAACTCACATTTAAAGAATAAATGGTCTATAGTTTCAATGTGACTCTTACAGAAAACACAATTCTGATCCACCACAATGTGTTTCTGAATTAATCTTTCTTTAGTCAAGAGGAAATCATTTATGGCTTTAAACAGGCAGACCGCCATTTTAGGTACGTGAATTTTGTTCCAGACCATAGGAGCCCAAAACTTAGTTTCAAACGTAGATCGTACCGAATTCCAAACTTTTTTAAACTGGTAATTACCATCCTTAGAACACTTCCAGGTCCAGAAATCCCTCTCCTTGTTATTGTGAATTTTGACGTCTTCAATTTCAGTCTGAATTTGAAATAAAAAACTATACACGTCCCACTTCCACTCGCCATTTTTTACAATCCTACTGAGAGACACATTTTCTGTACCTGTTCTAAAAGCAGTATCCCTTCCAATGCGTTCCATTATAGAACTTCCGTTTAACCATGGATCATACCATAACGAAGTGGTTTTGCCATCTACAATGTTAAGGGAAAGGCAATTCAAAGCTTCGCGTCTATTCTTCAAAATGAATTTCCACACTCCGGAGTCATCCGAACGCTGTTCAATATCCCAGAAACTTTTAAGCCCTATATATTTGTTATGCATAAAAACTGCCCAAGAACCTTCTAAGTTGATTATTTTCCAAATCAATTTGATGTATAACGCTCTATTCATCTCCTCTAAGTTTCTCAGACCCATACCTCCTTCTTTTTTATGTTTACATAAGATCTCCCAAGGGATCTTACTACTACGACTTTTCCAAAGAAAATTTAAAATCAGGTGTTTGATCTTTTGAAAAGTAGCAACTGGAAGACAGAAACATTGCATCCAAAATTGTATTATAGGATATACAGTAGATTTAATAAGTTCCAGTCTCCCTGCTAAGCTCAGCATCTTAGTTTCCCATCTACCAATCCTAGTTTTAATCTGTTCTATTAGAGAGGAACAATCCTTATCCCTCAAGTTAGCACTAGACAGAGGTATACCCAGATACCTAATTGGGAGGGTTGATTGTTGAATATTGAGGATCGAACAGATGTCTGTGTCACATTCCACCCCTTTCCCAAAAAAGATGTTGGATTTCTCAACACTTAATTCCAAACCAGTAACCTTTTTCAAAGTTTTAAACACTTCGTTAATAGCATACGCAGTTTGAACACTAGCTTTAGTAAAAAGAATGATATCGTCAGCGTAAATCAGATGAGTAAGTTTATTACCAAAATCTGTAACAGGAGAGATCATACCTCCCCTAACTTTCTCCTCCATTAGTAACGTAAAGTATTCCATAACCAGAGTAAAAAGAATAGGGGAAAGCGGGTCTCCTTGTCTAAGACCATTAGAACTTTTAAAGTAACCATGCGCTTCTCCATTAACAAAAATAGAGAAAACTGGAGTCTTAATTAAGTTTTCAATAATTTTTGTCCATTTATCTGGGAAACCCAAACTTCTTAACATATGAATAACAAAATCTCTGTTAATCGAATCGTAAGCTTTCTTTAAATCCACTTTGATACACATGAATTTGTTGTCCTTTCTTCCAAGGCCTCTAATAAGTTCATGAGCTAACAAAATACCATCCCCTATAGATCTACCTTTGATAAAAGCCGACTGGTTTTGAGACACTAACTTATCCAAAAAAGGACCCAGTCTATTACATAAAATTTTGGATAAAACCTTATATAAAGTGTTACAGCAGGCAATAGGTCTAAAATCTTGAATACATGAGGAATGATCCTTTTTAGGAATCAAATGAATAAAAGTGTGATTCCATTCTTTTAAGATACAGCCCTTTTGAAAAATATCATTTAAAGCTTTATAAATAATATCTTTCGAAAGATTCCAATGAGTTTTGAAAAACAACGAGTTGAAACCGTCCGGACCTGGAGAAACAGAGTCTTTGATATCCCACAAGGCATATTTGATTTCTTCCAACGAGAAACTCTCATTTAAAAAATTAGCCCCAAACTCTGTAATAACCATTTTGCAAATAACTTCAGGAAAATGAACACCTAGAGGCTGATTGTAAATTTGTTTGAAAAAATCGATAGCCGTTTCGACAAACTTATTTTCGGAAACCACGTTACCGTCAATAGTTAAATTAGTCAAACAATTTCTGCTTCTTTTGTTAGACATTTTAGCGTAGAAAAAAGACGATCCCTCATCACCCATCATCAGCCAGTCACATTTAGCTTTTTGTTTGGCAACCAGAAATTCTTTTTTAAGAGCTATTTCCAAATTAATCTTGGCATTTTGAAATTCCAAAGCTAAGGAGTGATCATTCGACTTTTCCAGAAGTTTCTGAAGTCTAGAACAGTTCTCTCTTAGAACATTCACCTCTTGTTTTAAATTACGAGAATTAACACTCCATCTCTTAAGTTCTCTCTTAATATTTTTAAGAATATTAATAACTTGGAACAAAGGTCTGTCAAGATGATTAGTAATCCAGAATTTCTCAATCAAAGGAAAATACTGATCACAAAGAGGCCAATGGTTCATATATCTAAAGGGGCTGTTCTTAACCCTAGAATTAGAGTTAAATAAAACAAGAATAGCATTATGGTCACTAACCGAAGGAGGTAAGAATTCAACCGATAATTCAGGGAATAAATTAATCCAATCTAGGTTTGCAAACACCCTATCAATTTTAGAGAAAATGTTACGACATGGACCCGACCACCATGAAAATTCAAAACCTTTAATATTAATCTCATTAAGACCAGTATTTAACGACATTTCATCTAATTCAAACAAATTATCAAAAGAAACTGGATTACCTCCCTGTCTTTCTGAGGGTCTGCGAATGCAGTTGAAATCCCCGAGGACCATCCAAGGCCTATAAATAGATATAGCATCCTCCTGAAGATTCTTCCATAATCTTTTCCTTAATTCAACAAAATTTTGGGCATGAACAAAAGTCAGATTACTTCTGCAATTCAAGGAATCAATCAGTTCAATGGTAATGTGTTGATCACTCATGCTGACAAAATTAAAATCCCAAACATTTCGGTCTAAAAGAACCATAATCCTACATTTATAATAACAAGATATATTACTTATTATTTTCCATCCGACTTTCAATGATTTTTCCAACTTTATAATCTCTGGAAAAAGCAACTTATTTTCCAAAATACCAAAACAGCTAATTTTGTACTTATCAATGACTTTTCTCACTTCTCCCATTCTATTAGGGTTATGGAACCCTCTGACGTTCCAACAGGCTACTGACATTATAAAACCTTATTATTTCGGGTCCTCGAAAACCTACTGCTCGAGGACTCCCCAATATCTTCTGAAGGAATGCCTAACATCTGAACCCACTTGGGGTTTTTACGGACCAGTTTTTCCTTCTGAATATTATCAAACTCTATATCTTGAGGCTTCGGAAGGACCTGTTCCTCCGTGACCTCCTGAACTGGGTCAGCACTATCATGAAATTTCTGTTCCTCTGCCACTTTATTTGAACCTATATCTTGATCCAGATTATCTTGAACCTGTAATAAAAGACAAGGATCAGTACCTCTCCTAAAATTAACATTATTATTCATACAATCATCAATAACTAAATCATTAGTAGATAAGGATATAGGTGACAAATTGTAATCCAATGATGACAAAGGGCGTTTAAAAGAAATGTGAGTAGATGGCGATTTTGGTGGAGATGATCTCAGATCTATGGCTCCCGGGGTGGTTGCAGAAGCAGGATAGAATGGCTCCCTGGCTCCTTGATCAGGAGGAACTTCCGACCTGGCCAGAGGAACATTGGGGCAATCTTCCCTGACTCCTATTACGGTTGTAGTAGCATGATCTGGCTCTGAGACTTCTGAAATTGCCCCCTCATCTCGCTCTACTGAGGATACTGCTTTCCCCAAAATCTGAATCTGTGGTGAAATTTCTGAAACATTTGTAGATTTTTCCTTTCCATCTGAAACTTCCGTCCTAGCCTCCTTACCTGGGACTTCCATCCCTGCATCTAAATTGATTCCGATGTCAGAATTACCAGTAACGGAGGGACCTCCAACAACCGGCTCCTCTTCGGGAATACTTGAGAACTCAGTTCCACATTCAGCTATCCCAGGATTATCTAATGTGACGGCTTGGGTCTCCTTAGGAACCCAAGACTTAGTCATAGGACATTCAGCAGTTATATGACCGAAACATACACACTTGCCACAGATGGGAGGGGGATTTTCATATTCTACTTCCTGAATGAAACTCCTCCCATTCTCATCTCTACCTTCAATGGATTTGGGCATTCCATAATTAACATTAACCTCAACCAAAACTCTAGCAAAGGATAGTCTAGATTTGTTTTTCGTAGCCTCATCCATCTTTATAGGGACTCCTATGGTACTAGTTAAAGCACTAATGGCCTTATTGCCCCATAATTTAAAACTTAAACCAGGAAGTCTAACCCACATAGGCAAAGATGTAAGCAGATCCCTATCTGTTTTCATATCAGGGGACAATCTCTTCATAATAATCAGGTTCCGATCCATAAACCACGGACCTGATTTTAAGATCTTATTACAATCCTCCTCCAAACCGAACCTCACTACGAAAAAACCATTATTCCTTGAGTGGACAGAAAACGGTTTCTTTGTTACCCAGACCCTGTTAGCATAACCCTCAAACGTTCGGAGCCATGGTTTATACCCAACCACATACAATAAAATGCATAAATCCCAACCTCCCTCCGCTTCTTTGATCGCGTCAGAAGAAAGAGAACCTATCCTTTTACCATCTGCTACCGTAGGCTCTATAAACTCCAGATCCAAGTTTCCTAAATCACCAACCGCCCCTACTTTCACTGCCTCGCTGTACGAAAATTTTTTTGCATTATCCGAAACAGTGAAGATAATTTTTGACTTTGCTCCTGACTGCGGAATTTTCTGCTTTGTTTTTGTTTGGACTGTCTGCCCATCAGAAACCGGAAACCCCTTCCTACCCGGGATTTTTCTTTGACCGCCAAGGTTAATCCTCTGATCTGGACCCGTTGAAACTGGCGCCTTACCCCTTTTCCTTCTCACCTCCTCCCATCCTTCAGCATCACGAAGAGGTCCCATGATCTAATTTAGAGGAGATAGAAGAGAAGATTGGAAAGACAATAACGGAGGAATAGAGAAAATTAGGAAGAAAATGAAGAAAAAAGGAGAATAGGGAGAAACCCTAGTCTCCAGATCTAGATCTGGAAGCCGCCATTAAACTTTTTCAAATTTCCAATTTCAGTTGGAAGTGAAACCTTTTTGATCGGATGATTGTATATTTGATGGTTAAATAACCGACTATCAAATATGGACCCAAAAATATAACTTTGGGAATATCTAGAAGAAAAACAGAAATTATATGGTACAGTTACCGTTCGGTGCTATACTATACGTATAAACTCGTTTCTTTCTTCTAGGACGATGATAAGGAAATTCGTCCATAAACGGTTAGGAGGTGATCTCCAATCTTATTTTTGTCAGTTTATTTCCTAAAGAACCATGGTTGAGTTTACTGGAAATATCGAACGTTGTTTCGAAGAGACCGGGATCGAATAAGTTATCCGAAAACCACTTCGATCTATTGAGTACGTTTTCGAAGGGAAAACATGAGCATGGAGTCGAAGATGGAGTAGTGAAGTGCAAGGGCTAATCGCTACTAATCCTGAGGGTGATTCCAAAATGGATGTAGTAGGAATATTGCCTTTGGTTCCGTTCGGACCCGGAACGGACTTGAATGGACGAATGCTATCAGTACGTTGTCAGTGGAGGACAATGAGCATTCTAAGTGAAAATTTGTTTAAAAGGTAATCGTAGCCTCTAGCCTCATCAACCGGGAATGACTGAAAAGCAGGGGAGATGCAGCAAGGCTAAGTGGGTCGCACCCAATTAGGGTATGTTTATCACCTTTCTAGATACCCTCGAATATTATTTTATTACTACGATACATGGAAGGAAATCAGAAAGGGTGGGAAGACCTAGGGTGATAGCATATTCGGTCTATCTAGGTTAGCGGTAGTCCGGTCTTGTGTTGCAGGGGATCGCGGCGTGGTTCCTGGTACATTTTTGTAGACATGTACTGTGGTAGGTGGTACCCCAGTGCCCAGTCATTCGTATGGAATCCATTATCCAATACGTGCCTTTACGGTTTTGGTTGTAGAGCCTAGTACGCTAGAATTTAATTAATGTAACAATTTCAGCTATTTGAATAAGTATTTTGTACTTAGACACTATTATAATATCATTGGATTTTCTATAAAAGTGTTTTAGTTATCATAAGGGAAAACCCGTTGTGTTTATATGTGGCGTGGTCTTACGGGATACCTTAGATTTTAAATGGATTTTGAAAGTTATAACGAATAAAATTCCTTGTGTTTTAAATTCTCACGCTGGTTTTACCAGACTGATCTGGGCATGGTTTTTCCTATGTGCTCGGGTCAGACCGAGCATATTTCCAGGTTTAGCTCGAAGATTGGAGCTTCAGGAGAGGAGCTAGAGGCCCAGAGTCGTATTCACGTAGATGATTTATATTCCGTTGCATTTAGTTTTGTTTATCAGCAATTGAAAGGATAAGGTGATATAACTGTCAGTGCTGTATGGGTTGGTGTACTCTGATTGTTATCTGTTATGTAAATATTACAGTTTTTGTTTAAAGTAAAGATTTGTTCTATATTATAGATTATTCGTTTCTGCTGTGAGATTCTGTGTTGTTCTATTTTCATTCTATCTTCTATAGGATCGAGTTTACCCTAGCGCGGGGGGGGGGGGGGGGGGGGGGTGGATAGGGTGATACTAATAATTATGAAAATTAATGCGGAAATATATAATATAATTGCAGCACAGATAATAGCAGAATAATAAAAGCAGAAATTGAACAACACAAATTTACCCAGCTTCGGCAAAACCCTGCCTACATGTTGCCCCATGGTTTCTACTAGAAATTAAGTAGTCGGATGCTTATACACGTAAACTTGTGACACCCGCTATCGACTAACCTAACTCTACACTCAAAACCCTGCCACAACTCAGCCACTGAGTTGCGAATTCTCGAACTACACCACCATAGTTCGTTCCCTAGTCACATGACTAGAATTTTATAAAAGTTAATTAAAAGTAAAATACAAAATAAAAAACAAACACTAAACAAGAAACCCTAATTTAAAAATTAATCCCTATATTAAATCCCAAACTATTAATAGAGGCCGGCCCAAAGACAGTAATAAAAATAAAGGATGTTCCCTTTTCTCTTTTTATTTCTTTCTGCCGGTTCCTCTTTCGTTCAATTCCTTCGTTCGTTCCTCTTTGAGAAATTAGGGCTTTTGGAATTTGAAGTAGCCGCCTTGAATCTAATCGAATTAAATGCTCCATGCTTGTAGGAAATGATGCTCGAATCTTCTATTTCTTTTGTTCCTTCGCGACTGCTTCTCGATCGAGTTCGAATCGAATAATACTGGTATGCGATTTTGCTTTATTACTCTCGTTGATATGCTTGAACTCGATTGCTCAAATTGCCGATGATGTTAAAGGTATTTATAGGGAATAAAACCCTAAATTATCGTTCGAATATTTTGTTTGAATTCGTCTGATAATTTAGCTTGGCCGTTTGATTTTACTTCAACAAGTGTGATTTGTTTAGACTGGTTCAATTCGAATATTTCTTTGCTTGATTATCATGGCTTGCGTTTGCTTTGGATTTGGTTCCGTTCATTTCTCCGTTGACATCTCTGATTTCAGCACTTTGAATTTTTGAGATAATTGACTTAGTTAATTTCTTTTATGACTTGTTCATTTGTGTTTTACCTGCTAGTTACCTTCCTTGACTGGTTCATGACCCGCGGCTTGATTTATGTTCTTTCATCTCTGCTGGCAGTTTTGAGTTGAGATATTGACATTCAAATTTTTATGAATTGCTTTGGTCAGTTCTTATGGCTTCGTGTGAATTGCTTCTCTTTACTGCTGGCAATTGTTATTCGAACTGCACTAGAGTCATGTTGTCACCACTGCCTGTTTCTGTTTCATGTAGCTTGTCTTCATTGTTGTCATATATGTGAGTGCACTTTGTTTCACTGGCTTGCTTGGTTCACTGAAAATTTGGTCTAGTCTCATTCTTGTTTGGTTGCCATTGTTACTTGAAGTGGTCTTGGTTGAGGTTTCACTTGCATGCTCTTACTGGTCTTTGTTGCTTATGTATGCACTGTGTATATACATGCTAGTTGCTGTTTTTGGACTTGCATTCTTGTACATTTGGTGTGATGCTTTTTGAACTATATACCTGCTTTGTATTTGTACTGGGTTGTTGCTTTGAGCCAATTCATTGCATTCATGTTGCCAGGTCTGCACTTTGCATTTCATTATTCACTGTCTTGACTTGTGTGCCTCTGGTCTGTGTTACATTGAGCTCTGTGTTGAATGTTGGTTGACATTGTGTACATGTTCATGTGTAATCTGGTTGCATGAGTCTAGTCATTGTATAGTTGAGTTTGTCTGTGCAGTCAAGTCTGCACTGAAATTCTGTGTATTATATATATTCGTTGCTCCATTAATTCACTGTATTGAGGTTTGGTTCATTGATGATGCTTTGAATCATGTCTATATGCATATGTATACATATGCCATTTTGTTTACTGCTTCACTACATCCTGTCACTGCATATAAATACATGTATACATGTGTGTTTGCACATGTATATATGTATGTTTGTGATGCCTTCACTTGTTCCTCTTAAAGTCTTCACTTGGTTGTTGTATACCTGCACCCGTTTGCTTGAGTAACATTGATGCTGTGTTCATTTGTTTGGAGCTTTTGTTTCACTGGTGGTTCCACTTGATTCTGGTCTGGAGGTTGTTGCTGTCTTATTTTATGTGCACTGCCCTGGTGCCATTGACATTTGAGTTCATTGGAGTCCGCACTTTGATGTACATGGCTTATTGGATCTGGGTTCAATTTGTTTTGAAGTTTTGACATGTTCACTTCTGAACTGTAGTCTTGTTTCACTACTCCATTGCTATCTCCTCTGCTGCATATGTTTTTCACTATGTATATACATGTATACATGTGTGAACATGCATGTATATATGTATGCTGTGTTGAGGTATTTGTGTGTGGTCTAGTGGTCTCCTTTCACTGCTGTCATGTGTACATTTTGTGTTGAGGCTATTCTGTTGATCTGGTGCATTGTAGTCTGGTTGCTTCGAATGCATTTTCATCTGGATTTGTTTTTCGTATTGCACCTGAGTTGAATCCGGCCTCGGCTCGGGTTTGACCTTGTGCTCACTTGTCCCTGCAGTTTTATCAAGTGTATATCGGTGTGCACAGCCTTGTGGCATGTACAGTGATACACTGTGCATGTCATAGGTTATTCGTGTTTGATGAATTCAAAAACGAAAATGATGACGAACAACCCAAATAACTGAGGCAAATAATATTTTCAAAATACATATTTTATTTTACATTCCACAAATATTTCATTTTTAATTTTACTTCATCAGTGTTTATTTTGTAGATAATTTAGATGCTGGATACAGATTGGAATATAGTTGAAGAACAAATATGAATGAACGAGTGACATGTAGTGAGGTGCAAATGTAAGTGACAATTGTGATGTAATCGAAATTGTATTTTGTAATTGAAATTTGGTATATATAGTGAGAGCTCAAATTTGTACTATTAAAAATTGTAATAAAATATTTGTTTGAATAAAATATTTATTTGAATTTAAATTCTGTGTTATTTATTTTATTCATCAAATATTTATTTAATTATGTGAAAAATAAAGTAGTACAAATAAAAAATACATTTAAATAAATATTTATATGTTTATTATCATCAAACAAAAATCATATACTAGCATATTCAACATCTTCTTCCTACATTCTTTTCCTTACTATCTGCCTTTCTGTTCAATTTGGACAGGACAAGTGTGGTAAAGTGTCCGTTCAAACTGTACGGAAAAGTGGGTCGTGACTGTTGCTTTGCTCAAGATCTGCCTGATAAGCTTGTCCGTCTGGAATATTCTTCCCATCAAACGTAAATCCTGCCTTTCTTTAAAAATTGCCGACCAATCTGCTTTATCTCTTTTTAGAGACGGATAAGGAGCGTAATAAACTTGCAATGCTTGTTTGGCTAGTACAAAAGGATCATACTTTTGATAATGCGATGTGTGCTTAATTTCAATAGGATTATAATCCTTGTTCACATTAATTTCAGAACTTGGAACATTGCTAAACCAAATGCATCTAAACAGAAACACCTCCTCCGTGGGTCGTGAGAAATATTTCAGTTGCAAAATTTGAGTTAAAATGCCATAAAGATCATTTATGTGATTTTCTGGATCATCACTACCTTTAACAAATACACCTGTATTATTAGTTAATTTTTCTGCACCGTATTCTTTAGTCTTAAATTTATATCCATTGACGAAATATATTGGATATGTCTTGACATTTCTTTTTGGTCCCAACGTAAGATGTTTCAACCCTTCGTCAACCACATAATTTCTTGGTTCATAAACGTACTTTGAAAACCAATCAGAAAATTCAACCCTTCGTCAACGTACCTTCTTCCTCTATTCTCACACCATGCCATCTCATATGAGATGCAGTTGTAGAAGATGTGTATAATCTTTGAAGCCTAGGAGTGATGGGCAAATAATGCATACGTTTGTATGGAACTTCCTTTCCCTTCTTTTTTCTTGGTTTGTACCTTTTCGCGTTACATATTCTACACTTCCTAAGTTTGATGTCCTCTTTCCAAATTAACATGCAGCCATTTAAGCATGTATCTGTTTTTTGATAAGATAAACCAAAAGCCGACATAATTTTTTTAACTTCATAGTGATTTTCACACATTAAATTATTGGGCGGCATATGTCTTTTTGCAGCTTGTACAACGGTTGTAAATCCGGCTTCGGTGATGTTGTATTTTGACTTCATCGCAATGTTTTCTGCGGTAACTGATAGCTGGGTGCCGCTTTCACAACCATCCCAAAAAGGTTTCTTAGCAACATCCAGTAAATCATAAATTTTGTTTGCTTCAATTTTTGGTTCTTCAACATTTACATCATCGTCGTCAACTTCAACCGTAGGGAACATTGATCGTGCTGCATCTTCAACCATATTTTCTATATGGTTCGTCATTACAATTTCATTACCGGCGATCTCTAATTCAGACTCTGCAGAAGTATGTGCTACAACTTCTCCATGATGATCTCAAACATAATACTTTGGCACGAAACCGTTTTTACACAAATGGACTTTCACAATATCGGGTAACAAATACTTCAAATGTTTACACCAACTACACAAAGAACAAATTTCTACATCATTTCTGTTATTACTTAAAGCGAATTCAATAAATACGTTTATACCATTACAAAAATCCTTTTTTATTGAGCCTCTCAATCCCCTTCTTTGATACATTCATCTCCTCCGATCAACAAAATAATCGATCATTTTTCCTATTTAAAAAAATATGTCACAAATTCAAAAATGAATATTGGTCATTTTACGAATTCACATTTTATTTTTCAGTGTATCGATACAAAAACTTATACGCGTCAATTTTACCCCACTTAAGAATACAATACAGAAATGTTGGTTTATGGTTATCTTTTTTCCTGGTCAGTCATCCTACTTTCCATTACAAACACAGTAAACACTTACATTTCGTATATTATTTCGTTTTAAACGATTCAACAAAATTTCAGTAGCACTTACCTTTTGTTTCTTGCATTGTACACAAATGCATGTACACAGGAAACAAAAAAGAAAAGTGACCGCGAAATTTTGTGAACCGTTTGAAACGAAATAATGTATGAAATATAGTTGTTTACTGTGTTTATAACTTGTCCAATACAGGAACAAATCCATCAATTATTGTACCAGATGAATATAAATGACCGTTTTGTAACAAAAACGAATATTTATATAACAATCATGTACAACATTTGTCGGACGGGACCAAAAACTCTCTAAGGGACTTTAAAAAAGTAGTTTATAAAAACGAATATTTACTAATTTTATATATGTCATTTTTTTTAATTTACCACATTTCTTCCGCGTATTTTATCGAATAAGACTGCTTCAATATTGTTGTCATTTTCTAATACAGTCAAATTTTTTTTAGACTCGTGCATTCATTATTGTTATACAAGTCAAGATGTTATATAACTCATGACTTATTCTAATTAACACAATATAATGGTAGAAACAAAACATATATAATGGTTTACACATACACACAAAATCACAAATTATTTATACTATTTAAAATTTCACGATAACATATGAAATAGGTATACCATGAGATACTATGAACCATTATTAGGATATTAGAAACAATTACAATCACTAATTAGCCCTAATTTATCAACTTATGCAAGTCTAGATTTAGGGTAAAAATTTGATTTTTCGTGAAAAGAAGAAATTATACCTGAGATTGAAAGCAATAGAGTGTGATTAGGCAACCGTGGAGGATCCGAAAACTTGAAATTGCTGATTGGAAGCTTGAAATAGGGATTTGGGGGTTTTAAGTTTTTTTTTGCGTACTGCAAAATGAAGAAGAAGAGGCTCGGATGAAGCCTGTAATTTGCGAATTTTCAACGATTTCCAATGGCCGTCGACGGCCCGTCGGAAGCCGTCGGAAATACGCCGTCAGAAGCCGTCGCTAGGGTCTATTGGTATTTCAGCCTTTTCTAGTAGTGTGAAAAAAAATTAGTTTGGAAGAAAATGACCAAATTATATGTTTATTTATAATGTTTTCAAATTAAAAGTTGTAAAAAACACATTTTGATAAGCTAAATTTGTTGTAGTGGTAATCATTAATTACTAGTTATAAACTATCAGTAATTAATTAAACATGTTACTAAGTAGTAAATTAATTATTGTTATTGATAATTAATTATTAAATGTTAATTATTAAACTACAATAAATTATTGATTATTAATTATTAAAACGGTAAGTTAATTAAATATTAAACACTGATTATTAAATATTAATTATCAAAGTTAATTATTGATTATTGATTAGTTAATAGTAATTATATAATATTGATTATTTAATATTAATTATGTATCTATTACAATTGGTAAACTAAAAAGGTTGTAACATGAATCTATTAAACTAGTTGTAACGACCCGTAATTTTCGACCCTTGAAAATCGACATTTATACATTCACTGTATAGAATGTCGAACAATTGAGCGCCGGAAATACCAGATCATTAGGGGTTAAGAAGAAAAGAGATAGAAGAAGAAACATAAATAACAACAACATAGAATCTCACAATCGCAGCGGAACAAAATCACTACAAGAAAAACTATTTTTAGTTGCATTAATTGGTGGCGTTTTAAATTTTGTGCAACTGTTGGTAATTTACAATATAAAAATAAACAAAGAAACACGGCTAATTCTCCCGCCAGTAATTCGTGGAATTTTTTGCTAAAGTTTTTTGTGGCCGCTCAAATTTCCTTTACCACTTTTTCTTCTTCTCAAACTACTCCACTTAAAAAAATTATTCGTCTCTTCCAATTTACTCCACAAGCCCTAATTTGAATAGCTCCGCCTTCGAAAACCCAAGTTCGATTACATCCAAGAAGAATAATCCCGCAATGGAGTTGACCAGGAAACTTCCGTTAGCTACGAATTTAAACGAGCCGCTGTTTTGATCTGCCTCTTTCAAGATGAATCGGGTCAAATTCGAGTCATTTTCACCAAGAGATCATCTTCACTTTCTACTCACTCTGGTAATTTCTTTCAGTTAAGATAGCCGTATAAATTCGGGAAAATCATAGGGGTAGAGTGTGAAAATATGTTTTGCAGGTGAGGTGGCGTTGCCAGGTGGCAAGAGGGAGGAAGGAGATGCCGATGTTACAGAAACTGCACTAAGAGAAGCAAATGAAGAAACTGGATTAAATCCTTGTCTTGTTGAAGTAGTTGTTGTTCTTGAACTTTTTCTTTCTAAGGTAATTATTTGACTTTAAGTTTTTTAACCAGTTTATGATTACAAATATCATGTTTAGAAAATTGTTACCGTTTGAAATGTCATTGAAGTGACCATCAATTTGGCTTCCCATTAGTATGCAAACTTGGAAAACCATGATGAGTGTGCATAGTTAGTATTCCAACATACATACATTTTCGGCTGATTTTGGATAATTGTGCGTTTCATTTCTCAGTTGTTGGATAATTGTGGTACTATGGTGTTATTTTGGTTTGCCAATGCGTCTTTTATTTAGCTAAATGTTTTCCCAAGTTTCGAGATTAAATTTTTCTGAACTGTTGAACATCCGTTGATGCGAATGCCTGCCCCGATATTATTTTCTCCTGGCTAGCGTTTTGTATTATTTTCTTATTTCTTTTTATGTCTCCTCTACATAATTATTACGCAGAACAAAATGCTTTTTGATTGCGATGAGGGTTTTTTGTTTGTTTTAGCCGAGTTTTACAGCAAAATCTACCTATTTTTTAAACTGTTGAAGGTAGCCTTGGTAGTAACTAATAATTGCTTGTGTTACCTTTTAAGCTTTACCGCAACAGTTACTTCTACTTATTGCTAAAGGTCAGTGCCTAGGACCTATCGGTGCCAATGGGGATATTTATTCAAATATGCTTTGTTGCCCTCAGCTTGGACGTCAACAAAAGCAAACAAATTTCAACACAACACTACCACTACTTAATTATTTGATACAGTTTTACAGTACGTCTCCACCAGCATTCATTTCCTAAAACAAAAAAACAAATAAAAAAACTTGAAAAATAAATATTAATCAATTAAAAGTAAATTAAAAAAAGAATCACGTATTTGAAAAATGAAGATAGTAATAATTAAACAGGCGAGGTTTGTGAAGGAACCTGTAATGTTGTTTTGGTGGATTATCAAATAACAATTCACCATTCCAGGAACCTGTAATATTGTGAAGGTTCTTAGCTTCATAAGTTTTTGATATCAGGAAGTAAAATGTTGTGATCAGATAAACGGTTGTTTGAAGTAAACCATTGCATGTCACATGGTGCACAACTAAATTGTAAAAGTGTCAAAAGAGTTATCTGATGTGATGTTAAACAGATATGGTTTGTTTTGTGAGTGTATTTGATTTTAGTCGTTTTGGTGGTTGTTGAATTAAACAGAGAACTTGCTATTAAAACAGCAAAGGCTTTCCCAACAACGAATATTTTGCGATTTTAAATAAAATCGTGGTGCTCGTTTAGGAAAAATAAATAAAACGGCGAAGTTTTCGCCATTTTAAACTAAAAGGACGAAGACTTCGCCGTTTTAGTTTAAAAATGCGAAAACTTCACCGTTTTGTTTTGCCTTCGTTTATTTTTGAGCTGATTTGATTGTTAGTTTGTACTTTTTCTAGATTCAAAGCTGGTTTATTCAATATAAAAGCAAAAATGAGAGGGTAACTAAATAGGTCCATTGTTGTTAATGCCCTTATAAGTTCTTTCTACATACACTGATTTCCATTCCTTATTTTTCAACCAAATTATTGATTGATAATTTGATTACCTTAGTTTAGGTTGGTCATGGTAGCAATTTAATCCACATGGGGATTGCTTCTTCTGTTGGGAATGGTCTTAGCTATCCGAGGTCGTTATTTTGATCACTGCATGCTAGACTTGTAACTTTTTCCAGAAAGGGACATTCTGTTGTCAAGTCTTAATCCAACGTAATAATGCAAGAATTGCCGAGCAGGTTTTTTGAACTAAAAGTTGTTTGTGCGTGTGATAATGCAAATCTATATCCAGTATTTTCAAACCTAAAACAGTGTTCAAATTATTATAAAAATTCCTATATAGCCCTATAATGGGGAGGAAAAAAAAGCGAAAGGCATTGTAATAGGAGCTTTATATCTTCGAGATCTTTATGTTTGGAAGAAAACACTTTACTATAGATATTTGATGAAAGACATTCAACATTTTCCAACATTAAAACATACGACTACAATCAGGTCAGGCCCAGAGGTTGAATCGCCCCAAGTCCGTAAACAAATTTTTTGATCTGGTTTAGAAAGAAATCTGGAAGCAAAAATTATAGTTTGGTGCAGTTCACAAACCCTGGTCGTCTCCACCAATTTTGCATAACTTATCAACTAGCTACAGCCAGCCACATTTGTTTATAAATATACCCATGTCTATATACATACGTATGTAATATATTATACAACTTTTTTCAAAATGCCGCCCCTTAACTCGGGGGTTTTTCAAATTTGTGGGTTTGATGGTTTTCCCCAGGGTAGCCCTAACAGCAATGCAATCATCCTATATTGTACATATCAGGCTACAACCTTTTTCTTCTAAAAAGATTCTTATGAAGAAAACAATGTATTTTTAGTTCAATATCTATTAAAATGGTAGAAAATACCAATTAAGAATTGCATACAATTAACCTTGAGAGTAAGATCATAGTTTACAAGTTAAAGTTGTTGGCCATTATCGGGTGGGTTGAGAAGGCAGGTAGCTCAAGTGTTGAGGTTGTGGTCATGTTATTTTGATCTTGAGAGAGTAGTGTAAGCACATGAACCATCACTAATGCCATTGCTACTGCCGACTAACCCGGCTTTGCACCTTCTTCCATTTGTTATTCATCCTCTCTGCCGCCGAATTTCTTGCAAGTTTGCGTCGGTTCAATTTGTTTTCATCTTAGTTGGAATGTAAGCCCATCTATGAACCAGCTCTAACTGGAATATTATCATCAAAAAAGATGTTCGCTATAGTTGGAATATTATCATCAATAAAGTTTGTTCAAGCAACCATCACTAATGCCAGCTTGAAATTCTTCATATTCGCGGCGTCGAAATTCTTCATATTCGCTGCGACAACAACCGTAGTGGCAAAAGATAACTGGTAAAGAAATTAATTTTTGTATTGAAAAAAATAATCTTCTTTTCTGTAAACATGATTTGTTCATTTTATTTCCACTTCATCCTTCAGAATCAGTTATATTTAATAGGTTCAATATGAACCTATCGACGACGATCGGTTTATTCCATTCAAAAATTAATTTTAGAGTTTTACCCCCAGTTTTTGGGTATAGTTTTCCTATTCAAACTTTTTCCGCTTTTGTACAATGACATGTAGGTTAACATTAACCTCAATGAATTTCAAATTTGTAGATGAAATGAGTTTAATATGGATAAGCAGAGAGGTTGAATCAGTTAGGCGGGTTTTCCTTCATTGATTATGTGATTTCATATTGGTTGAAGTAAAATCCACAAATATTATTGGTGGATGCAGACCTTTCATCAATTAGAACCCATTGAATTCTCATTATAATTTGATTTCAGTCTCCGATTCTTGGATTGGATAGCCATACTTTTGGTGAACTCAACCATCAGCGGCCAGTGATTTGCTTCCATCTTCCAATAGGTAATTTTCAAACTTTTGGATACTTAATTGTTTGGAATTAAACTTGAATGATCGATTCAGTACAAAATGCACAAGATTGCAGTAAAAGTGTAAATATTCATAAAATAAATCAAATTTTCAACAGATTCATTTTATTTGGGTGCTCTGTCTGCTACTACTAATGATTATCTACTCTGCAACAAGTTAATGTACCTGGAATCTTGATATCATCTTTTCAATCCTACATTATTTTTTGCATAACCATAGTTTATTTTAAATCAGGTGAACTTAACAATATAAAAGTATGCAATTGCTTTATCCTATGGAACATGAAGAAGATAGTTTTAACCTTTGTCTATTAATTATAATATTAGTAAATTATGGCCTTCCATTAATTTTTCATTATTATAGGCGAAACATAATTATATTTGGCTTTACAAGTTATCCTACATAATCCAAATTTAAAAACTGCATGCTTAACGTACAACATCCGTTTTTGTACATCATGTACTATTGTACTTCAGCTTGGCGAAACAACTGAAACAAAAAATGAAAAAAGAGCATGCTGTTTTGGGTCTGAGACATGAAAAAAGAGCAATGTGGTAAAATCAAATTTACCACCATCTTTTACTTCATTTAAATGTTGAATATGCAATTGGTTGTAACTTTGACTGTGACAATTTCAGGTATTTGTTCATGAGAGATTACCTTATGATCTGCTCAGGCATGATCATGTTCTTAGGCATCTTCTATTAGGTTTGCCCATTCATGGGAGATTGTTTATGGTTTATTGTCATAAAATCAAATATATTTCTATATGTTTCTAACTTAAAATAATTAAATGACCAATTCTTGTTTATATTATTTCAAGCCTAGCTCTATTGCTAGTTACCAAATCAATCGCAGAGACATAATGGGTTCATTGGCAACTATGGGAGAACTAGTTAAAGCTGCTGAGCTTATCGGGCAAAACTCAGGTTTGTTTTTGTTTATATTCGTTTAGAAATTTTGTAGCAGATGAGTAGAGTAGGTTCGTTTATATACAGCTTTCATCATGTAGTTCATGATGCGTAAACCATATTGGTGCTGTACAAATATGTATAGAGTATACTAAACTTTCATGATAATGTATGTTGTGTATTACAGTCATTGAGTATACTAAACTTTGATAATTTATATGACATCATTTATAGTAGGATATACTTGTATAATGTTGTAGATGTTTGATCTCATATTTGAAGTCCTATGAGTTAACGTAATTGTTTGACTATCTGTTGTGCTTTCACTTGTGTAGGCATCGGACTTTTGAAGAGAGCAAATTTGGACTTGATGATGCTAGCTTTCACTTGTGTATGCAACAAAGAATTATGGGTAATCAAACGTTTTGTTAGCACTAGTTAGATATAACATTTATTAGTACCCGATGTGTAAATTTGTATACAAATGGTTATTGTATGTGAGTTAGGTCATTTTGTCGAAAAACTATTGTATTGGAATGGTTATGGATATTTTATTTGATTATATGGTTAATATGTTTTTTAACATATTTGAATATGATGATTATGTGAGTGATTGTTGATTGATATAATAGAACCAAAATAGATCATTAACAGGAAATAATAGCATGAAAAAATGGTGGAAAATAATAAACAACTTTTAGTAGCGTTTCAAAAACGCTACCGAAATATATATAGTGGCGCTGAGTAAATGCAACCGTAAAACAGGGGTAAAGTTGGAAATTCTATTAGTAGCGCCAAAAATCTTTTGGTAGCGTTTTTTAAACGCTAGAAAAAGATTTATGGTGGCGTATGAAAAACGCTGCCAAAAATGCATTTATAGTGGCGTTAAAATAAATGCAACAAAAAATCATGGATTTTTAGTCGCATGTTTTCTCGTGGCATTTATTAAAATGCCATCAAAAGTTTTTGTACCGTTTTTTGAGTGCCATAAAAAATAAAATTTCTTGTAGTGAATAAAATATATAATAATAGATTTTATACAAAGAATCTGTAGCTATTAATATCTATACAAATTATCAGAGTACAACCATCAACATAGAAATCTGGGCAGTTATAATAACTTATTCTCAAAAGTGCTGAATATACAGCCTACAATACCCAACATAATATAATCAAGTACACGTAATACGTCTCTGCCATCCAGCTCGTCCCCTGAGCTCCAAGCATCATAACCTGAATTCTGTAATACTCGGTCTGACCCGAGCATTATAATAAAAAAACACCCGAGTTAGGTTGGAAAACCAGTGTGAGAAAACACACTCAATTTGAATTATTACTATTTTTAAAATCCTTTGTAAACAAAGGTATCTCGTAAGACCGCGTCACTCGTAAACACGACGGGTTTTTATTTTATGATAACCAAAACACTTTTATAGGAAATCCGGTGATATTCTAATAGCGTCTAAGTACAAATACCTAATAAAATAGCCGAAATTGTTACATTAATTAAATTCCAGCATACTGGACTCTACAATCAAAATCGTAAGGTTTGTAGTGGTTATTTGTTTGAAGTGGTTTTCGGATAATGCTAATATCCGATCCCGGTCTCATCGAATCCAAACGATAAATTTTTATGGTCAAATTGTTTAGATAAACGGTTCTACAATCAGGGTGTTAATATTCACATATGGAAATTCATTCCATATGTGTACTTTATCATGACCTGTCCATCGAAATTATTCGCTTGTAATCACCACATTTTTCCAAAATTTAGAATAGTGAACAGCACAAGTCAATTTACTTCAAATAAAAAGTGTCAACGTTTAATCTATCTACTCTAGTTTGTTTGGCTAATTAATGGCACAGACAATAAATAATTGAAATCAATATCTAAAGGCAATATCAGTCAACATAGGTTCATTAACTCGATCAACGATTTATATTTAATATCAAATCCATTTATAAATAAGAACTGAACTGGTTTCAAATAACAGAGTCGAGTTTTTATGCTTGATTCAGACTACTTGTCAACCAAAGGAAAAAAATGATTTAATTTTGGTTTATTATAATTAAATAGCTCATTTAATAATTTATTTAATTATTTATTTAATAGTTAAGACATTACTTATATACTCACTTCAATCGTTATAAAACATTAATTTTACATTGCAGAAGAACTCGACGATATTAGTTCAGATAAGAATATATGGCGATAGGATTCCGATGCAAAAAGCCTCGCGTCGATTGGATTTATATAAAAGAGAAATATTTTTTTAAAAACTTATAGATTTATAAAGTATGATAATAAGTTTAATTTACTTTAAATAACCTATCCAGTCCATCCCACTAAAAACACGGCCCAAATCTCCTTTACATCTTCTCCCACACTCTTCTCTTCTTTCATTTGAATACACATGCACGAAACTGTGCACGAACGTGCACGAAAATTGTGCACTTGCACACCAACTCCGGTCGATCGACCATGCCACCGAACGTCCACTTACCTCACGCTCGTCCACCACAACCCGATTTACCACCTGAACACACGATCAATTCTTCGATTCAAAATATGATTGCCTCCCCAAAAACTGGAACGACCAACGAGCAACCCATTCGCCTCGCCTCGCCACCATATTCCATCGTCAATCATCAAAATTCGGCCCTAGCTCTGCTACAACCTCCTATACCTATCCCCCTTATGTGCATGTCTCATTGTTCCTCTCGTCACCGCCATTGCCCACAAACCGAAACCAAACCCAAACTAAACCTAAATCCTAAAATCTCCTCGACTTGCCTACACACCCAATTGAAAATTTCCGCGTCATTTTTCTCGAATGCCCAATCGCCTACACCTCCTCCACACAAAATGTTGTGCCCTAAATCGATCGCATCGCCGTAATTCGACGAAACCCCCAATTCAGATCAACTCCACTTTGCCACTTCCACGCAACACTAAAAAATCCCAAACCCATCTTAAAAATCAAGTTTTCCAACAAGGAACACAACCGAATGATCCATTCCTCGTATCATGATAATTGGTTTTCGACCAACTCGATCCATTCACTATTATTTATTGTTTTCTCTCTCCCTTCATGATAGATTTGAATGAAACCAATTTTAAAATAATCTATATTAAAAAACAAGCATCTTTTGTTGTGGAATCGAAGTTTAAAACTGAGTAGATGATGAGTTAATGATTTTTGAAGTTAAATGCCTTAACTATTTCACACAAACAAAGAACAAAGAAGAATTTTACAGGTTTTGGTAGATCTAACCATGTCTAGTACACACATACATACACATATTCACATCACAGCACATACATACTCGATATATATCAATGATTTATTCATAACTCAGTCATATATATATATATATTTATATATTCATAAGTAATAACCTGTAACAAAAAATATAGGTTGTTTTACTCACAGCTTTCAAAATAGCTGAACAATACTGCTTCTAAATTTTCCTCCAAGCTTTGAATCGTTAGCTTATTTATGTTTTAATGGCAGTGAGACAATTTTTTTTTTCATAGGTATCACAAATAACAGGACATGGATCTGTATATATAAGAAAAAGGAAGGGAGACAGTGAGGCAATATGGGGCTGAGATTTGTACGGGCTCCTTTTTCTCAATTTTTTCATTTTTTTATAAGTGTGAACAATGAATCAATTCTGTATATATATATATATATATATATATGAATGGAAAGGTTAGTGCAAGTAATGTAGAGGCATGCACATGTACAAGTTTCACTTTTCATTTTTTTTGTTGGCTGATGTGATTTCATTGGGGCTGATTTGATTTTATAAGATGATTTGATTTTTTTTTGTGATTTGATTTCATATGTGTGCTTGATTTTAAGTTTGGTGGCTTGACTTAATGTTTTGCCATCATGATGCTTATACATGTGTGTGTGTGTGTATATATAGATATATACATTTTCATGTACATATTTTTACCATATACCTATTTATTTTATCATATTTACATATACATACACACACACACACATATTTACATATTTACATATACACTATTTACATTTAGATATATACTATTTTATAAACATATATACATATATATACACATATATATATATTTTGCCATCATAAGTTTACAGTTATATGTATATATATTTACATATACACTATTCTTCCAACATATACACACAAATATATATATATATATATATATATATATATAATTTAAACATCATAAAGCTTTGTATATATACATATAGATATTTTATCATTTGAAATGGTGAAGTACATATGCACATATATATTTATCATATTCACATTTTAAAATTTATTATGGTTTTAAAAATTTATATATTCAGATATCTCCAATATCAGAAATTTTTATTTATTAGGCTTATAAAAATTAATATTTTAATATTTAAATTTTAGTTAATCATTTTTTCTCATATCGAATTTTGTTATTTAAAATTTTATCTAAGTTCATATCAATAAATTACATTAATAAATCATTAAATTTTATTTTTAACCATTTTAATTCAAAAAGTATATTAAATTTAATAATTTGAAATAGTTAAAATTACGGTTCGTTACACTAGCAAAAAAGGGAGTGGTGAAATTTGACACCTATTACAACGGACAAACAAGGATAAAAATTGGTATTTAATACAACGGGCAGAAAACAGTTGTAATAGGTATATATTACAACGGATCTCTAAACCTTGGTTTAACGCGTTATACCTTAAACCACTTGAGCTATAGGTCCTTGACCGTGCACAATCAGAATCTTATACAACTACTTAAATAACATGTAATTTATACCTCAAATATGTGTATAATTCAACTTCTCAAAATAGTTGTGTAAAATGTCTAAAATATGTGGAAAAATGATGCATTAAATATCGAATATCTATGTTAATTAACCTTTGTGGTGTTTAAAATAGCTCAGCAATAGTTAAACAGCATCGCTAAGCCTATATTTAATGTTTGTAAATAGTTATTGTTGATTAAATCAGTGGATCAAACTAAAGAAAAGGTAAACAATTTAAATTATCTAAGATGCGCCGTGGGAATTTTTTTTTCAACTTGAGAAAATTGTATGTGGTAGTAATTTTACTATTATGTATAATTACTTCTATAACATTAAAACATGTTACAAGAAATAGTATCATAATGCTTCTTACAATGTTTTATAAATATCGTTAAAAATATAGTGTTAAGATAGTGAATATAGCAGCGTTGTGAAATTTTTTTGTTGCAACCTTACGACAACATCTTTTTTTACATGTTTTGAAATCAATTTTGTAGTTGTAGTAATATAATTTACTATACCCATGTGATGCTTATGTAAAAAATGTACAACATGAAAGCGTATGCGAAACTAACCATGGAACATATTTGGTACCTAGAAGGCAACAACATCAGGCAAAGTTCAACCAATGTGCATAACATGGTTTCTCTCTGGTTGCCTTATATGACTGCTTAGAGCTTCTCTAACTTCATTAACTTGTTTAACCGGGAAAATAAAGTTCATATACAGTGGAACTAATAAGAAAGATGCAGTAAAAGAAAATGCACATTTATTGAATAATCGTGCAGATGATTATTTCCACAAACATGGAACAATCTATTGTACTTTATATGGTTACAATATATACTTTTTCCATAAATGATTACATACATAATGTTTCATATATGACAAGCAATTTGAATGATAGCAAAAAAACAATTAATGGGTACTGATAATTCATCTATTATAACGTGTGTATTGTTGATATATTACAATTTTATTTTATTGAAATATAATTTTATAATCTCATTTATATATGGCAGATTTTAAATCAGTATAGTAAAGTAATCAATCAAAGATTTGTAATTCAAGATTATTAACATATTCCGTTAAAACTATACTCCATGTTACCTGAATCTATTTGATTGCAGTATCTTCAAACTAAATTAGAATGTATAAAAACTATACACACAACACTATACTCACAACACTATACACAACGGTCATTTTAATGGCCTCCTAAATTAACCTTCCTCTGCGAATTCATAAAAACTTCTTCTTCTCTTCGCAATTTATTTTTCTGGTTGTTTGTGTTGGCTCTTCTAGGTGTACTCCACCTCTGCTACTCTCTCTGTTCTCTGCTGTGTGATTTCTAGGGTTTTGGCGATGAATTTGGGGGTTTTCTCGTTTCGTGGTGATTTTGTGAGTTACTGCCCCTCCTTCGCCAGCATCGCTTCTGCTCTGCTGAAGGTGGCGGCGCCGCCTTTGTCGGTTTGTTTTGCTAGTGATTGTTCGTTACAGATCTGTGTTTACTCTCTCTCGGCCTTCGCGTCCCTCGCTCGCTTCAGGTTTCTGGTGGTGGATGATCTTTTCATGGAATTGTCCCCTACCTATTCGAATGAATTTGGGAGCGATGGGTCGAGACCGGAGGTCTTTGAGACGCAAGCTTTCTCGTCTGCTTCCTCGTCCCTGTCTGCGATCTGTGGTAACCGGGAATTCATCACCCGTTCTTCACCACGACTTGTTTTCGGGGAGGCTTTGACAGGTCAGGATGAGCTTTTGCCTGATGTTTGCTTTGGTTCATTTGGATCTGGCACTGATTGCTCTTGTGCCTCATCCTTGGTCGGTGGCTCCACCTTGGGTGGCGATCGAGATTTCATCACTCGATTCGCTCCCAGTCTGACCTTTTTTGGAGAAGTTTTGGATGCTTGTTCGTTCGAGGCCCCTATTGTCTTTGGATCATTTGCCGCGGTCGAGGTCGCGAGTGATTGTAGGGAGGAGGATTTGATCACCTGCCTCCCTCCTCCCAGCGAGCAGTTGGTTTCAGTGTTTGTTGATGTCTCTGGTTTTTCTGGCATTCCATTTTTGCCTTTGGTGGTTTTTCCTTCGCCCATTGATGTTGCTTTGCCTTCTGCTGTGGAACTCGTTGCTGTTGCGGGGACGGGGTGTGGTTGGTTTTCGTCCCTTGGCCATGAGGTGAGTATTGCCCATCGTTGGCAGGTATGCTTCTCGTCCTACTGCTCCTTTGACTTTGGTTCCTTGGCTTGCCTGTTGCTTATTGGTTTTGGTCCGTTGAGGCTTTTTCTGTCTGTCTGAGCCTTGATGCACGTTTGTGCGTGCTCCCTAACACTGTCGTTTCGTTTATGAAATGTGCAGTGTTAGGTCCCTTCGGTGTTGTTTGTTTCGTTTGGGCTGTTTTGGCTGTTTCTCGTTGCGATATGCGGGTGTATATCTCTGTGATATCTCACCTTTGTTATTTTGAGGGTTCCCCGTCCAGCTTGCTGTTTGGGTTTACTCTGTCGGTTTTCTGGCTTGGGGGCTTAGCAGTGTGTCATGACGAGGCCGCATCTGTGTCGTCATTGACTGATTTTTCTTTTTGCTTCCATTTGGTGTCAGCTATCTTTGGTTATCCTCGGAGGTTCCACCAGATGTGGAGCGTATTGTCCGGAGTATTTCCCAGTTCTATGCGTATAGTGGCCGTCCTCGACCACTATATGGATAGTCCGGGATTTTGCTTTTATTCTTCTCTCCGCTCTATGTCTTCGGTTGGAACCGATCAGCGACTCTTATCACTTTTGCGGGGCTGTTTCATTAGTAACAGTCCGGCTCCGGTAAGACTCCCACAGCAATTGGGGAAGCAGTTTGCTTGCTCTCCCTCACATGTTTTATCTCTATCCCCGGTGGTGTCTTCTGGTGTCGTCCTTCCGTTGCTTCCATCCTCCTCTTCTTCTTTATCCGCGGCCTTTTCTGAGGTTTCAGTTGCTGTTGGCTTTTCTCCTATCTTTTCCTTCTTTTCCGCGGTATTTTTTAGGTCCTTTGGATTGCGTTCGGTTCGCGTCCCTTGTTTCACTAGCTCGCCGGTTGAGCTTCCGGATCGCCGGGATCCGCCTCCTGTTCATTGCTCATCGGAGTGCTCTACCCCTTCGTCTTCGTGTTCTTTATCCATCTCCATCCTTCTTATGAGTAGGGAGGAAATAGCGCTCCTTAATGAGCGTCTTGATTGCTTAACTAGAAACTCCTCTCCCTCGTTTTCGCGGTCGCGATCTATTCCTTCGACGTCGTCGTTGAGGGAGAACGCTGCTGAGGAGTCTCTTGAGACACCTCTCCAGCCCGCTGCCCTTCCTCCTCGTACGACTCGACGCTCATCGCGTAGAGTCCCGTCTACTCCTCGCACCATCCGCACACGCTCTATAGCGGCGTCCGAGCAGAACGATCGATCTACTCGATCTTCGTTGTATCTTATTTGAGCCCTTTTGTCTCCTCTGCCTGCTGTCCGCTTGTCTCCTCTTTCATCCTCGTTTTCCTTTTCTTCCTCATGGCTAACATTCTCTTCTGGAATGTTCATGGCATTGGCAACGATGAGTCTTTGGCTAGACTAAAACGCATTGTCAGAAAGCACTCTGTTGGCTTGATTGCTCTTATGGAACCTTTCATTGCCCCAGCAGGTATTTCTTCTGTCATCTGTTCCTTAGGGTTTGGTGGCGGTTCCGCCAACAGCACGGGAAAGATCTGGATCTTATGGTCCAAATCTCTTTCGGTTACCCCTGTTTTTGATTCTCCACAGCTCCTCTCCTTGTCCTGTTCGTCTCCTTCTTTTCCTTCAGCCTTCTTATTCTCGGTGGTCTACGCCAGTTGCAATCGTTCGATTAGATTAGACCTTTGGTCCGCCCTACTGGGCCTTGGGTCTACGAGGATAGCTCCCTCTGTGATCGGCGGGGATTTTAATATCATTGCTTGCCAAGCAGAGAAACGGGGCGGGGCGTCCATCAACCGTTCTGCAGTGGAGGATTTCAACTCCTTCATTGCCAGCTCTGGCCTCTCCGAGCTTCCTTTTACGGGTTCTGCTTTTACTTGGTCTAACAACCAAGAGGGTCCGAACCGTATCCTTTCCAGACTCGACCGTGTCTTTGGGTCGGAGGATTGGTTTCGCCTTCCCTTCTCCTTCTCCATCGCTCACCTTCACCGCTCCTTCTCTGATCATGCTCCTATGCTTGTTCGTTGCTCTCCATTCTCCCTTTCGGGTCCATCTTCCTTTCGGTTCCAGGGCATGTGGATTTCTCATCATTCCTTTCTCCAGGAGGTGGAAGATTCATGGACCACCCCAATTGCAGCCCCTCCCTGTGCTGTTTTCAGTCGTAAACTTAAGCGTCTCAAGGAGAGCCTTAAGGTCTGGAATCGTCTCGTCTTTAAGAACATTTTTGATCGCGTTAGAATAGCTGAAGAGTCTCTAATCTTAGCCGAATCGTTGCTTGACGATGGTCCATCTCCGGCAAACAAGGAGGCTTGGACGCTTGCGCAAATCATTTTTTCTTCGGAACTTCGTATCGAAAATGACTTCCTTCATCAAAAGGCTAGGATCAAGTGGGTAGTCGAAGGCGATACGAACTCCAAATTCTTCCATTCTTCTATTCGTAAGAAGAATAACCTTCTTACGATTCGCGAGATTTTGAGGCCTGACCTTTCTACTGCTTCCTCTCCTGAGGAAGTAAAAGATACCATTCTGGCCCACTTTCAATCCTTTCTTGGTTCTGAGTCAGTTTCGGTCTCTGATCCGGCTCTCTTAGCCTTCATCCCTAGTGTCATCTCCTCGTCGGATAGTGTCCTTCTTTCCGATCTGCCAACCGTTGAGGAAATCCGGAACTGTGTCTTTGCCTTAAGCAAGGACAGCGCCTGTGGACCGGATGGTTTCAACGATAGCTTTTATCGGTGCTCCTGGCCTATTATTCAGGCTGATTTTTGTCTTGCTGTTCAGTCCTTCTTCTCTGGGGAATCCCTTCCTGCCGGATGGACCTCCACCAACCTTATTCTCATTCCTAAGTGCGATAATCCTAGATCGTGCGGGGATTTCAGGCCGATCATTCTGTGCAACTTTTCAAATAAAGTTATCTCCAAGATCCTAGCCTCTCGCTTGGCCCTTTTACTTGACCGTATTATTTCTCCCTCGCAAGCAGGTTTTGTCAAAGGTCGTTTGATCACTGACAACGTCCTTCTCGCCCAGGAACTTATTTCCCAAATTGATCGGAAAGTTAGGGGCTCTAATGTTGTCTTCAAACTGGACATGGCCAAGGCCTATGATCGCATGTCTTGGTTTTTCGTCATCAAGGTTTTACGGGCCTTCGGTTTTCCAGAATTCCTTATTGACTTGGTTTGGAGGCTCATCTCCAACTGTTGGTTTTCTGTGCTCATAAACAGATTGGCCAAAGGTTACTTCAGGGCGGGAAGAGGGCTTCGCCAAGGAGATCCACTTTCGCCTTCCCTTTTTGTGATCGCGGCGTTTGATTCGAGGTCTCCAAACCTTGACTATTTATGGGCAAGTTCAACGCTTCGGTATTCCGAGGGGTTGCCCCCTTATTTCTTCTTTATCCTTTGCAGATGACATTGTCATTTTTTCTAACGGCAGTCGCTCCTCCGTTCGGCGACTCCTAAGTTTTCTGCATCAATATGAGAGGTCCTCTGGCCAACTCGTTAACCCTTCCAAAAGTTGCTTCGTCCATGCAAAAGACTTGCCTCCGTCTCGTGCTGCCTGGATTGAGACTGTCTCGGGTTTCAAAGAAGCATCTCTCCCGCTCCCCTATCTAGGTATTGTCTTATATCGTGCTAGGAAGCTCAATGCCTATTTCGATTCGTTGGCGGACAAAGTCAGGGGTAAGATTTTACGTTGGAATGCGTCTCTCCTATCCCAGGCAGGCACACTGGTTCTTATCAAGTCTGTTCTTGATTCGATGGGAACTCATATTTTCGCGGCTATGTCCCCTACCTCTTCCTTCTTCCGGGCATATAAGTCTTTGGCCTCGGCTTTTTTTGGGGGTCAAAGGAAGATGCTCGCCGACACCATTGGGTGTCATGGGCAGCGGTTTGTCGCCCCAAAATCGAGGGTGGTCTTGGTCTTCGTAATCCCAAGGATCTTTGTGTGGCTTTTGCTTGTAAGTTGTGGTTGAGGTTCGGTGCGAATGAATCTTTATGGGCATCTTTCCTCCACGCTAAATACCGGAGGCTTGTTGTCTCTAATTTCTCAGGATCGCCGTCTTATGCTAGCGAAACCTGGAAGCACATGCAGTCGGTGAAAGCGTTTTCCGACTCTCATGGAGGTTCTTCTGGCTGGGATGGCGCGCCTTTTTCCATCCTGAAAGCGTGGTCATCTTGTAGATCTCCGAGTCCCAGTAGCCCGGTGTTCTCCTTCATTTGGGACTCCCGTATTCTGCCGAAAATTTCTATTCTGATGTGGCGTATCTTGCACGATGGTTTGCCACTCGACGTTAACCTTCAACATATCGGCATCCCTTTTGTTTTGCGTTGCCGCTGTTGTGCCAATGGGGCAACGGAATCTTTAAACCATTTGTTTTTTGATAGTGTCTCAGCTAGATCTTGCTGGAATTATTTCGGCAACCTAGTCGGTGAAAGACGCATGGCCAGATCTTCTTTTGACCTCCTTCTTTCCTGGTGGTCTGGGCTGTCTGGGAAATCTCTCCGCTCGTCCGTTTTCCATTTGATTCCTTGCCTTATCTGCTGGCACCTTTGGTGCGCTCGGAATAAAGCTTTCTTCGAGAATTCTCCTATGGATCCTCCTTCCATTATTCGGCGTGTTAGGAATGACGTTTTCCTGGCATTTCGTGGTAGACCTTTCAGGGGAATTTTGAGCCAACGGTCTAGGAGATTGGTGGGTCTCTTGTCTATATCTTGTGGCCTGGCTTATGCTCGTCAGGGAGTTGGCTGAATTCTTGCCTTGGGTGTTGGTTTTCTCCCAATGTTCCCGCCCCCCCCCCCCCTTTTGTTGGTTTTAATGTGTTTGCTAGTTTTGTAGTACAGGTGGCTTCGGCTTGTTTGGTTCTAACGGGTTTCTTTATCTGGCCGCATTTGGTTCTGTGCTACCGCCTCGGTGGAGGCTCCTGTCTCCTATCTTTGTTACGGCCTAGTTGTTGGGTTGGTTGAGGGATATCCGTCTTTTCTTTTCCGCATTGACTTCTTCTTGAGGCGCTTGGGTCTTCTTCTTTTTTTGTTTGGCTTTGCGTGTGATCGATGAGGTTTTCGTCTTTGTTGGTGAGCCGTTGTTATCCCAGATTTCCATCTTTATTCGGATTTTCCTTGAGGACTCGTCTCTGTTACTGTGGTTTGGTTTGGAGGTCTGGCCTACTCTTCTGAGCTCAGGCGGGTTGGTGGGTTGTTTGTTGGTGGTTGTATCTGGTCCTCCTTGGCTAGCTGTCTTTATTTTCTGCTGGCTTTTTCCTTTTGTTGATCTTTGTACTGTTGTTCGGTTTTTACTGTCTGGGAGGTATATTGTCTTCATATGCTTCGCCTATTTTTGTGAGCCACCGGAGAAAGGCGTTTTTTCTCCTTTTATTTTTATATATATTCTTTTTGAAAAAAAAAAAAATTAGAATGTATCATGTAGTCACATTTGGCTGCTTATAAATTATAGTCACTAAAACAACATTTTAACAATTTCTAAAAAAAATGTAAAAATAAACACAGTAATTGATATGGTGAGAAGTGTGGTAGTAATTATCAAAGTCTATGTACTGTTATACTAATGACTTTTTATTCTAACATGTTACAACTGCTAAAATCACGTGTAATTTTTATTTACAGTATGTGTATAATTAAACCTCTCAAAATAATTGTATAAACTATTTACAATTTTTGGAAAAATGATGTATTGAATACCAAATATCCGAGTTAATTAACTGTTGTGTTGTCAAAAGAAGCTCAACAATATTTAAACAACATCGCTGAGCTTATATTTATTGTTTGTAAATTGTTAACGTGGAACACGAAGCATGATTAAATTAGCAAATTGATATTGATGAAAAGTAACTGATTTATATTATCTAAGATTAGTTGTAAAAATAATTTTTACAACTTGAAAAATGGATGTTGTAGTAATTTTATTATTATGTAGAATTATTCCTACAACACTTAAAAATGTTACAAGATAATATCATAGGGCTTCCTACAACATTTTATAAATATCATTGAAAATACACTTCTTTACGATAATGAATATAACAGTGTTACGAAATATGAGATTATTTAGCATGTGTAACACACGTGCATAAAAAAGTCCTTATAAAATTATTCAATACGAAATTTTTACGTAGTCTGATAGAACTTAACCAAAAAAAATTTGTTGGAAAAGGTTTTCATTTGAAGATAGATTTTAATTTTTGCTCACGGTGGGATCCGATCTTCTGTCCTCTTAATTGCACATAAGAGTATTTTTGAAACTTCATGATCAGATCAACATATTATGTTTTTATTCCAACTATTAATAAAGATTTTGTCATAACCTTATGCACCATTTTTCTTACATGTTTTGAAATCACATTTCTAATTGTAGTAATATAATTTACTACGCCCATAAGACACTTAAAAAAAATGTACAGCTTGAACGGGTATGCAAACCTAACCATGCTACATATTTGGTTCTTGCACAAGGGGCTAGCTAAGGGCTACTAGTGTGCATAACTTGGCTTCTCTCTAGTAGTCCAATAAAACTTCTTAGAGCTTCCCTAACCTTTTAAGTCAAAAAAAGCTTCATGTCAGGTGGAACTAAGAAAGAAATAGTGGAAGAAAATGCACATTTATTGAATAATTTTGTAGATGATGATTATTTCCACAATTATGGAACAATCAATTGTACTTTATGTGGTCACAATATTTACCTGCCATGAATGATTTAATATATAATGCAATTCATATATGATAAGTAATTTTAGTGTTGATAAAAAATTCAATTAATAAGAACTGTGATAACTTGTTTACTATGTAATATGTATATGGTTGATATTTACCATTTCATTTTATTAAAATATTTTTTTATAATCTATCTAATTTATACATAGCAGATTTTAAATTTGTATAGTAAAGTAACTAATCAAGGATTTGTTATTCGAGATTTATTAACATATTTTGTTCAAATTATACTCCAAATTAGCTATAAATCTGACGCAGCGGATTAATCAAAACGATCTTCAATCGATGAAAGTAGCAATCTGTGGATTGATGGATGCTGAAATGCCCGAACTCGTTGATCCGAAGATGCCGAATTCTAGCTATCTCTGTCTCGTTGATCCGAAGATACCGGGAAAGAGATCTATGATTCTTCAACGTTGATCTTGCGCACAAGATTCCGTGAATAGGCTTCAGCAAACGATGATTCGAGCGCACTCGAATGACGTAAGTGGAGATAGGAGATACACTAGACTACCAATTGAAATTGAAAGCACAAAGCTAACAAAAGAGAATTTTATTCAATATTCAACAACCTTACAAAATGACACAACTTGCCTATTTATAGGCTACAACACATATCCAGAAAAATTCCTAAGTCATAAGTCATATACGACTCATCACCTACGACTCATCATAAGTCTTAAGTCGTTTTCGACTCATCACCTACGACTCATCATAAGTCATATACGACTCATCACCTATGACTCATCATAAGTCGTTTTCGACTCATCACCTATGACTCATCATAAGTCATATACGACTCATCACCTACGACTCATCATAAGTCTTAAGTCGTTTTCGACTCATCACCTACGACTCATCATAAGTCATATACGACTCATCACCTACGACTCATCATAAGTCTTAAGTCGTTTTCGACTCATCCCTTCATATATTTACCTGCCATGAATGATTTAATATATAATGCAATTCATATATGATAAGTAATTTCAGTGTTGATAAAAAATTCAATTAATAAGAACTGTGATAACTTGTTTACTATGTAATATGTATATGGTTGATATTTACCATTTCATTTTATTAAAATATTTTTTATAATCTATCTAATTTATACATAGCAGATTTTAAATTTGTATAGTAAAGTAACTAATCAAGGATTTGTTATTCGAGATTTATTAACATATTTTGTTCAAATTATACTCCAAATTAGCTATAAATCTATTTTAATTACAGTGTCTTATGTTGAACTAAATTAGGACATATCATGTGGTCAACCTTACGCTGCTTATAAATTTCAGTCACTAAAACCACATTTTCACTACTTTGGGAAAAACAATTTTGTTGCAAGATAGATAAAATCAGTAATGGATATGGTGAGAAGCATGCTAGTAATTATCAAAGTCTGTGTATTATACTAGTGACATTTTATTCTAACATGTTACATGTTTTGTAGGGTACTGCTAAGAGAATTCTAGCGCTACTTTGTATAACATGTGTAATATTTGGTGGAAATGGAGCAATCTACAATGTTATAGACTATGGAGCTAAAGAAAATTCTAATTCATATGATAGTCAAGTATATAATTAAACATTAAAAAGCATTTTAAATCGTTTTATATGATTATATTGTTAGGTGTGGCTCGCATTGTAAATGGAGTGGGTGCGTGGATTGAACAGGTTAAAAAGTCTCACATCGTAGGATATCTGAAATAATCGTGGTATATATATGAGATTGGTAGCACGTAACATTAGGGATTTCTTTTGTTACAATGTGTTGCCAAGATCACACTACAACAAAATCAACATTTTACAACGGTGGAAACCCGTTGTAAATGACCTATTACAACGGTGAGTGCACCGTCGTATTATAAGAAGTTGTAATATACTAAAATCTTCTACAACTATGTTTCGATGTTGCAATTAACCGTTGTGATATAACCTATTACAACTGTTATTTTCCGTTGTAGTTAACATTTTTAAAACAGTTAATAATTGTTGTCGATATGTAACAATATCGTAATGTAGCAGGTATAACAACTACGGTATAACCATTGTAGTAATCTCTACTATAACTGTTACCCACCCTTGTGATTTCTTATGTTTTACAACTTTTTTTGACTGTTGTAATATTCTTTATTACAACTACAATTGATAGTTGCGATTTAAATCCAAAAAATATATTTACATGGAGCAATTATTCAAATATTAATAATCATTGAATTCATTCATATATTAATAATCATAGAATTCATATATTGATGCAGCAACTATAACTGAATCAGATTCATTCATATATTAATGATCGTAATATTCCAACAAAGTAGAATACATATTCAACAAAACAATCTAAAGTAGTCATTCACATCATGTTTGTACCAAAAATGGGCACAACACTCTTCGGAAGTTTTTGAAGAGATAAAGGTGAAGAATGAAAATTAAAACTGTGGATTATCTAACAAAAACTCCAAATAACAGAAAGTAAATTGCAAAGACAAGCGATTTAGAGTGGTTCGGCGTTTTGCCTACGTCCACTATGAAGTTTGATGATTTTATTGCTCGATTACTTGTAGATTACAGTAGTTTATAAGGTAATACAACTGAATTTAAATGCTAAGTGTCAATCTAAAGCAGCGGCGGTGTTCTGGAGTAGATCTGGCAGAATCTGGGCGCTCTTCAGTACTTAGAATTCTCCGACCCCTTTTCTGAATGACCAGGGTGTCTATTTATAGGTGTTGGAGGCTGGTATTTCGCCCAAAATGAGGGGAGACCAGTTCTGGCACGTCAGGGGGCCCACATGGCCCAAATCTGGGGATCCGGGCCCGCTTTGGGATCGATTCGACCCTTGGTTCGAATCGATCAAGAAATCATCCAATCGAGCTGAAATTTGGTGTGTACATTCTTCATCATGTATTTGAGCTTCTGTGAAAATTTCATAGGATTTGGGCTGGTAGAACTCGAGTTATGATCGATTCAAGTTGGCGTTTTTTGTATTCTGGAGTCGTTCGAATCGATATGCTTGAATTGATTCGTTCGAATCGATCTTCCTGCTCGTGAAGATGGTGACGTGGTGCGCTTTCTTCGAATCGGTCCGCTTTGCACTCCGCTTTGACTGGGTCGAATCCATGACTTGGATTCGAAGATGGTGGAGTCGAGAGCAAGCTGTGTCTCCTGGATTCGAAGTAAAGTTATGACTCATCGATTCGAAGTGAAGCTTGGTCTTATCGATTCGAAGTGAAGCTTCCACGATGGATTCGAAGCAGACAAAAGGGATGGATTCGAAGGGTTCTCTTTTGATGGATTCGAATTAAGAGGGGGTTTCATGGATTCGAACGATCTATCGATTCGAACTTAAGCTATGTGAGGATGGATTCGTGGTGAGGCTCTGGGCCAATGGATTCGAAGCAAATCTCTTTTGATGGATTCGAATTATAGAAGGATTCGAACCAAAGCATATCGATGGAGTCGAACTAATGCATGTTGATAGGCTCGAACTGAAGCACGTCTCCATTGTTCTTCCAACGGCGATAACTCGAGCATACGAACTCGGATTGCTTCGAAATTTGGAACGTTGGCTCCCCAGGCTTCGCTTGTCATGTCTTATCAATTGTAGCCTGATCCGGACTCGGACAAAATTCGTCGATATCCGTAGCGACCCTTACGTGTAACCGACTTCCGGGACGACCTGTCACCGTTTTCTAGTTATGTCCTTGGTATCATGGCCTTGCCAAAAGGCGGGATAACATTTGCCCCCCAAAGTACGTCTTGTGTAAACATGACGTGCTTTGAAAAGTTGCAGTCTCCCACTGGACAGCTATGACATGCTTTACCGAAAGTTGCATTCTGTACCGCTGTAATCGACCGTCGTACAATAGTGACTGGCCGTCAGTTTTTTGAGTCATGACGAGATGAACATTCGATCCCTGCAAATGATAGAGATCAAACATTAGTCAGAAATACGTGCATACGTGTATTATCTTGGCTTTGACTAACGTTGCGTGATCGCAAGTCGTTGTCAGTTCGGTTTACTATCGAAATCTGCGTCGGTCCTCTCCTGGACCGATTTGAGATTTGAGTTAGAACATTGCTCTTATGATTATCTACGATCACCCTCTCGTACTGATCCTCTCCTGAATCAGTACAAGAGTAGACAAACAATTTTAAACATTGGAACGGTTTGTCCATCTGACCAGTAGTATTTGACGGATGCGAAGCTATGTTTTTTGATCCACTTCAAGTTGAGGGTTTCGAGGTGGGCATTTCGAATCGATGGTTCTCCGAATCGATATTGCGTGGATTTGAATTTTTCTGAGTTGGTGGATTTGCCATTGAGGGATTCGAACTTGACTGTTCGAATCATTGGAGTCGAACGTTCTCCCTGGCTCTTCTGACGTTGCGCCTCGAATCGATGAAGCTTCGCTTTGATATTGTATGGATGGATTCGGAGGGAAGGATTCGAAGTAGATTTGTAACCTGCGTACCCCTGAGTTCGAATCGATGAAACCATTTTGCCTGTTTCGAATCGATAGAGGCTTCTTAGTGATCGACTCGAAGATACTCGTTCGAATCGATAGGCTGAAGCCATTTTCTCCGGTTGCATCTGACCGGGATGCGAAACGTCTCGCAATCCCCTATATATATCGAGATCTCTTTTCACTTTCATTTTTTACTTTCTTACTGTTGCGAGAGCCCTTTCTTCGAATCGATCTTTCAAGGTTCTGCGCTTTGCACGAGTTGATCAAACTCCTTCAAGTTTTCATCTGTAATCGAATTCAACCAGGTAACCAAGGGATCGATTCGAACAATGAAAGATAAAACTGGAACCGTTATCACTAATCTCGACTCCTCTCGAAAATTATGAGGAACTGTGCAGTCGAGAGTGGGTCGACTCGATGAATCTGAGGAACAAGTTGAATCGATCTTGAGTGCTAAAATGGAGGAGCGTCGTTACTTCGACTCGATCAATTCGATGCCCAGCTAATGTCATCCTGATCGATTCGAAGGAATCGACTGCTGATCGATTCGAAGCTACGAGGAGCTTATGGATTCGAAGCGCTCTTCCTTCTTAAGGCTTTACCGAGTCGACCTTAATGGAGTCAAGGCATATGGATTCGAACAGCATCGATTCGACTTATGTCGATTCGAATCGATCGATTCGAACGTCCTAACACTTGTTCTTCTGATTTGTTCCAACATCTGAGCTGCGACCAATCTCAAGTTGAACTTTGACGAACATAACGAACTCTTAGCATACTTGACTCCGACGAGCTTCGGCCTTGCATAATCGAACTTGATTAACAGACTTGAACCTGAATTTCCTTTGAAGCTCGTCGATGGAACCATGACTTAACCAATAATACAACTGATTTACACTTGAAGTTGGTCCGTAGCGTTTGGATGGTGCGGAAATGACGGTCAGCGATGACGGTCACTTTCTTTCTTAAATTCCCAAGTTATGTTGTACGAACATCTTGTTTTATTCTGTTAAACTTGCTCGAGTGATGTATAATACTTGCACTGCACGACATGTTCACACACACTGCACTGGGGCATGCACGGGCTTGTTCATAAACTTAATGTTGCTTTCTAATGAGTTAGCTAATTATGGAATCTTCGAGCTCCCAACAACAAGAGGTGCAGAGCTCGACTCCTCCCGTGCTTGAGATTCCTGACATCCCTGCCGACGTAATCGATCCGGCTCCAGATGAATTGCCGGAGGCGATATTTATTGAGGACCCTGTTGACTCGGTTCAGTCCAACATTTCTGAATCTTTATTGGGACGAATATGCTTAAAGCATAACATATCTCTTGGTGACGCTCTATTGCCCAGCACCACCGATAGACCGCACAATCCGCCCGAAGGATATACAGCATTCTACCGTCATGCTTGTGCGGCTGGAACTCTTCCTCCCTTCAATCAATATATCCGAAGGATGCTATCATATTTAGGGATCGCTCCTTCGCAACTTCATCCCAACGGGCACGCGTTGCTGAATAGTGTCTTCGTAATATTCATGGACTGTCTTTTTCGCCCGCCGAGGCCCTCTGAAATCAGACATATATTTAACTTCAAGAGCAGGGGTGATAGCCCGTCGTTTACATTTTTGGAGGCAGTTAGAAATTGCCAAGTTGTAGTTGGAGCTTGGACGCGACTGAGCTACTTCAAGAACGAATGGTTCTACGTTCGATGCCCTCCGGGTTTTGCTAGGCGATGGTTGTCTAGACGTGAGCGCCTTAACCTGTTTCTTTGACCAATATCCCTTCGGTATAAAAATTGACATTTCATTCCTTTTACAGCTATTATCTCTAGGCCCGATGGAGGGCGTTTCAAGGGCACTGTCCGAAGTCTTCAAGAAGTCCCAAGCGAGCTGAGGCATATTGACTCGGTGCTGAACGACTACAACTTAAGAGTTCTGGGTTTGATTGACATTAATCAAAGCATAGTTGTTGAGGGATTTTCAAAGTCCGTCTCCAAGAGGGAAAATAAGAAGAAACCCAAGAAGAGAAAAGCGAAGAGGTCACTCGGGATCAGAATAATCGAGGCGAGTGACGAAGAAAGAACTCAGACGGATTCAGAGCCGATGGCTGACCTTTCGGGAAGCTTGGAGGAATCGGGAGAAAAACGGAAAGGCAAGGCCGCCGTTTCCAAAAAACTTAAGTCAAAAGGGGGAAAATCTGTAGATGTGTTTCTTCCCGCTTCCGGAGTTATGATTTCTGAGGCCGCCCCTTCTCATTCGAGAGATTCTCTCAAAGGGCTTGACGATATTCCTATCCCAGATTATATATCAATCTCTCATAATCCTGGGTTGGAGGAATTACAAGATGTCTTAAATATGAACGAGCCCTTTCCTTTAAGTGCGGTCAACACTTCCGGTCGGTTTGGGGGTTTACACATTTACACACACTTTCACGGCACTTCATGACTTCCGCATAGTAAACATTGCTTTATGGGATTTTAATCCGTAATTCTTTCTTATCGCAGGTGAGATGTCAGGGCGTGGCTCCACTTTAGATAGGCTTCGGAACGTGCGTCAATCTTCTCCATTTTATGACTCCCGTAGGAGAGAGACAGATAGGGACCATGGGCGAGGCTACTCGAGTCAAGAACGTTATAACAGAGACAGGGATTACTCGCGTAACCGTTCTGGTTATGATTATTCTGATAGAGACCGGGGGTATCAGCACCGACCCCGATCTCGTTCTCCTCCGCCTCCCAGGGCTCCAGTAGACCTCCCAGGGCCATCTCATCAGCAACAATTGCCTTCTCAATCTTCTCGGCCTGACGCTCAACGGCCTAGAGTGGAACCAACGGCAGCTGCTATAATTGAACAAGCTCCGGCTGAGTTGACAAGCGAGGGAGCCGCTAAGCTTGCCCAAATGAAAAACGACTATCCGGAAATTTGCATGGATGGATACATCTTCCCTCCTAATTTTAAAAGAATCCCTCCGGAAGCTGAGACCACTGCACATAATTACATTCACGACTTCTATGCTCAGTACAAAGAGTGGTATAAGGCAGCCGTGAAGGCCTCTAGAGTAGCTTTCGACAGGGCGAAAATCATTGCTGAACGTGATGTCGACATTGCGAAGCAGAAACGCATTATCCAAGTTCTTCAATCCGAAGTGGAGACGTCCCGAAAGTCGGAGCTTGAAACTCTTAAGAAACACGAGGATGTCGTGGCCAAACTAGCGAGGATGCAGCAAGAACACTGTGCCACAGTGGAAGAGATGGGCCATCGCAATACCACCGTTGCAGCTGAGCGAGACTTAGCCGTTAAAGAGCTGAACGAGCTCAAGGCCAAATTCGCTGAAATGGTGAAGGAGAAAGACGATGCGAACGCTACTGCTCAAGAGGCTTGCGACCAAGCAGTATCCCTCAGGGCCGAACTAGCTGCGGTGGCGATCAAGGCTAAGTCTGTGGAAGCGGAGATTCAGGAAAAAATCTTGGAGGAGAGGTCCAGGCTAGATGCTGAGTTTGACGATCTCCTAGTTACGTATAACGCTAATGTGCTGGAACACAGAAATCTAGCGTGGCTGGGAGATGACTCCATGATCTTGTATAATGCCTGGACCCGGCTGGTGAACGAGAAGAGAGCGGCGCATCCAGATGGAGCACTTGACGACTTCGAACTGGAGATGCGCCTGCTTACTGAGGATGAGAGGAAGGCCCTTCATGAGGTGGTAATTTCTATGGCGAAAGAAAGACTCGGCGCCCAGTCATCAGAGACAGGCGAAGGTTCGGGGACCGCGCATCACGAGGCAAGTGTTGGAGCCGTAATCTCAACATTGCCCGAGACCACTGGTGCGGTAGACCCCCAATCCGTCCCTGCATATAATCCTGACCAACCGTTGTTATCTTCTGCCGATGATTCTACCCATGTTTCGGTCCAGACTAAGGAAGGTATTTGAACGCTTCTCGTAGTATTGTTGTGATGAACCTTAAGCAATACACTTGTCTAACAATCTCCGTTTTGTCGCATTTCAGTGACCGAAGTTATAGTTTCTGCGCCCCTTGCTTTATCAGTTCCTCATCAAACACAAGGGGTAGTTTTTTCTGAAGCCATCACGACTTCTACTTTGATTGGCGAGGAGGGAGATGCAAATATGTTTTCTTTCAGCGCTCAGATGATTGAGGAGCTTCTCAACGAACCCATCGATCCCTCTGCCAATCCGTCCGATGCTGTGAGTGAGGCTGCTCCGGCCGTTAGTTTACCTATGCCAGCTATTGGCACATCTGATGCGGCCCAAGCATCTCGTGAGGACGACGTTTTAGCTGAGATTGCTGCCGAGATGGCGTCAGGGAATGTAGGTTCTAGTCCACCCGGGCCTGCCCCGTTAATGGTGATTTCGCCGGGTGGTACTGTGTTGATCGAGACCGCTCCTGTTCCTCCTCCTGCTACTACTCCTATGCCCCCAGCTCGTCCTCCTAGAAGAACTTCTGTCGCCTCCAGCTCTGAGGAAGATGTCGACATCATATCGCTGCCGGAGGGCAAGCCTGAAAAGAGCAAGCGATTGAGGAAGAAGTCGGGCAGCGGATCAGGTGGAGCTACCCCAAAGAAGAAGATAAGGAAGAAGAAAGAATGAACTTCTTTCCCCAAATCTTTGTTGCGTAGGGTAGCATTTTGTTGATTTTTCTATAGCCATGTATAGATGTGGATTCGGCTCCCACTAGTAGCAGTTTCTTGAACCATTTTGTAATCAGATTCTTTTTGTTGATAATGGAAATGAAAATGTATTCACTTTTGTCTTCAACTTGCTATGTGTTATGGTTCTGCCCCCAGTATCGGGGATTAGTGTGGAGTTGATGTATGTTTGTACTCTGCCTTGCGTACTGGAAGCACGGAGTTAATTAATGTTTATACTCCAATTCGCGTTCTTGGAAGCTGGAGTTCGTTAATGTTTATACTCCAGTTCGCGCTCTCGGAAGCTGGAGTTTTTAGGAGAATATTTATACTCCGCCTCGCACTCTGGGAGTACGGAGTTAAGTAAAAAGCTTTGTACCCAGCTCGCGCTCTCGGAGTTTTCTGGGATTTTGTGAATGTTTATACTCCGCCTCGCACTCTGGGAGTACGGAGTTAAGTAAAAAGTTTGTACCCAGCTCGCGCTCTCGGAGTACTCTGGGATTTTAGGAAAAATGTTCATATTCCGCCTCGCACTCTGGGAGTACGGAGTTAAGTAAAAAGTCTATACCCAGCTCGCGCTCTCGGAGTACTCTGGGATTTAGGAAAATGTTTATACTCCGCATCGCACTCTGGGAGTACGGAGTTAGTTAATGTTTATACTCCAGTTCGCGCTCTCGGAAGCTGGAGTTATGGAAAAGGTTGCCGTGTATCAACCCATTTCTGGCCTGATGTGATGGCTTGCCCCCCGAGCTCGGGTTTTATTTGGTGAGTGGTTGATTGCTTCATAGCCACTCCCTACTTGAATAAATTCCATTGTGTGATGGAATTTAGCTCTTCGTGCATCGTGATGTTGTACATTGTATTCAATGAATCACAGCTCTGGCTCAAAGAGATGGCATTTTATTGCTGAAATAAGAAAACACGGCAAAGTCAGTTGCCTTATTACAAGTTCTAATTTCGAAATGCGGAAACAAATTCTAAAACAGAATTGAAACTAAATAGATAAACACAGCCTGTTATGTGCGATGGCGACGAAGTCTTTCGCTATCCAAGACATCTGGCGAAGCTAGACCATCAGCGGTCGTCATCTCATATACATCATCCCCGAGCTCTTGCTTAAACTCATGTGATCCCTTCCATGTTGGTTTCATGTGCAGCAGTGCTGGGTATTCTTTTTTAATGACGATCTCATTGCGTTCAAAAGTTTTAAGTCGGTCCTTGGCATCGCGTAATCGGGCGATTCGTTTTCGGTGTATGACTGTTCTCAAGTCAACCTGATCGCCCTGGACGACAACAACTCCGTTGACAGTGGGAAACTTTAAGGTCAAGCACCATGGGGCAATTACAGCTCTGAATTCAGTAAGGGCAGGTCGTCCTAAGAAGGCGTTGTATGGCGAGACTATGTTCAACACAGTGAACTGTAATGTTCGAACTCTCCAATGTTCCTTAGATCCCAACCTAACTGGTAACTTCACCACCCCAATAGGTACGGTAGAGCTACCGTTGAATCCATGGAGGTGAGTTTGGCAAGGTTCCAAATCCCTGGGATTCATCCTCATTTGATTATAAGCATGTATAAAAAGGATATTCACGGAACTCCCGCAGTCAATTAGTATCCTCTTCATCCAAGCTGGACCTACTTGTGCCGATATCACGAGTGGGTCCGTAGTCGGGCTTCCGACATAACCAGTATCGTTGTCCCGGAAAGTGATGTCGTTAATTGTCGCTCTCTTTCGTTTGGTCGAAGGTTTATCGTCTAAGTTATCATCGTACTCAAAGTCTGTTCGTCTAACCAAGTTGTTATATGATTTCATTTCTCCCCAGCTTCGCTTCGCTGTTCGAGGACTATCACTTACAACATTAATTACCAGTCTTCCTCCGACACGACCTGGTTCTTCCTGTCTCTCTGGATTACGCACATGATTTTGATTTGAGGGGCCCGCCCCTTCAGACTGCGGTGCCCGCATAAACTGATCTAACTTCCTTTCTCTAATCAACTTCTCAACGAGGTCTTGCAAGTGTCGACATTCATTGGTGTTGTGGCCATAACTTTCGTGGAATCTACAGAACTTTCCTGTTTGAATCTGCCTCTCCGACGATTGCTTCGGAGCCGGTTTCTTATATTGCATAGTATTGCAAGTCTGTAGGTACACATTTTCCAACGATGTATTCAATGGTGTGTAATTATCGAACATTGGGGCCTCACGTCGTGGACCCCGATTTGGATCTTTTTTCTTATTCTGACCATTGTTTCCTCTTGGCTGCGTTTGCTTGTTTTGTATGTTCAACTGAACGTTTCCGGAATTGTCTCCTGACTGTTTTACTGCTACATTGCTCTGTATCCCTTCACTCTTGGGTCCCGCATCGTCTTGCTTCCTAGACTGTTTTGCGTCCTCTTGTCGTAGGAATTGCGCGGCTTTGGAGTAGAAACGGTCCAATGATGCGGGCGGTTTTCCAGCTAACCAGTTTCCAAATTCAGAATCAGGGTCGATCCCCTTTGTCAATGCCATTAAGATTGAGTTGTCGTTGGGATTACTAATCTCCACACATGCCGCATGAAATCTTTCTAAGTAACGCCTTAGCGTTTCCCCTCGAGCTTGGGTAACACTGGATAGGGTGTTGACATCTTTGGGTCTAGCGACATGCATGCGAAATTGTTCCACAAATTTCTTAGCCAGTTGATCAAATGAAGAGATAGACCTAGGTGGCAATCTCGTGAACCACATCGTTGCAATTCCACCTAGAGAGATGGGGAAACTACGACATTTTACTGCGTCATCGGCCCTTGCGGCGCTCATTGACCACTCATATTTCAAGATGTGTTGATTGGGATCAGAATTTCCTTCGTACATAGGAAGGGTTGGCATTCTGAATCGCCGGGGAGGTTCAGCACTCAGTATCTCGTCTGTGAAGGGAGTGTGACTACGGGAAAGTCCCCAGTCATCGTTGGTAAGGCCTTGGCTTTCGCGGATCATCTGACGTATCATAGTCGAGATGTCTGGCATTGCTACATTTTGAGCTTGCCGAGCTAAGGTGTGGTCGGGTTCCACAGCGCGAGTTCGGACCGGGCGCTGTCGACGGTCCAAATTCTGCCTCCTTGGCTCAGCGTCATCCAAGACGTACGGTTCAGGAGTACGTCCACGTTGCCGATTATTTGGCTCTGAAAGATTTCGGGTATCAACCCTTGTTTCTATTGTGGCAGCTGCGGCGTGATTGTCCGCGGTATGCTGGGTAGTAGGGCCTCCTTGCGTGGAGGGCCCGGCCTGAAAGCTGGTTGACGGTCCTGCCATCAACTGTCCAATAGTTAAAGCGGGTTGATATCCGATCGTTTGTGCATGACTCCCGTCTAATCGAGGACGGGTAGATCTGTGATAGTAGTCCGATGAAGCAGAACTTTCAGTGGATGAGCGGGAAACAACATCCCTTCTAGACCTCCTACGGCCCTGGCAGTTCAGTTGGTTCGTCAATTCGATATTGGCACGCAACTGTTCGGCTAATTGCCGCCGACTCTGAGTCAGCTCTTGTAGCAATACTTGGAATTCTTGTCTAGTGACTGCCCCAGACGGATCTGAGTGGGCAGTGTTGTCTTGGTTAGATGGCTGCTGTTGAGTAGGATTCTGTCCATCCCTACCTTCTTGTCCAGCAGCTGCAGAAGTGGTTCTTGTGCTAACCATTTTGAATGATGAATCCTTTTCCTAGATTTTACGCAAATCTGAGTAGAATGGAAGGACTGTGAATCAAAGATCTGGATCTTCCTCTTGGATTTGTGCAATCCGGTATCGATGGTAGATCCAAGGGGCAAGAGAAAAAAGCTGGTTCTTTCTCAGTGAAAGCACCAAAGTGTTTGTACCAAAAATGGGCACAACACTCTTCGGAAGTTTTTGAAGAGATAAAGGTGAAGAATGAAAATTAAAACTGTGGATTATCTAACAAAAACTCCAAATAACAGAAAGTAAATTGCAAAGACAAGCGATTTAGAGTGGTTCGGCGTTTTGCCTACGTCCACTATGAAGTTTGATGATTTTATTGCTCGATTACTTGTAGATTACAGTAGTTTATAAGGTAATACAACTGAATTTAAATGCTAAGTGTCAATCTAAAGCAGCGGCGGTGTTCTGGAGTAGATCTGGCAGAATCTGGGCGCTCTTCAGTACTTAGAATTCTCCGACCCCTTTTCTGAATGACCAGGGTGTCTATTTATAGGTGTTGGAGGCTGGTATTTCGCCCAAAATGAGGGGAGACCAGTTCTGGCACGTCAGGGGGCCCACATGGCCCAAATCTGGGGATCCGGGCCCGCTTTGGGATCGATTCGACCCTTGGTTCGAATCGATCAAGAAATCATCCAATCGAGCTGAAATTTGGTGTGTACATTCTTCATCATGTATTTGAGCTTCTGTGAAAATTTCATAGGATTTGGGCTGGTAGAACTCGAGTTATGATCGATTCAAGTTGGCGTTTTTTGTATTCTGGAGTCGTTCGAATCGATATGCTTGAATTGATTCGTTCGAATCGATCTTCCTGCTCGTGAAGATGGTGACGTGGTGCGCTTTCTTCGAATCGGTCCGCTTTGCACTCCGCTTTGACTGGGTCGAATCCATGACTTGGATTCGAAGATGGTGGAGTCGAGAGCAAGCTGTGTCTCCTGGATTCGAAGTAAAGTTATGACTCATCGATTCGAAGTGAAGCTTGGTCTTATCGATTCGAAGTGAAGCTTCCACGATGGATTCGAAGCAGACAAAAGGGATGGATTCGAAGGGTTCTCTTTTGATGGATTCGAATTAAGAGGGGGTTTCATGGATTCGAACGATCTATCGATTCGAACTTAAGCTATGTGAGGATGGATTCGTGGTGAGGCTCTGGGCCAATGGATTCGAAGCAAATCTCTTTTGATGGATTCGAATTATAGAAGGATTCGAACCAAAGCATATCGATGGAGTCGAACTAATGCATGTTGATAGGCTCGAACTGAAGCACGTCTCCATTGTTCTTCCAACGGCGATAACTCGAGCATACGAACTCGGATTGCTTCGAAATTTGGAACGTTGGCTCCCCAGGCTTCGCTTGTCATGTCTTATCAATTGTAGCCTGATCCGGACTCGGACAAAATTCGTCGATATCCGTAGCGACCCTTACGTGTAACCGACTTCCGGGACGACCTGTCACCGTTTTCTAGTTATGTCCTTGGTATCATGGCCTTGCCAAAAGGCGGGTTAACACATCACCAACTTTTTATAAGCGTCCACTAGAAAACGATCCTTTGTCAACACTGCATAAACTAAATCACCTTCGTTAAATTCAACACTCCTTCGTTTCAAATCTGCAGATCGTTTATATTTCTCATTTGTTTTCTCCAATCGTTCCTGAACGATTTTATGACACTCTGTCAAACCTTCAACAAAATCAGCAGCTTTCTTAATTGTCTTCTTTGATTGTGGCACTTCCGTCAAATCCAACGGCCCCTTTGGTAAGCTCGAATAAACAATCTGAAATGGACTGTAACCAGTGCTTCGGTTAACAGCATGATTATGAGCAAACTCTGCCTGAGATAACTTTAAGTCCCAACTCTTCAAATTGTCCTGCACAAGACATCGCAACAAATTTCCCAACGATCTATTCACAACTTCAGTTTGTCCATCCGTCTGAGGATGATATGCACTACTAAATTTCAACTTCGTTCCCACCATCTTCCATAGACTCAACCAAAAGTGACTCAGAAATCGAGTATCTTGGTCAGAAACAATAGATTCGGGTAAACCATGTAAACGATATATTTCTTTAAAGAATAACTGTGCCACTCGAACTGCATCCGCTGTCTTCTTACAGGCTATAAAATGTGCCATCTTCGAAAACCTGTCCACCACAACAAATATAGAATCATTTCCCCTCTGAGTTCTCGGCAATCCCAACACGAAATCCATGCTGATATCAACCCATGGTTTGGTAGGCACAGGTAACGGCATATATAACCCCGCATTCGTCGCTGTTCCTTTCGAAACTTGACAGATATGACACCTTTCCACAAATCTCTCTATCTCTTTCCTCATTGACGGCCAAAAATAAGACTGTGAAATTAACTGTAGCGTACGATCTCTACCCACATGGCCTTCTTCATGTAATTCTATAACAATCTTCATTCTCAAGCTACAGTCTGGGATGCACAATCGATTTCCTTTAAACAGAAAACCATCCACCAACACAAATTCATCAATGCTTCCTTCCTTTACCTTTTCAACAAATTTCACAAAGTAAGGATCTTCTTCAATCAATTCTGGCAATAATTCAAAACCTGTCACTTCAACTTTCATTGTCATCAACAAATGACTCCTCCTGCTCAAAGCATCAGCCACACGATTGGTTACCCCTGACTTGTGCTTAACGACAAAAGTAAACTGCTGCAAATAAGCAATCCACGATGCATGTCTTGCTGAAATCTTGTCTTGTCCTTGTAAATGTTTCAACGCCTCGTGATCAGTGTATAAAACAAATTCTTTCTGGAATAAGTAATGTTGCCAGTGCTTTACTGCTTGAACAACAGCATAAAATTCCACATCATACGTACTGTATCTCATCTTTGCTCCTGACAACATCGCGCTGAAATATGCAATAGGACGCCCATTCTGACTCAACACCCCTCCAATTCCAACCTTTGACGCATCAGTATGCAGTTCAAACAATAACTGAAAATCTGGTAATACAAGAATTGGTGCAGATGTCAGCAACTTCTTGATCTTCCCAAAAGCAATCCCAGCTTCCTCCGTCCAAGAAAATTGTTTCCCCTTCATGCAATCAGTCACCGGTGCCATCACGCTACTGAAGTGTGGAATGAATCTTCGGTAGAATGACGCTAGCCCATGAAAAATTCTCACTTCTGTAATTGTCTTCGGCTGTGGCCAATTCCTGACTGCTTCAACTTTATTCTGATCTACCTGGATGCCCTTCTCCGAAACAATATACCCCAAGAACAAAACACTATGCGTTATGAACACGCATTTCTTTGTTGCAGCATAAAATTGTTCCTCTCGTAAAATAATTAACACTTCCTTCAGATGTTGAACATGCTCTTCCAGACTCCTACTATAAATCAAAATATCGTCAAAGTACACCACCACAAATTTCCCAATGAAAGGTCTAAAAATTTGATTCATCACTCGCATGAACGTACTCGGTGCATTCGAAAGACCGAACGGCATCACCAGCCATTCATACAACCCCTCTCTCGTCTTGAAGGCTGTCTTCCATTCGTCTCCAGGTCTAATCCGAATTTGATGATATCCGCTTTTCAAATCAATTTTCGAAAAGATAGTAGCCCCACTCAACTGATCCAGCAAGTCATCCAACCTTGACATTGGAAATCTGTATCGTACAGTGATTTTATTCAATGCTCGACTGTCCGTGCACATCCTCCACGTCCCATCTTTCTTCGGTACCAACAAAGCTGGCACAGCACATGGACTCAAACTTTCCTGTACACGTCCCTGCTCAAGCAATTCTTCCACCTGCCTCCTTAATTCTTCATGCTCCTTCGGACTCATTCACTAATGCGGTCTATGTGGCAATACTGCTCCCGGAACAAGATCAATTTGATGTTGAATGTCTCTCAGCGGCGGTAACTCTTTAGGTAACTCATCTGGAAATACATCCTCAAATTCTTTCAAAACTGGCTTCGCTTCTTCTGGAATTTCAACCTCTTCACTGCTCTCACGCCCAATCAACAGGTATACTTCAGGCTCCTCTTCAACCTCCTTAACAAATTCCTTCAGAGATAATAAAGTTTTCAACTCTTCAATCTCCTCCAACTTACTCTCTTTCTGTTGTTGCTTCTTGGGAATCAGAGTGATTTTAGTACCCTCAAACATGAAACTGTAACTGTTAGCACGACCATCATGTTGTACTGCTCTATCAAACTGCTATGGTCTGCCCAACAACAGATGACACACATCCATGTCGACTACATCACACCAAACCTCATCCTTGTATTTCTTCCCAATAGAAAACTTCACACAAGCTCTACGTCCAACTTTCACTTCACCACCCTTCCTCAACCAAGCTAACTTATACGGTTTAGGATGTTTCTCGGTTTTCAACTCCAATTTCTTCACTGCCTCTGTAGAGATAATATTATCACAACTCCCAGCATCAATAACAAATTTACAAACTCTTCCCAGAATAGTGCATGTAGATTGAAAGATATTATTCCTCAACCAACTACTTTCCTCCTCTTGCTTTGGTGTTAAACAACTTCTCCTCATCATCAATGCGTACCCGTCATCTCCTGACAGTAAGTCTTCCTCCTCAACTGGTAAAGAATTAGAGCATTCAGCTTCTTCCTCATCTTCCTCCTCAACTTCTGTCACCATGGTTCTCTTCTTCGGCTTCGGACATTCGTTGCTTTTTTGACCCATCTCCTGACAATTGTAACATTTGAAACTGTTGTTAACCTTCGCCTTCTCAACCTCCTTTACAACTGGTTTTGCAACAACTTTTGAAACATTTGAACTTCCATTAACACCCTTCGCTTGATTGTTAGAATTGGTAAACACACCACCACCTCGTCTTCCCTGTTTCTCCCAAGCCAACGCTTTTTGATGTGCCTCTGCCACAGATCTAGGATCGAACATATTTACCATATCCTGGATCTGCATTCTCAATCCCCCAATGAATCTAGATGTCAGTTGTTCTTCTGTTTCCATAATATCATTCCTTGCAATAAGCTGATAAAACTCATCTGCGTAATCATTAACAGTCTTTGTGCCCTGCCTCAAGTTCTGCAAACGTTGATACATCAGAGATTGATAATTGTAAGGTAAGAACGTTGCTTTCATCAATTTCTTCATCTTCTCCCAAGATTCAACTTTTGACTTCCCCATTCGTTCACGTGTAAGTTTAGTTTGCTGCCACCATGCCAAAGCTCTACCCCTCAACCTTGTAGCAACCAACTTCACTCTACGATGTTCTGGAACTTCTTTGAAATCAAAAATTTCTTCAACATTAGCCACCCAATCTAGAAACTCTTCAGCTTGCATACCACCTTTGAATTCTGGAATTTCAGTTTTCATCCCAGATTCCCACTTGTGATCGTACTCCGACTGATTCCTTCCTCGTCCACGTCCTCGTCCATGAACACTACCACCATCATACTCTTCTTCACCATCCGATGTATATCGATGTCGATCCTGACCACCAACATCTCTACCACCACCATTTCTTCCACCAACATTCCTACGATCTACATTCCTCCGTTCTCGATCAGTCACATTTCTATCACGACCTCGATCATCAACATTTCTATCACAATCTCGATCCACGCTTCTATGATCACTATCGACACTTCTCTCTCGATTTGAATGTGGTGAAGCTCTACTTCTCCCATGGCTCGATTCGGGTGATACTCTTCTCTGATTTTGATTCATCTCCAACATCATCCTCTCTAATCGACCAATCCCATCAGTAAGCTTCTCATTGAAATTCTCGTTGATTCGTTGCTCCATTTCATCAGCCTCTTCTCTTCCGTACAAAGCATTAATATTGCGATGACGTTGAACTCGTCTTGGCGGCATGATTGAATACTTCCCAAACACTTCAACAAATTCACACTTCGAGTTTCAAACACCTTTCGAACTTGGATCCAAAATGAAATGGATCGAAAACTCCAACTTTGTTGCAAAATATGATGGACACGATGAACACAACTTCAACACTTCAAATTCTCGGCTCCAAGACTCGATTTAGCTATGATTGGCTAAAACAAGCTCTGATACCAAACTGACGCAGTGGATTAATCAAAACGATCTTAAATCGATGAAAGTAGCAATCTGTGGATTGATGGATGTTGAAATGCCCGAACTCGTTGATCCGAAGATGCTGAATTCTAGCTATCTCTGTCTCGTTGATCCGAAGATACCGGGAAAGAGATCTACGATTCTTCAACGTTGATCTTGCGCACAAGATTCCGTGAATCGGCTTCAGCAAACGATGATTCGAGCGCACTCGAATGACGTAAGTGGAGATAGGAGATACACTCGACTACCAATTGAAATTGAAAGCACAAAGCTAACAAAAGAGAATTTTATTCAATATTCAACAACCTTACAAAATGACACAACTTGCCTATTTATAGGCTACAACACATATCCAGAAAAATTCCTAAGTCATAAGTCATATACGACTCATCACCTACGACTCATCATAAGTCTTAAGTCGTTTTCGACTCATCACCTACGACTCATCATAAGTCATATACGACTCATCACCTATGACTCATCATAAGTCGTTTTCGACTCATCACCTATGACTCATCATAAGTCATATACGACTCATCACCTACGACTCATCATAAGTCTTAAGTCGTTTTCGACTCATCACCTACGACTCATCATAAGTCATATACGACTCATCACCTACGACTCATCATAAGTCTTAAGTCGTTTTCGACTCATCCCTTCATATATTTACCTGCCATGAATGATTTAATATATAATGCAATTCATATATGATAAGTAATTTCAGTGTTGATAAAAAATTCAATTAATAAGAACTGTGATAACTTGTTTACTATGTAATATGTATATGGTTGATATTTACCATTTCATTTTATTAAAATATTTTTTATAATCTATCTAATTTATACATAGCAGATTTTAAATTTGTATAGTAAAGTAACTAATCAAGGATTTGTTATTCGAGATTTATTAACATATTTTGTTCAAATTATACTCCAAATTAGCTATAAATCTATTTTAATTACAGTGTCTTATGTTGAACTAAATTAGGACATATCATGTGGTCAACCTTACGCTGCTTATAAATTTCAGTCACCAAAACCACATTTTCACTACTTTGGGAAAAACAATTTTGTTGCAAGATAGATAAAATCAGTAATGGATATGGTGAGAAGCATGCTAGTAATTATCAAAGTCTGTGTATTATACTAGTGACATTTTATTCTAACATGTTACATGTTTTGTAGGGTACTGCTAAGAGAATTCTAGCGCTACTTTGTATAACATGTGTAATATTTGGTGGAAATGGAGCAATCTACAATGTTATAGACTATGGAGCTAAAGAAAATTCTAATTCATATGATAGTCAAGTATATAATTAAACATTAAAAAGCATTTTAAATCGTTTTATATGATTATATTGTTAGGTGTGGCTCGCATTGTAAATGGAGTGGGTGCGTGGATTGAACAGGTTAAAAAGTCTCACATCGTAGGATATCTGAAATAATCGTGGTATATATATGAGATTGGTAGCACGTAACATTAGGGATTTCTTTTGTTACAATGTGTTGCCAAGATCACACTACAACAAAATCAACATTTTACAACGGTGGAAACCCGTTGTAAATGACCTATTACAACGGTGAGTGCACCGTCGTATTATAAGAAGTTGTAATATACTAAAATCTTCTACAACTGTGTTTCGATGTTGCAATTAACCGTTGTGATATAACCTATTACAACTGTTATTTTCCGTTGTAGTTAACATTTTTAAAACAGTTAATAATTGTTGTCGATATGTAACAATATCGTAATGTAGCAGGTATAACAACTACGGTATAACCATTGTAGTAATCTCTACTATAACTGTTACCCACCCTTGTGATTTCTTATGTTTTACAACTTTTTTTGACTGTTGTAATATTCTTTATTACAACTACAATTGATAGTTGCGATTTAAATCCAAAAAATATATTTACATGGAGCAATTATTCAAATATTAATAATCATTGAATTCATTCATATATTAATAATCATAGAATTCATATATTGATGCAGCAACTATAACTGAATCAGATTCATTCATATATTAATGATCGTAATATTCCAACAAAGTAGAATACATATTCAACAAAACAATCTAAAGTAGTCATTCACATCACCAACTAAAACGTTACCAAAACAGCATTCTAACATAACCATTCCAAAATACAACGATACAATAAAAAATATATAAGAAAGGTAAGTTTTGTATCACAAAACAATGCATACCCTAAGGTGGTACACTAGTCGAAGGCAACGAGTCTTTATGCCAAGCCACGGTTGATCCAACAGCTTGTCCAATGGTACACATCTCGGAATTCGGCCTCCACAAGAAAGCTTCTGGATCCACCGCCACATCATCCTCCTACAGTTCATTTTCTTGATAAATGTCTTAAACCATAATCTTACAATTCAAACCATAATCTTACAATTTAACCAGATTTCCTTAAACTCAAATATCTTAAAGAATTTCTATAACAGTTGATACTTATATATACACATTATTTGCGTTTCTATTACGACCATAACAATTAATTTGTCTAACCTATGCCTTTAAAGGAAATTTACTTATAATATATAACATACATTGCATTTATTAACTGTTACCAATTAAAACTTTAAAAATAAAATTGGTTGCTAAAACTCATTGACTACATATTTCATTTCAGTATAATTCTATTTAAAATTTTACAAATTCTACAGAAATAGAAAAATCAAAACCTCTTAACAACTCCAACAGTCTAATCGACCCCTCATAAATATTAGCAACAGAAGGCATAACTCAAAACACAGGGAACTACGTTGTACAAATCTGGTTAGGCACCCCAAAAATAAGCCAGACCCTACAATTCGACACAGGCAGCGGCGCCACTTGGGTTCAGTGCCAGCCCTGTATAGGGCAGTGCTACGAGCAACAAGATTAAATTTTCAACCCATACAACTCCTCGACCTACACTAACATATCATGCAGTTCACAGTACTGCACATATATCAACGAAGCCTACTCAACGAAGCCTACTGCATAGGGTCAGCCTGCATGTACAATATTCAGTATGGTGATGGCTCAACCACAGTAGGGTTCTATGCTAAGGATGCCTTAACCCTCAGTCCTTCAGAAGTGGTTTAAGGTTTTCGATTTGGGTGTGGTCAGGATAACAGGGGTATTTATGGAAAAATAGTTGGGCTGATGGGCCTTGGGAGAAACCCGAGTTCTGTGGTTCTACAGACGGTGGAAAAATATGGAGGTGTTTTTGTCTACTGCCTCCCTGCATTGTCAAATGTAGCAGGGTACTTGACTTTCAAGAACAGTAGCTTGAAACCAAACGTAGGGTACACTTTTCTTGCATTTGCGCCTAATACTAATGAAACCAAACGTGGGGTACACTTGTCTGGCATTTGTGCCTAATACTGATGATGATGATGATATGATGATTATTGGCAATACTCAACAAAGGAGGTTTGATGTTGTTTATGATGTGGTGAATAAGATGATTGGATTTGGCCCTAGAGCTTGTTAAACTAAAATTGATTGTGTTACTATTGCGTCTTGTATGTTACCCAAAAGTTAATAAAAGTATATTATAAGATTTATTCATTGTGAATATTGAAAATATTACTCAGAAATTAAAGCTTATACGAGATTAAGGGACATATGAGAAAAGAAAGAACACTGTTAGATTTGTACTGGTAAGTATTAGATTTCTTACCAGTACAGTAAACTGCCCTCCAATCTCCCCATTGGTTTTCTATAGACTGTTAAATAAATTAATGAGCTTCTTCTGAGTGATTTTTTGTAGAACAAATGGCCAGAAGATAGAATGGCTCTCCTGTTGTATTTGTATGTACAGTCCTTATAATCCACGGTTTAGTTTTGCTTGAATCAGTTGTCCTCGTAAGCTACACTCGGTCACCTATACGATAAAAAGGAATATACTTTATAAAAACATGAATATTGCCTAGTAACCGGCTAAAGGGATTTTCTTAAAGCTAATCTTCTAGCCTGCAAATTTTGTGCTTCAATTAGTAAATTTCGTTCATTAGTTCTATGGCTAGAAGGCTTGGACTTTTAGCATACCTATATATATGATAAATATATTAAAAAATATAAGTCATTTGGTCAAAGCAAAGAAATACCAAATAGATTATAATACAAGGGTGTTGCATGATCAGTGCATATATTCAATGTATGTATGATTTAATTGTAATATTATGCACAAAGATTGAATGTATGGACCAAATATTTTATAAATGATGTCATATTTACTTAGGTAGTGGAAACTGCATTATGGAATTTTTTTTTTCTTTAAAAAAAGTAGAAGTAATATAACAAACCTACTAGTAAGAAAATCGATAACAGCAAGAGTTTGATCTATTATTTCATCTGTTTTGCCCCAGCCTTGATAGCCGTCTCTTGTTCCACTGTGTTCCCATCCATTTTGAGAGCCTGGAGCGCAATGGAGATCTACTATTATACCAATACCATATCTCCTGGAAAATACATATAAATTTATAAACCATCATACAATAAAATTCAAAATATAACATTTTATATTGGTTGGTTAACACTATTTTTACTTACTTGGCCCAAAGAAAAGCATTGTCTAGAGCATTAAGTGATCCACCGACAAAAGGAAATGGTGGATTTGGATTGCTTGCGATCCACCACCCGACTGGAATTCGCACACTATTTAACCCGTTTTCTGATATGAACTTGAAATCTTCCCCTACTACGAATGTATTCCAGTGTTCCTGTACATCGTTCACAGTTATTTACAAAAGTAATTCAAAAGGAATACACATTTTTTTAAAGGAAAAAAAAGTGAGAAGAAAAGAAAAGCATACTCTCATGACTAAAGCAACATTTTCTTCATAGCTATTTGTAACTTGAAATTCTCCTTGCAATCCACCAACGTTGTTAATCGTAAGTACAGATGGGTCATTATCACTCCAATCGCTGCTTTCTGCATAATTTGCCACAACTGATATATCTGTTCTAACCTAAAACAAAAAATAATCAATACAAAGCCATAACATAAGTAAAGAAGTAACAAGAAATTCTATGAACTGCAAAAGATAGAAGTTGATTAGTACTTGCAAGAAGAGACCATTTGCAAACACGATTTGTGTTATTTGCATTTCTCACTATCTCAAACGTATTGGAAGGATTCGAAGAGCTTGAGACTGCTACCAATTGTCCTTCACTATCTAATCCGAAGAATTGCCAGTTGAAGACTCGAAACTAGAATGTGTTCTCGGTTATTCTCCACAGATGAATATATTTCAAAAACATTATATAATGGTAAGTGAATATTCAAACATCTTTCATATACATGTATATGTAAGAAATTTGTACTTTGAATGTTTTCCATCCTGATGCTGATGTTCTATTGGCCACGATTATGGTTCCTCCACCACTCTCTGCACATAAATACTTATTTTGCGTTACGGACTTGAATTGAAGATGTGTTCCATCCTGTTAAGATTGTTTATTTGTGATATATAAACAGTTAGTGCGTGCAGATTGAATAATTTTAAACAATGTCTCAAATAAAAAAAAGTTAGAATATACTAGTAGTTGTTACCAAGAAATCTTTATTGGGAATTCCATCAAAAAGAGAAGGTTTGATCCAACCTTCGGTTACAAGCCAACCTCCTAAACTCACAGCCTTTACTTTTGAAAAGGAATTTGAATGTGACAAAGATCTTGATTCATGGGAAGTAGAAACAAGAAAAGAATTAAAATTGAACAGGAGGAATAATATGTAAAAATGCTTCAACATCTTGATCGGTTAATTTTTTTCTTAACTTTATTCTTATTTTATGTATTTTTGTGATGACATTGAACGTTAGGGATACCCATATATATAGAGGTTTGCATATGGATCATTCAACTGGGTCTCCATTATATCTTGGCAAGTGGAAGCGATTTGAATGTATATTAATATTATTGTATCCTTTAATTGAATTCGTGCATATATTCAGATAAATTCTAAAACTATAATTAATTACGGAAATAAAAACTGATTTTTCAGTTAATTATATTTCTTTATACAGACACACACACTTGAAAAGATTTAAGCACAAAATTAATACTTGAATTTAAATATACACCAATGTAAGACTTAAAAAAGTTTTTAGGATTTGTAAGTAATAAAGCCATGAAGAAACTACTCCTCTTCTTTATTTCCTTCCAAATATAACACTGTAATATATCTTATTCTTATTTCTTCAAATTTAACACCATCGAATGAAATTATACGTAATTTCCATAAATTTATAGTTATATATTAAAATGTTTAGAAAAAGTTATGAATAAAAATGGCATGTGCTAAATTAACATTATGCACATACGTGCAAATAATATTTCAAAGGTTGTGTTATCTCAACTTATAATGTACACATTTATATTTTTCAACTTAGTTGACATGGTGCATAAATAATTGAACAATCGTCTACGAAAATAGCATTGAACAACTTAGTTGACATTTATATTTTTCAACTTAGTTTTAATAAAATACTGTTATTAAAGCTCGGTATATATCAAAGGATCAATTTTCACATTCTTGCATAAATTTGAAGGCCGAGTCATTAGGTAGTAATTATCAGTGTAAGTGCCTGCTATGCGGACATGTTAAATTTGCAAGAGATCGCTTGTGTAACCGGGGTAATTGTACACTGAACAGTGTTGTGTGGAGCATTAGTTCATTAAATCTACTAGACGTAGAAATCTGATTCACTTTAACTTCCCCTTGTTTTTTTTCCGAAGATTATCCCTTTATTTATTATAATCCAAAGTAGATGCTGATCAATGACATTGCAAAGTTGTTTAGCTTTGACTAGAGGTTTTTTCTAATAAAAAGAAAAAAAATCATATTTCAAATTTCTTGATAGAAGAATATAAAATCAGTTCAAATAAAACAGTGGTCATCTAAGCATCACACCATGATACATTTTATGATTACAAGTACATTGTCATTGACAACAAATCATTTACAGTGTATTTTTTTCCATACGCAGGTTTATGCAATCCACCAACAAAAGACAATAATAGAAAAATGACCTCTTCTCGGTGTTGCTAGTTGTTACCCAAGGATGCAACAAGTTCAAGCATCTTTAACTAAGTGATCAACCTAGAAAAAAGTCATAATATGCAAAGAATTAGAACATCATGCTAATTATATATAGGACTATTTTGATATGTAACGACTATGTATAATATCAAACAAATATTGAAACAACCATGCACGATACGATATAAAATTGCTTTGATACGCTTCTATCAAAAACTTGAGTAAATCAGAAATTATTTGTAAGGCCATTTTAATTGTCACGTTCTTCTTTTATTATAAATGTTTTTGGTATCCACTATCTCCATCAGTAGGCACAATTTTTGTGGCATTCCAAAACCACTAAATCAAGTTATGATTTCTAAAATTACAATGTGTTAGCATTTAGAAACAACTTCTGGATTTCAATATCAAGTAAAACTCAAGTTATGTGTGTTTTTCTAGAGATTATCAAATCTAAGATGAGTTTACAATAGCAGGTCCACTTTGATAAACTGCATTTTATGCCTAGAAAATGACAAAATCTTCCTTAAGACTTAAAAATCAAAGTTGTTACTTAGATTCTAAGCTTTCTGAAATGGATAAAATCGTCAAAATCGGATAAACCTTTAAAAGTTACGATCGACTGAATTCAGCGCTGTTTCATGAAATTTCTAATTTCAAAATAGCAATATTCATTGTTTGTAATTTAAGTTTTAACCATTATTATCGTCAGGATTTTACATTGCTTTTCAAACGAAAATTGCTCTTTAATAGCATAACTTCAAAACAAATTTGAAATCTTTGAAAATGGATCGATGGTTTGAGAATTATAATTAAACCAATTCATTGCTTAAACATGGATTTCTTTTAACCAATCAGATTGTGTATCTCAAATAGGATTACTTAAAATATTGCATCGATGAAGCAACGTGTATGCTGCCAGCAAAATAAAACTATTATGTTACAAGATGCTAGTTCAAAGTAAACCATCTGCTGACTTAAATGAGAAGTTCACTTAAACCTCAAAAGATGCATCTATCATCCACATTTAGTTCAAACAAGAATCAAACAAAAGAAAACTGCAATACCATGTCAGAAAAGCAACAAAGTAATACTTACTTGTATATAATGTTTCCAATTACAAAATACCTCATAAACTACATTTTAGAACTTATGTTTGACATGTCAATACTAATACCTCATCGATGCTAATACCTCATAAATATCATTTGATTTATAAAATTGGCATACTAATAAATAGATATAAAAAATGATAATAAAAATTATAAAGTAAGACACCATACCTATATTAGTGGCAAAGGCGAGCAAATCAGATGACAGAGAGTTGTCGATTAGCTTTTGCAAGAGGGTTAGGGTTAGAGTCAGCGTTTTGCAAAGCAGAGCGCGATTTGGTGGAGGGTGGCTGGTTAGGGTTTGCGAGTTTCGTCTATGGCAACAACAGCGAGTGGTTCACCTTTGTCAATGGCAACGGCGACGAGCGGGTTTAGCTTCGTGGATTGCATGACAGCTAGCACAACGCGGTGGAGTTAGGGTTTAGGTTTAAAAATTTTTGACGAGTGTTAGTTCACTTATTTAATAAATTGAGCGGCCAACGAAATGTTGGGAGGGAACGTGAAATTTTTACTAAGCTGGAAAGTGATTTTTTACCAGTTGAAAACACAACTGACACAAATGGTTATTATAATTAAACATTTACAACGAGGACTAAAAAAGCCGTTGTTATAGACGTATTTTACAACTGCTACACAAATAAAGTTGTTAAATATGTCTTTGTTACAACTAGTGAAAATAAACAGTTGTTAAAAATAATCTATAACAACTGTCGGTTTGTGCTAGTTGTAAAGTAAAAGTTGTAATATGGTTGTTTTGTTGTAGTGTCAGATTATATGCTCAATGAAGGCGATGGAGGGATGTTCAATGGGGACGCCGACTTGGGAGACTTCGACCATTGATGACCCTAGATACGGTGAAGCGAACGCGTAAGGAACGTGGGAATACCGAAACTATTAAATTCTGGCGACACTATATGGAGAATTATAGAGGTCGGAAGTAGCTTCGCAATGGAGAAAATGGTTCGCAAATCGGAGTTCGAAGGTGGAAGTTATAAGGGAAAAGGCGAAGTGGGCTGTGTTGATACAGCTTAGATGTCTGACCAAAAGGGTCAGACGTCTGAATCTGGGCAGAAAAGCTTATAGAGCTTTCTGTCAGACGTCTGACCAAATAGTCAGACGTCTGAGATGAAGCAAACTTTTCCAAAGACTTCAGTCAGACGTCTGACCATTTTGGCTAGACGTCTGAGGCGTCTATCGCTTGTTTTTGCTCTGTGGACTCGGCATGAAGATTTGTGACAACTGCATGGGCAATTTTGGAACATTGCCTAGGGTTTCTATTCTCCTATATAAGCTAGCTTCAGGTTCCAGATCATGAGGGCGTGCAAGCGACTGCAAGAGATTAGCCTCCACTAATTAGGGTTTATCAAAAACCTAATTTTCTTCAATTCTCTTCTCCACAAATCAATTTCTAATCAGAATTTTGATCATTGTATTCAATCTCCTGTACTCTTCTCATCAATATTAATAAAAGCTCTCTCTTAAAGTGGATGTACACTAACACAACGTTAGTTGAACCACTATAAATCGCTGTGTGGTTTACTTTTCATTATTGCTTTGATTTCTGAATTGCTTGTTTCCGATTGTGATTGTTTTTGGATTGATTGAGTTTGGAATCGATTGGTTGTTTTTACACTTCTTATCACGATCCCATCTTCTGCTGTACTTGTGGGGTTTCGATTTGAGTGGTCTCCAGTTGGAATCCCACCTCAACATTTGGTATCGGAGCATTGGTGCTGGTAGTTGGTTGTAGAAATGCCAGAATCAGATAATACCTCAAGTAGTTCCTCAATGGGTAATCCAAGTGGTGTACCTCCTTATGTACGTGGTTCGTACGAAGCTTCAGGATCATAATTGGTTATAGACAAGTGGAATGGAAATAATGATTTTGAAAAATGGCAATGGAAGATGAAAGTGGTTCTAAGGAGGAATCGAGTGCATCAGGTAGTGTTTGACACACATTTATTGCCAGCGGACATCTCAGATGTTGAGAGAGAGGAGATGGAAGAGTGGGCATTCACTACACTTCAAGTTGCTATGGGAGAGAATGTTATCTCTGAAATTAGTGGTGAGACAACCGCTAAGGGTATTTGGGACAAGTTGGAGGAGTTGTATATGAAGAAGTCACTGACAAATTGTTTGATCTTATTGCGAACGTTCTTCAACTATAAGATGAAGGAAGGTACTTCGCTAAAGGCGCACTGGAATACTTTGATGATTTGCTAATGAAGATGAAGGCGGTAGATTTGAAGATTGAGGAAGTGCAAAAGGCGATGATATTGTTGTGTTCGTTGCCAGATCGCTATACAGGTTTCTCAAATAGTTTGATCTATAGCCGAGATACATTGACTCTTGATGACGTCAAGATGGGTCTTCTTAGAGAGAAGTTGCGGGATCAAATGAAGGAGTTAGGTGATGGAAGTAGTGGTGCTAGTAGTGGTCATGGTTTGTTTATGGAGAAGGAGAGGTATGTGAAGAAGGAGAACCAGTAGCGTTCTAAATCAAGGAACTCCAGTTGGAGAGGAAAGTCGAAGGAAAGAAAAGGCAGGTGCTATATTTGCAAGAAGCCCGGTCATTGGAAGAATGAGTGTCCGGACAAGGAGAAGGCAAAGAAGGAAGTTGCATCTTCATCTGTAGCGGTGGAGAGTGGAGTTGGTGAGGGAGATGTAGATGTTTTGTCGGCGGTAGTATCGGATGTTTCGGGTATCGATTGGGTGCTCGATTCGGGGGCGTCTTATCATATGATGCCAAATAGGAATTGTTTTTCTTCTTACATCGACAAAGAAGGAAATTTAATTGTTATGGGAAATGGTGTTATTTGCAAGTCGAAAGGCATTGGTTCCGTGCAAATTCGATTGTTTGACGGAGTGGTTCGTACTCTCGCTAATATGCGCTATGTTCCGGGACTTAGGAAGTGTCTTATCTTTTTGGGGCAGCTAGATTCTTTAGGTTGTAAGATCACTATTGAGAGTGATAGCTTGCGGGTTTCGAAGGGGGCACTTGTAGTGATGAAGGGTGCTAGGATTCATGGTATTTATTTGCTTCAAGGAGTGACTGTAGAAGGTGAAACTTGTATAGGAGTTGATAATTCTCGTGGCTTGGATGCGACTAGGTTGTTGCATTTGAGGTTAGGTCATGTCTAAGAGAGGAGTTTGGATGTTCTTCGGAAGAGGGAAATGATCGATGGAGAAAGTTTCAACAAGTTAGAGTTTTGCGAAGAATGCGTCATGGGGAAGCAAACTAAAGTTTCATTCGGTAAGGGAAAACATGATTCGAGAAGGGTTCTTGAGTATGTTCACATGGATGTTTGGGGACCGGCACATGTAGCTTCTTTAGGTGGAGCTCGCTATTATATTTCCTTTATAGATGACTTTTCTCGGAAAGTTTGGGTGTATGTAATGAAGGCCAAGTCGGAGGCTTTTGCAAAGTTCAAAGTGTGGAAGGCTCTTGTTGAGAACGAGAGTGGCAAGTCTTTGAAGGTTCTAAAGTCTGACAATGGAGGAGACTATGTTTCCAGAGAATTTTTGGATTTTTGTAAGCATCATGGTATTCAGAGGCATTTTACTACAACTGGAGATCCGCAGTCGAATGGTGTTGCGGAGAGGATGAATCGTACTCTATTTGAGAAAGCTCGATGCTTGAGATTGACATCGGGTTTGGCTAAGGGATTTTGGGCTGAAGCTTTGTAAACCGCAATGCATATTATTAATTGAATTCCGTGCTCAACTATTGGTAACAAAATTCTGGAGGAAGTGTGGAAGGGAAAGAGCATTGACTTGAGTTATCTTCGTGTGTTTGGTAGTCCTGTGTATGTGCATGATTCAGGAAATGATAAGCATGAACCTAGAGCTTTCAAAGGGATTTTTCTTGGTTATACGGATGGAGTAAAAGGTTATCGGATTTCGAATTCGGAAACTAAGAAGGTAGTAAATTCTCGTCATGTTACTTTTGATGAGTCGGCGATGTTCAAGGTGAATGTGAGCTCATCGAATATTCCATATTTGGTTCATGATGAATCAAAGGAGAAGGAATATTTCCACATTTTTTCCAAGGAGTAGAGAGAGTAGAGTAGTTGGAGATGCTTGCGAGGAGGTAGCGGTTGATGTTACATCACATAGTCCACAAGGTTCCTCTAGTAGTGTTGGTGATTTGCATGATTCTAGAGAAGATTCGGTTCAAGGTGGAGCCGAAGGGAGTTCAGGTGATAGTATTGCTACTCGGGATGGTCATCGTACTATAAGGCCACCCGAAAGATATGGTGATTGGAACTATCTTAGCTTTTGTGATAATTTGGACTATGCTCTTCATGTAGTCCAAGATGAGCCGATGGACCTTGATAACGTCATGAAGTCGAGTGATAGCTCGAAATGGATTTGTGCCATGGAGGAAGAGATGCAATCATTGTTGAAGAATCAAACTTGGGATTTGGTTCCACTTCCTAAAGGAAACCGTGCTATTGGGTGCAAATGGATATACAAAGTGAAGGACGATGGCAGATACAAAGCTAGGCTAGTGGCTAAGGGGTTTGCACAAAGGAAGGGGAAGGAGTATGATGAGATATTCGCATCGGTTGTGCGCTATACTTCTAACCGGATATTACTTGCTATAGTTGATATTCATGACTTAGAGTTGGAGCAACTTGATGTGAAAACCGCGTTCTTGCATGGTGACATGGATGAAGACATCTACATGGAGTAACCAGAAGGTTTTGTTGTGGATGGTAAGTCAAATTTGGTTTGCAAGTTTAAGAAATCACTATATGGATTAAATCAATCAATTAGACAATGGTACAAGAGGTTTGATCATTTTATGCTTGAAAATGGTTTTTTTAGAAGCATCAAAGATGCTTGTGTTTATTTCAAGAAGTTGAGAAATGATAGTTGGGTGTATTTACTCTTGTATGTGGACGACTTTCTCAATGCTTCTAAGGATAAGAATGAAATCAATAAGCTAAAACAGAGTTTGAAAACAGAGTTCGAAATGAAGGATCTTGGAGAAGCAAGAAGGATATTGGGCATGGAAATTGTAATGGATCGAAAGCATTTTGAGTTGAAACTAACTCAAAAGGAATACATTGAGAAAGTGCTTTGTCGGTTTAGCATGGAGAATGCAAAGGCGTCAAATACACCTTTACCATTGCATATGAAGCTTTCGAGTAAAGGATCACCTATCTTGGAGGAAGACAAGGCTTATATGGCAAAAGTGCCATATGCTAGTGCGGTTGGAAGTCTAATGTATGCTATGGTGTGTACAAGGCCCGATATTGCAAATGCCGTCGGGATGGTTAGTCGATACATGTCTAATTCGGGGAAATCGCATTGGGAAGCTATGAAGCTTATATTGAGATACCTTAGAGGTACATCATCTCATGGTCTTGTTTTTGGCGGTAGTAAGGCGATGGATTGCAAGTTGCTTATTGTGATTCGGACTATGCCGGTGATAGGGATCGAAGAAAATCAACTTCTGGATATGTCTTCACACTTGGGGGTATAGCCATAAGTTGGAGATCTAGATTGCAGACCGTAGTTGCTTTATCCACTATGGAGGCGGAGTAGATAGCCGCGGTGGAGGCGGCAAAGGAGGCACTCTATTTGAAGCGATTGTTGTGTGACTTGGGTTTTGAGCATGATAGTATTGATGTTCGATGTGATAGCCAGAGTGTTATTCACTTGGCAGAGAATTTGGCATTTAGCTCACGGACTAAGCACATTGAGGTGAGAGAGTCATTTCTAGTAGCCATGGATGAGGATAAGCAAGTATATCTTCGAAAAGTGCACACAAAGGATAACGCGGCGGACATGTTCACTAAGGCATTGCCGGTTGGGAAGTTCGAGCATTGCTCGAACTTGATTCGCATGGAGAATTGCTAGCTGCCACGGGGTGGCACGGTTAAGGGACAAGCTTGATGGTAGATGAGGAAGAGTATCAGTGAAAGATTGAGGTTCTATCTTCTTGGTAAGTGCTAGTCTTTGGTGAGATAGCTTAGGATTTGGATGTTTTCAACATTTCATTAGTGGATGGGGGCTTTGCCTGAGCTCGTTGGTGGAGTGCAATGGGCGGTGGGTTTGCCGGAGCTCATTGGGAAAGCATTCATGTTTGGTTGAAGGTAGAAGAAGTGATAGTTGGTACTATCGGTTGTTGTTGATGGTATGGTACCATTAGAGTTGGAGAAGGATATAGTGTCAAGGTGGAGTGTTAAATTTTGGCGACACTATATGGAGAATTGTAGAGGTCAGAAGTAGCTTTGCAACGGAGAAAACGGTTCGCAAATCGGAGTTCGAAGGTGGAAGTTATAAGGGAAAAGGCGAAGTGGGTTGTGTTGATACAGCTCAGACGTCTGACCAAAAGGGTCAGACGTCTGAATCTGGGCAAAAAAGCTTCCAGAGTTTTCTGTCAGACGTCTGACCAAATGGTCAGACGTTTTAGCTGAAGCAAACTTTTCCAGAGACTTCAGTCAGACGTCTGACCATTTTGGCCAGACGTCTGAGGCGTCTATTGCCTGTTTTTGCTGTGGATTCGGCGTGAAGATTTGTGACAATTGCAGGGGAAATTTCGGAACAATGCCTAGGGTTTCTATTCTCCTATATAAGCTAGCTTCAGGTTCTAGATCATGAGGACGTGCAAGCGACTGCAAGAGATTAGCCTCCACTAATTAGGGTTTATCAAAAACCTGATTTTTCTTCAATTCTCTTCTCTACAAATCAATTTCTAATTAGAATTTTGATCATTGTATTCAATCTCTTGTACTCTTCTCTTCAATATTAATAAAAGCTCTCTCTTAAAGTGGATGTACACTAACACAACGTTAGTGAAACCACTATAAATCGCTGTGTGATTTACTTTTCATTATTGCTTTGATTTCTGAATTGCTTGTTTCCGATCGTGATTGTTTTTGGATTGATTGAAATTGGAATCGATTGGTTGTTTTTACACTTCTTATCACGATCCCGTCTTCCGTTGTGCTTGTGGGGTTTCGATTTGATTGGTCACCAGTTGGAATCCCGCCCCATCAGAAACTCAACATATATCATAATATTTTCAACTGATAATAACAATTTATGAATGTTGAAGGCATTTCTAAGCACATGGGGAGCAGCGTGTGCTGATGGGAATAATCCTACGCTTTTGATTCCATCTGGAAAAACAATTTTCTTAAACAAGATTGAGTTATATGGTCTATGCAAATCAAAAATGCATTTTCAGGTAACAAAACTGAAACCACTGCTTAAAATATTCACTAACTATATAAGATTGAAATACAATAACATGCTTTCTGATTGTAGATTGCAGGAAAGGTAGTTGCACCAAATGGTATATGGTCAAATAAGGATCTTAAGTGGATCACTTTACATGACCTAAATGGTCTTATCACTACTAAAAAAGGCTCTAATTCCGACTGTAAGGGGCAACGGCTTCCGACAGCTGTTTTCCGACGGCTTTCGATGGGCCGTCGACGGCCGTCGGAAGCCATCGGAATTTCGCGAATTATATGGCTCAGCCGAGCCTTCTTCTTCCTCAGTATCTCATACGAAAATTAAATCAAAAAAACCCCAATTCCCTTCTCCAAGCTTTCAATCTCTAATTTCGAGCTTCAGGATCCTCGACGGCTGTCTAATCAACCTATATTGCTCTCAATCTCAGGTATAATATCTTATTTTCGTCAAAAATCAAATTTTTACCCTAAATCTAAATGTGCATAAGTTTATAAATTAGGATTAATTAGTAATTGCAATTGTTTCCAATAGCGTAATAACGGTTTATAGCATCACATGATATACCTATTTCATCTTTTATCGTGAAATTGTAAAAAACATGTATAATTTGTGGTTGTTCATGTATATGTAAATCGTTGTGTATGCCTTGATTCTATGATTGTATATGTGTGTAGCGCTACTATCATTGTATTGTGTTAGTTGGAATAAGATAAAATGAATGAACAAGCTAGGAGTATTATATTGTGCACGTATTGACTTATGAAACAAAAAAATGCATGAGTCTAAATTATAATTGTGTGTATTGAAAAATGACAAAAATGTTAAACCAGCCTTAAGTTGATGTAATACGTCAAATAAATGTGTTAAATTAAAATATATTTTTGTAAATGTGAAGTCCGACTTGCTCAGGAAGTTTGCTGAATTAGAGCAGGGAGATATGATAGTGTTAGAGTATGCTAGAAGGTTTGAGGAGTTGGCTAGGTATGGATATGCCACAGTGAATACTGTGATTAAGAGGAACGAGAAGTTCATCAGAGGGTTGAAGCCTGAGTTAGCCAGCGCTACATTACCTCATATTAGAGATCCCCTGTGATTTTGTAGTTAAAATGGTTTTGAGGTAAGAGGAAATGCTTGCTTCTCTTGAGAAGAATAAGGGCAAGGAAGTCCAAGTGGGGTAGGGTCAGAAGTGAAAAAATTTCCATAAGAAAGGGGCTCAAAAGGGAGGAGCCGCGAAGAAGGGGATGGTAGAAATTGTCTACTATAAGTCTGATAAGAGGGGGCATTATGCTCATGAGTGCCGGACAGGCAAGGAAAAGAAGGCTGTTGAGAAGAAATGATTTAGATGTTTCAAGCGATTATATTGGTCACTATAAGAACACATGCAAGCAACCAACAAAGGATGGGAAAGGTAAAGTATTTGCATTGTAACCAGCTACCTCAAGGCAAACATCGCAGGAAAAAGGAAAAGCAGTGTTGGGAGGTACACTTTAAATTCATGGTGTGTCTGTTAGCATTATGTTTGGTACTAGTGCATCACATTCTTTTATAACTCATTGTTTGATAGATAAGCTTAACCTAGAACCCTCATATTTAGTTACTTCCTTAAGGGTTGCAAATCCGATAGGAGGGTATGCGACACTTGAGATGAAGTGCGACCCTGTAGAGTTTGATTTGTTAGTTCATACCTTTGTTTGGAGTTTGCATGTGTTTGACTTTGTAGGAGTCGGAATTATTTTCAGAATGGATTGGTTAAGTAAGTACGATGCTATGATAGGAAAATATCACTTAAACACCCTATCAGTAGTGATCGGATTGTATGTACCGTAGAAAACCCTAGTTGTGAGGTGAATGCTTTGTTGGGTGTTGTGGAGGTAGAAGACGAGTTGAGTCGAGTTTTCATAGTAAGAGAATTGGCAAATGTCTTTGAACCTGTAGTAGGGTTGCCACAAAAACGAGCCACTGAGTTTCGGATAGATTTGGTGCTATGAGCAGAACCAGTGAGTAGACCGCCAAGTAAGATGACACCTAATAAAATGAGAGAGCTGAAGGTGCAGTTGGTGGATTTGGAAGGCAAGAATTTTATTCGGCCAAGTAGTTCACCTTGGGGAGCAGCCACAGTGTTTGTTAAGAAGTCAGACGGATTGTTAAGGTTATGTATCGATCATCGTAAGTTAAATGAGAAGACGATAAAGAATCGATATTCGTTGCCTAGAATTGTTGATTTGTTCGACCAGTTGAGTGGAGCCAAGGTATTTTCTCAGTTGGATTTAGCAACAGGTTTCCATCAACTTAGAGTAGCAGAGGATAGTATACCTTTGACAGCGTTTAGGACTAGATATGAATCGTACAAATGGTTAGTAATGCTATTCGGACTGACTAATGCGCCAGCATTCTTTGTGAATTTGATGAACCGAATTTTCTGAGAGCACTTGGATAGGTTTTTGTTGGTTTTCATAGATGATATTTTGGTATAATCTAAGGATGAAAGGGAGCATGAAGTTCATCTTAGATTGGTGCTTGAGACGCTGAGGCAGAATCGGCTGAAAGCGAAGTTTTTGAAGTGTCATTTCTGGAAGAAGGAAGTGAAGTTTCTTGGTCACGTAGTCTCAAAGAGAGGGTTGTCAGTAGATCCGACTAAGATTGAAGCAGTGAATTATTGGAAGAGACCCAAGACAGTGACTGAGATAAAGAGTTTTCTTGGATTGGCTGGATATTATCGGAGGTTCATTAAGGATTTTTCATGGATAGCAACACCGATGACCACACTAACGTGGAAGGATGTGAAGTTTGTGTGGATCGATAAGTGTGAGGAAGCATTCGAGTGCTTGAAACACATATTGACCCATGTACCTGTATTGGTAGTTCCAGAAGGGAATCTGGACTTGGTAGTTTATACAGATGCATGTGGAACTGGATTAGGAGCTTTGTTAATGTAGAGAGGTAAAGTAATTGCCTATGCTTCTCGACAGCTTAGACCACATGAGGTGAGATATCCTACTCATGAGTTGGAGTTGGCTGCGGTGATCTTCGCATTAAAGATTTGGAGGCATTATCTCTTAGGAGGGAGGTTTGAGCTATACACGGATCATAAGTCTTTAATGTACTTATTCTCTCAAAAGGAGTTGAATATGAGACGACAAAGGTGGCTGGAGTTTTTAGCTGCTTATGATTTCGGCATAGAGTATACACCAGGGAAAGGTAATAAAGTAATAGATGCTCTTAGCAGAAGACATTAGAATGTAGTGTTGGCAATGATAACTGAGTGGAAAGATTTGGAAGCTTTGTCGACTTGAAGAGTGCAGTAGAGATCTGAAGTTGGGTCTAGTGGAAGATCTGTTGTGTTGTCTTGTTTAGAAGTTCAACTAGTTATGAGTGAAAAGATTGCTTCTAAGCAAGGAGAGGTTCAAGTGTTAGTTGAACAGATCAAGAAGTTAAGGGATGGAATGGAGAGCGATGACTTAAAAGATTTTAGTCTTGACCAGAGGGGATGGTTGATAAAGAAGTGATGATTGTGCGTTCTGAACGTTGAGGACTTGAGAAAAGAAGTTCTGGGAGAATTTCATCGATCCAAGTTTACGATTCATCCTGGAGGGACTCAGATGTATCAAGATATGAAGAGGAGCTTCTATTGGGAAGGTATGAAGTGGGATGTTGGCTTGTGGGTTAGGCAGTGCGCAAACTGTCAACAAGTGAAAGCCGAACATCAGAAGCCGAGTATATTACTTCAGCCTTTAGAGATTCCAGTTTGGAAGTAGGATTCTATTTCCACTGATTTTATAAATGAGTTGCCAAGATCTAATATAGGAAATAAAAATATACGGGTCATAGTGGATAGATTGAACAAGAGTGCCCATTTCATTCCAATTAAGTCAACTAGAACGACACCTGTTTTAGCTAAGTTATTTATGAAGAATATAGTTAGACTTCATGGGATTCCTAGTAGTATAGTAAGTGATAGAGATTCCTTGTTCACTAGGGAATTCTGGAACAGTCTACATGATATATTAGGTACCAAGCACAAGATGAGTACTACATATCACCCTCAGACGGATGGGCAGACAGAGAGAGTCAATAAAGTACTCGAGGATTTACTAAGAGCTTGTGTATTGGACTTTATTGGATCATGGGAAGATCACCTACATTTGGTTGAGTTTTCCTATAATAATAGTTATCAGACTTGTACAGGAATGGCGCCTTTTGAAGCTTTGTGTGAAAGGCCATGCAAATCTCCCGTTTGTTGGTTAGAGAGCAAGGATAGGTTGATTCTTGGTCCAAATTTGGTTAGAGAAGCCGCAAAGAAGATTGAGTTGATTCGAGCGAGAATGAAGGAAGCTCAATGTAGGCAGAAAAGTTATGCTAATAAGAGACGGAAAGACTTAGAGTTCTCTGTTGGAGATCAGGTTTTCATAAAAATGTCACCGTTGAAAGGTGTTATCGGATTTGGGGAATCAGGAAAGTTGGCACCGAGATTTATAGGACGATTTCCAATTGTAGAGTGGATTGGGAAACTCGCATATAGAGTAAAGTTACTGAATAGTTTGGTAGTAGTCCATGATGTTTTTCATGTTTCTCGTCTAAGGATGTACATTCGTAACCCATAGACTACTATTACACCGACAGTGTTAGATGACTTAGTAGTGGAGCCGAATATGACTATAGTTAGGAAGCCTATTCATATAGTTGCGAGAGATGAGAAGAAGCTAAGGAACAAGACAGCCAGATTAGTTAAAGTGCAGTGGAGAAATGATGAGAGAGATTGTACTTGGGAAACCGAGAGAAGGATTTGAGATACTTATCCTGACTTGTTTCGTGGTATGTTTTATCTTTTTGATTGATTTTGATGGGTGCCTTATCGTAATTTCGAGGATGAAATTATTTAAGGAGGGGAGACTGTAACACCCCTAATTTTTGATAACATTATTCAGGAGATTTAATTAGCTAAATTAAATAGAATAATGAAAAGATTAATCAGTTAAGGGAATTGAGATTTGTATAATAAGGGCGTAGCCGTGCGTAATTGAATTAATGAACTAAGGAAAAACAAAATGAATTAAATAAGGGTAAAATAGGAATGAGCCATAATCATATACCCTAAGCCTTCATACCATTTCATTTTACACATTCATTTCACAAATTAAAAACAAAGCCGAAGGCCGGCCACCATTAAGAAGAAGTAAGGGGAAGATAAGCTAAATCTAGAGGAAGAATCCAAATCAACTTAATCTAAGATCAAATCTCAACTCCTTAACATCAAAGCAAAGGTGAATAATAGGTTACATCTCTTGTTTTTGTTTTTGGTTACAAGATTGAGATCTGAAATTGTTTTTCAAATGTTTTTCCATGTTTTGATCGATTAAAATGGATATATATATATATATATACACACACTTGTTGGTGGTTTTGGCTATTTCATATAGATTTTTAAGATAAGAATTGATTTAGAAAAGCTATTAGTTGACATCCAATAGACTTGTGGTTTTAATCTGAGGTCAGAAATATTATTTTGGAATTGGGTTTCAAGTTTCATATTTTCCGAATTATTGTGGAATTAATATTAATTTTTTAGTGAAGAAAAAGGTTATTCGGGTTTAAAATTAATTTCGACAATTATGTATGGGTTTTGGGTCTGAAATTTAAATATGTTAGAAAATATATTAAAAGAGATTTATGTGAATTTTTATAAAATTTTCCTAAGTGTTTTAATAGATATATAAAATTATTTAAGGTGTGGGACTTAAATGTTTTATATATTTATAAAAGTAGAAGGGGGATTTTGTAAATAATTTAATTAGTTTAAATCTGAAAATTCGACAGTACTTTTGGAAAAGAAAATTAGCAACCATTAATATTTTGACAAACAAGGCAGGTTAGTTAAAAAGATTACTTAAAAAGGTTAAAAATCAGTTTAAACATGCTTTTACATGTTTCACCACTTTCGACACCTGGCTTTTGACCGTGTTCCTCCGCTACCATCACCATCGAAACCAATATGCAAGGCATCAAAGACTTGGTGTGCAACAAATTGGATATTGATGGAAGGTAAGCAGTCGAAACAAGGGTTTTTGATGGGGTCGAAGCGCTGCTTTGCTTTTAAATGAAAATGTGTCTGCTTTGCTTTCGATAGTATTGCTTTCGACTTGGTTGGCTTCCGACTGGGTCAAACTGTTTTAAAGTAACGGTTTTGAAAAAGGTTGCGCCTTTGTTTTAAGTATATGATTTCGAAGGGGCCGAAATCCCTAACTGCTGCCTTTTTACCTTTCGACCCAGATTGGTTTCGAAAGGGTTAATTTGTTTTTAAAACCTAGTCGCTTCTCCAATGCTTTCGAAGGGATAGGTTTCGACACCATCCACTTCTTTTACTTATGAATTCTTTCGAAAGAGTTGCATTTAACTTGGTTGTTTATAAAGGGTTACTTTGTTTTTAAAACTTAGCTGCTTCTCTAATGCTTTCGAAGGGACAAGTTTCAACACCATCCACTTCTTTTACTTAGGAATTCTTTCGAAAGAGTTGCTTTCAATTTGGTTGTTTATGACCCTTTTTGATATTTGAAAGTTAAACCCAAAGGTTTCGAAAGGAATATTTTCCAAAGGTTTCGAAAGGTTTTCCACAAGCTTTTACTTGAGCCCAATGCTTTCAAAAGGTTTGTTTTAAGTAGTATACTTTAATTCTTTCGAAATGTAACTGATATAGGTTTCAAAGGGAAGGTTCCCCAATGGTTTCGAAAGGTACTTAAAGCATTTTAAATGGAAGGTTTCCGATTGCTTTCGAAAGGCAAGTTTGATGTTTGAAAAGAGGATGTCTAAGGTTTATAAAGCTTTTGAAGAAGATGTTTTTAATGGTTTCGAAAGGTACGTTTGGCCTTTAGGCCTAAGGTTTTAAAGTAAAGTAGTTTACTTATGTTAAAAGGGGTACTTTCAATAGTTTTGAAAGAGGTACTTTCAATGGTTACGAAAGGGGTATTTTTAATGGTTTCGAATTAGTTGTTTAAAGATTTTTGTTAACAATATTTCTTGTCAACACTCTAAAGTAATGCTAAGAAAGATGAATATCATTTATAAGAACAGTGAGCGAGGTTCCCTTAGGAATTACCTTTCAATTTGGTTTTATTTGTGGACAATTCTTGAATTAGACCTTTCGACGTCGTCGAAAGGTTTAGTCTTTAGATCGAGTAACCTTTCGACCTTGTTGAGCTAATATGAGATCTTCTGTGAGGGTTTTCCTTTCGATTAGGTTGAAATTCTCCGTGTTAAGTCCTTTAGAGGTAGGCTTCAATCTTTCCGAAGGCTAAGGTGTTAGCTTTCCTTGGGTTTAGGCAGGAAATCATATACTTTGATGGATTTGAAGTAGGTTTCGACCTTGTCGAAAGATTAAATCATAGAATATATAGCTTCGAAAGGTTACAGGTGTTGTTAGAGCATAAGGAGTTGTCGAACTTGTCAAAAGGTTCAATCCACAGAGTTGATGGATTCGAAAGGTTACAAAAGATGTTTGGACTAGATGTGTTATCGACCTTGTCGACAAGAACCTTTCGATGAGGTTAAACCTGAAAAATAGAAGTTAATCCAACAAAGGTATTAGTAAACAGTAAAGTAACCAACAAATCTCAAGACTTCCCTTTATTCATCCAAGCAAGCTTTATTTCATAAAATCCCAAATCAACAGTTTCCCAAATTAGGGTTACAATACTTTATTCAAGAAAATACAAGTTTAAAGTGAGAGAGATCAGATCCCCAAAACGTGACCCTTTGGGTCTTATTTATAAATGCAAGCGGCCTCTCTTCTGTGCCTTTGCTTTCGACAATGTCGAAAGGCCCTCCTTTTATATGCTACTATGAACCCTTTCGACCTGGTCGAAAGCTATGCTTCCCTTCGACGTTGTCGAAAGGTGTTCCTTTTATATGTTGTTTGGACCTTTCGTCATGGTCGAAAGCTAATCCTCCTTTCGACGTCGTCGAAAGCTATGTTTCCCTTCAATGCTGGCGAAGGCTCTGCTTCCTTTTAATGTTGTCGAAGGCTATGCTTCCTTTCGACGTTATCGAAAGGTGTCTTTGTTCTTTTGTCATGCTCTAGCAAGTCCTTCATTCTTTCTTATTCTTTCAATCTGGTCGAAAGCCATGTCTTCTTTCGACATTATCGAAAGGCTTTTATCATTCTTTCCTCTTTGCTGGCTTCTGAGCGTTGCTTTCTTCATAGCGCCTTTCGACGTTGTCGAAAGGTACCCTGGATGGTTCTTAACCGGTTCGAAAGGCTTGCTATGCTTTCGAAATGGTCACTATGGGGCTGCTATTACTTGCTTTGACTTTTTCACCTTCTTCGAAAGTTCTTGAAGCTATTGAACTTTGAAGGCAACATTCCTTTGACTTCTTCAAAAGGCTTGGTCTAAACTCTTCTTTCCTTGGTTTTTGTTTAAGGTCCTTTTGACTTAGTCGAAAGATGGATTTTTGGTGTAACAATTTTAAACAAAAGTTTCGAATGATATATCCTGGCAATATAGCCTAAGTGTTTTAAGTTAAAAAGGGTTTTAACTTATTTTGAAGGGATAGGTAATCCTCATTATATTTCATCAACATTATTTGAGTATAGTATATATAACATGGAAAATAACTTAGAGTAAAGCAAAGAGTATATTTTCCTTGTATATGTATGGTTTAAAGGGATTAAATCATTTTAAAAAGGTTTTCAAGGAAAATTTAAAGGGTAGTTAACCCTAAGAAAATGACTCAGATTAGAAGATCAGATGGGACTAGTGTAGGGTCGCGCCCTACCCATCAGCTATTAGCCCCTAGCTAATTTAGTCCAAATTATAGTGTGTAGGGCTTAGTCACAGGTAGACTTAAATGATGGTTACGCACCGAAATGGAATATATGTACAGAGAAAAAGTTATTGGTGAGCCCGCAAAACCATTAGGATCAGGAGACTCTTAGAGAAGTAAGTTAGGGATAGACCGTCCAGAAGACTTATCTAATAGTTGTTAGATCATATTTATTATTTTGTCTGGTAGGCCCGAGTCAACCAAAGGTTAGTAGTTAGCCAAACAAAACTACATTTGTTTTGGATAGTTGGTCTAATAAATACCTATTTTTAGCATATATGATATTGCTATTATTGATATAATCAGTTCGATTAACCAGTTTGGTTGCAGGATTATAATTTGCAAAAGGTATGTTTTAAAAGGATATTAGTAAGGGGAAACCCATTTCGCTAAGTGGCGTGGTCTCACTCAATATCAAATAACCAAGATGTATAGTATTATTCACACCAAGCTTTATGTCTGATCCGAAGTTTATGTTTCTTCCCCTTAAACTCTCGGGTGCTCAAAATTTGTTGTGAGTAGATTGAGAGTTTGGGTTTTCAGGTTTTTGTAGGTTAACGAATAAAGCTACCGGAGACGAGTAAGAGGCTTACAAATAGCTATTTAGGAGTTACTGTTATTTTGTTTTAAATTCTGCTATGTTGTACTGAGACAGTTAGTCCATTAGTTCTTTGATCATCCAAGGGGGTATCTTCATATGTCGCATTTAGCATATTTTGTAATAGTTATATTTGATTTGAACTTGGGAAGCATTATGGGATTATGTAATCTGAATATGAAATATTGTTTTGAAATGTAATCAGAAAAGTTGTTTTAATCTATGTTGATCTTATTTCATATTCATGTGGCTCTGTATTATGGATATCATTAACATTACTGTATTTTGTCACCAGAAGTTAATACTATAGATGACTGCAGCATCCGTAGCGTTTAGCTTTTAGCCTCAAGATAGGGGATGTTACAATTTGGTATCAGAGCATAGGTTTATGAAAAACTTTATACTAAAATGATTTTTGAAAACATAATCCTAAGGAATTAGAGATAAGATTGGGTAAGGGATAACGCTATAGTAACTTACTTGTATTTGTTATATATAAGTATATGCTATATCTCTATTCTCCTATATCTCTTAGGCTATTTTTCTGCATCTCACGAGGCTTGAATACATATATGGATGCTAGAAGTGGAAGAGTTTACCTTGGAGGGGGAAGCACCATGACAAATGGAAATGCCAGACCAAATACTAGGAGAAACCCAGGTCAGGCACAAGCTGGAAATGTTGGTACTAGAGTCCTGCAAGTTAACATGGGAGCGATGTATCAGTTCTTTGTCAATACGATGTAGGCGGGAATTGATGCTGGAGTAGTTGGAGGTAATGTTGGAGGAGGAAACCATGAAGCTCCAGTGGTGAATAACTATGCCATTATGAGTAGAGATTATGCCCGGCTAGGAGGAAAGCCGTTCATCGGTACTGAGGATGCAATCGAAGTAGAGAATTGACTGCTTCGTTGCAAAAGAATATTTGCTGATCTGGGGCACATTGATGAGCAGAAGAGGAGGCTTGCATCGAGACAGCTTCAGGGAGCAGCTTTATTCTGGTGGAATAGTTTGACATTTGGAGTGAATGAAAAGAATATGACTTGGGCCGAGTTTAGGGGAAGGTTCGAGGAGAGGTTCATGTTTATGATGGCGAAGTTTGCCTTGCTTAGGAAGTTTGCTGAATTAGAGCAGGGAGATATGACAGTGTTAGAGTATGCTAGAAGGTTTGAGGAGTTGGCTAGGTATGTATACGCCACGGTGGATACTGTGATTAAGAGGAACGAGAAGTTCATCAAGGGGTTGAAGCTTGAGTTGGCCAGGGCTACATTACCTCATATCAGAGATCCTTGTGATTTTGTAGTTGAAATAGCTTTGAGGCAAGAGGAAATGCTTGCTTTTCTTGAGAAGAATAAGGCCAAGAAAGTCCAGGTGGGACAGGGTCAGAAGCAAAAATTTTCCATAAGAAAGGGGCTTAGAAGGGAGGAGCTGCAAAGAAGGGGAAGGTAGAAGCTGCTATAAGTGTGATAAGAAGGGGCTTTTTGCTCATGAGTGCCGGACAAGCAAGGGAAAGAAGGTTGCTGAGGAGAAAGGAGTTAGATGTTTCAAGTGTGATTAGATTGGTCACTATAAGAGCCAATGCAAGGAGCCAGCAAAGGATGGGAAAGTCAAAGTATTTGCATTGGAACCGGCTACCTCAAGGCCAACAGCGTAGGAAAAAGGAAAAGCAGTGTTGGGAGGTAAGCTTTAGACTCATGGTATGTATGTTAGCATTCTGTTTGATACTGGTGCATCACATTCTTTTACATCTCAATGTTTGGTAGATAAGCTTAACCTAGAACCCTCATATTTAGTTACTTCCTTAAGGGTTGCAAATCCGATAGGAGTGTATGCAACACTTGGGATGAAGTGCGACCCTCTAGAGTTTGATTTGTTAGTTCATACCTTTGTTTGCAGTTTGCATGTGTTTGAATTTGTAAGGTTCAGAATTATTTTAGGTATGGATTGGTTAAGTAAGTACGATGCTATGATATTTTGCCATGATAGGAAAATATCACTTAGGCACCTTGACTGTAGTGATCAGATTGTATATACCATAGAAAACCCTTGTAGTGTGGTGAATGCTTTATTGGGTGTTGTGGAGGTAGAAGACGAGTTGAGTTTTTGTGGTTAGAGAATTAGAAGATGTCTTTGAACCTGTAGTAGGGTTGACACCAAAATAAGCCATTGAGTTTCAGATAGATTTGGTGCTAGGAGCAGAACCAGTGAGTAGACCGCCAAACAGGATGACACCTACAGAAATGAGAGAGCGGAAGGTGTAGTTGGTGGATTTGGAAGGCAAGAATTTTATTAGGCTAAGTAGTTCACCTTACGGAGCGACTAAAGTGTTTGCTAAGAAGCTAGACGGATCATTAAGGTTATGTATCGATTATTATAAGTTGAATGAGAAGACGATAAAGAATCGATATCCGTTTCCTAGAATTGACGATTTGTTCGAACAATTGAGTAGAGCCAAGGTATTTTCTTAGTTGGATTTAGCAATAGGTTTCCATCAGCTCAGAGTAGCATAGGATAGTATACCTTTAACGGCATTTAGGACCAGATATGGATCATACGAATGGTTAGTAATGCCGTTCGGACTGACTAATGCGCCAACATTCTTTATGGATTTGATGAAACTAATTTTCCGAGAGCACTTGGATAGGTTTGTGTTGGTTTTCGTAGATGATATTTTGGTATACTCTAAGGATGAAAGGGAGCATGAAATTTAACTTAGAGTGGTGCTTGAGACGCTGAAAGCGAAGTTTTCGAAGTGTCATTTCCTGAAGAAGGAAGTGAAGTTTCTTGGTCATGTAGTCTCAGAGGGAGAGAGTTGTCAGTAGATCCGACTAAGATTGAAGCGGTGAATAATTGGAAGACACTCGAGACAGTGACTGAGATAAAGTGTTTTCTTTGATTGGCTGGATATTATCGGAGGTTCATTAAGGATTGTTCATGGATAGGGATAGCAGCACCGATGACCAAGCTAACGCGAAAGGATGTGAAGTTTGTGTTGACCTATAAGTGTGAGGGAGCATTCCAGAGCTTGAAACACTTATTGACCCATGCACCTGTGTTGGTAGTTACAGAAGGGAATCGGGACTTGGTAGTTTATACAGATGCGTGTGGAACTGGATTAGGAGTTGTGTTAATGCAGAGAGGTAAAATAATTGCCTATGCTTCTCGATGGCCTAGATAACATGAAGTTATACTCATGAGTTGGAGTTGGCTGCGGTGATCTTCGCATTGAAGATTTGGAGGCATTATCTCTTACGAGAGAGGTTTGAGCTATACACGGATCATAAGTCTTTAAGGTACTTATTCTCTCAGAAGGAGTTGTTTATGAGACAGTAGAGGTAGCTGGAGTTTTTAGTTGCTTATGATTTCGGTATAAAGTATACACCAGGGAAAGTTAATAAAGCAGCAGATGATCTTAGCAGAAGACATCAAAATGCAGTGTTGGCAATGATAGCTGAGTGGAAAGATTTGGAAGCGTTATCGACTTGAAGAGTGCAGTGGAGATCTGAAGCTGGGTTTAGTGGAAGATCTGTTGTGTTGTCTTATTTTGAAGGTTGACTGGTTATGATCGAAAAGATTGCTTCTAAGCAAGGAGAGGATCCAATGTTAGTTGAACGGATCAAGAAGTTAAGGGATGGAACAGAGAGTGATGACTTAAAATATTTTAGCCCTGACCAGAGGGGATGGTTGAGAAAGAGCGGACGATTGTGTGTTCCGAATGCTGAGGACTTGAGGAAAGAAGTTCTGGGAGAATGTCATCGATCCAAGTTTATGATTCATCCTTGAGGGACTAAGATGTATCAAGATATGAAGAGGGATGCTAGCTTGTGGGTTAGGCAGTGCGCAAACTGTCAGCAAGTGAAAGCCAAACATCAGAAGCCGAGTGGATTACTTCAGCCTTTAGAGATTTCAGTTTGGAATTGAGATTCTATTTCCATGGATTTTATAAACGGGTTACCAAGATCTAATAAAGAAAATGAAAGTATATGGATCATAGTGGACAGGTTGACCAATAATGCCTATTTCATTCCAGTTAAGTCAACTAGAACGACACCTGTTTTAGCTAAGTTACTTATGAAGAATACAGTTACACTTTATAGGATTCCTAGTAGTATAGTAAATGATAGAGATTCCTTGTTCACTAGCGAATTCTAAAAGAGACTACGGTTTGTATTGGTACCAAGCCCAAGATGAGTACTGCATATCACCCTTAGACGGATGGACAAACAAAGGGAGTCACTAAAGTACTCAAGGTTTTACTAAGAGCTTATATATTGGACTTTGGTGGATCGTGGGAAGGTCACCTATTGGTTGAGTTTTCCTATAATAATAGTTATCAGACTGGTATAGGAATTGCGCCTTTTGAAGCTTTGTATAGAAGGCCATGCAAATCTCCCGTTTGTTGGTTAGAGAGCGAGGATAGGTTGATTCTTGGTCCATATTTGGTTAGAGAAGCCGCAGAGAAGATTGAGTTGATTCGAGCGAGAATGAAGGAAGCTCAATGTAGGTAGAAAAGTTATGCTGATAAGAGACGGAAAGACTTAGAGTTCTCTGTTGGAGAATAGGTTTTCATCAAAATATCACCAATGAAATGTGTTATCAGATTTGGGAAATCAGGAAAGTTGGTATCGAGATTTGTAGGACCATTTCCTATTGTAGAGAGGATTGGGAAACTCATATATAGAGTAAAGTTACCGAATAGTTTGGCACGAGTCCACGATTTTTTCATGTTTATCATCTAAGAAAGTATATTCGTGACCCAAAGACTACTATTACATCGACAGTGTTAGATGACTTAGTAGTGGAGCCAGATATGACTATAGTTAGAAAGCATATTCATATAGTCGCGAGAGATGAGAAGAGGCTAAGGAACAAGACAGACAGATTAGTTAAAGTCCGGTGGAGCGACGATGAGAGAGACTGTACTTGGGAAACCAAGAGCAGGATTCAAGATATTTATCCTAACTTGTTTCGTGGTATGTTTTACCTTTTTGATTGATTTTGATGAGTGCCTTATCGTAATTTCAAGAACAAAATTCTTTAAGGAGGGGAGACTGTAACATCACTTATTTTTGATACATTATTTAGAAGATTTAATTAGCTAAATTAAATAGAATAATGAAAAGATTAGTAGGTTAAGGGAATTGAGATTTGTATAATAAGGGTGTCGCCGTGCCTAATTGAATTAATGAACTAAGGAAAAACAAAATGAATTAGATAAGGGTAAAATAGGAATGAGCCATATTCATATACCCTAAGCCTTCATACCATTTCATTTTACACGTTCATTTCACAAACTAAAAACAAAGCTAAAGGCCGGCCACCATTAAGAAGAAGTAAGGGGAAGATTAGCTAAATCAAGAGGAAGAATCCAAATCAACTTAATCCAAGATCAAATCTCAACTCCTTAACATCAAAACAAAGGTGAATAATAAGTTACATCTCATATTTTTGTTTTCAGTTACTTGATTGAGATCCGAAATTGTTTTGCAAATGTTTTGCCATGTTTTGATTGATTAAAATGGCTATATATACTTGTTGGTGATTTTGGCTATTTCAAATGGATTTTTAAGATAAGAATTGATCTAGAAAACCTATTAATTGACATCCAATAGACTCGTGATTTTAATCTGAGGTCAGAAATATTATTTTGGAAATGGGTTTCAAGTTTCATAATTTTTTGAATTATTGTGGAATTAATATTATTTTACTAGTGAAGAAAAAGGTTATTCAGGTTTAAAATTAATTTCGGCAATTATGTATGGGTTTTGGGTATGAAATTTAAATATGTTAGAAAACATATTATGAGAGATTTATGTGAATTTTTATACAATTTTCCTAAGTGTTTTAATAGATATATAAAATTATTTAAGGTATGAGACTTAAATGTTTTATATATTTATAAAAGGAGAAGGGGCAGTTTGTAAATAATTTAATTAGTTTAATTCTGAAATTTCGACAGTACTTTTGGAAAAGAAAAATAGCAACCAATAATATTTTGACAAACGAGGCAGGTTAGTTGAAAAGATTACTTAAAAAGGTTAAAAATTAGTTTAAACATGCTTTTTACTTGTTTCACCACTTTCGACACTTAGCTTTCGACAGTGTTCCTCTGCCACCATCACCTTCGAAACCAATGCGCAGACTTGGTGCGCAGCGAATTTGATATAGGCGGAAGGTATGCAGTCGAAACAAGAGGTTCCGATGGGGTCGATGCGCTGCTTCGCTTTTAAATGAAAATGCACCTGCTTTGCTTTCGATAGTAATGCTTTCGACTTGGTTGACTTCCGACCAGGTCAAACTATTTTAAGGGAATGGTTTCAAAAGAGGTTCCGCCTTTGTTTTAAGTATATGCTTTCGAAGGGGCCGAAACACATAACTGCCGCCTTTTTACCTTTCGACCCAGATTGGTTTTGAAAGGGTTACTTTGTTTTTAAAACTTAGCCGCTTCTCCAATGCTTCGAAGGGATAGGTTTTGATACCATCCACTTCTTTTACTTAGGAATTGCTTTCGAAAGAATTGATTTCGACATGGTTGTATATGACCCTTTTTGATATTTGAAAGTTAAATCCAAAGGTTTCGAAAGGTTTTCGACAAGCTTTTACTTAAGCCCAATGTTTTTGAAAGGTTTGTTTTAAGTAGTATACTTTAGTGCTTTCGAAAGGTAACTGATATAAGTTTCAAAGTGGAGATTCCCCAATGGTTTCGAAAGGTACTTAAAGCATTTTAAATGGAAGGTTTTCAATTGCTTTCTAAAGGCAAGTTTGATGTTTTGAAAAGAGGATGTCTAAGGTTTATAAGCTTTCGAAGAAGATGTTTTCAATGGTTTCGAAAGGTATGTTTGGCCTTTAAGCCTAAGGTTATGAAGTAAAGTAGTTTACTTATATCAAAAGGGGTACTTTCAATAGTTTCAAAAGGGGTACTTTCAATGGTTATGAAAGGGGTACTTTCAATAGTTTCAAAAGGGGTACTTTCAATGGTTATGAAAGGGGTACTTTCAATAGTTTCAAAAGGGGTACTTTCAATAGTTTCGAATGGTTGTTTAAAGATTTTAAACAAAGGTTTCGAATGATCTATCTCAGCAATATAGCCTAAGTGTTATAAGTTAAAATGGGTTTTAACTTATTTTGGAGGGATTGGTAATCCTCATTATATTTCATCAACATTATTTTGAGTTAAGCACATATAACATGGCAAATAACTTTAGAGTAAAACAAAGAGTGTATTTTCTTTGTATATGATGATTTAAATGGATTAAATCATTTTGAAAAAGCTTTTCATGGAAAATTTAAAGGGTGGTTAACCCAAAGAAAATGAATCAGATTAGAAGATCAGATGAGACTGATGTAGGGTCGCACCCTACGCATTAGCTATTAGCCTCTAGCTAATTTAGTCCAAATTCCAATGTCTAAGGCTTAGTCACAGGTAGACTTAAATGATGGTTACACACCGAAATGGAATATATGTACAGAGAAAAAGGTTATTAGTGAGCCAGCAAAAACATTAGGATCAAGAGACCCTTGAAGAAGTTAGATAGGAACCGACCGTCCAAAAGACTTATCTAATAGTTGTTATATCGTATTTATTTTATTGTATGGTAGGCCCGTATCAGCCAAAGGTTTGTAGTTAGCCAAACAATACTACATTTATTTTGGACAGTTGGTCCAGTAAATACCTATTTTTAGCATATATGATATTGCTATTATTGTATAATCAGTTTTATTAACCAGTTTGGTTGCGGGATTATGATTTGCAAAAGATATGTTTTAAAAGGATATTAGTGAGGGAAAACCCGTTCCGCTAAGCGGCGTGGTCTCACTCAATATCAAATAACCGAGATGTATAGTATCATTCACACTAGGCTTTATGTCTGACTCGAAGTTTATGTTTTTCCCCTTAAACTCTAGGGTGCTCAAAATTTGATTTAAGTATATTGAGAGTTTGGGTTTTCAGATTTTAGTAGGTGGATGAATAAAGCTACCGGAGACGAGGAAGAGGCTGACGGATAGCTATTTAGGAGTTGTTGTTATTTTGTTTTAAATTCCACTGAGACAGTTAGTCCATTAGTTCTCTGACCATCGAAGGGGGTACCTTCATATGTCGCTTTTGGCGTATTTTGTAATAATTATATTTGATCCGAACTTGGGAAGCCTTATGGGATTATGTAATATGAATATGAAATATTGTTTTCAAATGTAATCAGAAAAGTTGTTTTAGTCTGTGATGATTTTATTTCATATTCATGTGACTCTGATATTATGGATACTATTAACATTACCGTATTTTGTCACCAGAAGTTAATACTATAGATGACTGCAGTATTTGTAGCGTTTAACTTTTGGCCTCAAGATAGGGGATGTTACAGTTTATATTTAATTACATCATCATACTATGATTGAAATCAGTCAAATAATTTTATATATAAAGTCTTATTTTAATAGAAATTTTCAAAAGGAAGGAAGTAATTTTTATAATTATTTATTATTATATAATATTATTTAAATCAACCTTTTATGTCAAATCTAAGGTCACTTGATTCATCCCAAAAATACAAGTTATCATTTGACATTTTCATACTTAATTTATAGATGTTTCATTACTTAATACCTCCAATGATAATGTTTGACTCATTATCTTCAACGTGACATTTATCTTTTACGAATTTAATTTTGAAACCCTTATCACACAATTGACTAATACTCAACCGATTATGCTTTAATTTCCTAACTAACAAAACATTAGAAATAGTAGGAGTTTTAGAATTACCGACATTGCCAATGCCAATCACATATCCTTTAGAGTTGTCTCCAAAATTTACTGATCCACCATCTTTGTAAACTATAATTTTCAAAATCTCTGAATTTCCAATCATGTGTCTTGAGCATCCACTATCCAATATCCATTTGTATTTTTTAATCTGTAGAGTTTAATCATCAAGTGTCTTTTCATCAAAAGTCATGTAACACATTTATTACTGCAATTCATACCATTTCAAAAGATCACACGATGTTTTATAATGAATAGATGCAAATTTATGGAACAACATTTTGATGATTTTGCAAATCATCTTTTCGAAAATAGTGTTAAAAATATTATCAAAATTGCCATTGAAACTTTTCAAAATTAGGTTATGAATATTTTGAAAACCAATGCTCCGATACCAAATGTGAGTCAGCAGAAACGGATCATAAGGCTAAATTAATATTAGAGGGTGGGGGATGAATAATGTTTAGTGGATTATATGAATATTTTTCATATTCTTTAAGATTCTACTTGAAATGATGTAATTAACAATCACAGAAACAACCATAAAATCAAAGTGCAGATAAAAGTAAATGCATTAAAAGTAAAAAGGAAAGAACACACTAGGATTTTATACTAGTTCAGAATTACTCTACATCCAATCCGGCATAATTCCTTGTATGGATTTCTTTTCAACTAGTAAATTCAAATACAATCTCGATTTCAAGCTATGAGACACACCCTCCAGAATCCCGACATCTGGTAGAGTCACTTGATTTTCGGGCTATAAGCACACCTACTAGATTTACGGGCTACTAAGCATACCCAATTGATTTTACGGGCTATATTATACCCACAGGGATATCGATATGATTTGATAGAATTTTACAGAATCAGGTATTCGATCTTGATTATAATTGGTCTTATAACTCTTGAATAGCACTTCGAACTTGGTTTGAGTGAGAGAGATGATAGAAATCATAGAGTAGATGAGAAGAATCAAACTAGTGATGATTGAATTTGATTCTGGTTGAAATTCTATAGAGTTTGATTTTATTTTTTGATTTAGAAAATAAGAGAGTGGAAGAAGGAGAGTTGAATAAGAAAATGATGATTAAAAATTTGTTTGGAAATCTGGTATTTATAGAGGAACAACGGTCATACCCATTTTTGAAGAGATATGACAAAAAAAAATTCTTTCGAAATTTAAATTTTGAAAAAATTGACCACCAAGTCGACATACATACATAGACTATGTCTACATACTATTTTTAAAATTTAAAAATACTTTAAAACATAATTTTGAAAACTCGTTATTTTGTAAAATAGTTCGATACTTTATAAGTCATTTAAGAATAGATTATACATATTTTAATCATAATAAAACTTAATAAATTTTTATATAATAATTTTTAAAATTTTAATATAATGTAAATAATATATATATAAAATAATATAATTTTAACTTATTAAAGTACAAACAAAAATTCAATATGTATAAACTTAAAAATACTAAAATAATATCTTTATAATTATAAGAGATTGAAAATCATTTTGAGAAATATTTTGAAAAGATTATTTTAAAACCAGGATATTTGAAAAATAGTTTAAAACAAAATTAGAGAAGGTGAGAGAGATCAGGAAAGTGCTATCAAGATTTTAATATAAATTCTACGACTCTATAACTTATCTGGAATATCTTGAAATCTTGAACTCTTCAATAATCACGAGTCTTCATTCTCCAACTCTTGAAACTCTATATCAACATCTTAATCTATTCTTGATACTGTACAGTCTTCTTAATCAACACGTGTCTAATATCTTGCACTATATACTATATATTACTTGATAAAACATTAGTATTTATATTTTATATAATGTATATAGTTGTTATCGTCAAAACCAATACTTAAGGTACTAACAATTACAACTGCAGAATGCAAACAATTGTTGAAACTATTTTTATTATAATTTTTCAAGAAAAATAGTTGTTAAAAGCTTTTATTACAACCTTCATTAAGTGAACATTGTAAATGAAAATTGTAATATGGTCATTTTATTGTAGCTGTGCTATCAAACCATGCACAATTATAATCGTTGTTTTAATAAAAAAGAGTGATACTTTATTCAAGAAGAGCACTCATTATGATGTATAAGGAGCTCGAACTCATGAGCTCTAAAAGCTTTGTTTAAAGCATTATACTTCTAACTACTTGAGCTAGAGGTCCTTGGCCATGCACAATTAGAATCTTATACAACTACTTAAATCACATGTAATTTTTATTTACAATATATGTATAATTAAACTTTTCAAAATACTTGTTTAAAATATATGGGAAAATGCTGCATTGAATGCCGAATATCTGTGATAATTAACCATTGTGTTGTTAAAAGTAGCTTAGCAATAGTTAAACAGCATCGCTAAGCTTATATTTAATGTTTGTAAATAGTTAATGTTGAATGCCAAGCATGATTAAATTAGTGGATCAATGCTGATTAAAAATTAGACGATCTAAATTATCTAAGATGAGCCATGAGGATTTTTTTTCAACTTGAGAAAAATGTATGTAGTAGTAATTTTACTATTCAGTACAATTAGTTCTATAACACTAAAACATGTTACAAAAATTAGTATCATAATGCTTCTTACAAAGTTTTATAAATATCTTTAAAAATACAGTGTTAAGATAACGAATATAGCAGTGTTATGAAATTTTTTGTTGCAACCATACTGCAACATCTTTTTTACGTGTCTTGAAATAAATTTTCAAGTTGTAGTAATATAATTTACTACAACCATGTGACACCGACCAAAATATTTGTCCAACTTGAACGTGTATGTGAAACTAACCATGGTACAAATTTGGTACCTACAACAACAGGCTAAGTTCAACCATGGGTTCTCTCTGGTTTCCTTATACGACTGCTTAGAGCTTCTCTAATTTCATTAACTTGTTTAGTCGGGAAAAAAAAGTTCATATACACTGCAACCAATTAAGAAAGATACATTAAAAGAAAATGCACATTAATTTATTGAATAATTGTGTAAATGATTACTTCAACAAACATGGAACAATCTTTTTTTTAACAACCGGAGAAAAAAGTACTTAATTAATGTAGTAAAATCCAAAAAAGAACCGTATAATCAAATGTTAACGTAAAAATCAACGCTAACACCCCGGTGTGTATGTTAGTAATGTGAAAGCACCACCCGTTGGTACGGGAACAAAATATAAGCAGAAAATAGCAGAAAAGTAAAGAGACAGCAGTTTTATAGTGGTTCGGCTTGAAATTAAGCCTACGTCCACTTTATCTTCTTTATTGCTAATTCAATTACAACTTTTATACAATATCTTTGATTACAATCCGATTTCAATACAATTGAGACGAGTAGCTAGAACTTCGATGTAGAAGAGCTCTTTGAATTCATGTTGAATGTGTTCGATCTCTTCTTGAAGTCCGTTGAAGCATCTTCGGTGTTTGAAGTGTCGGATGAGTCGAGAAAACAGCAGAGTATAGGCGTTCCAAAAATGAGCCAAAAGTCCTCTTGAAGTTGGAGTAGGTGGGGTATTTATAGGTGAACTTTGGACAGGTGTTAGGTCGTGAACGACCTAAGATAGGTCGTAGGTCGCGAGCGACCTAAGATAGATTATGGTCCACTTGCGACTTAGGAGACATAGCTTGATAGGGTTGCACTTGATCTTATCTGAACGAGGTGACAAGTGGTAGGTCATGAGCGACCTAGGGAAAAGCGACATAAGGAGTTGTCTCAGCTTGTTTAAACTGGGTAGTAAGTTTTAGGTCGTGAACGACCTAAGATAGGTCGTAGGTCGCATTGCCTCTCCGCTGTGGTTTACTGTTGCCCCATGTTGACAGTTAGGTCGCCGAGTGCTTTAGGTCGTTAGGTCGCTGAGTGCTTTAGGTCGTTAGGTCGCTGAGAGCTTTAGGTCGTTAGGTCGTTGCGTGCTTTAGGTCGTTAGGTCGCTGAGTGCTTTAGTTCGTTAGGTCGCTGAGTGCTTTAGGTCGTTAGGTCGCTGATGTTTTAGGTCGCTTCAAAAAGAGGAGTTAACACTTGCCCCTCGAAGTACAGGCCTTTGTCATAGGTCGTGTGCTTCGACCTAACTCTGCTAGGTTGTAAGCGACCTAAAACATATGCTAGCTCGCGTGCCCATTCTGCTTCTTCTCTCAGACCCATATAAATTGTTAGGTCGCTGCTTCTTCCTTACCTAACTGCTCCAATTTCCCACTCTGCCATTGACAAAGTTTCGTGATTTCAAAGGCGAATTCGAGCTATTCAGTCGACGATTCATCCTTGCTATCATATTGTGTAAGTGAACTAGATCCTTATCCATTTCACGATCACCATCGAACCACAAATTCCAACCTTCAAACCCCAGATCGATTTTGTACGCTATGCTTCATTTTCGAGTTAGGTTGCGATCGATTTCCGGTTGCCATCAACTATGTCGTTGTTGTGATGCACTAGAACACAGCAAGCTGTTAGATGAATTGCAGATCTGAGATGATTCGAATTGTTTTTGGGTGATCTAATGGTATGGAGAGATAACAAATTTTACTGAGATAGTGGTGGATTTCAATGAGAGGATGATAACGGGTTATCGGGCTTGCGAGTTTAACGTGATGGTGAGCTATTGCGTGGAGAGGAAGCTAGCGATTTAATGAATCTGAGCGACTTAGAAACCTTCGCGACCTAAGAAGTCTGGCCGACCTAACAAACCAACCGACCTAAGAAGCCTGGCCGACCTAAGAATTCTTACGACCTAAGGATCTTTGCGACTTAACTTTTAGGTCGCGTTGGGATTCAAACGACCTAGGACTTACTGGCTTGAACATGAATCGCACGACCTAACTTTCTTACTACCTAACTTGCTTGAAGTAGAACGACTTAACAGATTAACGACCTAACGTCTTGCGGCATAGATTTTAGGTCGCGGCCGAGCTAACACTTAGACAAATCTGCATTGCCTTGACTTGAAGCTTCATGCCTTGAACCTTTTGACTTGCATAGTGCGACCTAAGGAAGCTCTGACCTATGCTAGGTCGCTGGACGACCTAAGAGATGAACATTTTGAAAGAACTTGCTTGAACTATTTTGAACTTTGTTACACTTCTTTGCAGATTATACTAACTTTTAATCTAACAACCTGTTAAACATAACATTTGCAGAAAACTGGGGCGAATATACTGCCATTGACTACCCACATCGAATGACAGATTAGTCGATAAATAATAATCAACTTAAACAAACTATGTGAATGAAATGCTGTGAATCAACAATTTCAAGTGAAGTATTAAAGCAAAGCTAAAATAATCAACTAAAGCTGATTTGTTTGCATCAACACTGTACTTGGACTGAAAATAACAAGCCCTGAAATTCTATAATCGACAAATGTCAACTAATTTAATTCCAGTTATATTTGCTTGTCATTTTACTAGTTTTGCACAACACTTCACACTTTTTAGGAAACGTGCACCTTCATATTTGAATATCCAGTTCCTTGTGTAGAATGACTTCTCAACAAGAAGAAACAGGACAAGTTGGGGAGTTTTTTCCAATTGCTAATCCACTGATTGATCCTCCGGAAAGAACCTCGACCACCCTGAATCATAGAGTTTTCAGCCAATTGTGCATTCGGTTTGGACTTGCTGAAGCGGATGTTTTGCTTCTTGGAGTAAACGATACTGCTGACAGGCCACCTCTTGGTTTCGTCGCAGCTAATCGTCAGATGTGCTTAAGCGGAGCTATTCCTCCCTTTAATGATTTTCTTCGACAGCTTCTTCTTCGATTAACTATCTCTCCCTTCCAGCTACACCCCAATGGTTATGTCATCTTAATGGTGTTGTGTGTGCTGTTCAGAAGGACGCTCGACCGTCTTCCAAGTTTTGAAGAGATTTGCTATTTATGCACCTTTGCGAAGAACAAAGATCACCCTTCAATTATACTTGTGAGAGGCGCAAGAAACCTCAAATTGATTCTAGACTTGCCCGAGAGTGCACACGGGTTCTTAAGTCATTTTTCCTTCGTCCGCTGCCCCCCGGGATTCTATGCCGTCTAGAGAGTCGGAAGTAAGACTGCCTTTCTCCGTTCACTTCATTTTCTGAACTTCTCGAAACTCAAATTGTCAAATGCTTAACTTCGTTCTTTACTTTTTACAGCACTTCCTCCTCTGCTTAGGGATCCCAGCCACAAGCCGACCCTTGAAACTTTGAGTGTTGTGGCTGCTGAAGAGAGAAGCACTAAATTTTTGATGAAAGATGAATTTTTGCACCAGTTCGGACTTTTACACTCCTCTCGATCTACTCAGATTCACGAAGTTTCAAGTTCCGAAACTGAAACATTAATTGCCCCAGTTTCTACCGAGGAAGCTGTATCGAAGGAACTTGATGTAGGGGCTTCGTTAGTGAAGTGTTCCACTTCCATTGATATTGCGGGATCATCTAGCAAACTTACACTTTCTCCTGTAATTGAAGAAGAAGAAACTCCTCAACACTTCTAGAAAGCTGATGATAAAGGAGTTGAGCGAAAGAGTCCTGCTAAACATGACGGTGACGACACTTTTGAGGGATTGAGCGATCTAATGATTACTTCACAGGAGCTCTTCAAAGATGACACTTCTTTAATTAAAGTTACATCTCCAGTAGTTGAAGTGACATCTTCTTTGCAGCAAATTTCGTCATTCCAACAGTTGACTCCTGCTTCAAAATCTGTCATCACTCACAAACTAAAGAGTGGTTTGTAGTTCGACGCGCGTAGCTTGCACATCACACACACTTAGGATCTTTGGCACTTATACGCACTTAGCTTCTTTAATTCGAAGATTTTCAAGACTTGTCTTTTTCACTTTCAGGTTCTCCGATGGGGCGCAGTGGTTCGTACTACGATGATTTTCGAAGCTATGGGGGACGCGATTCTTACGATCTCAGGCGCTATCTCCCTGGCCCAAGGGAAACCGATGAAGAAAGAGCTGGTAGAAAAGCTCGTGAAAGACAAACTTATGAGGAGCAGCAAAGAAGAAGGAATGATGACTCCCACAAGAGAAAATCTTATGATGTTAAAGGGAAAGGTCACATTGCTGAAGACCCGAGTAAACGGGCCAAACTTAGCGAAAAACCGTCATTTGCAATTTCTGAAAAGACTGCTGCTTCTATCCCTCTTGACATCCCCTCCGGTTCTCCTGCTCTTGAGAAGACCGACATCCAGACACTTATTAACAGGCCTCAATATCAAGTCAGGGATGCTCCACCTACACTTCAAAGTCGATTCCCAAATTGGTGTTTAAAAGGAGTGCGCTTTTACTTGGATTTGGTTCCTATCGATAAGCAGGCCATGCTAAGGAATCTCGATGCTGTTAAGCTTGACATCGAGAGAATGTCTGGATGGCAAAAGATGGTTGACGAGCTTCAAAGGGTTAATCGTGCCAATCTCGAAGCTATGCTAACGATGGAGAACGACAAGTCGGAGTGGAAGAAAATTTGTAAGCAACACGATGCAGAAATGACGAGCATCACTGATGATAACGCAAGACTTGAGTCTGAAGTTAAGAAACTCAAGGAAGATCTTGCCAATTCTTCCGCTTCGCATTCTCAAAAAGAAGAGGTCTTTCAAAAACAAGTGCGAGATGCACATGCTGCTCAAAGAGATGCTGAGACAAAACTTGAGGCAGAGCGGCATGTAATTGAAAAATACCGCAAAGATACCGCTCAGCTGTGGGAAAGAGTTAACTCCCAAGACATGGAGATTGAAAAGTTAAAAGCCCGACTTTCAAAAGTAGAAAGAGAGCGTGATGAGGCAGTTGCCGACCAAGTTGCAGCCGAAGAATCTCTTGAGGCAACCAAAGCTAATATCAGCTCTACTTTATTCAATTTTTACTTGCACAGTGTCCTGGGTCGTGGTAGCCTCTCATTTTTGGGCCCTAAATATGAGATTACATTGGCTGAAGTTTGGGAGGCCGTACTTGATATGTTTGGAGGCGCTGGCTATGCAGAGGCAGATCTTGAGGCGCTTTATCTGGATGATGAAGCACGTACTGCGCTTGCCAGGGGAAAAGAGCAGCTTGCCAGGGAGCGAGCCAAAGTGGCAGGAGAAGAGCGTTTGGAGAAAGCGCCTTTAACCGACCCCGCTCATCTTCCGGCTTCGGTCGACCCTGATACCATTGGCTCTAGTTCTTATTCCCCACCTTCTGCAAAAGCCAAAGTCAAAATTGCAACTACTGAGCCTCCCACTGTTCAAGTCAAGGAGAAGACCCAGGATGACATTGAAGCTGAAAAATTTGAAATCGATGTGATTAAGCCGACTTCTCCAGGTAACTCCAAGTCTGGTCTAGCTCACGTAGACTACTCGTTCGATTCAACTGAGCTCGATGAATTTCTCGCTTATTACTTAAGTCCTGATGATCCAATATCTTCTCTTTTTTCGGAGAATACTGATTTTAACTTCTTTTCTTCTGTAGCGGAAACACTGAATGCTGTGCAAACTTCTCCCCTTCCAGCTGTTCCTCCTCCATCCCTTCAAGTCACTCCTACTTCTCAGCCAGGATCGCAGGAAGAACAAATAGAAGCCCTTCAAGGCTTGGAGGATCCACCTGCTTCGTAAGAACAGAAGGCGGAAGAACTTGAGGACAGTGAGAAGACCTCGGAGTAGTCTCATGATGATGACACAAAGCTCTCTGCGTTGCTTACTCCGGGAAGTGAGTCTTCTTCAAAGAGGAAAGGGAAACACGCAATGAAGAAGAAGAAGAAAAGCACTTCAGCTGGTGAAGAAAAAACGGAAGTTGACCCAACCATATCTCCTTCTCCTCCTTCCCCGACCCGTCAACGCCGGCTTCAGAATTTAATCATCAAGCCGGGCAAGAGCTCCAAAGGTGGCGGGAAGAAGGAGTAATGAGTTCTACTTTACTCTTCTTATTTTGCTTTTTTGCTTTTTTACCCAACACCGGATTAGAAACCCAATTTGGATAAGTGGATTCTCTGATGAAGCCATTCTCCATGAGCCGATCTACTTCTTCTTTCAATGCTGTTGACCTTTCAGGACCTTGGGTTCTTCTTTTCTGTTTCACGGGTGTGAACTTCGGATCAATATTTAGGGCATGTACTGCAATTTCTGGAGATATTCCACACATGTCAGCATGACTCCAAGCGAATACATCCAGATTTGCTTTCAAGAATGATATCAGCATATTTTGAACCGTCACACTGAGTTGTGAACCTACATTTAGCACCTTGTTTGGGTCCTTCTGGTCAACAGGTATCGGTAACGTTACCTTTACCGGCACCACTCTATTCTCCCCTGCACTGGTTTTTCTAGGATCGATTTCTTTTCGCACACCACTATGCTCACCAGTGCAGGGTCCACCCCGTACTTGCTATAAGGTGGGTTCTTTGATGCGGAGCGGAGTAGCCGCACCTTTCCCCATTTCTCTCTTCTTCGCCTCCCGTAACTCTGTGAGATAACATTCCCGCCCATCACCCTGATCTCCTTTCAAAACACCAACGCCGTTATCGGTGGGGAATTTCATAGTTAGGCACCATGGGGCGAGAATGGCTTTGAATGCAGCGAGAGTTGGTCGTCCCAGGAAGGCGTTATAAGTAGAAAATTCATCAACAATAACAAAAGTTTGCTTGCGGACCACTTTTCTTTCCCCTTCACCAAGTTCTACAAATAAGTCGACGGTTCCGATGGGTTGTTTCGGTTCCCCAGTGAACCCAACAATCTTTTGTGAAGAAGCTTGAACATCAGCCATCGGAATCTTCATTTGATCAAAAGTCTTCTTGAAGAGGATATTACAAGAGGCGCCGCAATCGACAAGCTCTCTTCTCACAATAGCTGGTCCGATACCAGCGGTTATTACCAACGGATCCAGAGTAGGAGCTTCCACTCCCATAGAGTCTCTAGCTCTGAATATGATAACATCGTGACAAGTTCTCTGTTGTTTCGATGGCACAACATCTTCCAAAACAAAAATAGTTTCTTCTTTTGGGGCATGCCTCAGAGCATGAGCATATCTTTCCATTTCTCCCCAACTTCTTCCTGCTGGGTGTGGACCCCCTATAATTACATTAATTACAGGTCTTTCAGATTCTTGAACCACAGCCTTTTCACTCGAACCAGATTAGCGAGCAGGAAGTTGTTTCCCTTGAGTAGATGAGGCAGGATCACTTCTATTTCTCTTAACATACTGTTGCAGTTTATTCTCTCTTAACAGTTTTTCAATCAAATTCTTTAGATGGCGGCATTCGTTGTTGTCATGGCTAGGCTGATTATGAAATCGACAGAATCTTCCATTTGGTACAAAATTTTTCCCTAGCTTCATCTTCGGTGGCTCAAGGTATTCGATGGTTTCCTTAGTTGCGAAGAATATTTTCTCTGGAGTTTCAGTCAAAGGAGTAAAGTCCGAAAAACGGTGTGGTTTCTTCAAGTCTTTCTGCTTTTTCCCACTGTTATTTTCCGTTTTTCTGACCACCAGATTCTTTCTTATCAGAAGTTTCAGCCACATTGTTGTTTTGAATTTCAACCACAACCACCTTTGATTGTGCAGGAAGATTCTCCAGGCGCATAAATTCATCAGCCTTTTTATAAAACTTCTCTAGTGAATTCGGTTCCTTCATTTTCAACCATTTTCCAAACTCACTTGTTTTATCGATGGCTCGCATCAAGTAAGTTAGGATCATACGGGGTTCAGCATTGTCCACTTCAGCCAAGGCTATGTTAAAGCGATTCAAGAAGGATTTGATGGATTCGTCGGAAGCTTGTTCTAGGCTGGACAGTGACCTTATGTCCTTGGCCTTTGTAGCATACAACCTAAACTGATCCTTGAATTTACGGGTCAAATCAGAGAATTGATCTACAGATCGGAGCGGTAGTTTTGTAAACCAGAGTAGAGCCACTCCTTCCAAATAGACAGGAAAATATCTGCATTTAATCTCATCGGTTGCCCTGGCACCTGTCATATGCTGGTCATATTTGTACAAGAACTGATTAGGGTCACTTGTTCCTCGATAGACTGGGATAGTAGGAGGAACAAACTTCCTTGGAAATTTAGCTTTTAGAATTCTTTCGGTAAACAGAGTCTTGCTTGGAGCAAACCCCCAGTCGTTCTCATCTTCATTCCTTTGCATACTTTCTTTCATGATTTGGTGAACCATTCCTAATAGATATTCTTCATCGTTCAGAGGCCTTGCCGAGCAGACGTCAGCCACTTTCTCGGAAGTTTGTTTGAACAAACGTTCGCGAAAAGGCGGCTGCGGCCTTGATCCTCCAGCTTTGGGAGGTGCCCCTTCGGCGGTGCCTGCTATTCTTGGAGGAATACCTTTGTCTTGGGAATCATGAGTTTCTTCAGCAAAGGTTGGTTCATTGTTTTCTGGTTTTCGGTTCATCCTAAGCAGAGCGTTTAACCTTTCCATCATCAAAGCATTTTGAGTATCCATTTGCTGGTATAATCCCGACACAACATCGTCAAGTTCAGCCATTGTGACTCCCACAGCAGGAGTTGTCTGATTTGGCGCTGGAGAGGAAGCAGCACTGTCATTAGCATTTCCGGATCTAGTAGATCTACTCTTTCTTCCAGGAGCCATGATTTCCGATAGACTTCTGGTTTTTAAGGAAAATCTTTCAATAAGTCTTTGCGAAGCAATGGTGAAAATATTCCTGAGTTGGGTTCTCAGTGAAAGCACTAAAAATGTTAACGTAAAAATCGACGCTAACACCCCGGTGTGTATGTTAGTAATGTGAAAGCACCACCTGTTGGTACGGGAACAGAATATAAGCAGAAAATAGCAGAAAAGTAAAGAGACAGCAGTTTTATAGTGGTTCAGCTTGAAATTAAGCCTACGTCCACTTTATCTTCTTTATTGCTGATTCAATTACAACTTTTATACAATATCTTTGATTATAATCCGATTTCAATACAATTGAGACGAGTAGCTAGAAATTAGATGTAGAAGAGCTCTTTGAATTCATGTTGAATGTGTTTGATCTCTTCTTGAAGTCCGTTGAAGCGTCTTCGGTGTTTGAAGTGTCGGATGAGTCGAGAAAACAGCAGAGTATAGGCGTTCCAGAAATGAGCCAAAAGTCCTCTTGAAGTTGGAGTAGGTGGGGTATTTATAGGTGAACTTTGGATAGGTGTTAGGTCGTGAACGACCTAAGATAGGTCGTAGGTCGCGAGCGACCTAAGATAGGTTGTGGTCCACTTGCGACTTAGGAGACATAGCTTGATAGGGTTGCACTTGATCTTATCTGAACGAGGTGACAAGTGGTAGGTCGTGAGCGACCTAGGGAAAAGCGGCATAAGGAGTTGTCTCAGCTTGTTTAAACTGGGTAGTAAGTTTTTGGTCGTGAACGGCCTAAGATAGGTCGTAGGTCGCGTTGCCTCTCCGCTATGGTTTACTGTTGCCCCATGTTGACAGTTAGTTCGCTGAGTGCTTTAGGTCGTTAGGTCGCTGAGTGCTTTAGGTCGTTAGGTCGCTGAGTGCTTTAGGTCGTTAGGTCGCTGAGCGCTTTAGGTCGTTAGGTCGCTGAGCGCTTTAGGTTGTTAGGTCGCTGAGTGCTTTAGGTCTTAGGTTGCTGAGTGCTTTAGGTCGTTAGGTCGCTTCAAAAAGAGGAGTTAACATCAAAAATCAAGAAAAGGCGATGACTATTGATTTTATACTCTAGACTTGACTTCTTTGTAGTTTCAATAGCCTCTCCATTTTCCTTCTCTCTGTTCTTTTATTAATCAATGGTACAATATCCTTGGCCAAGTCTTCATCATCAGACAGGTTATCTTCTTTGACAACCTCTTTGGAAACTTGAATCACTTTCTTTTCCTCTCTTCCAATACATGTTGTTCTCGGTCTTTTCGGAATCGGAGCTAGTAATTCAGATAACTCAAGTTTCCTGGCAGTCAACTTTCTTTTAGAAGATGATGCTGCAAACATATTTCCCTTAGCATCATGTAAACCATCAGTAGTTTTAACCCTTTTAGCATTAGAAGATGACATATCCACTGATTCGCAAAACTCAAGTTGTCTTGCAGCCAATTTTTTTAGAAGACAACCCCTCTACGGACATAGGTTCCTTTCCTTTATGTCCGGGCTTGTTTAGAATGTATGTGTCATCAGCTTCTTTGCTTAGGCTATGGCTGGCAGTGATGTTGTAGCCACATGATGGTCTCATATGATCAAATTTGGATCTATGATATATTGCTTCCGCTATTGTAGTGAAACTAGTGTCGTGATAGCTGTGGTCCTTCTTTTTCTCTGTGACATACAAAAATGCATGGATCATCTCATGTAATAGCGCATTCTTTAACTCAGTAGCCGATTGCAATTTTAATTGATTTCCAAGGTATATTTCACATGCACCTTATTCCAAATAATGGCAAGTTCAAGTAGATCACTAGTACATGAAGAAATCAGCTAAAGAAAAAGACCCATAAAACCAAGCCGTCATAAAAAAATGCCCGCTCAGAGAATCCAGGATGAGCTCCGAAAAAACCACCGCCCATCTAACATCACCATCGAGCTCCAACAAGGCCACCGCCCAATGATGACATTAGTAGAATCCCGAACTGAGCACCGATGCTAAGCGCTGAAAAGACCAGAGAAGTGAGATCAGTTCTGCTCTCGCAGAAAAGCCAACATCATAAGGAGCCAACACCCGAGACAAGAAAGGACCTCCTCCAAAGCTACAACCAATCTGGCGAAGATCGCACAGTCTGGAAGATAACCTGAAACTCCAGCACCTGAGCAACTAGCAAGCAGGAATGAGATAGAAAAAAGGGGGGATCGGGAAGGGGGTTAGAGCGTCGAAACTCTCCGTCCCCCACACGGTCTTAGCCAATACCCGCTCTAGCGGCAGACCGAACAGAAGCGGTGGAAAACAGACCCTCCAGTCACCTAGAGCGGAGACAAATAGTGCCCCTAAATGGTCTACCGTGAAACGCAAGGAAGACATCTTTCCTAACACGATGGATAATGGATGGGGGATCCATAGGAGAATCCTCAAAAGTTGCCTTATTCCGCGCGCACCAGATGTGCTAGCAGATCAGGCATGGAAATAGGCGAAAAAGAATCGAATGAAGCGATTTACCGGAAGTCCCGGACCACCAGCTACACTGTAAATTAGAGGGAGACAGGGCATTTCCCCGGATACCAACAAGGTTCCAGAAGTAATTCCAGACTGCCCCGGTTGAAAAACCGGCAAAAAATAGATGACTAAAGGACTCCATATCCCCAGAACTGCAGCACCTGCAGCGAGAAACGGAAGGGATGCCAATCCTCTGGAGATTCTCGTCTAAGGGAAGCCCATCATGTAGCAAGCGCCACATAAACAGATAGACTTTGGGGGGATGCGAAAATTCCAAATGAAAGAAAACAAAGGTCGAATCGAAGTTGGGATACGAACCGAGTTCCAATCTTTCGAAACGGATAACGAGCCGCCATCCCAACCGGATAATCCACCATGAGAGTCAACCAACCCTTTCACCGACTGCGTGTGCTTCCAAGTCTCACTAGCATAGGAGGGGGAGCCAGTAAAACCCGTACCCGCAAGCCTATGATACTTTTCATGAAGGAACGACGCCCACAAGGAGTTGTTTGCCCCAAAGCTGTACCACAACTTGCAAGCAAAAGCCGCACAGAGGTCCTTTGGGTTGTGCAAGCCTAAGCCCTCCTCGCATTTGGGACGGCAAATGGAGGCCCAGGAAACCCAATGGTGCCGACGGACGCTATCCTTCTTACCCTAAAAGAAGGACGAAGTTAAGGCCTGATACGAGCGGAAGAAGGACGAAGTAGGAGTCATCGCAGCGAAGACATGAGTACCCATCGAGTCCAAGATAGACTTGATGAGAACTAGTCTACCTGCCTAAGAAAGGAGAGTCGTGTTCCAATGGATGATCTTGCCCCTAACCTTGTCGGTCAAGGGATCGAAAATAGCATTTAGTTTCCGACCTCTGTAAAGGACAACACCAAGATAAGGCAAAGGAAGGGAAGTCTTCTTGAACCCAGAAAAGTTCTCAATCCAAGAAGCTCTTAAGGGAGACAAGTCTTTCGCATGGACGAAACAGCTTTTGGAAGAGTTAACAAGCTGGCCCGAACTTCTCTCGTATTGCCGGATGAGACGAAGGAACCGGCGAACAGAAGAACGGCCCCCATTGGAGAAGATGACAATGTCATCAGCAAAGGATAAGGATGAAACAAGTGGGCATCCCCTAGGAATGCCAAACCTCTAAATCTGACCATAAACCGTCAGGGTTTGAAGACCTCGAATGAAAGCCTCTGCCGCGATCACGAACAGTGAAGGCGATAGTGGGTCTCCTTGATGTAAGCCCTTACCCGCCTGGAAAAACCCATTGGCCGAACCGTTAACAAGAACAGAGAACCAACAGTTGGAAATAAGCCTCCACACCAAGTCGATAAGGGACTCGGGAAAGCCGAAGGCTCGTAAAACCTTGATGATGAAAAACCAGGACATGCGGTCATAAGCCTTAGCCATATCCAGCTTGAAGACCACATTCGAACCTCTGATCTTCCGATCAAGCTGAGAAATCAATTCCTGAGCAAGCAGGACGTTATCAGTAATTAAACGTCCTTTAAAAAACCCCAATTAAGAAGGGGATATGAGGCGACCAAGGAACGGGGCCAAGCGATTGGCCAGAACCTTCGAGATAACTTTGTTAGAGAAGTTGCACAAGCTGATAGGACGAAAATCCACGCAAGACCGCGGGTTATCGCACTTCGGGATAAGAATCAGGTTGGTGGACGTCCAACCTAGCGGCAGAGAACCGCCCGAGAAGAAGTATTGAACAGCCAGACAAAAGTCTGACTGAATAATAGGCCAAGCACTCCTGAAAAAGACTCCGTTGAAACCATTCGGCCCACTGGAACTATCCTTGGAAAGGGAAAAGATGCAGGCATGGATCTCTTCTAGAGAGGGAGGTACCAACAAGTCCGTACTTTTCGAAGGAAGGACCATTCTGGGAATGAAGGCTAATATGGCCGGATCGGAAATCGAAGTAGAAGGAGCGCTCAGAAAGGATTGGAAGTGAGACAGGATGGTCTCTTTGACTTCTTCTGGCGAAGAAGCCACATAGAGATCAGGACGCATAATCTCATGAATGGTAAGAAGGGAGTTCTTCTTACGAATAGAGGAATGGAAAAACTTGGAGTTCGTATCGCCTTCGACCACCCACTTGACCCTAGCCTTCTGACGAAGGTAGTCATTTACGATACGCAACTCAGACGAGAAGGCCATCTGGGCTAACGCCCACGCCTCCTTGTTGGCAGCGGACGGATCCTCATCCAACAAAGATTCGGCTAAGATAAGAGATTCTTCGGCTGCCCGCACTCGATCGAAGATGTTCTTGAAAACTTGGACGTTCCAAACCTTAAGGCAAGCCTTAAGACGTTTAAGCTTTCGTGAGAAGACAACAGAGGGGGAGCCAACGATTGGAGAACTCCAAGATTCCTCCACCACTTGGTGAAAGGAGTGATGAGATCTCCACATACTCTGGAATCTAAAGGAGGATGGGCCCGATAGAGAGAGAGAGGGGAACATCGTAAAATCATAGGAGCATGGTCGGAAAAGGTCCTATGGAGGTGAGAGATGGAGAAGGAGAAGGGCAGAAGGAACCAATCCTCAGAACCAAAAACACGATCTAATCTAGAGAAAATACGGTTTGGTCCCCCTTGGTTGTTAGACCAGGTAAAAGCAGACCCAACAAAGGGAATCTCGGATAGGAACGAGCTGACAATGAAAGAGTTAAAATCCTCCACCGCATAACGGTTGGAGGCGACACCTCCACGCTTTTCAGCTTGATAAGCGACGACGTTGAAGTCACCGCCTAAAACTGAAGACGTAAATCCCAAATCGGAAAGCGAAAGAATATCAGCCCAGAGAGTCAACCTCTCCAAATGATCAAATTTGGCATAGACAGCCGAGAATAAAAAGGGGGAAGCGAAAGCAGGGGAAGAGCAAGCCACAGACATCAGCTGGGTGGAATCGAAAATAGGACGAACCACAAGGGCTTTGGACCACAGGATCCAAATCTTGCCAAAGACATTGGTTACGGCACCGCCAAAACCAAGGGATAGAACGTACTTGGTTACTTCCTCTGTACCCACTAGAGGTTCCAAAAGAGCGACCAAGCAGATCGAATGCTTCCTGACAACGTGCTTCAACCTAGCTGAAGATTCCTCGTTGCCAATACCACGAACATTCCAAAAAAGAAAGTTCGACATGAAGGAAGGAAATAAAAACAAGCAGAAGAGAACAAGCAGAGAGGCTATGGAAGAACAAGACTAACTCAGATAAGATACCACAAAGATCGAGAAGATCTGTCGATCTTCTCGGGCGCCGCTACAGAGCGTGTGCGAATGATGTGATGAGTAGAAGGGGTGCCATGCGGCCTGCGGAGAGAGTAACGGAGAGGGGGAACCGAGTACCGGGACTCATCAAATACGCCATAATCAAACGCCGAAGAATCAGACCTCGACTCTCTCCGCTGGGCAGGGGGCGAGTTCTGAGTAAGGCAGGCTAGCCGATCATTGATGCTCGCTATTTCCGCCTTGCTAAGCAGAGGAATGGAGATGGACAGAGAACAGGAAGAGGAAGGAAGAGAACACAAAGACGAATAGATAGAGGAGGATGAACACGGGTGATCCGGTGAATCCGGATGTTTCGAATGACAACGGAGGGATGTAGGGGATCCGATAAAACGCATCCCACGTTGCTGTAAGAACCTTGCCAAAGCCGGACTGTCATAGAAGAGATAGCCCCGCGTGACAGGCAAGATTCATGGGTAAGCCTTTTAGAGGGTACATGACGTAGCCTAGGAAGCGAATTCGATGATGTAAATCGAATCCGTCCAGGATCTCACACAATTAGCGGAAATAATCGGTGAATTGATGATAAATCGGTGAATTTAAGAATACCCAAATGTCCAAATCCGTTGATCACGAAGATACAGGATTGTAGCAACCATGGTTTTAAATCTCCTATATATCGCCCGAGATCTCCTCCGAGATCTCCTTTTCACACTTAAACGAGACGAGACATCAAATCTCCTCCATATCTCCCTCGACACTCATCTCGTCCGAGATATTCAAATCTCACCCGAAATATGGATCAAAATCTCAATCCGAGATCTCACCCGAAATTATGCATTTTTCTTATTTTGCATAATATTTTTTATTTTCACATTGATTCAAAAGAAACTACTCGATCCAATTATAATTTACCAACTTCTTGAACATATTCTTTACTTTTTATCTTAATGAGTCATAGCGAAAGGTTTCACTTCCTTATTATCTTCAAATAAAATAATATTATTCAATCATTACCAAATCAATTAAGCTAATCAAGCTACTACTCTTTTAAAAATATTCCTTTTTCCATGTAAATCAAGTATATTAGCATTTTTATTTTTACTAAGAAAGTTATAATCGTTAAATAAATTTTTGACACATCAATTTTAGACACATAAGTACATCCGAGATATTCCCGAGATGCATTATAAGACCCGAGATGTCAATCCGAGATGTACACCCGATATGTACTCATCTCGTCCGACATCTCCCCCGATACGAGATAACTTGTGTAAAAATTCCGAGACGAAACGTGACCGAAATCCGATATTTAAAACCTTGGTAGCAACCTTCGACACGTTGATCATGCACGTTGCCGTGAGAGAAGATCTACAATTCTTCGAACGTTGATCAAGCGCACTTGATTCCGTGAATTGGCTTCAATAATCGTTGATTCGAGCGCACTCGAATGCCGAAGGTGGAGATAGGAGATAACACTAAACTACCAATTTTAATGGAGGCAAGAAGCACAAACCAAATTTTATTCAAAATTCAACTACCCAAAATGATACAACTCACCCGCTATTTATAGGATTTTACAACACCCAACATTCACGACTTACAAACACAAACAGTACAACGACTTAAAAAAAACACACAGTAACGACCTAAAGAACAACGCACGCGACTTAACAAATGCGGCATAAGAATCTCCAACATAGCATTCAGCGACCTACTGAAAGCATGGCATAAGGAAACAGCAACATAAGGCTTCAGCTCGTTCGCGACCGAAGAAATAAGGCATCAGCGACCTAAAATTCTTTAGCGACTTAAGAAATGGCAGCGACCTAACAATCATCAGCGACTTAAAGAATTCTCGACTTAAGAAACTCAAGCGGCATAACAAGCTTCGCGACCTAAGCTTCGTTCGTGATTTTCTGGAGGCGACTCAAGCTGAAACGACATAAACTCTGTTCGCGACATAAGGCACAACGACCTACTGGAGATCTGGAACGACTTTCGACTTCACGACTTATGGTATTGATCGCGACTTAAGCTGGAACGATCTAGGTCTGGAGTGAGGCTGCGTGACCTAAGGAATCTTGGAATTCTAAAGTGCCTTCGGTAGATCGCTCGCGACCCATGGAATCCTGGAGTATCGTCTTCCTCGCGATCGCGATCTAGGACTTCTCGATCTAGGGTTTTGCGCGCTGCATCATCCTCCCCTGGTTGAAAAGAATTCGACCTCGAATTCAAGCTCACCTCTTCTTCGACAAGCTTCTCCCCATAATATGGAATTAAGTGCTTGACATTGAAAACATCAGAAGTATGAATATTTTCCGGCAACCTTAACTGATACGCATTATCATTGATCTTCTTTATGATTTCTAAAGGACCAATCTTTCTAGCAGCTAGTTTGTTGTAAGTACCAACAGGAAATCGATCCTTGGTCAATACTGCATATACAAAATCTCCTTTGAAATCAACATGTCGTCGTTTAATATCCGCGGATTACTTATATTTCTCATTCGCCTTAAGCAATCGTTCCTGCACAACCTTGTGACACTCTTGCAATTCATTCACAAAATCACTAGCCCGTTTGATTACTCCTTTCTGCCGTGGTACTACAGACAAATCTAACGTTCCTTTAGGAATGGTTGAGTACACAACCTGGAATGGGCTGAACCCAGTGCTACAATTAACTGCATGGTTGTGTGCAAACTCAGCTTGACATAACTTCGAATCCCAACTCTTCAAATTGTCATCCACGAGGCATCGCAATAGATTACCTAGGGATCTGTTTACAACTTCAGTCTGTCCATCCGTCTGGGGATGATAAGCACTACTGAATTTCAGCTTAGTCCCAACCATTCTCCATAGACTCATCCAAAAATGACTTAGAAAACGTGTGTCTCTATCTGATACAATAGATTCCGGCAATCCATGAAGACGATAAATCTCCCTGAAGTATAACTGCGCGACATTAACTGCATTTGCTGTCTTCTTGCATGCAACAAAATGTACCATTTTTGAAACGATCAACCACAACATATATAGAGTCATTTCCCCGTTGAGTCCTCGGCAAGCCCAACACAAAATCCATGCTTACATCAACCCACGGTTTTGTAGGAACAGGTAAAGGCATATACAAACCCGCATTTGTAGCTGTCCCTTTCGAAACTTGACAAACATGACATCTTCGAACAAACTTTTCAATTTCCTTCCTCATTGACGGTCAAAAATAAGATTTTGCAATCAACTGTAAAGTACGATCATGGCCCACGTGTCCTTCCTCATGCAATTCCTTGATAATCTTCATTCGTAAACTGCAATCTGGTATGCACAATCGATTCCCCTTGAATAAGAATCCATCTACCAACACAAACTCATCAGTACTCCCAACCTTGACTTTCTCAACAATCTTCGCAAAGTAAGGATCTTCCTCAAACAACTCTGGCAATAGTTCAAATCTTGTCACTTCAACCTTCATCGTCATCAACAAATGATTCCTCCTGCTCAAGGCATCAGCTACACGATTCGTCACCCCTGATTTGTGCTTTACAACAAAAGTAAACTGCTGCAGATACGCGACCCATGAAGCGTGTCTAGATGAAATTTTGTCCTGCCCTTGCAAATGTTTCAAAGCTTCATGATCCGTATAAAGAACAAACTCCTTCTGAAACAGATAATGCCTCCAGTGTTTCACAGCTTGAACAATTGCGTAAAACTCCATGTCATAAGTGCTATATCTCAACTTGGCTCCAGACAACTTCTCACTGAAATAAGCAACTGGTCTTCCATTCTGACTCAATACTCCACCAATCCCAACCTTCGAAGCATCAGTGTGTAACTCGAACAATATCTGAAAATCCGGCAGTACCAGAATGGGTGCTGTCGTCAAAAGTGTCTTGATCTTCTCAAAAGCTAACTCTGCTTCCTCTGTCCATATGAACTTCTTTCCTTTCATGCAATCGGTTACAAGTGCCATCACACTGCTAAAACGTGGAATGAATCTTCGATAGAAAGATACCAACCCATGAAAACTCCTCACTTCAGTAATTGTCTTGGGTTATGGCCAACTCCTGACAGCTTCCACTTTGCTTTCATCCACTTGAATACCCTCCTTCGACAGAACATATCCCAGAAACAAAACACTATGCGTCATGAACACGCACTTCTTCGTTGCTGCATAGAATTGCTCCTGTCGTAGAATCAACAGCACTTCTCGCAAATGCTGGGTATGCTCTTCCATACTCCCACTATAGATCAAAATATCGTCAAAGTAAACTGCTACGAACTTCCCAATAAATGGTCTGAAAACCTGGTTCATCACTATCATAAAAGTAATAGGAGCATTTGACAAGCCAAACGGCATAACCGGCCATTCGTA